>BSBM01001138.1:17692500-18892500 GCA_027924585.1 Larix kaempferi | reverse complement strand
TCATTTGCCTTTTGAGGAATTTGAGAACAAAGGTTTTAGCTCTTAATTTGACATGGCCCATCCATTGAAACGCTTGTCATTTCATGCTCGACAGGAACTAGCCACTGCGTAGCTTATCTATTTCTATTTTGTTTTCATAAATATTTTTCATATTATCAAAGAAGGTCATTAATCATGAAAAATAACCAAATTTTTAGGCATTTAAAATAAAGAGGATACACCTAATGAAGACCCCTTCCTCCTTTTCTTTTTTCCTTTTTAATCCTTCCCATGCATTTGATCTCAAGAAAATGGTAACCATAATTTAGGTATGCATAGTTATTTAGAGGTCGTCACTAGAATACCATTAGGCTTGATGGAATGGTGCAATGATACCTATGGTGGGGTGGGGGCTTATAGGTCATGGGGTCCATTCATGTGGGGGGCCTGAGCTACCCTTGATTCCTAGGGGGAATAGTAAGGTAGTATAAACAAATTTAAGAAAACATGTGATGTACCATTAATGTCATCAAACATCATCAACATCTACTTCAAGAAATTGGCAAGTGGAATTTTGTTTCGTTGCTCAATTTGGGAGATATCATTAGTAGAAGCACTAACACTAAAGGTTTTTACATTGGGTTTCAACAATCAATATCTCACTCCACAAGCCATGGAGGGATGAGTTCCATATATGACTGGAAATATATCTTAAACATCTAACATGGATATCTAATTGAATCTGATTGCTTCGCTTATAGTAAAAATTATGAATAGATTTGCAACAAGAGGTCTATTACAATTAGAATCACTATTTTTCATTGTGTTTTTTACTATTATATCAAATCCACTTTTTCCATGTAAAAATAAACCATCACATTAGAATTCAATGTCAAGGTCAATCTTTCGTTACCAAGTTAGTTATGTGTCATCCAGAAAACCATGGTTACAATTTAGCCACAAAAAGCCCTCTTCATTGGCAATCAACAAATTGTAAACATCTTCCTTCCATACACATTATGTGGTTTTTTTGTAACATTTTTAAAATTAATAGGACCATCATTTTGTAAGGGGGGTGGATTGCTTTGAATATTGGGGGGTTTATATTCCATGTTTCGGATCCATAAGTTATCAAGACATATTTTTATTAAATATAAAAAGGAATATGACATGTTAAATGTAATTGTTCAATGTGTAATTAATCAAAGTTGACTTAGTAAACATATTACAATTATAAAATGTCAAAAAAGAAAGAGTTAAGATTTGGAAGAGAGGTCCTCAAATTTACCTCATTACCTTGAATTGTTCATCTTAAGAGAATACGAGTCTACCCCATTTCTCTCGCTCTCTCTCATGTTGTCATGCTTATTTATTTATTTATGTATTCATTATCGTGCATCATCTTTAATGGTTTTCTTCATTGTTCCTTCACTTGTAAAATTGAAAGATCTTGTGATTTTTCTTTGTGTTGTATATTATATCTCCTACTTTATTCAACATTAAAGCCTTACCAGATCTCAACTCTCAAGATTCATATCAAAATATGCCTACATTACATGGGTTTTAAATTGAAATAATGTGTCCTAGCATACACTATTATTCACAATATCACAATGTCATGCTTATGCTTGCTAATTAGGTTTAAACATTGTCATGCATTTTAGTCATTAGAAGTAGAAGAAAGTTATTGTTGGATTCATTTAATTTGAAAGAGTAGTTATAGTTAGAAAGAACTCTCTCCTTACCTTAGCTAGCATTCATTGAAAGGAAAGGCTTATTTTATTCATATGCATTTGCATGGTTTGAGTCAATCATCACACCACGAGTTTCACTTCCATCACCCGACTGAGTAATACAACCATTAAAATTTAACTCGTTAACTCAACACACTTTAACCTCACTTGAGGATAAAAAGAATTTTTTAGTTAGGTAGGACACCGGGGATAGGCATCCAAATAATTCCCCCTTGTCATTTTTCATCTGAGACATAGTCATTGTCTTTAGGGAACTAAAATCCTCTAGTGTTTATTGACATGGTCATGACCAGTTTGTGGAGGGGCCTCCTGTTGTTTCAGGGGTTAAACCACCGCGAGATCGAGAACCGGACGGACTCTGTGGAATGCCGCACTCCACTTAGCCCTAAGGCAACATCGATCATTGTATTCCTTGTATTCTCCGGCCACCATACTAATGATACAAGGGTGAGAAGGCAGAAACGCTGAAAACCTTTTTCGACGTGTCATGAACGAGGTAGCTTAGTGACTTTTCTACTAGGGCTCTTTTACCCAAGATCCCTTTCAATTGAGGGATATCCTTCAAATTCGGTCTCTCACTTCGTATTGTTCGACTTGGATTTCATCACCTTGCGAAGGATACGATTTGTCGAGGTCTCCAGCTCCTAGTTAGGAAGTTTGCTTGCATTATCACCTTTTTAGAGGGTCTTTTTCTTTTTAGTGCTACTTGTTGGCATTTTGGTCACTTTTGTTTCAGCTCGCTTACTGTGACATCGGTCCCAGTACAGTTTTTTGAGCTTGTTTTTTTGGCCTGCGAGCCTTGTCTTTTCATAGCTCCCCTTCTGCACACTCGATTGCTTTAGGAATTTTGAGTTCATACACAGTAGTTACCAATACTTTTTTGATGATGTGTGATGTCATATTCTCCTAGGTCTTCGAGATGGTTGAGTTAGATGGTCTTCTAAAGGGACTAAACACCCCTTCATGGAGCCAGTAACGCTTGACCGTAGGAGTAGTCTAGAAGACCATGTGATCACATCATCCGTGTGGACTTTTCCGTTTACTGTGATGATGGTCTTTCAAGTTATATGTAACAATGGTACATTTGAGAGAGATATGAATGGTTGTACCCCACCTTGGTCGATTGTCTTATGGTCCTTTCATTTTGTCGATAATATTTTTGCGGTACCTTGCCTTTTACCTTTTGGGTGTTTTACTGATATTGGGATATCTTGTGATTTATACCACCTTTTATGTTTTAGGTCTTGTGGGTACTATGGTAGTTTGTCCACATTTGAGGTACACCCACTTTCTCCAAATTGTTATGAGTCTTTATACCCACTTCGTACCACTCTCCTGACGTTAGTTAGGAAGATTGCATGCTATCATACCTTTTGGTGGTACTATTTGAGTTACAAGAGGTAGTTACAAGGAGCTATTGCACATAAGAGGTAGTTACAAGGAGATATTGCATATATGAGGTAGTTACAAGGAGATATTGCATATATTGATTTGTACCGCCTTTTATGTTTCTGGTCTTGTGGTTATAACTATGGTAGTTTGTCCACGTTTGAGGTAGTGTACACCCCCTTAGTCCCAAGGGTTATGAGTCTTTATACCCATTCTTTTTTTTTTGACTTGTACCATACTGGCTGGTCTTTGTACTGAGCCTTTTACCGTCATTGAATTTTTTTGATTGACCGTACCATATCCCAGTCATCTCTCTCTCTCTGGTTTGTACTAGCCCTATCATAAGGTCACTTGGTTACTAGAGTTGACTGGCCTCTAAGAGGCACAGTCATTTCTGAAAGTAACTCTTATGAGTATATTACAGGAAACGTCTACACTAAGGTAATCAAATATGTGGTAAATAGTTTTCATTAAGTAGCCAGGACTTGTAGCATTAGAGGAGATCCTGTAACGTGTATGTGTAGTGTTTCATGTGTGTTACATGTGTGATGTAGCGTTAAATCAAATAGTAAAAAACAACTCATAAATATTGCATGACTTTCTACTCTTAAGAAAGATAAATTGGTCATCTTCTGATCATCACTTGAATGCCTACATGTTGACAAAGGGAATGAGGATCAAGTAAAATTATAAAAGGTGATACACGTCAACTTTTAAGAGGCGTTGTGCCTTGCAGTCGAATCTAAACTTTTTTCCAATGGTGCAGGTAGAACCAAACAGATGTTTGTCTGATCTATCTTCCTCGAGCGAGGGGAGTTTACGAAGGTTAGAGGAAAGTGAGACATCCAGTAGGTCTAGAAGATTTGTATCAACTAGATGTCAAAAAACCAAAAGAAGATTCCATAGACGCAATGAATTTTTTCACGGTCAAGGAGGGGCATGTTCCTATGGTGATGAGACAAAATACGACGAAGAGGTGCCCTTGAGGTACAGACATTTAGTGAAACAATGGGTATCGAAGGATCTTCCTCCACCGAACACTGATTTTTGTGTGAACGAGAGGAGATATCGAATTGCACCGTCGTCGATACATGGTTTCGGGTTGTTTTCCATGGATTGCATCTTGGTCGGTTACGGTACATGTACAGAATTGATGGAGTTTGTTGGACCCATATACAACTACAACGATTGGATGTGCCTTGTCCGATATACAAAAAGTATGCGTAGCTATGGATTGTCAACAAACTATTTACAATTGAAAGACAAAAATCAAAATAAAGGAGGAACGTTGTACATGGACGGAAGGCCAAATGCCACAGGGAATATTGCGGGGTTTATAAACAGTTCACAACCAAGGTCTATAATTAAGCAACCAAACTGCGAATTTGAGGGGAGTGAAGGAAACCGTGTTTTTGTAGTTGCTATTAAAACAATATCTGCAGGGGACGAGTTGCTTATTAATTACCTTGTGAACCAAGTAGATACAAACAAGGTTACTATAAAACATTTTACCCAACCTTTTAGTAATAAATTAAACATCATAAGGATTTTTTGTTAGTTTATTTCGTTTAAATTTCCCATATTTACTTCGCAGGCCAGTCATCAGGATAAATCCCTGCCAACAAATGGTCGGAGGAGTACTTCTTCCTCGACGGAGCAAGTATACATTTTTCTAATAGTACAAATATAATAAGAAAAAAGAGTTTTTATTTGCTTTGTTTTTCCATTATTAATAACTTGGTTTGTTTTATATAATGTTATTTATATTTGATGCATAACGTTCATCGGGAAATACACCCATCGAATGTTGATCAGACGACAACACCCTCGGGGCAATAGGTAGACCTAATTTGAATTGTACAATTAAAATATGTCAAAATGTTTTAGCATTATGTTAATGTTTCAATGAATATTTTGGTTTCATTTACGTAATTTTCTAGTCTATGTTTTTTATGCAGGCTGGTTCCATAAGGTTGGCCACACCAGGGTCTGCACAACGGGTATACATCTTTGTAATATTAAAAATATAATATGAATAATAATTGTTTTGATGTGTTTTTTCATGAATAGTTTTGGATTCGTTTAGGTGACTTTCACTATGTTTTTTTATTAGGGTATTGTTAGGGGAAGCTCCTAGATATTAGCAGATCGGGGCAAGTCACCTATGACCACTGATCCAATGAGTGGATCGCGATCCTCGAGGTCACAGGTATAATTCATTTCAATTGTACCAATATAATACGTAGCATAATGTTAATTTTGTTATGTATTTTTCGTGTGTATACTGGTTTCGTTATGATAATGTAAATCGTGTTGTAATTTTACGAATCTATCATGATAGATATGTTACGTTAATATAAAATTTGGAATCTATCAATAGAGAACTAAGTAGTGCTTTATATATGTTTGTTGCATCCCACTAGTGAATCGTAGTATGAATCAGCATCACAAGATTTTTCGTTAGAACCTGAAGTGGCAAAGGTGCTTCACGATTGCGAAAAAATTGGTGAAGCCACAGACCCACTAAAGATGGTAGAGAAATTGTTGAATAGATATACTGCGGAAATCCTTACTCTACTAATCCAGGTTCCATAGACAAGCGCAATTACAGAAAGGATTGCATTGTTGGAACATAGATCTAATACCTTGCGAGTAAGTTGAGGAATCTTGAATCATAGAATAATTCGTTTAAATATTTATAATGTTCTCTTTTATATGATAGTATTGAACGTATAAGACGTGGTGTGTATTTACAGAATTATAAGGGACCACACAATAGTGGTCAAGGTGGTGTTGGCCCCAGCGAGGCTCATGGAGAGACTTTGCATCACGACCAAACGACTCCACATAGTTCGAATCCTTCACCATTGTTGTCGACTGAACAATCGGCAACACATTCCAAAACACCACGGACCCCCGCTGTGAGCGCAGCAGGCGCTACTGACCAACACACAATGGATCATCCACAAGAAGGGGTCAACACCAAGTCCCCTACTAATTTTGATGTCGAAAAAGCTGCATTTCCAGGATCTTCCCGTGTCAAAAGCACGGGAACACTGGAGACAACATTTTTGGTGGACGAAGATCTCATCCCAATAAAAATAGTGAAGATCCCAGGTAATTAATCATAGTTGATCAAGTTAATTAGTGTTTATAATTTCATTGTAATATATCGATAAAACGTTTTTTATCAACTAATTATGATCATGGCATGATCGTTGTGCAGGAAACGATGTTTTCTATAAACATATGACTGAATTTTTCTTGGAGATATTCGGGCCCACCATCCGAACAAGGTGGGATAGACAACCGAAACATTTAAAATATGAACTCACTAATCGGTTGGTTGGCCTGTTCGGGGACAAAACCTTCAGTCATGCTAATGTCCTGAAAAAGGCTTGTCAACATGTGAAGGTTGTCCGAGACCAATATAGGACACGAAAAAAACCAGAGGTATGAGCGCCCACCAATGATTCCAGCAATGGAGTGGAGAGCTCTAGTGGAAGATGGAAAGGAGAGGGCTCTGAGAAGAGAAGGAAAGCTAACACCAGGCACAGGGAGGTATGCAATACTTTCTGCAATGTAATTCTAAACCTTATTATCCTTGATTTCTATATCGAACTTGGAACATCTAACGTATTTCAACACTTGCATAGGCTATCAGACACATCAAAGGCCACAAAGGCAAGACTAGAAAAAATAGGTCAGCACAAGCTTGGCCCTGGTGGTTATTCAAATTTGGCGGCACGAATTGTAAGTTTCGAGAAACCAACAATGAATACAAATAATAAATTGAAAATTATTTTTCGTTTTATTGCACCGTAAAATGTTAATTAACGACGATAAGCAAATATGCAGGTCGATCTATTCAATGAAGTACCCACAGAGGAAGACATGAAGCTTGTGTTGGTTGTGGAGCCAGATCTTCTAGTCTCATAGATGATATTGTATCAGCCGTGTTTGTACCCTAGTTTTATATGATATGTAGGTGGACTGTACACTCACCTCAGCGGGGGGATGTGGGGGGGCATCGCCCCCCCACGGGGTTCCAGGGGGGACCATCCCCCCTGGCTGGGGGGTCCAGGGGTAGCGCCCCCGAGAAATGGGGGTTCAGGGGCAACGCCCCCGAAGAAAATTTTCGGGGCTGTCTTCGCCAGCTGTTTTGCGGGCCCATGGTTTTGGGTATCCCGTGGTATTTTCCCATTGTATTTCCTCTATAAAATAAAGACATTGTAATATGGCTAGGGAGGATGATGTATTAGGTTTTATGGATTGTAAAGATCTCTGAGATCAGGAGAGAGACTGTGAAACAGAGAAGAGGAAGTGCAGCGGTTGTGCTGCAGGTTGTATCCCTTCACCTTGTTGGACGGTAATAATAATAAGGACTGGAAAATTCAATGTGGACGTATCCCAAGTTGGGTGAAACACGATATATCTGTGTCTCTCTTGTAATGTGTATGTGTGATTATATTTGCATTTCTGTTTATTGTTATTGCTCTGTGATCCTATTTTTCTAACAATTGGTATCAGAGCCAAAGGTCTATTTAGCAGTTAAACCCGCAGGAAGCTAGGGTTTCTGGTTCGAGTGGGAGCAATGGCAGAAGAACAAAATTTTAAGGTCGAGAAGTTTAACGGCCAAAACTTCGGGTTATGGAAGATGCAAATGGAGGACTATCTGTACAAGAAGGATCTATTCCTACCATTGGGAGGAAAAGCAAAGCAGTCGGCAGCTATGAAGGATGAAGAATGGGAGGTTCTTGACAGAAAGACTCTGGGAACAATACGGTTGAGCCTGGCTTCGTCAGTGGCTTTCAATATCTCAAAAGAAACGACAACAGAGGGTTTGATGAGCGCATTGGGTAAGCTGTATGAAAAACCCTCGACCTCCAACAAGGTATTTGTAATGAAGCGTTTATTTAATATGAAGATGTCTGAAGGTGGATCTATTACTGATCATTTAAATGAGTTTAATACGGTTACAAATCAGCTAAGTTCTATAAGTGTGAACTTTGATGATGAGGTTAGGGCTCTTCTAATCTTGTGTTCATTGCCAGAAAGCTGGAATAGCTTGGTCATGGCTGTAAGTAACTCTATCTTTGGTTCAAACACCTTGAAATTTGATGATGTTATTGGTGTTATTCTTAGCGAGGAAATGCGAAGAAAAAGCACAGGTGAGACATCAGGTAATGCGTTGACCATGGAGAGCAGGGGAAGACAAAAGGAGAGAGGAAAGAGCCAAGGTAATCGTGGAAAGTCTAAAACGAGCAGATCCAAGTCCAGACTGGGAAAGATAGAGTGCTGGAACTGTGGAAAGAAAGGACATCTGAAGAAAGACTGCAAATCTTTAAAGAAGAAAGGAGATGCACAGAAGCAAACTACCCAAGAAGCAAATATAGCAGGTGATGTGTTATAAGATGCTTTGATTCTTGCATTAGATAATACTAGTGATTATTGGGTAGTAGATTCAGGAGCTTCATGTCATGCTACACCCCATAGGAAATACTTTCATGAGTATGTTCCTGGCGACTTTGGACATGTTTTATTGGGTGATGATGAGCCATGTAAAATTGTTGGAATGGGTAAGGTATGGATAAAACTTAAGAATGGAACTGATTGGTTGTTGAAAGAAGTTAGGCATATTCCTGCTATGAAAAGAAATCTGATCTCAACAGGGCAGTTGGGAGATGGCGGCTGTCTATCTACGTTCGGAGAAAAGTGGTGGAAGATCACTAAAGGATCAATGGTGATAGCAAAAGGAGACAGAGTAGGTACGTTGTATTTATGTCCTCATAATACTGACCATTCTATCTCTTTAGCTTCCACAGGAACAGATACAGCATTGTGGCATCATAGGCTTGGCCACATGAGTGAGAAGGGGATGCATATTCTCCACTCAAGGAAGTTGCTGCCGGATTTGAAGCAGGTAAGTTTGGAATTCTGTGAAAACTATGTTTATGGAAAACAGAAGAGAGTCAGATTTCTCAGGGTTGGGAAACAGAAGAAGAATGAAAAATTAGAGCTTGTGCATACAGATGTATGGGGACCGGCTTAGGTACAATCTCTTGGTGGCTCTCATTATTATGTTACATTTATTGATGATGCAACTAGAAAAACTTGGATTTATTGCATTAGACAGAAATCTGATGTGTTTGCTACTTTTAAGAAGTGGAAAGCTTTGGTTGAGAATGAGACAGGGAAAAGATTGAAGTGTCTCAGATCTGATAATGGAGGTGAGTACTACGGCAAGGAGTTTGAGAGTTACTGTTCATACCATGGGATTTGTAGAGATAAGACAATCCCAGGAACACCACAGGAAAATGGTGTGTCAGAAAGGATGAACAGAACGGTCATGGAGCGTGCAAGGTGTATGAGACTACATGCAAGGTTGCCCTTACAGTTTTGGGCAGATGTTGTAAATACTGTTGTTTATTTAATAAATAGAGGACCTTCAAGTGCTTTGGATGGTGGTATTCCAGAGGAATCATGGAAAAATAAAAAGGTAAACTACTCATTTCTGAGAACGTTTGGTTGTGAAGCATTTGTCCATATTGATAAAGAAAATAGAACAAAGCTTGAAGCTAAATCCAAGAAATGTACCTTTATTGGATATGGGGTTGATGAATTTGGTTATCGTTTATGGGATTATGAAAATAATAAAATCATCAGGAGTAGAGATGTGATATTCAATGAAAAGGTCATGTATAAAGATCAGTTGCAGGGAAAGAAACAGGAAAAGGAAAAAACAGAGTACATAGTGCTTGATGAAATTAAAGAAAATGAAGTTCCGAAGGTGCCAGAAAATCAAGAGCAGCAGCAAGTACCTAAAACTCCTGCAACTGTAAGAAGATCTACTAGGTTAAGTAGACTCCCTGAACGATACTCTCCTTCAATGTATTATTTATTGATGACTGATTATGGTGAACCAGAATGTTATGAAGAAGCAATGCAGGTGGAAACTAGAAAGAAGTGGGAGCAAGGCATGAATGAGGAGATGGACTCATTGGTAGGAAACCAGACTTGGGATTTGGTTCAGTTGCCTGCTGGTAAAAGAGCATTGCAAAACAAATGGATTTACAGGTTGAAGGAAGAAGAAGGAGGTAAGAAGCGGTACAAAGCCAGACTTGTTGTAAAGGGGTTTGCACAGAAGAAAGGTATAGATTTTGATGAAATATTTTCTCCTGTTGTTAAGATGACTTCAATTAGGACTATCTTAAGTCTAGTGGTGGTAGAAGATTTGCATCTTGAACAGTTAGATGTAAAAACAGCCTTCCTCCATGGGGATTTGGAGAAAGAAATATATATGCAGCAGCCACAAGGGTATGAGGTCAAAGGTAAGGAGGATCTGGTATGCAGGTTGAAAAAGAGCTTGTATGGCTTGAAGCAAGCTCCAAGACAGTGGTATCTAAAGTTTTACAGGTTTATGACAGAACATGGTTATAGTAGATGTCATTCTGACCACTGTGTTTATTTCAAGAAGCTAGACAATAGAAGATATATTATCTTGTTATTGTATGTGGATGACATGCTTGTTGCAGGGTCTGACATGCAGGATATAAATGTACTCAAAAGGAATCTAGCTAATTCATTTGCGATGAAGGATTTGGGTGCTGCAAAGCAAATCCTTGGTATGAGAATAACAAGAGACAAGAAAAATCAAAAATTGACATTGTCTCAAAGTGAGTACATACAAAAGGTGTTGGAGAGGTTCAGAATGCAGAATGCAAAACCTGTAAGTACACCTTTGGCTAGCCATTTCAGTCTAAGTAAGGAAATGTGTCCCAAGACACAAGAAGAGACAGATTACATGTCCAAGGTTCCCTATCAATCAGCAGTTGGCAGCTTGATGTATGCCATGGTGTGCACAAGACCATATATTGCACATGCAGTGGGAGTTGTGAGCATATATATGAACAATCCAGGTAAAGAAAATTGGAAGGCAGTACAGTGGATTTTCAGGTATTTGAGAGGTACTACCATTGAGGCATTATGTTTTGGAGGTTCAGACACTGTTCTACGGGGATATGTTGATGCAGATATGGCAGGTGACAAGGATAGCAGGAGGAGCACCACAGGGTATGTGTTTACTGTAGGTGGAACAGCAGTAACCTGGATTTCGAAACTACAGAAGGTTGTTGCACTTTCAACAATAGAAGCAGAGTATGTTTCCATTACAGAGGCTAGTAAAGAGATTATTTGGTTGCAGAGGTTTATGGAGGAAGTGGGTAAGAAGCAGAAGGATAGCAGATTGTATAGTGACAGCCAGAGTGCCATTCATCTTGCAAAGAACTCAACATTCCATTCCAGGACTAAACATATACAGCTCAAGTACCATTTCATACGCTCTATTCTGGAAGATGAACTATTGAAGTTGGAAAAGATACATACTAGCCAGAATCCTGCAGACATGTTCACAAAGGTAGTGACCAGAGAGAAACTGAGTTCGTGCTCGGTTTCAGTTGGCCTTCTAGCATGAAGGTGAAGAGGAGAAATTTTCCAAGTCCAATTCCAGCAAGTGCAGCAGCGGTGGAGTTGCTGTGATCAGTCTCCAAGTGGGAGATTGTTGGTTGTGGAGCCAGATCTTCTAGTCTCATAGATGATATTGTATCAGCCATGTTTGTACCCCAGTTTTATATGATATGTAGGTGGAATGTACACTCACCCCAGCGAGGGGGTGTGGGGGGGGCATCGCCCCCCCATGGGGTTCCAGGGGGGACCATCCCCCCTGGCTGGGGGGTCTGGGGGCAGCGCCCCCGAGAAATGGGGGTTCGGGGGCAACACCCCTGAAGAAAATTTTTGGGGCTGTTTTCGCAAACTATTTTGCGGGCCCATGGTTTTGGGTATCCCGTGGTATTTTCCCATTGTATTTCCCCTATAAAATAAAGACATTGTAATACGGCTAGGGAGGATGATGTATTAGGTTTTATGCATTGTAAAGATCTCTGAGATCAGTAGAGAGACTGTGAAGCAGAGAAGAGGAAGTGTAGTGGTTGTGCTGCAGGTTGTATCCCTTCACCTTGTTGGACGGTAATAATAATAAGGACTGTCAAATTCAGTGTGGACGTAGCCCAAGTTGGGTGAACCACGATATATCTGTGTCTCTCTTGTAATGTGTATGTGTGATTATATTTGCATTTATGTTTATTGTTATTGCTCTGCGATCCTGTTTTTCTAACAGCTTGGCTTCCAGGAAGGCTTTGGAGCTGTTGCTGAACGTCGAAGAAGCTTATCTGGGCAAACACAGTCTTGTGGTACCAATCCATCTGGTGCAAAGGTATATAGAATCTATATATTTTAATGAAGATTTGTCGCTTGTGGAATATTTTTGTTATAAATACTTGATGTAAAATATTGACTCTGGTTTTAATAGGAAAGCAATGATCCCATTAGTGTCGAGGAGGGACAACAACAAATGGATGATTAAGCTTTGAATCCTGGTAATGAATTTATTCATATGCTACGATTTTATGTATAGCATTACAAATGGTGACCATTAATTGTAGTTCACCGTATTTCAACTGCAAAGCATGTAGAGGGTGAAACTGTACAAGTTGAGACTAGACAAGAACATCAACAACATGATTTGGTCACACCAGGTAAAAAAACACCTTCGTAATGAATTTTTTTAAATGAAAAACTTGTTATTACAATAGCAAAATATAACAATGTAACATTTTCACATCGTTGCAACAAATCTGAACCCCTTGCCGCAAAATCCACGTCTAGAACACAATCAGCTAGGATATTGCATACATCACCAAAAGCGCCTGCTAAAGAACCAAGAACTGGAGGAGAAAGTCCAAATGTAGATGGTCCTCCTATAGATTATGTACCACTACTGAAGAGAAGAAAAACTTATAAAAAGAAGAGACGGGAAAAACGGCGTCTAAATATTTTTGATAACAATATATCGTCCACAATTTTTGGTCTAATGAATGAATGAATGGTTTAATGAATGTTCTAATGTTTTTATGATTCAGTGTAGTAAACTGTTACCTTCATTGAATTTCAACTTTTATTGAATGAATGTGTTGACTGAATGATTAATGAATGGTTTATTGAATGTTATCTTTTATTGAATGAATGTGTTGATCGACTAAAACGATGGTTTAGTGAATGTTAGCATTTATTGAATGAATAATGGATGAAAGTTCATGATGAAATATGGATGAATTTGCACATATTTGTTTTTTTCAAGTACATGCATTGGGTATGGGGAATTGAGAGTGATGTGGGGGGGGGGCATAAGAGCTTCCACCTTCACGTGGTTGGCCCTGTTCAGTAGAGAATATGAAATTATTCTCGAAACAGAGAGGAGCTCAATGAATGGCTACGATGCCGGCTTTCTACAACCCACTCGCGTGTCGTCTAAATTTTGTCAATTTCTTGGAGCTTGTTGTGATTTTTGGTTGCTCCTCATAACCAATTTCAAGTTTCCACATGATGAAATATGGATGAATTTTCACATATATGGATGAAAGTTCATGATGAAATATGGATGAATTTTCACATATTTGTTTTTTTCAAGTACATGCATTGGGTATGGAGAATCAAGAGTGATGTGAGGGGGGGGCATAAGAGCTTCCACCTTCACGTGGTTGGCCCTGTTTAGTAGAGAATATGAAATTATTCTTGAAACAGAGAGGAGCTCAATGAATGGTTACGATGCTGGCTTTCTACAACCCACTCGCGTGTTGTCTAAATTTTGACAATTTCTTGGAGCTTGTTGTGATTTTTGGTTGCTCCTCATAACCAATTTCCAGTTTCCACAACTTCAAAGGTTGAGTAAATGATGCACTGGAATCAATATCTGTAACCTTCTCTTTAATTTCCTTTGAATCAATATCCTTAACCTCACATTAAACCCTTCCAAATTGGTATATTTACCATTCAAGGCTGGCTTCTTCTGAAGCATGATATTTGCAACTAAGCTAGCATACATCGACAACAATTAGAGACATGTTTCTTGTTGTCAATGTTCATCTTTTTTTTAGGAATGCAACTTGACCATAATGGCTCCTCTTACGCTAGGGAATTAAATTCAACAGCAAATTAAATAAAACATATAGTTTGCATCGAAAAAATAACAAGGTACGAACTGAACTGAGGAGATTCGAACCTGCAACCTATGTCTAGTCCCAAGGCTACCACCTTCAAGCTTGAAGTGCAGCTGGCAATGGGTGACCACCTTCAAGCTTGAAGTGCAGCTGGCAATGGGTGACCACCTTCAAGCTCGATTCATTCTACATGCATTTCACAATGGGAGATGGCGGGCTACCACATTCAACCTTGATTCATTCTGTCTTCATTTCACTATGCAATTGTCTCAGATTCTTGTTGCATTTTCCCTCTATTAGTTTATAAATTCAGTATGACCCACACACCGTCCGAGGAGTGTTTCCACGATCTTGAGTTCCAGCCTGAAAATGGTGACAATTCATTCTATTATGTTTCCCTTAAGCTGCAATATGGCAAACTCATAGTTCACTATCAAGATTTCTCTGACCGTCACATTTGTCAGACAAACCTTCATAGTGAACTATGAGTTTGTCATTTGCAGCCGAAGGGAAATGTAATACCATGAATCGTCAACCGTTTCCAGGCTGAAACTGAAGACCGCGGAAACACTCATTGGACGTCGGACGTGGGTCATACTGAATTGATAAACTAATTGATGGAAAACGCAATGGGAATCTGAGATGGTTGCATAGTGAAATGCATGCAGAATAAATGAAGAGTGGGTGTCGAGAGAAATGGTTTTGGGACGTCGTATGAGAGGAAATGGCGATGGGAATTGATTGATAAGGTTAAGCTTGAAGGTGGTATCATTGGGACTGGACATAGGTTGCAGGTTCAAATCTCGTCTAAATATTTTTGATAACAATATATCGTCCACGATTTTTGGCCTAATTAATGAATGAATGGTTTAATGAATTTTCTAATGTTTTAATGATTCAGTGTAGTAAACTGTTACCTTTATTGAATTTCAGCTTTTATTGAATGAATGTGTTGACTGAATGATTAATGAATGGTTTATTGAATATTATCTTTTATTGAATGAATGTGTGGATCGACAGAAACAATGGTTTAGTGAATGTTAGCATTTATTGAATGAAAAATGGATCAAAGTTCATGATAAAATATGGATGAATTTGCACATATTTGTTTTTTTCAAGTGCATGCATTGGGTATGGGGAATTGAGAGTGATGTGAGGGGGGGGATGGGCCATAAGAGCTTCCACCTTCACGTGGTTGGCCCTGTTCAGTAGAGAATATGAAATTATTCTTGAAACAGAGAGGAGCTCAATGAATGGTTACGATGCTCGCTTTCTACAACCCATTCGCGTGTCATTTAAATTTTGACAATTTCTTGGAGCTTGTTGTGATTTTTGGTTGCTCCTCATAACCAATTTTGAGTTTCCATAACTTCAAAGGTTGAGTAAATGATGCACTTGAATCAATATCCTTAACCTTCTCTTTAATTTCCTTGGAATCAATATCCTTAACCTCAAATAAATATAAGTGAACAAAAGAAAATGCAAGAAAGAGATTAAACTTGCAAAATATAACACTTGTATTAATAAATTCAAAAAGAGAGAGTAATGTTCATGGGCCTCTTCGAGAGGATGAGCTCCTTTGAGAAAAGCTTCAATACAATACCAATCTTTGACAAAACAATATACATCCTTCTAGCGCTATAAATAGTTTCTTAATAAACAAAACCCTAACTACATGCAATCTCAAAATTAATGACTACCAACCACCTACTGGTTCTTATTTAATAAAAATGAACCTTTTACATTAAGTAACTACCCATTAACTATCTAATGAGCCTTATTTAAAGAATATGATCTCATACATGAATATACAAACTCCTCAGTATACCAAATTAGAGAAGTTAGGTAAGAGTACCTTAACACAATGGAAGCACACTACCAACCATCTCTTTGTGACGAATATGCCACAATGTTACATAAGCATAGGGATTAGAGAACATGTATTCAATATGAAAAGTTTTATTTCAAAAATGTTTTTTTTTTTAAATGTATTGGGTAGTTGCTTAACCGACGACCGCAGTGTAATATCCGACGCCTTTGCCATACGTCCGATGGCTCGGAACGTCGGATCCACCTTTTTTTTGTTTGGGATAGATGTCGCTTAACCGATGACTTATCCGACGCCTTTTCCATACGTCCGACGGCTCGGAACGTCGGATCCGCCTTTTTTTGTTTGGGATAGACGTCGATTAAACGACGACTTATCCGACGCCTTTGCCATACGTCCGACGGATCGGAATGTCAGATCCGCCTTTTTTTGTATGGGATAGACGTCAATTAACCGACGATCGCAGTGTAATATCCAACGCATTTGCCATACTTTCGACGGCTCAGAACATCGGATCCACCTTTTTTTGTATGGTATGGGAGTCGCGTAACCAACGACTGAACCAATTCCATCAAGGAAGGGACGTCGGAATGTGCGCCGCATATTGGACGGCAAAAGGATGATATCCGACCAATATTGGAAGTTAAAGCTATCGGTTATCAGACTACCTGTCAAGCTAGAGGAAGTCAGATCACTAACGAGGTAGGGGCGTCGAATATCCGACGTCATCAACTTTGTCGGATTTTAGCCGATATGCCACCGACGGTAAAAAAAGACTGGCCTTGTCGGATGAGCAACCATAGGTTGTAGCAAATTCAACTTTTTCGCCATTGGATTTTGGGTCAAAAAAACTTAGTGGCTAATGTTCAATGCGGAACCCAGTTGCGTATCTCAGAATTCCATGGATGTCTTAGAGAAGTATGGTGATTTTTATCAGTCGGAATAAGGCACCTACATAAGAATGTATGGAGGCTCCAAACCTCCATACCTCCTGCCCAAGTATGCTACTGATTTTGTCATCCATAAAGAGGCAGTCAGACAAGTGTTCGTAGATGGAGTTGGTCATGTCTTAAAGAAAGCAAAGAAGGCCTCCTTCCTGGCACTACCCTTCTGTGTCAGAGCATACAAGTTTTCTAAAGTCAGCACAGCTAAGGAGTTTGTTCAAGACCTAAGGGAGTTTCACTTCGGAGAAAGAATCTTCGCAAATAATGACAGGCTTAATAAAGCCGCAAATCACTGCAGAATTGTTAATGCACACTTTGAGTATGCTCACCTTTTTTATGAGGACGAAGAAGTTTTCAGAGGAGTAAACAATCTGATCGAACTGCAAAGGCGCCTTCGCCTCAAGAGTGGAACTGGCACTAGTTCCATGGCATCCCAAGCTGCTAAGGAAGCTAAATTGCGAAGACAGAAAGAAGAAGTCGAGGCCCTGACAAAGGAAGAGCTAAGACTCAAAGTTGAGGTTGAAAAGGTCCAAAGGGAAGCAGCAGCAGAAGTAGCAAGAAGATAAGCTTCGAGAAGAATAAGCTCACATGGGCCCGTCCCAAATGGTTCAGACCCCTCCCGCGGAAGAGGACATCCCTATAGAAGATCTCCCACTCGTCCATTTCACTCCATAAAAAGATCATACTGTAACCCATTGAGAAAAGTTTGTTTATCGGACAAGAAAAGGAAGTCCATATTCTGAAGGACAGAAACAAGGTTGAATAAGCCTTTCCATCCAGACATCATCACCACGCGGGAAACCACTATCATGAAGGGCACACAGAATGGTCTGGTGGCTATGGCATCCTCTACTATAGTTTCCGCCAAGGCAAGCGAAGACAATGTGCTCAAGATAGTAAGTGAGTTGGATGCAACCAAGAAAAGGGCTCGCATGTTACAACTCATTGTGGTTAATGAACAGGCTTAGAGGGACTTAGTGGTGAAGAAGTATAATCGCCTTTTGTCAAATCAAAAAGAATTTTCGTATAAGTATCAGCACCTGGAAGAAGAAAAGGAACACTTGGCAGTCCATATGATGATAGTGGAAGGAGAGAAGAATGATTTTGAAGCCAAGATCATTCAATTAGAAGAAGAGAAAGAGTTGATGAACAAGCAGCTGGAACAAGAAAGTAGCAAAGCAACGGACCTGAGACCCTTTCATGAGCAATCCTGTGACATACTGAAGCAGATGCACAAGTCACAGGAACTACTTACTGAAGAAATTTGCAAGTTGAAGGAAATGGTGGACAGGATGAAGGAGATTAACTCCGAGGCCATTAGGCTCAAGAAGAAGTATACCCGGGTAAAAGAGGATATTGGAAATCAGATGGAATGGAGAGAGGGGAAGTCAGAATTTCCCAAACACCTCCCTCTCAAATCCGTATCCCACTTTAAAGAAGATATAAGCTTCATGGAGTTCTGTAAGAACTACGGCGTGAAATTAAGCTCTGTGATCCAAGTAACTATCGAAAAATGCAGCAGTCTTTATCAGAAGATCCAGGAAGTTCATGGAAAGTGAAAAATGGTGATACCCCAGACTCTTGAAGACTTTCTAAGCAAAGAGCATCTCCTATCTAATTTGAAAGGTGAACTGAGCACCGAGGTGGAGTACGTAAGGAAGATAGATGTGTTGACAACGGATGATCTTCATCCATGCATTGTGCATCCCTCCATCCATGCTCACCTACTTCAAGTGATTCTCTATACCACAACAGCAGAGGTGCAGGAAATTGAAGCAAAACCGGCCAAGCATGTAATCTCCCGAAAAATATTTCTCCCTGCCCCTGCTAACACAGTTGTGCGAGACACAGGTATTTGGCTCAACTATATAGTAGAAGCTAATAAACATGCTACAGAAGAAGTGCCAGCAAAGGCAGCAGCGCCAACATGGACAAAAGCGCCATCTGGAAGTTGACTTATCATTCATAGATGTCTAATTCTGGGCGAGGGTTTTATATTTTTGCTCTTATTCGGTTGTAAAGTTAAAGGGACAGCTGGTTTTTTGTCTTTTTGTGTAAAAAAGCATTCAAGAATTATTCTAATTTTGTAAAGGGAATTTAAAAGAAAAATTAAAAGATTTAAAGGAAAAGGGGACACGTGGAAGCTTTGGGAGCATTTTGTAAAGTTATATATAGAATATTAGAAAATGATAGAAGGACTTTTGGCAGGTGAAAAGACATTTTCTGTCTTGTACGTGAACTGATTTGCTGCATAACTAAGGAATTCGATTTTTGCCTAAAGAAAGCATGGGAGACTGCGTTTTTGCCTGAAAGATGTGTTAAATGTTTGATGGATTATTCCTATGTCATCTATACATTACTGTGAGATCATTCCTTGTTGTTATGGATTGCTTCTATGTGATGAATGTTCTCATAATTTTCTATTCAAAAATGGTTATCTCAAATGAGTAATGGAATGTGTTAATTAAATCAAAGCTATCTTTGATATCTTATCTTTTGCTGGAAACGAATCTTTATGATTAAATAGCTATATGTGCAATCTTTAGATGTTTCTTTCAATTTATTACTCATATTTACAATTTGCTCCTTGCAAGGATAGATTAGATTTGCTTATACAGTTTTAGATTAATTTTGCTTAATTACCTGCATTTAGCTTAGGGCACTTGCATATCATCTTTAAAATAAAATACATAAACGGGGGATCAGGATGCAACTGGTACAAAGAATACAAATCTTTAAATCTTATATGGTAGCTGGAACCGTTAACCGGACGGATTCCCCACACCAAATGGTGAGCGATCTAATTGGGCTTGCTTACCGGGGAGAATCCCTTGCTGATTGATGCTACGATTTTTGAGGCATCAACAGTTTTTGGCGCTAGAAGGAGGGACACCAATGCATGGCTGGCAGAGGAGATCCTTCCATTAGAAGAGATCTTACTGAAAACCCGCTTGGAACAGCTATACCAGACAATTCAGATCTGGAATTAATATATCAAGAAGATCCTAATTCTGAGATTGAACAGCAAGAATCTCTCTATGTTGTTCATTTTGTTGAAGTTGCAAATCTAAGAAGACATACTCGTGCTTATGTTGGGTAGCTTAGTGATTTGAATGCAATTCCCTTGCTTCCTAGAAGAAGACCCCTAGAAGGGAAACGCAGTATACTAGAGATTCGGTTCTTGTTCAGAACTTTGAAGAATTGGTAGATTTATCCTTGGAGGAAATCGCATAGCCCCTTGGAGAAATTAAACTTGAGACTCCTCCAAATCTTGAGGAACCTTATATTCCACAGAATTCTCCACCTCACACTCTGCGTGATTCTCCACCACATTCCCCACGTAGAGCCATGGATGTACCTGCATATAAAGCAAGAGGAGTGCTTGACTTAGTTGGTCCATTTCATGACCTTCCTAAGAATCCAGAAAAGATTTTTCCCAAGTATGATCCTGGGAAAGGTATCTCTACTGAAGATCACCTTAAGAGCTTTTATTTGGCTCTAATCCTTCTGAATGTGCAACACGAAGATGTATTCTGCAAACTCTTTCCTTATACTTTTGAACCCAAGGTATCTTCCTAGTACTTTAGTTTACAAGCTAGCTCGATATCAAATTGGGAAGATTTTGAGAAATGTTTTCTAAAGAAGTATGGAAATTAGAAAACAATTGCTACGCTTATGAAAGAATTACTATCCATGAGGATGGAAAAGACAGAGAAGGTGCAAGAATTTAACGAAAGATTCACTACACTGTTAAATAATTTTAGTGAGGCGGCTAGACCCGCAGAAGAATATTTAGTCGAATATTACACATCACTTGATACTCCCATAGAAATGTTCGTCAAAAGAACCAAGAAAACTACCTTAATAGAAAACTTCGAAGAGGCCAAGAAGGTGGAAGAAGAAGTGGACAGCATTGCTAAACATGCTCTTGATGCGGAAACAAAACCAGCAACTACTAAGAAAATGCTATTGCTATCCAGGAATAAGGAAGAGCCATCAACAGACATGGAAAACGTGGTTAAAATGATGCAAAAGTTGTCCAATAAAATTGTATATCTTGAGAAGGATAAGGTAGCTAGTACATCTAGAAAGCCATTTAAACCGTTCTACAAGAAAAGGGAAGAAAATGGTCAACCACTTCCACCTATAAACAACTCTGTTGTTCTGAATTTAAATGAAGTAGGAATGGATCATTCCTGCACTTTTCATCAGGAACCACACTCTGAGAAAAGCTGTCCACAATGGATAAATTCAATGAGTTTAGTAATGAACCAAATGTTGGATGCGCAAATAACAGATCAGGAAGATCCTCAAGAATAATAGACCCTGGAAGAAGAACCCACTCCAGACACCACTATGGTGTTGTAGGTTTGGGTAGCTTTAACAGAGTTAGTCAAAGATGACCTTGAAGAAAGTCAAGTTTCAGCAGTGAATCTTACTACTTGCAATAAAGGTCCAATCGTTGATCCAAGCATAACCACGTCCAAGCCTAAAGTCTCCAAAGAGATACCCAAAAGGAATATCACTGTTATTCCACCACATCCCAAGGCAAATCCAGTGCCTACGAAAGAACCAAGAGAAAAAATAACTAGGCAGTCGAAAGTTACTTTAAACAAAACAGACAATCAACCAAAAGTTGCAAAAGAATGTGACATGGGATATGATATAATCGAAGATATAAAGAACGCGAAAGCAAATATTTCCATATTCGATATGTGTGGTTTGCCTCAGCAACGAAAGAAGTTGTTACAGGCTCTTGATCCCCAATCTAGCACTCCGTTAGATAGCACTCAAGAAGATCCTGAAATAAATGAAGCTAGTATTGGAGGGAAATCTAAATCCCAAACATTGCATTTTCTCTTAACTTTCGAAATTTTTAATCATAATGTGCATAACTGTTTGGTAGACTCTGGGGCTTCCTCGAATGTCATGCCTCTGTCAATTTGCAAAAGGATTAATGGGAAGACAATTCCATCCCCAGCTCAGATCATACAGCTAGATAGAACTATTGTCAGAGTTATCGGAGGATGAAAGATGTGTTGATTAGGTTGTCAGCAGACCCTAGGGTTTGTCAATTTATTGATATAATGGTAGTTGATATTTTTGAGGCTTATGGTTTGATTTTATGCAGAGATTGGTCTACAAAACTAAATGGTTACTTCGCAATGGACTAGTCTCACTTATGGTTACCATATCATAATAGGCAGAATCAAATTAAAATAATGAGAGAACCTCACATGAAGCAAAATGTAACGCGGTTAGAAGAAAAAAAATGAGGCTGTAGCTTTCTCATCTTCGGTTTTGGGAAATTACTTCTTAGAAATTGAACCGGGTAATTATCAATCAGAAAATGTTAGCCATAAATCAGATGAACAGTCCGATCTCCTTCAATTCTCTCGGACCGATGCCATTGATTGTAACATAGTTAGATTAGTTACTGACTTAGATGATAGACATACTAACTTAGTTAAATCGAAGAATGTTTTTTGGGTTCTATACTTTGACGATTCCAAAACCCAAGAGGGATCCAGAACTGGTTGTGTTTTAATTAATCCTGGAAACAGCAAACACTTCTTATCTTGTATATTAGAGTTTGAATGTACTAATAATACTGTTGAATATGAAGCTTTGTTCCACGGATTGAAGAAAGCTATTGGTTTGAATGTCAAATACTTGAAAGTCTTTGGTGACTCAGAAATAGTTTTCAAATAGGTGAGAGATACAATTCATTGTCTTTCACTACATTTAAACGGTTACCAATCTGAGTTATGGGATTTAATTTCACACTTTGAAGCTTTTAATATAAATTCTATTCCTAGATTACAGAACGTCGCAGCTGATTTATTAGCCACTTCTGCTTCTAGGTTAGTGCCCACAAATAATAAGTGCTCTATTGAATTGATTTTTAGGTCATCTGTTCCTGATAACATTACAATCTTAGAGTGTTCGATGATGACGATTAGACCATTAGTTTCCTCACAAATGAAGATGCTTTCAAGGAAGCCATTATAGATGAAGAAAAGCAGCATTCTGACTTACAAAGCAAGGACGCAGTCAAGGGAAATTTCATGCCCAAAGGAGTGAGATCTCTTGAAATTTTGTTCGATTTACAGAACAAGTTCAAGAAGCCAGCGAATGTTAAAACTCTTAGCTCCTCTATGTAGCATGAATTGGTAAATCTGGGCACAAAAGCTGAACCAAAGTATGTCAATCTCGGTAAATGTTGCTCACCCGACGAAAGAGATAAGTTCATTAAAATTTTTCGGCAATATAAAGATGTTTTGAATGGACTTATGAGGATCTGAAAAACATATGATACTCGCATCATTCAGCATGTAATACCCATGAAAGCAGGCGTTAATCCATTTCAGCAGCAATTAAGAAGAATGCATCTGACTCTTGAACCTTTGATCCAAAAGGAGTTGAAGAAATTGTTAGACGCTAAGATCATATTTAAAGTCAGGCACTCAAAATGGGTCCCTAATCTAGTTCCCGTGCGAAAGAAGTCAGGAGAAATAAGACTATGTGTAGACTTTCAGAACTTGAACAAAGCTTCTAATAAAGATAACTACCCCATGCCTTCAAAGGAACAAATTTTGCAAATGGTATCAGGATCAGAACTTTTTTCTCTTCTAGACGGTTTTTCTGGCTATAATCAAGTATTAGTAGCAGAAGAAGACCGTCTTAAGACTACTTTCCGCACCAAATGGGGAACATTCGCATACCGAAGGATGCCATTCGACTTGATAAACGCAGGAGTTGCTTTCCAGTGAGCAATGGACATTGCTTTTCGAGGATTGGGTGGTCATTGTGTTGTAGTCTACTTGGATGATGTGACAATTTTCTCGAAGAAGAGGGAAGATCATGTTTTCCATTTGAAGTAGATTTTCTATCGCTGTAGGAAATATGGTATTTCTCTAAATCCCAAGAAAAGTGTTTTCGTCATTCTTGAAGGCAAGCTTTTGCGTCACATCATTTCAAAAAAGGGAATTTCGATAGATCAAGAGAGAGTGCAAGCTATCAACAAGATTCCCATGCCCCACAACAAAAAATATATGCAATCATTTATGGACACCAGTAATTTTGTTCGAAGGTTCATTCCCGACTTCGCTCAGACTGTTAAACCTTTGCAGCAAATGGTGAAGCGGAATGTACAGTTCAAATGGACAGACCTGGAAAAGGTTGCATTTAAAGAAATCAAAGCAGCCATAGCTAATGCTCCTTCTTTAAGAAGTCCAGACTTCGATAAGGATTTCATCATGTATACTTTTGCTTCAGATGACTCTCTCGCGGTTGTGCTCACTCAAAAGGTAGAATTCGGAGATGAATACCCAATTTCTTTTATGAGCACTGGTCTGCAAGGCGCTGAACTGAACTATCCTATTGTGGACAAACAAGCATATGCCATTTTCAAAGCTGTAAAGCAGTTCAGGCCATATATTCTTAAGAACAAAACTAAATTGTAGTTCCTCACCCTGCTGTCAGATCTCTTTTCGTTCAAAAAGAATTGGGAGAAAGAAGAGGAAACTGGGTCACCGCTCTTCAGGAGTATGATTTAGAGTTTAAACCTGCCACTATCATTAAAGCTCAAGGTTTATGTAAATTACTCACTGAACATCCAGTTGATGAAGAACAGAATTGGGAAAATGAAGCTGGGTTGAACATGGTTGAGGTATGTCCAATTTTCATAGCTCCTGAATCTTGGTATAGGGAATTAGTACATTATTTGCAGCAAGGGTACTTACCAGAGCACTGGAGTTCTAAGCAAAGAAGAGCACTCCGTTTGAAATCAGCAGCTTATCAAATCATTGATGGGATACTTTTCAGAAAAAATTATGATGGAATTTTTCTTGGATGTCTAGAAAAGGAAGATGCAAGTAAAGTAGCCAAAGAATTGCACGATGGCCCTGCTGGTGGACACTATTATGGAGATACAACATCTCACAAAATACTGAGGGTTGGGTATTATTGGCCTACCTTGTTCAGAGATGCTCATGCCTATGCTAGGAACTGTGATGTGTGCCAAAGGAGCGTTGGGAAATTGCCAAAGGCAACAGGACCCTTGCAGCCAATTATTATCACAGAACCTTTCAAGCAGTGGGGCATAGATGTCATTGGAGAAATAAAACCGAACTCTTCCCTGCAGCACCAGTACATCCTGATGGCCACAGACTATTTTACAAGATGGACAGAAGCTGCTCCATTACGCAAAATCAATGAAGACGCGGTCATTAATTTCTTAAAAGAAAATATCATAACTAGGTTTGGGGTTCCAATTTCCCTAGTCTTCGATAATGCAACTTATTTTTCGTCTTTTAAGATTAAAAAAAAAAAAAAAAAAAAAAAAAAAAAAAAAAATTGTTTATGAAAGAGGAATTAAGTTACATTATTCAGCCAATTACTATCCCCAAGGAAACGGATTAGTTGAATCTACAAATTAAAACCTTATCTGGATCCTTAAGAAGACTGTGATTGAAAATCAAAGAAGCTGGCACATAGCTCTCCCAAATGCTTTATGGGCGGATAGAGTTACTCCAAAGAATGCTTTAGGAGTTTCCTCGTATACCCTTGTCTATGGTAGATAAGCCATCCTTCCTACCAACATCTTACTCCCATCTTTGCAATTGGCCCAAGCCTCCCGAGGTTCCAACAATCCAGTTTTGCAATCTAAAATTGACACCCTACTGCAACTTGAAGAGTGTTGGCAGAAAGCCAAGGACCGATTCCACCAACACCAAGATATAGTCAAAAGGTGGTTTGATAAAAGAAAGTCTGGAAAAAGAAGTTTTGAAGTAGGCGACTTAGTTCTGAAGTGGGATCATCCACACGAGTGTAAGGGAATGCACACAAAGTTTCAACATTTATGGGTTGTCCCTTACCAAATTTTGAAAAAGCTTGGCCTGACGACATACAAACCGAAAGACTTACAAGGAGAGGAAGTAACTCTACCTCTCAATGGCCTCGCTTTAAAGCAGTACTTCGCTTAGTCCTGCGAGGGTTTTTTGTACATAAATAAATACTCTTGTTTCTTTGTTTGTTTGTTTTGTTTTGTTTCCCATTATTTTCTTCAGTTAGCTTAGTTTGTTTTCACCTCGCCCTTTGCTCAAATTTTTCTTAATTCTTTTAAATAAAGCCTAGCCCAACTTTTGGTGTAGAGGTAAGATAGAGCTTCGAACAAGGCTCAAAATCCTGTAAAGCAAAAACCTACTTACAAAGAAATGCTTTTGTGACTTTGTTTTCACTGTTGAGATTCCAAGAATGAAGAGATCTTTTTTCTATTGGTCAAAATAACCTTGTTTTAATAACTAAGTATCAACATTTCTCTCTTACTATCTCGGGGATCCATTCACTCTAACATTAATGCCTGTCTCAAGAAGTTCACTATGATGGACCCATGGAAAGGAAGCATGTCTCACAGATGTATGCTACAAATAAAATCCAAAAGAGATTATTTTAAAAGAGTTGATTTCTAGGAATTCTCGCCTCAATTAAAGCACAACAGAGAAAAGCAGAATGCATTTAACACAGGAAGCTATTCAAATAAATCAGCCCAGCAAGGTTCTTCTCCGTCCGTGAAGCATGATAATCAAACAAATCTCTCGCTCACACAAAAGGACACTATGGATTGAAGAACCTAAGTCAAATATGGAAGTTGAAGAAATTTGTTCCTGGAAGGCTCAAGCGGCAAAAGTCATCAATCTAGAAACATCCAAAAAGATGCAAATAGCATGGGAATGAGGAACAAATGAATACGTCTGTGAGACATTGTTACGATCCTTTGGAGTCTCTTGTTAGTTGACATTTAGAAGACAGAATTTCAAGATTAACTCCATACTTTGTCCCTAAGAGAGTTGTAAAGAAGTGTGATTCTAAGTTGCCTTCTCCCAAGATGACCATGATGATGAGAGTGATCACTGCATTCACAGAAACTGAACTGTGAAGACATTTTTTTTACCCGTATAAATCAATAGTTTGTAAGTTTTTCTGCCCCAAGGTGAGCTTGTTTCAGAGATCTGTGTTCACTAGAGAATTGCCAATTGTTGTTGCTGCAACATCCCCCCAAAAAATTTTGTAAATATTGGGGCCCCTCCTTTTTTTTTTGAAAATTTTGCTTAGAAGCCAAGTCCTTCCTGGAAAGTCTTTTGTACTTAGTTTTTCTAGAAAAGCAGAGTCCTTGAGTTTGTTTTGGTTTCTTTTCCGCTAAGTAAAACTCAAGTTTTGTAGCCGAAACGGAGGCTCAACTCACTTAGTTGAGTCGCAACGTGGGGACCAGTTTGTTAAGTTTTTTTTTTTTTTAGCTTCCCCATTTCGGCGCATCTCACCCAGTTCCGCCGTAGTAAGCAAACCTTTGTTTAAGTTTTCAAAATTCTTATGTTTCGAACGAACTCGCCCAGTCCCACCAAAATTGTCGCCCCGACTCATCCAAGTCATCCGAAACGCGGGTTCTTGCCTTGTCTTTTGTTTTGAGTTTTTGTTGCGGAAAAACATGCTAAGTTATGCCGATGTAACTCACAGACACTATCCGAAATGATTGGCACTTCGACAAACTTAAGCGTTTTTGTAAGCCTTTTTCGGCAGAACTCGACCTGTCCTGCCAAAACTGTCACATATGAGCGCTGAGTCTTGCCAATAAGAAGCAACGCGAAAGCAGCCCGCAGAACTCGGATGCTCCCGCTTGTGTCCTGTTATTAGCTTCCTAGAGCTCCTAACTAGAAATTTGTGCATTAGCGTCATGGTTTTCATTGTAGCACTGATAGGGAAAGCTAGTCTTGGCAAGTTTTGTTTTAATAGCTGCTTATCATGGATTCATTTGCTTAGTTGCTTGCGTTTTGTGTGAAGCATAATATCACGATCGGAGTTGTTTAATAGCACTTTCTTATTGCTATGCAGGCGGTAGTAAGGAATTTTGGTTTCAATACTTAGTCTACATTATGGTTTTATCGTTTATCTACTCATGTATGGTTTTGGGCAGGTGTAATGCACAATGCCGAAAGGTGGCAAGAGGAAAGCAAAGATGGCCAAATTGGAGTCGAGTTGTATTGAAGCAAGGATAGAGACATTATATGAAGACACCAAGCCAGTTATGGGCGCTACACCTGAGTTCAAGTGGGTATATTTGTTGATGTATATGTAACTTCAGAATGTATTTCATATATATATTTATTGTACCCTTATAAGAGATGTGTTATTCCTCTATAAGGAAGTGTCGTCATTCGTATTGACAAGTGTCGCAAGTGGATTAACTTGCCGATGGGTTATTAGACTACCTGATGTGGGTGTCGGCCTGAAATATATGTAACTGGGGTTATTAGGCTGAGTTAGACAAGTCGGCCCCATAAGTAATTAGGCAGGTCAGGACAAGTATAAATAGAGAATCGGGATTCTCTATTTTGATCATCTCAGAACTCACTCTTCTCTCACTCAGAAAGTGGCGCACATTGAAGGAGGAGGATCAACTGCATAGTAGGAGACTATCTATTGTATTTAGTTGTACTTTGGTTGAGCCATTGCTCTATCTATCTCTGAGGAAGTTGTGGGGTTTTTCACCTTAGGGTTTTCCCCACGGAAACTCTGTGTGTCTATTGTCTCATGCTAAAAATCCTATATACTGTACATGTTATTCTCTCAGTAAAGATCCTATAACATATTGAATTAATGCTAAAAATCTAACATGGTATCAGAGCTAACCTAAGAAGAAGACAATGTGCAGTTGCGGAAGCTAGGGCTTCTTGTTTTTGGGTTTCTCTCCTCAGATTTTGGAAAAGCAATATGATGGATTGACTCTCCTCAGCAAGGTGAATCTATCTGTACAATCAGAATTCAATTCTGAGCACTTTCAGTTTTGGCCCTAAAAATTAGGGTTTCCTCAAAAATAGGAATTTCTGAAATCTGAAGACACAACTGAAAGCTCCTTGGAAAATCAGAAGTTTGGAGCTTTGGATCAAGATTTTTGGTTGGGTAGATCTCCGGGAAACTCAAACCCTAATCCGGCACCAGATCCAGTTTTCAGCAAACAAGTGGTAAGACCTAAATCTTTTCTATTTCCATTTGAAGTACTCTTTAAAGATGTCTCACCACACCAAGATTGAGGATAAGCTTGAAGGAGTTGATAACTTCTGAGCATGGAAGTATAGGATTGGGTTAATCCTTGAAGAAAATGAGTTGGATACTTATATAAGTGAAGAGGTCCCTGTCCCAGAGGGAGAAGAGGCTAAGGCTCTTCACAAGAGGAATTTGGTTAAGACAAAGAGGATAATTGCTGATTCTATTAAAGATCATCTCATCCCCCATGTGTCATCCCTAAAGACACCAAAAGAGATGTTTGATTCCTTGACCAAACTATTTGAAGGCAAGAACATAAATCAGAAGATGACCCTGAGGAATCAATTGAAGAATATCAAGATCCAGAATGCAGAGACTATGCAGTCATATTTCTCAAGGGTATCCCAAATAAAAGAACAACTTGAAGCTATGGATGAAGATGTAGAAAGTGGAGAAGTGGTGATGACCACTCTTAATGGCCTCCCTAGGTCATGGGATTCTTTCATCCAAGGAATTTGTGCTAGAAAGAAACTTATCTCTTTTAGTAGATTGTGGGAAGAATGCTCACAGGAAGAAGCTCGAATTGTATCCAGAGAAGAGAAGATGGGGAGTGAAGACCAAGCACTCACAGCTCACTCCAAAAGGCATGGTGACAAGAAAGCTCACCATCATGGCAAGAAAGGAAAATATCATAATCAAAGAAGTAGTCCCAGACATCAAAGGGACATGACCCATGTCTGTTGCTATACATGTGATGATAAGGGACACTATACCAGAGATTGTCCCAAGAATAAGAAAGAGGGTTCTCACAAGAAGAACTTCAAAAGAAGACATCATGCTCATGCTGCAGAGGATGATGAACCTCCCAGGAAGAGGGCTAGAGAAGATAGTGAATATTCTTCAAGTGATTAAGAATATGTTTTGATTTCTGCTCTCACTGGAACCATTACTCATGGAAGTAATGATTGGCTCATAGATAGTGGGGCTTCTAAACATATGACAGGATTCAAAGAATCCTTTATGAATCTATCTGAGCATGATTCACTCCACAAGGTGAAGCTTGGAGATGACTACCAGTATCCCATAAAAGGGAGTGGTGAAGCCTCCTATAAACTAGACTCTGGAAAGTCTATGAAGATGAAAGATGTACTCTTTGTTCCAGGACTCAAGAAGAATCTACTCTCAATCTCTGCATTAGATGCAAAAGGCATGAGGGTTGCATTTATAGATGGCCAAGTCCTAATGTGTCCTAAGGGTAAGACTATAGATGATGCAGTTGTGATTGGAGAGCAAGAGGGAGGATTGTACAAATTGAAAGGCCATCCAGAACAAGCCATGGTCCATGATTCAGTAGAGACAAGTGAACTTTGGCACAGAAGGCTTGCACACATGCATTACAGAGCATTACCAATTGTGAGCAAAGCGGTAGAAGGTCTTCCTGAAATCCATACAAAGCATGAGGGCATTTGCAAAGGTTGTGCAAAGGGAAAGAATACAAAGAAGACATTTCCAAGCAGTGAAAGCAAGGCAAAAGGAATCCTGGAGATTATCCACTTTGATGTATGCGGTCCCATGTCATCCAGTTCTCTGAGTGGGTATGTATACTATGTCTCTTTTATTGATGATTTATCTAGGAAGACTTGGATCTACTTCTTGAAGAACAAATATGAAGTGTTTAACAATTTCAAGGAATTCAAAGCCTTGATAGAAAACCAAACTGACTTGAATATCAAGATCTTCAGATCTGACAATGGCGGATAATTTACTTCAGGAGACTTCAAGAAGTTATGCAGTGATTCAGGGATTAAGAGGGAGTTGACTACTCCTTACAATCCATAGCAGAATGGGGTTGCCAAAAGGAAGAATAGAACAATCATGGAAGCAGCAAGGGCAATGCTTCATGACCAAGACTTACCTATTCACTTATGGTTTGAAGCAGCAAGGACAGTTGTATATGTGCAAAACAGAACACCCCATAAGATACTTGACAACAAAACACCAGAAGAAGTGTTTACTGGTAAGAAACCAGAAGTGAGCCATCTCAGGATATTTGGCTGCCCAGTATACACTCACATCCCAAAAGAGAAAAGGTCAAAGTTGGATCCTTCAGGAAAGAAGGGTGTATTTGTGGGTTACAGTGAAAGCTCGAAGGCTTACAGAATCTACTTCCCTAGATTCAAGAAGATTGACATCAGCAGAGATGTAACATTTGATGAAAGTTCAGCTTACCACAAATCGATAAAGACATCTGTTGAAGACAATGAAGAACCCAGAATATCCAGAACTCAAGACACCACTATGAATGAAGCAGTTCCTAAAGAAGATCGAGAAATGGTAGATCCACAAGAACCTGTGGATCCACCTCGTGAGAAGAATCCTCACAAGAGGAAACCAACATGGGCTGAGAGCTCATCCAAGATGCAGAGAAATTTGGAATTCCAGAAGAGGAACACTAAGAAAGGAAAAGGACAAGGTCACATACTAGTTATGTTGCTTTACTCTGTGACATCATGGATAAAGAACCTTCCAGTTATGAAGAAGCTGCAGAAAAGAAAGAATGGAATGATGCTATGATCAAAGAATACCAATCTATTATGAAGAATGATGTTTGGGATGTGGTCCCAAGACCAGATGGGAAGTCTGTGGTGACTTCCAAATGGATCTATAAAGTCAAACATGCTGCAGATGGTAGCATTGAGAAATACAAAGCTAGGTTTGTAGCTCGTGGCTTCTCCCAGAAAGAAGGAATTGATTATGAAGAGACTTTCGCTCCTGTGGCCAGATACACTTCCATTAGATCAATACTTGCTCTGGATGCAATGATGAAATGGAAGGTACACCAGATGGATGTCAAGACAGCCTTCTTGAATGGTGTAGTTGAAGAGGAATTGTATGTGGATCAGCCACTCGGGTTCGAGACACATGATAGAGGAACACGTGTGCAAACTGAAGAAATCCCTTTATGGTTTGAAACAGGCACCCAGGACCTGGTATGGCAGGATAGATGGCTTCCTATCCAATTTGGGATTTACCAAGAGTAAAGAGGATTCCAACCTTTACTACAAGGTTGAGGAGGGCAATCCAGTGATACTACTATTGTATGTGGATGACTTGTTTCTGACAGGTGAGGATAGACTGATTGCCGACACAAAGAGGAAGCTAGCTGCCAAGTTTGAGATGAAGGACTTGGGTATGATGCACTAATTTCTTGGTATGGAGGTGTGGCAAAGTGCAGATGGAATCTTCCTTGGACAAGGGAAGTACGCAGTAAATATCCTGAAGATTTTTGGGATGATGGACTGCAAGGCCATGGCCACACCTATGGCATCGAACCTGAAGCTTCTGTGTGATGCTTCTTCTGAACCAGTTGATGCTACGATGTATCGTCAGATGATTGGGTCCTTGATGTACCTGACGAATACAAGGCCAGAAATTTGCTTTGCGGTGAACACCTTGAGCTAGTACTTGACAGATCCGAGACATGTTCACCTGATAGCTGCAAAGCATGTTCTGAGGTACCTAAAGGGTACAGTGGACTATGGGCTCAAGTATGAGGTGAATCAAAAGTTTAACCTGGAGGGTTATGTTGATTCGGATTGGGTAGGCAATGCCATTGATCGGAAGAGCACTTCGGGGTTTTTCTTCAGTATGGGATCAGGTGTGATCTCTTGGTTTAGCAGGAAGCAATCCTGTGTGGCACTGAGTACAGCTGAAGCAGACTATGTTGCAGCTTGTTCAGCTAGTTGTGAGGCAGTATGGATTAGGAAGATACTATCTGATTTGTTTGATCTCCAGTTGAGTGCTACCTGTATATATTGCGACAACCAGAGTTGTGTGAAGTTGTCAGAGAACCCAGTGTTCCATGACAGGTCGAAGCACATTGAGATCAAGTTCCACTATATCAAGGATATGGTGCAGAGAGGAGCTGTGAAGCTCCTATATGTTGCGACAGACGAGCAGATAACCGATGTGTTGACCAAGTCGCTTGCCAGAGTGAAGTTTGAATACTTTAGAGGGAGACTTGGTGTACTTCAAATCGAGATGCCTTCCAGAGGGAAGTGATGATTCCGGAGACACAGATGCACACTGGGCCATTCTTGCATGGTGGTAGGTTGGTCCTCCCATGGCAAGATGTAAGGGTCGGGCCATTCTTGCATGGTGGTAGGTTGGTCCTCCCATGGAAAGATGTAAGGGCTGATCCATTCTCACATAGTGGTAGGTTGGTCCTCCTATGGTGAGATGTAAGGGCTGGGCCATTCTCACATGGTGGTAGGTTGGTACTCCCATGGTGAGATAGAAGTGCTGGAGCCATTCTGACATGATAGTAGGTTGGTCCTCTCATGGTCATGATATAATTGATGAAGCCTTTCCGACATGATAGTAGGTTGGTCCTCTCATGGTCGTTGATGTAATTCCTGGGCCTTTCCGACATGGTGGTAGGTTGGTCCTCCCATGGTCGTTGATGTAAGTGTTGTGCCATTTCAACATGGTGGTAGGTTGGTCCTCCCATGGTCATTGATGTAAGTACTGTGAGCCTTTCCCATATGGTAGTAGGTTGGTCCTCCCATGTTGGTGAGTGTAAGTGTTGTGTGTGTGCATCTGGGTTGTGCTCCGTGGACTATGTGGTGATCTGAAGACATTGATGTGACAGTTTGGTACACAGGTTTTGTAGAGGCATATAATCAGTCCTGAGATGCTCTTGCAGGTTTTTCCGAGGCATTGTAATCAATCCTGAGAGATCTTGTAGGTTTTGCAGAGGCAGTGTAATCATTCTTGAGGTGTACTTACTTGATGGCTTGCTCGCAGTGATGATGATGATCAGGTTGATCATGTGATGATATACATCAGTTGGATGTATAGTGATTATCAAGTACTCTGTGTTCATGGACAAGTTGTGCAGTGGTATGTAAAAGATCCTGGGAGATTCGAGAGGTTGAGCTGTGTGCTCGTAAAAGGCCTGGGATGCTCTTGCGAGGTTTTGCAAATGCACGTGATGAATCCTGAGGATTCCACAGTATGACCAGTGATGATGAAGACCTACAGGTGGTGGGCCTACATCCAGTATGAAAAAGGACAGGCTCTATAGAACTTCCTATGACAAGTAGATTCAGAGATTGGATGAGATAGCAGCAACTGTGATGATGATGATGATGATTCGATGATGATGCATCGATGACGATGATCCAGAGAAGAAGACTTGTGCCCGATGATCTGTGTCGAGAAATACCTTCCTAATTAAGAGGGAGTGTTGATGTATATGTAACTTCGGAATGTATTTCATATATATATTTATTGTACACTTATAAGAGATGTGTTATTCCTCTATAAGGAAGTGTCGTCATTTGTATTGACAAGTGTCGCAAGTGGATTAACTTGCCGATGGGTTATTAGACTACCTGATGTGGGTGTCAGTCCGAAATATATGTAACTAGGGTTATTAGGCTGAGTTAGACAAGTCAGCCCCATAAGTAATTAGGCAGGTCAGGACAAGTATAAATAGAGAGTCGGGATTCTCTATTTTGATCATCTCATAACTCACTCTTCTCTCACTCAGAAATTGGTGCACATTGGACGAGGAGGATCAGCTGCATAGTAGGAGACTATCTATTGTATTTGGTTGTAATTTGGTTGAGCCATTGCTCTATCTATCTCTGAGGAAGTTGTGGGGTTTTTCACCTTAGGGTTTTCCCCACAGAAACTCTGTGTGTCTATTATCTCATGCTTTTGATTCTTGTGATGCTTGACATGCTTGATATGATTGTTATGCATTGATATACTGTACATGTTATTCTCTCAGTAAAGACCCTATAGCATATTGAATTAATGCTAAAAATCTAACAATATTTACATATCATGATCAGAGACCAGGAAATTCCCAGGTCAGTCCTCGAGGAAATGTACTTATACCAGAACATTAGAAGCTATGGCATTACCAAAGCAACAACGCGCACCGATCTCTTTCCCTACTCGAAATTTATCTGGTGGATTCTAGTGCAAGCAGACACTGAATCGAGGGTCTTATCTGACAGCAATGGAGAGGCATTCACCTCATTTCACCTAGCCCATATCGCAACAACCTACAAATTGCCCCACACTTAGCAGTTGTTGAATGACGCATGGCTAGAAAGTCTCAACATGGATTTTGTGGAAATGGCCAGAAAATTGTTAATTCAAGGAAGGAAGCTGAGGGTGAAGTAGAGTGATGATTATGAATTTCAGGCACTCAGGCCTCCCTTCAGAGTTATCGCCCTCATGCTGAGTAGAATTTTTGGTAGAGCTGATGGAACTACTTATCAGCTGCACTGGGTACCTCTAATCCACTATGTTGCATTCAAAGGCATGGTATTCATTTGGGCAGACATCCTCTCGGATAATATATCCAAAGCCATAGTTGCTACTAAGGAAGGATTGTCCCAGGGAAAATATGAGTTCTACATGTCATCATACCTCATGGATTGCATTTTAGCAAGGCATCCTTTCCCAAGGTTAGGATGCATTTGGAACAAAGCCGACACCCCTGTTTATATTGGTTAGAAGATCTTATGGTCCCAAAATTACAAAAGGCATTACAAGATCATATGTGAAGAATTGATCATGCAACTGTATGAGCTAATGTTCAACAAGGAACCCAGTTGCATATCTGAGAATTCCATGGTTGTCTTAGAGAAGTATGGTGATTTTTATCTATCGGAAGAAGGAACCTACATAAGAATGTATGGAGGCTCCAAACCACCATACCTCCTGCCCAAGTATGCTACTGATTTTGTCATACATAAAGAGGCAGTCAGACAAGTGTTCGTAGATGGAATTGGCCATGTCTTAAAGAAATCAAAAAGGGCCTCCTTCCCGGCACTACCCTTCTGTGTTGGAGCATACAAGTTTTCTAAAGTCAGCTCGGCTGAGGATTTTGTTCAGGAACTAAGGGAGTTTCACTTCGGAGAAAGAATCTTCGCAAAGAATGACAGGCTTAATAAAGCCGTAGATCACTGTAGAATTGTTAATGCACACTTTGAGTATGCTCACAATTTTGATGAGGATGAAGAATTTTTCAGAGGAGTCAACAATATAACCAAACTGCAAAGGCGCCTTCGCCTCAAGAGTGGAACTGGAACTAGTTCCATAGCAGCCCAAGTTGTTAAGGAAGCTGAATTGCGAAGACAGAAAGAAGAAGCCGAGCCCCTGACAAAGGAAGAGCTAAGACTCAAAGCTGAGGTTGAAAAGGTCCAAAGGGAAGCAGCAGAAGGAGCAAGAAGATAAGCTTCGAGAAGAAGAATCTCATGGGATTAAGGAGGAGGAATCTCAAAGGCTTCGAGATGAAGAACTAGAGAAGATAAGAAAGGAAGAAGCGGCCAAACAGCAAGAAGAAAGAGAAGCAGTTGAGAAGCGGCTGAAGGCCGAAGAAGAAGAAAGACAGCTTAAGGCCAAAGAGGAAAATAATGCCAAGGAGGATGCACAAGTCGAGGGCTCCAACACACAAGACATGGACATGGGCCAGTCCCAAATGGTTCAGATCTTTCCTGCGGAAGAGGACATCCCTATAGAAGATATCCCACTCATCCCTTTCACTCCATCAAAAGATCATACTGTAACCCATTGGGAAAATTTTGTTTATGACAAGAAAAGGAAGTCCATATTCCAAAGGACAGAAACAAGGTTGAAGAAGCCTTTCCATCCGGACATCACCACCACGCGGGAAACCACTGTTATGCAGGGCAAAGAGAATGCTCCAGTGGCTATGGAATCCGCTACTGTAGCTGTCGCCAAAGCAAGCGAAGGCAATGTGCTCAAGATAGTAAGTGAGTTGGATGCAACCAAGAAAAGGGCTCGCATGTTACAACTCACTGTGGTTAATGAGCAGGCTTATAGGGACTTAGTGGTGAAGAAGTATAATCTCCTTTTGTCAGATCATAAAGAATTGTCGGATAAGTATCAGCACCTGGAAGAAGGAAAGGAACACTTGGGTGTCCAAATGATGATATTGGAAGGAGAGAAGAATGATTTTGAAGCCAAGATCATTCAATTAGAAGAAGAGAAAGAGTTGATCACCGAGCAGTTGGAACAAGCAAGCAGCAAAGCAATGGACTTGAGCCCCTTTCATGAGCAATCCTGTGACATACTGAAGCAGATGCACGAGTCACAGGAAATGCTTATTGAAGAAATTTGCAAGCTAAAGGCAATGATGGACATGATGAAGGAGATTAAATTCGAGGCGATTAGGCTCAAGAAGAAGTATACCCGGGTAAAAGAGGATATTGGAAAGCATATGGAATGGAGAGAGGAGAAGTCAGAATTTCCCAAACACCTCCCTCTCAAATCCGTAGCCCACTTTAAAGAAGATATAAGCTTCATGGAGTTCTGTAAGAACTGCGGCATGAAATTAAGCTCTGTGATCCAAGTAACTATCGGAAAATGAAGCAGTCTTTATCAGAAGATCCAAGAAGTTCATGGAAAGTTCAAAATGGTGATACCCCAGACTCTTGAAGACTTTCCGAGCAAAGAGCAGTGCCTGTCTGATTTGAAATGTGAACTGAGCACCGAGGTGGAGTACGTAAGGAAGATAGATGTGTTGACAATGGATTATCTTCAAAAATGCATTGTGCAGTCCTACATCCATGCTCACCTGCTTCAAGAGATTCTCCAGAACACAACAACAGAGGTGCAGGAAATTGAAGCAGAGCTGGAAAAGAATGTAATTTCCCTAAAAATCTTGCTCCCTACCCCTGCTAACACAGTTGTAGGAGACACAGGTATTTGGCTCATCTATATAGCAGAAGTTGATAAACAGGATGCAGAAGAAGTTGCCTTAGCATTCGTAGATGTCTAATTCGGGGCCAAGGTTTTATATTTTTGCTCTTATTCGGTTGTAAAATTAAAGGGACAGCTGGTTTTTTGTCTTTTGTGTAAAAAAGCATTTAGGAATTATTCTAATTTTTTAAAGGGCATTTAAAAGACAAATTAAAAGATTTAGAGGAAAAGGGGACACGTGGCATCTCTAGGAGCATTTTGTAAAGTTATATACAGAAGATTAGAAAATGAAAGAAGGACTTTTGGCAGGTGAAAAGACATTTTTTGTCTTGTACGTGAACTGATTTGCTGCATAATTAAGGAATTCGATTTTTGCCTAAAGAAAGCATGGGAGACTACGTTTTTTCCTGACAGATGTGTTAAATGTCTGATGGATTATTCCTGTGTCATCTATACATTACTGTGAGATCATTCCTTGTTGTTATGGATTGCTTCTATGTGATCGAACTAAGGGAGTTTCACTTCGGAGAAAGAATCTTCACAAAGAATGGCAGGCTTAATAAAGCCGAAGAACACTGTAGAATTGTTAATGCACACTTTGAGTATGCTCACTATTTTGATGAGGATGAAGAAGTTTTCAGAGAAGTCAGCAATCTGACCAAACTGCAAAGGCGCCTTCGCCTCAAGGGTGGAACTGGAACTAGTTCCACGGCAACCCAAGCTGTTAAGGAAGTTGAATTGCGAAGACGAAAAGAAGAAGCCGAACCCCTAACAAAGGAAGAGCTAAGACTCAAAGCTAAGGTTGAAAAGGTCAAAAAGGGAAGCAGCAGAAGGAGCAAGAAGATAAGTTTCGAGAAGAAGAATCTCACAATATTAAGGAGGAGGAAGCTCAAAGGCTTCGGGATGAAGAACTAGAGAAGATAAGAAAGGAAGAAGCGGCCAAAGAGCAAGAAGAAAGAGAAGCAGTTGAGAAGCGACTGAAGGCCGAAGAAGAATAAATATAGCTTAAGGCCGAAGAGGAAAATAAGTCCAAGGAGGATGCACAAGCCGAGGGCTCCAACACACAAGACATGGACATGGGCCAGTCCCAAATGGTTCAGACTCTGCCCGCGGAAGAGGACATCCCTATAGAAGATCTCCCACTCGTCCCTTTCACTCCATCAAAAGATCATATTGTAACCCATTGGGAAAAGTTTGTTTATGACAAGAAAAGGAAGTCCATATTCCAAAGGACAGAAACAAGGTTGAAGAAGCCTTTCCATTCGTACATCATCACCATGCGGGAAACCACTATTATGCAGGGCATAGAGAATGCTCCGGTTGTTATGGCATCCGCTACTGTAGCTGCCACCAAGGCAAGCAAAGACAATGTGCTCAAGATAGTAAGTGAGTTGGATGAAACCAATAAAAGGGCTCGCATGTTACAACTCACTGTGGTTAATGAGCAGGCTTATAGGGACTTAGTGGTGAAGAAGTATAATCGCCTTTTGTCGGATCATAAAAAATTGTCAGATAAGTATCAACACCTGGAAGAAGTAAAGGAACACTTGGAAGTCCAGATGATGATAGTGGAATGAGAGAAGAATGATTTTGAATCCAGGATCATTCAATTAGAAGAAGAGAAAGAGTTGATGACCGAGCAGCTGGAACAAGCAAGCAGCAAAGCAATGGACCTGAGCCCCTTTCATGAGCAATCTTGTGACATACTGAAGCAGATGCACGAGTCACGGGAACTTTATATTGAAGAAATTTGCAAGCTAAAGGAAATGATGGACATGATGAAGGAGATTAACTCTGAGGCGATTAGGCTCAAGAAGAAGTATACCCGGGTAAAAGAGGATATTGGAAAGCAGATGGAATGGAGAGAGGGGAAGTCAGAATTTCCCAAACACCTCCCTCTCAAATCCGTAGCCCACTTTAAAGAAGATATAAGCATCATGGAGTTCTGTAAGAACTGCAGCGTGAAATTAAGCTCTGTGATCCAAGTAACTATTGGAAAATGAAGCAGTCTTTATCAGAAGATCCAGGAAGTTCATGGAAAGTGCAAAATGGCAATACCCCAGACTCTTGAAGACTTTCCGAGCAAAGAGCAGTGCCTGTCTGATTTGAAACGTGAACTGAGCACCGAGATGGAGTACGTAAGGAAGATAGATGTGTTGACAATGGATGATCTTCATAAATGCATCGTGTAGCCCTCCATCCATGCTCACCTGCTTCAAGAGATTCTCCAGACCACAATAGCAGAGGTGCAGGAAATTGAAGCAGAGCTGGCAAAGCATGTAATTTCCCGAAAATTCTTACTCCCCGCCCCTGCTAACACAGTTGTGCGAAACACGAGTATTTGGATCAGCTATATAGAAGAAGTTGATAAACAGGATGTAGAAGAAGCGCCAGTAGAGGCAGCAATGCCAACAAGAACAGAAGCACCATCTGGCAGTTGACTTAGCATTCGTAGATGTCTAATTCTGGGCTAGGGTTTTATATTTTTGCTCTTATTTGGTTGTAAAGTTAAAGGGACAGCTGGTTTTTTGTCTTTTTGTGTAAAAAAGCATTCAGGAATTATTCTAATTTTTTAAAGGGCATTTAAAAGACAAATTAAAAGATTTAAAGGAAAAGGGGACACGTGGCAGCTCTGGGAGCATTTTGTAAAGTTATATATAGAAGATTAGAAAATGATAGAAGGACTTTTGGCAGGTCTAAAGACATTTTCTGTCTTGTACGTGAACTGATTTGCTGCATAATTAAGGAATTCAATTTTTGCCTAAAGAAAGCATGGGAGACTGCATTTTTGCCTGAAAGATGTGTTAAATGTCTGATGGATTATTCCTATGTCATCTATACATTACTGTGAGATCATTCCTTGCTGTTATGGTTTGCTTCTATGTGATGAATGTTCTCATAATTTTCTGTGCAAAAATGTTTATCTCAAATGAGTAATGGAATGTGTTAATTAAATCAAAGCTATCTTTGATATCTTTTATCTTCTGCTGGAAACGCATCTTTATGATTAAATAGCTATCTGTGCAATCTTTAGATGTTTCTTTCAGCTTATTACTCATATTTACAGTTTGCTCCTTGCAAGGATAGATTAGATTTGCTTATACAGTTTTAGATTAATTTTGCTTAATTACTTGCATTTATCTTAGAGCACTTGCATATCATCTTTAAAATAAAATACATAAACGGTGGATCGGGCCGTAACCGGTACAAAGAATACAAATCTTTAAATCTTATACGGTAACCAGAACCGTTAACCGGATGGATTCCCCACACCAAACGGTGAGCAATCTAATTGGGCTTGCTTACCAGGGAGAATACCTTGCTGATTGATGCTACAATTTTCGAGGCATCAACACGAACATATGTATGGAGGAGTATACAAAGTCTAAGAAGAGACTCCGCAGAAACAAGATAATGCACAGCATGATCAGGGAGCATAAAGAGGCCGTGGAGGATACCGTGGGAGAGGAAGGAATGCCGGCCCAACGCAAGGATGAGGCCGAGGTCAAGTAATCTGTTATAACTATGGCCAGCCAGGTCATGTATCTAGAGATTGTACCAACCCATGCACTTCGTGTAGTTATTGTAAATCTTTCGATCATGTTATTGAAGACTGCCCAGTGTTAGAGGAAGAAATGAATAAATGGAAGTGGAAAGATGCGCCGAACCCAAACATTCAGTTGATCGCAGCAGAGAAGAGACATGCGGATCCAAGTATTAATGTAGTGATGCGAAGTGGCGCTACGACAGGGAGAGATAGAGGAGTAGAAGCTTCGACGTCTGGATACTTTAACACTAAGAAGACTTCTCTTGAAACAATATGGATAAGAAAAGCTACTAGGAAAGCACCTGCTTTCAACTTGGAGAAAAACATAGAAGTCTTCGAAGAAGCGCGATATATCTTCAAAGAGTCAGCACCCAGGTCGTCAAGAATCCCTTTGCGCAGTGAAATACCGCATATAGAAGATATGTCGGCTGCTTATGATAAAACGAGCATCGCAACAGAGGCGTTGTTGAAAAGCACAGACGTTATAGCAAAGTTGCAAAAACTGTTAAATCAATATGAACCACAGAGCGAGATGGAGACTACCGATAGCGCAGTTCACCAGATCAAGAAACACAAAAGATTGGGCCGATAAATGAGGCTCAGTGCACAGATAGGAGACTATGAAATGGATGAGATCATCCTTGATCCGGGATCTGAAGTAAATGTCTTAACTAAACAGACATGGCAGCAGATGGGGAGACCAAAGCTGTTATGGTCACCTATACAGTTGAGAATGGCCAATCAGTAGAAATTCATACCTTTTGGAAGGTTAGCCAATGTTATTGTTGACATTGATGGAGTGCAAAGTCATGCAGACTTCGAGGTTATCGATATTGTGGATGATAGTCAGCCTTATCCAACATTGTTGGGTATAGACTGGGATATGGATAACCTCGCTATCATAAACTTGAAGACAAAGAAGATGATCTTTGGAGGAAAGCATCTCAGGGTCATCGCACCATTGGACCCTTCAGACAAAGACAGATACAGTGAGCCGATTCAGGAAGAATCCAGATCTCAATACTTGGACCGCCTTTACAAGATGACTGCAAACCAGGAAGACTATATTAATCCTATTGAGGATGGAAAACTCAACTAGAGATGTGATAGCTCTTGCATCTCGGACTCTGACGCGGGTTTGGAGAACTGGCAAAGTCGTATGCACGAAGTATCAGCAAGGAGATGTGCGTAGGTTACAAAGTCACTGTGTTGGATTGGAAAGGAGGTAAGCCCAATTCCCACCTATGATGATTTATCTAATGTTTAATCCTTTATCAAAGAACATACTGTAGCAATTGCAGATGAGCATCGCTTACCAGCACTAGACATGGCACTGCACGAGACACCTACCAGATAGTAGGTTGCGCATAAGCAGACATCGACCACAAGGGATCAGTGCAGAATCAAGATGCAGATCAGGTTTGCTGACAAGGTTACACTACCCTTTGAGAAATAAAATGGACAGACAGATCCAAGAGAGCATATTGAAATCTGTTCACCGGCATGGGAGGAGAGACCACAGATAGAATGGGTGCATCTGTTTGTGCACACGCTGGAGGAAGAAATTTCGAAGAAGTGGTATCTAGACATGGATTTGCGCAGAGAAACTACAAATTGGCCTACCCTGACTGCGAACTTCCAGAAGAGCTTCAGTTTTGAAGACGAGAGTCCTATCATAAATGATGCTTTGCAGATTATTAAGGAAAGAATATTTAGACCAAAATGTCCACATAGAAACATGACATTAGAGGAATTATTTGGAGCTGACAGCGTACCTGCAAACCTACAGCCAGAATGGAAGGAACAGGTAGAGCATGCCATGGATTGTTATAATCTAGATGAAGAGGTTGAATATAAAGAATAAAGTAATGAGGAGGACCCACGCAACATAAACATACTCTATTCAAAAGGTGGGCACGAGGTAGAGGGACCTCCACTGGAAATCCTAGACATGAGTGGACCTGTAAAAACAAGGAAAGTGAACATTGGCTCCAAAGAAGAGCTGAAGTTCGCATCTATTGGAGACTACTGGGATGATCAGATAGTCGCAGAGATCGCAGACCTGTTACATGAGTATCAGGATTTATTCCCAACAAAGTTTACAGAGATTAAGGGAATTTTGGGAGACTTAGGGGTGATGAAAATACCCCTTAAGCCAGGCACAAAGCCTGTTTAGCAGAGGCCCTATAGACTGAATCTGCTATACAAAGAATGAGCCAGGGAAGAACTTGATAAGATGCTCGATGCGGGGATCATCAATCCAGTTGAAGAATCTGAGTGGATAAGCCCTATGGTTGTTCAAGACAAGAAAACAAAAGGCGAGATCAGGATTTGTGTGGACCTCGAAAAATTGAACGATGCTTCGATGCATGACCCATTTCCTACTCCCTTTACTGATGAGGTGCTCGATAACGTTGGAGGAAATGAGGCATATTCCTTTACTAATGGATTTTTGGGATATCATCAGATAAGAATTGATCCCGTGGATAGGCATAAGACCACTTTTGCCACTTAATGGGGTTCGTTCCAATACACAGTGATGTCGTTTGGTCTAAAGAACACTCCTGCCATATTTTCCAGAGTTGTGGTCGCAACATTTAAGGATTTCATGCATAAGTTCTTAGAAGCTTATTTTGATGATTGGACAATATTTAGGTTGCTGAAGGACCATTGCGCAAACCTCAAATTGATGCTAGAAAAATGTAGACAGCATCAAATGTCATTAAACCTGAAGAAGTGTATCTTTTGTGTACCCTATGGAATTCTGTTGGGACACATTGTATGCAAACAAGGCTTGATGGTTGATCCTGCGAAGATCGCAGTTATTGTAAACTTGTTGTTAACACCCAAAAAGTGCTCACTAGCTCATTTCCCTATTCACATGACCCATTTGTCCACTTTTTCACCATCTGAGCCTCTGAAACCAACAAAAGGTCACCAAAATACTTGAGTACACCCCTTTTTCCATTAAAAAAGATTATTTTTCCTAAAAAAGCATAAAAAACCCTCAAAAATGGTCCAAATTCCCAAAAATATTAAAAAGGGAATTAAAATATTAATTTTATTCAAAAAAGGAAAAAGGAGGGAAAAGTACCTAAACCATGTTGGTCAATACCATTTGGTTTCCACAAAACCACAAATGGTATTCCCCACCACCAAAACCTATAAAAAGGTGGTAGGGGCTCCTCATTTCACATCCATCCATTATCTCATCCTCATGCTGCTGAAATCTTCCTTGAGAATTTTGGCCATTGTAAGCAACCTTGGAGAAGGAGACCTCTTGGAGCTTGGAGCTACTCATCTTGGGAGTTTCTCAACATCAACCTTCACCATTGAAGGTATTATCGCAAGCACTTGCTTGCCCCCCCCCATTTTTCAATACAAATTCATTCCTTAATATTTTCTTGTTCTTGTTTTTTAAATGTTTACACTATTTGCTTATATTCTTGCATAGATCCATGATTAGTTTTGTTTAGATTAGTTTCTTTTTTAATTCTATTGAAACTACTGCTACTAGTTAGCAGGTGCCCATAGCACTAAGCCTGGTTGCAAAACCGGGCCAACAGTTTTTGGCGACTCCGCTTGGTTTGAACAATAGATCTCTAGTTTTGCTTTTAATCTTAGTTTTTTATTAGTTTTTAACCTTTAGATCCATAGATCTGCCATCTTAGACAGCAGATCCATTGCTACTCTAAGTTTTGGCCCCATCTATTGCCATTAACAGCCCGGAATTCTCAATTTTCGGGTTCGTTTTTCGGCTTCCGTGCACGGCTTTCGCATCGCGGTTTTTAGCCTGACAGTCGCGCAGCTCATCACAACTTTTTGGCTTTTTTCCGCGTGGTTCACCACGGCTTCGCGGCTGTTTTCCACGCTGCACATCGCGGCTTCGCGGTCATTTACCGCGCTGCACATCGCGATTGCGCGGCCCTTTTCCGCGCGGTTCACCGCGGCTTCGCGGCCTATTTGCGCGCTGCACATTGCAGCTTCGCGGACATTTTCCGCGCTGCACATCGCGACAGTGAGCCGAAATCCCGTGCGGTCCATCGCGACTGTTTGGCAAAAACCCACGCGGTCCATCGCGGCTTTTCTGTCAAAACCCGCGCTGCTGATTTTTTCATTCGGCCATTCCGATTCAAAAAATTATTTTTTACTGTACTTTCTGCCCACATAGCACATTTTTTACAGTATTAAATTCTGCATATTTTACAGTCATAGAAAAAAAATTTACTATTTAAATGCACATGTAGAAGTCTTTTTAAAAATTTTCAAGAAAGTGAAAGAAAGACTTATTTTGCAGTTTATCTAGGTTTAAAAATTTCTTTTGCTGTTTACTTCTTTAAAAATTTTGCCCTTAGCAATTTCCTTGAAAAAGAAATCCATTTATTTCTTTAAGAAGACTATTATTTGCTTTCATGATTCAAAAGATCCTTTGTTTTTTGAGTTGATTTTGCAAAGCATTTAATTTCCATTTATTGAAAAAGTCATAAATATTTGCTTTTTTATTTTCGAAAGATCCTTTATTTTTTGAAAATTTTCAGTAAAGCATTTACTTTTTTCAAGTTCAGTTTACAATACCACATGTGCACCCACTCGATCACTTAATTGAACTGAGCCTTAAAACTTACCATAATTTCAACAAACCTTTAACCCCACTTGGGGAACACTAAAAGAACTTTGTAGCTAGGTAGTATTGGGGGGATAGGTGTTCCAATAACACCCCTCAGTTATTACATCTGAGACATAGAAGTTGTCCAATTAGGGAGCTAAAATCTCTTAGTATTTATTGGCGCGGTCACAACCGGTTTGTGGGAAGGCATCTCCCCTAGGAGGGTTGAAGTCGCGAGGATGGTTCCGGAAGCCTGAGTGGAATACCAAAATCCATTCAGTAACCGAAGGGCTACCATTCGCAGTTCTCGGGATATCCCTGTATTTGGATATTGCGATCAAAGGACCAAACGGCAGATTTACCTTTTCTCGACACGTCATGAACGGAGTATCCTAGTAGCCTTTCTTTAGGATTGATTACCCAGTGTCCCTCCCGGTAGGGGGATATCTAGCCGTTGTCTCAACACTCATATTGTCTGACTTGGATTTCATCACCTTGCAGAGGATATCGTTTGTTGATTCACAATACTTTTAGTTAGGTGTTTGCATGATTCATCCCACCTTTGGTCTAGTTACACCTATTTTTTCTAGGAGTTGTTTGCATGTTGGTATTCTGACCATTTGTTGCATCCCTCCACTTATTGTAGCACAGCTGCTAGAATAAGTGCCTTTTTTGAGGTTGATTTTTTTGGCCTGAGAGCCTTCATTTTCACTCCCCTTCTTACACCCTTGGTTGCATTAGGGTTTTGAGTCTTTTATATATATATCACCACCTGATACTTAAACAGATTTTTTACACAAAACTTATTTCTCACCATTGAGAATTTTAGACGCTCTCGTCGTCTACGGGGCGAACTCCCAGAGTTCAGTCTACTTGGCTCGCCACGTCACCGACGTCGAGCCCTATCCCTTGATTCGACACATCGTCGGTCAACCAGACGGTCATCCGATTCTGACACGCCTCAATTCACATCTGATTCTGAGGCAGAATCCGAAAACTACGTTGTATTACCACCAACCACCATTATGGCTGGAACACCATTTGACCCACTATTTACCAGCACCATAGGTGAGACATCCACAGACCCTTCTGCTGCGGTGCCATCCATGGCAACAACCACCCCCCTGGGTATGCCCAATATGGACAACACTCCACATCTAGGAATGCCCAACACAGGGCCACCTCCTGTTATAGGAATTCCCAACACAGGGCCACCACCTGTTATGGGTATGCCCAACATAGGGGTCACACCCCCTCTGGTTTCCACAAACCCTATCCCAGGAATCCCCACAGCTATTCCTAACCCAAGTGTAACCCATGTTGCACTTGGAGGCGCTGGCCCATACCAGACTACACCCATTGGAGGGCACATACCCTTCATACCTAGCATACCTTTAGGCGCTACTGGACCCCTACATCATACCACTATGACTAGGCATGTTCCAGTTCCAGTCACTACATCTGCTAGCTTACCGTACATGGCAAGTCTGAACCTACCAGACTTAGCTAGGCTCACTAATGACCCCATCAGACACGATCCTGCGTGGCCTCACATGCCCACCAAACTCCCCTCTGACATCCCTAAGTTTGAGGGTAAGGCAGGTGAAGACCCCCAGAACCATATCATGTCCTTCCATCTATGTTGTTCCTCCAACTCCATAGTGGACGACTCTGTCCGCCTCCGGCTTTTACAGCGCACCTTCACTGGCTCTGCAACTAAGTGGTATATCGAGCAGCGCCATGGGAGGCATGCCACCTTTACCTCCCTTACTTCGACCTTCCTGCAGTTTTTCCAGTTACCTGTCCGCTATGATGCGGGAGTCGAGATCCCACTGTCTTGCAGACAGAACACAGCCACCCACATCACTGACCACATTCATGAGTGGCGTCGACGCCGAAGCCTCTACAAAATCAAGTTAGACGACCGTATCTTCTTAGATTGGTTTCTAAAATCCCTCCTCCCTCTCATTACGAAGGATGTGGCATCCAAAAGACCCCAGTCTGAAGAAGAGGCCATCCTCAAATCCCAACAGTTTGATCTCATTTACGCCCAGTCGGGTTATCTATACACCATCATACCGGACGCCCCACGATGCGACTCTTCATGCAGTGACGTGCCGGGGGCATCTCATGCCGCCGATGGCATTATTGGCCAAATCACACCCCAAGCTAAACCTTTCAGTATGGTGAGTACCATGCCTGCCCCAGACCTCTCTAGGGCTACATCTAGTTCTGGAGCGACAACTTCTTACACTCCAACAAACCAGACACATCACATTCATGGACCCTCTTGTCCACAACATTGCTATGGACAAGCGCCATCAGCATATGTACCTCCTACATACTATAACCAACCTGCTACACAGAACCCCATTCAGTTCTCGCCACAACAGATGTAGTACCCACAGCAAGCTGCACCAGCTAATCCAACACATCCAATAGCTCAGGGGTACCAACAACCCCAACAGGCAACTGGACCACCGCCAGCTCCACCTGCATATTACCCATCGCAACTTGCTCCCGCACCTACGGTTCCCCAGAATCCCCCCAATGCTCAAGGGCATGTGTACGCACAACAACATCAGCCCCAATACCAAAATAACCAACGCAACTAAGGTGGGAAACCAAACCGCGGAAGAGGACGTAACCGTGGAAACAACCAAAACCATAACCAAGCTCCACAACCTACCCATCCTCCGCAAAATAATAACGCGGTGCCTGCTCATCAGAATCCTGATCGGCCACCTAAGCAAGCCAAAAATGCTAATTTACGAACAAACCATCCTTGTTCTATTTGCGGGGTCTATGGACACTATACCCACGCTTTCCCACATCTGGAGCGAGCTCGAAAACTATGGACAGATGACGCCCATCGTCAAGGGCAGGCGGCTCCTCAGCCGCCACCCAACCCTCCACCACCACAACCTCAACCTTTGGTACTACAAAACCCTTTTCCAACGCAAGGAGTGGTGAACACTCAGCCGTTAGCTCCCCCACAGGGCAACGTGCCACCACAACAAATCACCTATGCTGCTCCTGATCAACCAATGTTTGATTCAGGTACTCACCACTTGCTGATGATGTCAACTGCTGATGTCAACATCCAGACACGTAGGGACCAGTATGGCCCTACCTCGGAAGCCCCCCCCATAGATAAGGATACTAACGCTCATCCCACCAATCAGACGTTACGTATACCACCGCTTCCACTCGATGGTGCCTCTAAAGCACCTCGTTTCCCACTCAACCGTATCAACAATAACCCCAATGCACGGGCTGCGTCAAATTACAACATCGTCGATGATTTAGCTCAGTCCCCCGTAGCCATGTCTGCGTTAGAAGTCTTGAAAAACTGTCCTACGCAGTGCAAGACTTTACTTTCCGCCATTGGGGCGATTGACCCAAATGATTCGAAATTGATGACCTTTGATTTGGACCAGTCCGAACCACGTTTGCCTTCCACCATAGCAGTACAAGTTTCTGTTTCTATTCGGAATCTTGTCATCCATCGATGCATCATCGACGAGGGTGCCTCTACATGCATCATGTCCACATTCGTTTGGCAGAAGTTGGGATCCCCTACTCTCCAGCAATCCACCACTGCATTGCAGGCCTATGACGGCCGGTCAGCTCAACCTCAAGGTCTACTACCCAAGGTCCCCGTCCAATTGGGTGGGTGGGAAAACTGTGCTCATCGACATAGAGGTCATTAATGCTCAACTCGATTATAACCTTTTACTTGGCCGCAGTTACATGTACGCCATGAAAGCCGTTGCCTCATCCATTTTTCGTACCATGATGTTCCCCCACGAGGGACGCGTGGTCAAAATCGACCAACTCACCTACTATGATCCCAATGCCCCTGCAGCACCCGAAAATGTTCTCCCCATGGTTGAACAACCCACTTCTAGTGCAACTACCTCCTTTGTTTCTTCTGTGGGACCCGGACTTTACTCAGATACACCAATGACCTCTACATTCCAAGCCATTCCACCACCATCACCGGAGACCCACGTCGCAAATCTCTGTACTCTTTCACAGAATACACAAACACCCGCTAGTCAACCACCATTGGTCCCTAGTCACATCGGTGTTACACCCATCCACACCATCCCCTTTCTATTTCCTCCTTCGGGTGTAGTAAGCGCCCCAGTTATGGCTACCCTTAGTCTACCCAGGTTAACATTGGGATTACCCGTGTGGTATATTTCGCCTCCCGTTCCACCGCCGACACCAAATGTCATCCTCCAACCAGTACAACCTATTGTTACCACTACTCAACCTCCTCCCGGTGTCACAATCCCTTCGTCGTCAACGAAACCTCCTCCTGGTCTCAATATCCCTTCGTCGTCAACGAATCCTCCTCCTCTTGTCAAGCCCACTGGGGGCAGAGGTCCACAACCATACACTACTATACCACCTCCTAAGGCAGTTAAACCCCCACCCGTATTTCGAGCTCCCCCTAAATGCTCTTTGTGCGATGAGATAGGCCATCCAACTCATCAATGCCCACAGTTACCAACACTCCAAGAGCATATGAATATGTTGGACGATGACACCGGCATCCCAGTCGTTATACTTGAGCCACCTCCTCAACCTCGCGACAGATCACAGCGCACCAACCATCCTTATGCCATATGCAGTGTTTATGGCCACTACTCTCACCATTATCCTGATCTCCCCGACTATAGAGCAGCATTGTACGAGTTAAACAACGTTGATTTAGAGATATCTCCTCCCCTCATCGAGGAGATCTACCCCCCGCCATCATCCTCGTCGGAAGAAGTCAATACAATCTATATGATTTCAACAACTTTCAAACTAGAACCCCTTGATTTATGGTCTGACTACTTCAATATTGATGAGCAAATTTTGGAGACACTCACTGCACCCGACTACCCTTGGGATGATATGCATCATCGCTCGTATTTCCTCCCGGAAACATCTACATCCACCGCATCCAACCAGCTATCGGTCGAATCGAAGGATTTCATACCCACTAAGGTCGATTGGTTAAAGGACCCCATCCCAGCACCGGATGCCTTTGAAGAAGGGAACATGTCCAACATTTCCCCCATTATACAAATAGATGTTTCCACAACACCAGGGAAACCTGAGCTCATCTCGCTGGGTGCATCTTGCACTCAAGCAGAAACTCAGGCATACAAAAATCTTTTTCAAGAATTCCGGGATGTTTTCGCCTGGTCCTATACCGAAATGCCTGGTCTTGACCCCGCCATTATAGAGCACCAAATTGATACATGGCCTGAGGTACCCCCTGTTCGTCAGAAACAGCGACCCATTCACCCTTCCAAACTCCCCGCTGTTAAAGCTGAGGTCGAGAAACTTCGCAAAGCAGGATTCATTTATCCTATTCCGTACACCACCTGGGTGTCGAACCCCGTTCCTGTTAACAAAAAGCAAGGCACCCTTAGAGTATGCACTGACTTCCGTGATTTAAACCACGCTTGTCCAAAAGACAATTTCCCCACGCCATTCATTAACCAACACATTGATGAGTGTGCGGGCCATGAAGTCCTATCTTTCATGGACGGGTTTTCTGGATACAACCAGATTCACATCCGCAAGGAGGATCAGTACAAGACTGCCTTCACCACCCCATGGGGCACCTTTGCCTATCGCGTCATGCCATTTGGCCTTAAAAATGCTGGTGCCACTTTCTAGCGAGCCATGACCTATTGCTTTCACGACTTGGTCCATATCCTACGAGTCTATCTTGATGACCTTACAGCCCGTTCCCGAAAACGATCAGACCACATTAACGACCTCCGGCAAGTTTTCCTGCGTTGTCGCAAATATAAAATCCGCTTGAACCCACACAAGTGTGTGTTTTGCGTTTCGGCAAGCCGGTTGTTGGGTTTCATTGTTTCCCAAGACAAAATTACTGTTGATCCCCTGAAAGTCAAAGCCATCTTAGAACTTCCCCCTCCTCGCACGCTTCGGCAGCTCCAGAGTCTACAAGGGCGGTCCAATTTCCTTAGGCGCTTCGTTCCTGATTACGCCACCAAAGTCCACAGTTTCTTACGCTTACTTCATACCCACATACCCTTTGTTTGGGATGAGCAAGCAGACACGGCATTCGAAGCCCTCAAGAAAGCCCTCACACAAGCCCCCTTGATATCCCCACCGGATTTCTCTAAAGACTTCACCCTTTATGTCTCGACATCTGAATATGCTGTGTCCGGATTTTTGGTCCAAGAAGATGCCTCTCACCAGGAGCATGTAATTTATTACGTCAGCCAGACCTTGTCTGGCCCACCCCTACTTTACCCATACGAGGAAAGATTATCCCTAGCTGTAGTCTTTTCCGTACAAAAATTGCGACACTACATTCTACTCAGTCATACCACGGTTGTGGCCGACTCCAACCCTATGGTCTATCTCCTAACCCGGCGGCTCCTACAAGGTCGTGTTGCTAAATGGGTCATTATCCTCCAGGAATATGACCTTACTTTCAGAACTCCTAAAAGCACCAAAGCCCTTGCGCTTGCTCACCTCATCACCGACCTCCCATCCTCTTCGTCATCACCCGCTATCCAAACGGATCTGATTGACGAACAAATCTTCATCATCTCGTCTGACGACCCATGGTACGGAGATATTTTGATTTACCTCCGCACGCAAAAATTTCGACCACACATCGATCGTGACGGACGCCGTCGAATACGACACCATGCCCCCCAATACCTCTTAATAGGGGATGTACTTTATCGATGCGGCATTGATACCATCCTACGCCGATGCCTATCCCATAGTGAGGCATAACAAGTCCTCAATGATTGTCATAGCAGTGCTTGCGGAAGCCATTTCTCCGGCATGGCCACCGCCCAGAAAATCATTCGGGCAGGTTACTTTTGGCCATCGTTGTTTACTGATTGCATCACTGTAGTCAGCATTGCCAGAACTGCCAACTCTTTGCCCCCAAAGCAAGAACCCCTTCGCCCCCCTTCATCCAGTCATCACTGTTGGACCATTCTGCAAATGGGCCATCGACTTCCTCGACTGCAACCCCACGTCATCTGGCGGTCACAAACACATCATTGTGGCCGTCGATTATTTCACCAAGTGGGCGGAATCCATGCCGACTTACAATTGCAAAGCTGACACTGCAGCACGGTTTTTCTTCAACCATGTTATCACTCGTTTCGGAGTGCCGAAGCAACTAATCTCTGACCACGGCTCTCACTTTGAAGATGCCGTCTGGAAAGAATTATCAACCATGTTGAAATTTGAACACCATTTCTCTTCCGCCTACTATCCCCAAGGAAATGGCCAAGTCGAAGCGTTCAATAAAATTTTGAAGACCATTCTTCAACGCACTGTAGACAAACACAAGTCCAATTGGCACCACATGCTTTTCTCGGCACTATGGGCCTACCGCACCTCAACCAAAACCGCCACCGGTTTTACCCCTTTCCATTTAGTTCACGGTGTCGAATCCGTTCTCCCTATCGAGTGCCAGATTCCAGCTCTACATATCGCCATTGAACTCCTACCGGACACTTCCCCCATTGAGCAATGTTTACTACTCCTATAACAAGCCGATGAAGATCGGCGCACGGCCATTCAAAATATGGAAGCAGCCAAACAACGATCCAAACTAAGTTACAACAAACACGTCCACCCAAGAACCTTTTCTGAGGGAGACCTTATCCTCGCTTACGATCAAGCTCATGATAAAACTGGAAAGGGAAAGTTTGTATCTATGTGGCAAGGCCCCTACATCGTACACACCTGCCTCGGGCAGGGGGCATACATTCTGACCGATTCAGAAGGCAATCCCCTATGCAACCCACGCAACGGGTTGTACCTTAAACGATTTTACCCATAGAAAATCTGATGGACACCACCGTCCATTCTAGTATAGGCTTACTTTCTTTTTTCACAAAAAATTCAAAAACCTAAATATTTGTTTTTCTTTGCATGACCATAGATGGATCCTCTTCCACTCTGCTATGTCGGTTTCGCTGATGGTGCAAGCCGTTGGTCTCCCAATCTCGCCTCCGCAGCTTGGGTAATATACTCCCCTTCACATGAGTTAATTCACATTGACGGAGTATGTTTAGGTGCCGCCACCAATAACCAAGCTGAATACGATGTCGTGACCGGTCTCCTAGCCGCAGCTCTCCAAATGAGCATCCGTCACCTCAACGTTTTCTTGGACTCACAGCTCCTAGTTTCCCAGCTCAACAATGATTACCAGGTACGCGATCCCTGTCTTTTCAGAAAATTCCTGCGCACTAAACAAATGGTTAGACAATTTGAATCCATTTCATTCACACATGTCCCAAGACACCTCAACAGTGTAGCAGACCATATGGCCAACAATGTCCTCGACTGGCACACCAATCACATCATGTCATATCCATAAACAAAATGCATCCACGTGCATAACATGTGCCTCCACGGGCATAAACAAATAACAAAATAATGCATCCACGTGCATAACATGTGCCTCCACGGGCATATATAAATAACAACATACTGCATCCACGTGCATAACATGTGCCTCCACGGGCATATACAAAAGACAAATGGGCATCCACGTGCATACACGACAATAGATCCAAATATATATACACACATATATATAAACCATAATAGTCAACATGTAATAGGTGCCCTCAGCACCCGATATACAAAAATACATCAGTCGTACAAAAAATGCTTCCCCATATGCTCATCAGCATTTGGGGGCAGATACAATATCATCTACTCATCTGGATCCCTAGGCTCCTCCGGCTCCTCCTCCGCTGGTCCCGTCGGGTCACGGCGAGCCCGAACTCTCCGCTCTGCCGGCCCCGCTGGATCGTCCCACAGACGTCTCATCCCCTCAGTCGGCCCTGCCGGATCATCTAGTCCACCACCCCTGTGCTCCGCCACAAACACCGCTATCCTCAACAAGAGCGACCGCCACTCAGGCGGCGCACCGAAGCAACCCTCCAAAATATCCCGATCCAGGTCTCTCCAACCATCCTAGGGGAGTCCAGCTAAGATCCTGGCAAAGGTCTGTCTGACACCCTCTATGGTGTCATCTCGAGGGCCAACCCCTCGCCCACGAGCCGCAAATCCTCCACCACGCGGAGGTGGTACCGCTGCAGGTGGATGGGCGACCACCATCGCTCGCCCCTGATGAGCCACGTAGTCGGGCGGTGGCACTGGACCCACATCTGCACAAAGCAAGTAAGCCATCATATACTATACAACTATAATCATCGATGATAAATCAAACAACACATGATATAATATCAAATAAAACACAAAACATACCGTCTAAACTCCAGGCCTGTCCTGGGGCACGAGGCATCTCTGGGTCACCTCGATAGTCCATGCCGGCGTAGGGGTAGTCCTCAATCACCAGGGGCATCTGCTCCCACTGCTCATAAAAATCCTCCGTGAAGAAACCACGGACACCACTACCGGCACGAGGCATCATCTGCCCCCACCGCATCATGCGAGGCTCACTCACCAGACCAGCATGAATGGGTACCCGTGGTCGCAAGGTCGGCACCCGCTCAAAGAAAAAACAGCAGAGAAACGAGGCATAACAGAACTCACCTGCCTCTCGAATGGCCTTGTCCAGATCTCTCCGGACACCAGCCAGAAACATCTGCCCCCAGGCATAATATGTCCCCCGAAGAATGGATTCCACCATCATCGTCTGTCCCCCAGACATACGATGTGGCGCAGCAGCACCCAAGATCCGTAGAACACATGCCCCAACAGCTCACATATCCCACTCACGTAGGGATCGCAGACTAATAGAGCTGTTCTGCAAAACAGCATCATCAACACAGAAAGTCTGTAACAAGTCCTCCATATCTACACCCGGCGGGATCCTCGGCAGGAGATCGCCCACCTCCCCCAAACGAGGCAACCCGGTCAGAAAATAGACATCCGTGAGAGTGATCTCTAACCTCTCACCCCCAATGATAAATGCACCCTCCGCCGGCACCCACCAACGCACCAGCTTGTTCAGGAGCCGTCTCACTGAACGAATAGGTGGGATCTGAGCGAACTTCAAAAGTCCGCTCATAGCCAGAGTCTGTCACACCCCCGGATCAGTCTGAATCCTCTCCATAAGATCATCATCGATCTCCCGCTCTCGCCACGAGGACAATGGTCTCCTCAACATCCTGCCAGAAAACAGAAGAAATTTTTAGCCCCAGCACAAAAAATTTTGAAAAAATCCCATCGCGGCTTTTCCACCAAAAGCCGCGATGACCATCGCGGCATTTCCACCAAAAGCCGCGATGACCATCGCGGCCTCCATACAAAAACCCGCGATGAACATCGTGGATTTTGGCCAGACAGTCGCGATGAACATCGCGACTATCTCCCATGAACTCGCGATGAACATCGCGGGTTCCAACCTCACAGTCGCGATGAACATCGCGACTGTCAACCTGAAACCCGCGCGGTTCATCGCGGGAAAAGACCCAAAACCCGCGATATTCCACGTTGGAGAGTCAACATGGAATTTCGCGACCTTCGGGGGCCCGCCGCCAAACAAAAAAGACATAATTGAAAAGGCTAAGGCAAATAGAGTTACCTGAAACTCGCAGAATCGAAAACCAACGGTGAAATCTCCCGAAAATCAAGAAATAGCTCTGACAACTCTATCAAACTCGCACGTAACAATGACAAGTCATTTGGGCCCCACGCCCTATTTATAGAAATTCCGCCAATTTTCAAACAACCATTGCGGTATCATACAATGTCCATTTTTCAAACCGTTGGTACCGTTGGAATCAGCATAGCGAGAACTTCATGCAGGTTCCTTCCTTTTCCCGTTTTCAAGGGGTCTATTTTTTGACCATTTTTTGGCCCCTCTTGTGGCCTCGGTTTGCGTGCCACATCGGCCGTTCTCCAATTTGGGCGTGTCATATATCACCAGATTCAGTTTTTCGCGCTCGTGATGATGCTTGAGATCATTTCTCGCTGTCACGTCCCAATTTTCAGGGCATTTTTTCCATGCCCCCTCGTCACCTCGGTTTGCGTGCCACATCGATCGTTCTCCATTTTCGACATGCCTTATATCGCCGGATTCAGTTTTTCGCGCTCGTGACGATGCTTGAGATCATTTCTCACTCTCACCTTTATATTTTTTGGGCCTTTTTCCCATGCCCCCTCGTCACCTCGGTTTGCGTGCCACATCGGCCGTTCTCTGTTTTCGACATGTCATATATCACCGGATTCAGTTTTTCGCGCCTGTGATGATGCTTGAGATCATTTCTCGCTCTCACGCCCATCTTTTTTGGGCATTTCTTCAAAATGCCACTCATCACCTCGGTTTGCGTGCCACATTGGCCGTAGCCCCTTTTGGACAATCTTGCTGTCACTGGATCCAGTTTTCCGCACTAATGATGATGCTTGAGACCTCTTCTCACCCTCATCAATCCATTTTTGTTCGGTATAATTTTATCCCTTTTTCGGGCCGAGCAACCCCTTTTACGAAAAAGGCACTTAGGGAGTTTCTGTTAAGCACTTTTCTGACTCCTAAAACAATGAAAAGATTGCCGAGCAACCTTGCTTCCTTTCATGCTCGTTAAACGTATCTGAAAGGGCGTCTACCTGGTATAAGTTTACCCCTTTTCCGGACCTTGTAGACTAATTATGAACAAGGAATACTCTAGTCACATCGGCTAGAAGAGTTCTCCATTTGCATCATTTTATGCTTTTTCGGGCCTTGGGGACTAAAGTACGAAAAAGAACACCAATAGAGTCCACTTACCGCTTTCAGACTCTCTAAACATGAAAGAAACCATGAGCACGAGCCGTCCTAGGCTCACAAAATCTATAGGAACGTACCATTTCAGAGCACACTTTTATCCCTTCTTGGAGCTCATTAAAACCACGAAGAAGGAATCAATGGTGCCCCTTGGCGCCACGACAGATCACATCTACTTATATGGCAGCTTCCCCATTTTGGTCACCTTCATTCAGAGTATTCTGCAGTATGTCACCTTGAAAATCCCTCGACAGCACCTATCAGCTCGTCCTCCCCCCCCAGAGTCAATATATACCATTCAGTCAATAAAAGCAATGATCCCCACACCGACAAGTCAGTTCCCTACGCTGCCAAGTCAACCATGTCATCATGCTCTGAACAAAGGAAGTTTGAGTCTACCCACTTTATGACCCAGTTATTTGCCATCCCCACAAGTATGTCAGTCCTACCATCAGCACTACAGCACTTCATTTCTACACCTCGTGCTCCTATCAAGGAAACATCATTGCCTTGTTAGTTGCTGGTCTCCCTCTGTCGACGATAACCGCATTTATTCCAGAGGATAGACCTAGAGGTTCCTGTGTCTTGGACTCATTACCATTTATGATGAGTTCCTACGAATCATTTCGAGAGGAATCCTCATTGCCTCTCCAAATGGTTGTTTCTCACATGCTCGACTTCAACACCTTGATCGCATCGTTGAGACTCGCACAGGACATTGATCCTTTCAGTTATTAGTCGAAGACCTCGATTACCTCCTGACTCCTCCACATTTGAGAATCTTCCTATGGATAAAACCAGTTACACTTTTTCAATAGATATCCGGGTTGCACATGGCGACAGTATTCAGATGTACCCCAGTTTCATACTCCCTGGAGTACACAGTTACATTAATTCTCAGAGATGACTCATAGTCTTTGAGTCCCTACAGATGTTGGACACCTTCAGTTCCAGCAGTTCATCAGTTATTCCAGTGTATCAGTTATTGAGATCAGTTATGATCAGGAGTATATCCCAAAATAATGTCCCCCCTGGACCATTATGATGTACCAGTAGATTCTTTATGTATTAGATCCCCCTTCTTGGGACTAATTGTTATGTATATGTCTTGATACGAGCATGGGAATGCCCGCCTCGTCCATTATCAAAGATTATACCTCATTCATATTGAGGCCATGTAATATTTTTTGTTTTTGCAGCTTCCAAGGGCCGTGGCTCCAGTCTCCAACTGGTCTCTTCTCTCCCCTAAAACCCCAGAAAAAGACAAATGAACTATGATGTCTATCGGCCATACGATGAGCTCCTGCCCTCACACATCAAGGGGCAATCTGTTAACACCCAAAAAGTGCTCACTAGCTCATTTCCCTATTCACATGACCCATTTGTCCACTTTTTCACCATCTGAGCCTCTGAAACCAACAAAAGATCACCAAAAGACCTGAGTACACCCCTTTTTCCATTAAAAAAGATTATTTTTCCTAAAAAAGCATAAAAAACCCTCAAAAAGGGTCCAAATTCCCAAAAATATTAAAAAGGGAATTAAAATATTAATTTTATTCAAAAAAGGAAAAAGGAGGGAAAAGTACCTAAACCATGTTGGTCAATACCATTTGGTTTCCACAAAACCACAAATGGTATTCCCCACCACCAAAACCTATAAAAAGGTGGTAGGGGCTCCTCATTTCACATCCATCCATTATCTCATCCTCATGCTACCGAAATCTTCCTTGAGCATTTTGGCCATTGTAAGCAACCTTGGAGAAGGAGACCTCTTGGAGCTTGGAGCTACTCATCTTGGGAGTTGCTCAACATCAACCTTCACCATTGAAGGTATTATCGCAAGCACTTGCTTGCCCCCCCCATTTTTCAATACAAATTCATTCTTTAATATTTTCTTGTTCTTGTTTTTTAAATGTTTACACTATTTGCTTATATTCTTGCATAGATCCATGATTAGTTTTGTTTAGATTAGTTTCTTGTTTAATTCTATTGAAACTGCTGCTATTAGTTAGCAGGTGCCCATAGCACTAAGCCTGGTTGCAAAACCGGGCCAACACTTGCCAACATCGAACTTAGTAAAGTAGTTGTGCACCACATTGGGGCATACCGGTTACTACAGAAAATTTATAAAGGGTTATGCACAGATAACCGCAGCCATGGAGAAGCTATTAAAGAAAGATACCCCGTTCATCTGGAACAAAGAATGTGAGCAAGGCTTTGACACATTAAAATAAAAAATGTTAATTGCGTCGATCCTAGTTTTTCCAAACTGGGAGAAGCCATTTCATGTCCATGTTGATTCTTCGTGTATAGCATTGGGTGTTGTTTTAGCACAACCAGGAGAGGGAGGTGTTGATCATCCCATTGCATTTTCGAGCAGGAAGCTCTCATCTGCTAAAAAGAATTATACCACCACTGAGAGAGAAGGCCTAGCTATGGTCTACGCACTGCAGAAATTCAGGCACTACTTGCTTGGTGCACACTTCTCTATGTTCACTGACCATTCTGCTTTGAAATACCTGGTCAACAAGCTAGTGTTAGAGGGAAAATCTATAGATGGTTGTTACTCTTTCAGGAATAAGAGTTTGAAATAGTAGTTAAGCCTGGAAGATTGAACTTAGGACTTGATCATCTGTCAAGGATCGAGTAAGGAGAAGAACCTACGAACCTGGAAGACAATTTGCCTGATGCGCAGTTGTTTGCTATTCAAATTGCCGACGACTATTATAAATATATCATAGACTTTTTTACTACTGGGTTGGTACCCATAGAGTTTACTACGCAGCAGAAGAAGCAGCTGGTAGTAAGAGAAGCAGACTTCACCATAATTGCAAGTTAGTTATACAAATTGGGACCGGATGAAGTGTTGCGCAGGTGTGTGTTCGAGCACGAGAAAGAAATTGTCCTGGCAGATGCACATTCAAGAGCAGCAGGAGGTCACTACGCAGGACGAGCAACCACACAGAAGATATTGCGAGTAGGATTATGGTGGCCTACTATTCACAAAGATGCAAAGGAACATTGCCAGAGCTGCGATGTCTGTCAGAGGACAAGAAGGTCATTGCAAAGAGACAAGATTCCATTGAATCCACAATTGACATTACAGGCATTTGAGAAATGGGCCATTGATTTTTTCGGACCTATAAACCCACCGGGAAAGAGAACTGGTGCGAGGTACATCATTAGTGCAACTGATTACCTTACCAGATGGGCAGAAGCAAAGCCATTAAAGGACTGTAGCGCAATTACTGTCATGCAATTCATTTTTGAGAACATCCTTACAAGGTTTAGATGCCCGAAGATTTTGATGAGTGATCAGGGCACTCACTTTCTGAACAGAACTATTGAGGCACTGACAGAAGAATTTCACATTCATCATCAGCAAAGCACGCCATATCATCCACAAGCAAATGGAATTGTGGAAGCGTTCCATAAAGTACTGGAGAATCCGCTAACAAAGATATGCAATGTCAATAGGGATGACTGGGACCTGCGCATTCCAGCTGTTTTATGGGCATATAGGACCACATGCAAGAAATTGACTGGCCACACACCTTTTAGGCTGGCCTATGGACAAGAATCAATAATGCCAATGGAGTACATTGTTCCCAGCTTAAGAATTGCTACATTCACAGGCATGGCAGACACCGACGCACTAGAAGAAAGGCTTCTACACTTGGTTAGTCTGGATGAAGATCGCTTCATCACAGGCTTTCACCAACAAGTGCAGAAAGATCGAGAAAAAGCATGGCATGATCGCCACATCAAAAACAAGTCTTTTCAGGTAGGTGATCTAGTCCTCCTATATGATAGCAAGTTTATGAAGTTTCCTGGAAAGTTTAAAATCCATTGGCTTGGTCCATATACTGTTTTACATGTAACTAATGGTGTCGTAGTCCAGTTAGCCACATTAGCAGGAAATAGCTTGCCCGGCCTAGTCAATGGAAGAAGACTAAAACCCTATTGGGATAGTCCTACTTCGCAGAACCCTTAATAATCAGAAAATGAGGAAATTTATAAGTGTCAAGTACAGTTCAAAGTGGCCACTAGAAATGGGAATTGTCTATACGTGAAGTGTGATGAAGCAAATGTATATACTGCGCAGCACTTGTCAAGAAGCGTGTCACGTCCCCACCCATCATACCAGTGCAATGGAGGGGATCGCGAGGCTAAAACCGGGCATCCAGCCCCATGTACCAATTAAGTAAGCATTCCATACATATGAAGAGGCATAAATATTTACATTACACAGCAGAAGTAATTTCGTTTACACATTCGCCCTACATTCAAGATATTCATCAATTAAATAATTGAAAGATGGCACCAGAGAATACTTATCTTTAACAGAGTAGTCCCAAGCAACTAGTTATGTCGCTGCAACGTTCCACCCAACCGTAGGCTCTTCGACAGCTTATACTGAGTCCGTCCGAAGGCCATCCCCGAGCTGGGCATGATTCTCACAAGGAAAAAGGGAACATTCCAGCTCAACCACTGCCCAGTAACCCTTTCATCTCAGCCAAGCCAGAATAATGGATTACCCATCACCCATACCCCAACATACTCTTTCCTCTCACAACAAAACGACTATGGACAGGGTTACACATTTACAACAAAGGTCTTCACGAAGTAGGGTCCACATTGGTTCTCCCAACTCGTGGTTCACCCAATGAACTGTGGAATTTCGATTTCAACCCCAGGGAGCAAAACAGATTTCTCTCCCCGGGTTAGGATCCCTTCCAATGGCCTAAACGACCTCCAGGAAGATCCAAAACGTTCTGCTCTCTTTCCCCACTGGTAACCAGCACAAAAACGCCCCTTCCCAGCTAAAGGATGAAGGGAAACACAGAAAAACGAGGGAGGAAAACGCCCAGGCAGCTAGAGCTGCGTGAGAGAGCAAGGCCATGCTGAATAATGGCTTAGGCAGCCATTTCGTGGCTCTATTCTTGCCCCAAGAGGCCAACCCGTTTTTCCATGGAGGGTGGCTTGCCCATACCCGATTTTGGACAGCCATACCTCCCCATTCCCAAGGCATTAATTTCCCCAACCAACTCTTGGGAGAATTCAATGGTTGGGTACAAAAGTCAACATGGGTAGCTAAGGGTTTGATGGATTTTCTCATGGACACTTGGCTTGACTCTATTGGCTCAAGGGTTTGAATGTTTTCCCTCCCAATTCCTTGTGAAATCATGCCCCCATCTCTTTGTTGCATTGCATAGCTAGTTGTGGGTATTTTTATTACATGCTATTCGAATTTCCACTGTGCATTGCTAGCACGCAAACCATATGCATCACGAAATCGATGGCGGGGCCTTGGCCTTGAGCTCCTCACCATGATTTCCTAACAATATTACATCGTTTATAATGTTAATGCCATGGGGCCAAACTGGGGACGTTACAAAGTGAAGCTACGCCAAAAAAAAAAAGACCCGCGCAGTTGCGAAGTTCAAAATGCATCTGTGAAGATCAAGTTTAATGAGAAAAGAGGCTAAGCGTAGAAGCAAGAAATCAGTCACCACGAAGTAACTGCGCAGGATTAGTGATGATAGCTGCACAGTTCGACCCAACACTCCAGAAAAGTAGTCGTTAGAATGTCTTTCGCAGATATAGCCGTTCTACAGTACTTTTTCCAGCGACCACTTCAACATTTAATGAAGAAATAGTCGTTCTAAATGAGTTACTGAAGGAAAGGACCGAAATATTCTCCGAATTTGGCTAACGGATACAGCAATTAATGCTTATCTAGCCATTAAGGGGCGCAAAGGAGGCTAGTTGTGCCTATAAATACCATTGTAGTTGGACTTGCGAGCGTTACTGAAACCGTTAAATTTTCTCGCGAGCACTACTTTGTGATTGTTTACAGCAAGTTACCAGAGATCCTGTTCTTTTTCCCAGATCTGTCTAGTGAATGTCTGAGAGGTCCTCCATTGACGAAGAGTTCTCGGTCCAAGAGACTGTGAAGGTGTCTAAATATGGGGGAATCGAAGGTTGATGAGAACCCCCATCAAGAAAGTGGTAATAGAACAAGGTCAGGCTTCCCAAAGATCACCAAGACACACCCTAGCAATGGAAGACAAAGGAAAAGGACCAGCGACGCCGAAAGTGAAGCAACAAAATATGAGTTCCACAGTGCCACAAGCTCCGATGGCCGACAAAGAGATACCACTGAAGCTAACCCCTGAATACATATGTCCACGTGCATAGGACGCACCATCCATTAAATTGTTAAAGAACGCCAAGTATGAGATTCCACTCTCGCCTATATCAAAGCATGTCGAGGTGCAGGGAAATCTGCTAGGTAAAATCTTGGAGTGTAAGTGGGAGGACTACGATTTGCTTCAGATGCATAAGGATCCCAATGAACCTAAGTTTCCACAATTCCAGGTTGACCAGTACATGTGATGGAAGAAAGACATGAAAGGCAATCTTACCTTAGTCACAGAAAGCTGGTTGTCCGGAGTAGTCAGATCGGGGCTGCTCGACTTGTTGAGACTTCTGCACTTTGACAGATCGTCGGAGCTCAATGCGGTGGTGCGAACTCTAATGTCGCACATGAACCAGGGATATCTCTGGTTGGATCACAACATAGACCTGAACATTGACTTGATCCACCGGATCATTGGATTAAGCAAAAGAGGCGAAGATCCGAAGCAGTTTTTCCAAGGAAAGAACAGGGACAAAGAGGTCGTCGCAAAGATGAAGAAATCCGCACCTGCTGCAAACGGGAAGAGAGGCTTCCAAACCGAGGACATACACAAGGCTACACGCTTTGTCGCACAACTCCTAGCAAGCAATATCCTCGGGAAAGAAAGACCATTAGAAGTACCTGTGAGTGCAATGCTACTCGGGGCAAAGGCCGCGGAAGGAGGTAGATTCAACTGGTGTCAATACCTTTTGAATGAGTTCCTGGAGGAAATGAATGATACATAGGAACATGGTGGTAATTTCCATTTCACATGGTTAATAGTGATGATCGCATTCCTAGGATGGAAGGACCCCAAGGAATGCGTTGGCATAATAACCGATAGCAGTGATTGCAGAGAAGCCCGTTATACAAACCTTTGGGTGACCTTGAACTCACAAAGACAGCACGCGATAGCTGAAGTATTCTACACTTATTATGAGAACTTGCGCGAATCCATTATCGTCACGCCGTGGATAACAAAAGAGGTAACAAGTAAGTATATTCGCACTGACGATTTTTATGCTCACATGCATTCTATTCACATTTCAGCGAAAGCGTAGAAGAAGAACCCTGAATGGTTCGCAAGAAGATACCACATGAATGAAGATGACATTGATAACATTATGAAAGAATGGCCTGTTGAATTTAGGATCGAAGTGGTGGAAATCAAAAGTGAATCCGGCGAGGACAACCCCATTCCATGTCCCATTATTCAAGAAAAAGAGACGGGAAAAAGGAAGGAAGCTGAGAGTCCTGTACAACAAAAGGTGCAGAGGAAGAAGCAGAAAGTCATTAAAGGCCAATCAGAAGCAATACTTCACGATGATGATTTTGACATGATCACGTCAAAGGTTACAGAACAGATGGAAGACCTGATGACTGAAAAAGATAAAAAGAATGAGGCAATCCAACAAATTCTGCAGAAGAATCTGGTCACGCTGCAAGCAATCACAGAAAATATTGAAGAAGTACACCGCCGCATACCTGTGCCGTGAGATTCCGAGTCAAAAGGGAATTCAGGAGGCACTTCGTAGAAGAAAACACCGTAGCTAGTCCTGACCATGCCTGCGAAGTCCTGCACTATCCATCTTGATCCCTTAAGTGTAAGGCTACCACTGCCGGAACAATTAATCTTGGGTACGCAGGACCTAGAGCATGTGTACCTCGACCTTGCGAAGATAACCCTACCCGGTCTACACAATCTGCATCTGTAGGTTGTTGAGGAGATTCATGAATGAAGTGTCGACGCTCTGAGCCAGCACACTAAGCTGCAGGAAAGCTATAAGTAGTTGTAGGAATCCAGCTTGCGGAGGGCCATGGAGTTTCAAGATGAGCATGATCAACAAAAGAGACTAGAGTCTACGATCACTGTTGTAGCTAAGGAAATATCAGAATGCGACATACAGACAGACCTGCGGACACTGTCGTTAAGATCGGCGAGGTGGTTAGTGATCTTAAGGCGGAGATGAGAGATACGGAGATCAGCCACGAAGCTAAGATTGTTGCCTTAGAAGCGCAGAATCAACCAAAGATTCCACCCGATCAGCAACAGTTAAGAGCAAAGGAAGTGAAGGCCGCACTGGAAAGTATAGCCATTGAGGTGGCTAAGTGCCAAAATCTGTTAGATGAGGTGATGAAGGCATTCACTACCCTCGAAGAGGACCCAGAGTTGCTGGAAATCAAGAACGTTGTGAAGGATAAGAAAGCAGTATTAAAACTGTTGGATGCAGAAGTCAAAGCCCTACTGCCAAGAGAAAGACTCCAGAGGTACCCGGAAGCCAGTACGCTAAAAAAGGAAGTCCAAGCATTAAGAGAAAGAGAGACTGAAATGGGGGATAAATCGCATCCCTTGCAGGAGGAAGCCCATATGATCTCGCAGGAGATCGAGGAGAAGTTAAAGGAGCTGCGTGAAGGTCAAGAACAGGTGGAAGGACAAGCCAATGATGATATAACACCTGAAATGTTGGAAAGCATCAGGCTAGGTGAGCAAGATACTAAGGAAATGGTTGCAAAGCTAAGTGCAACCTATCAAGAGTTTGCTGTGAAGTTAGCTCCGCAGGAGGATGAGCAGATCGCAGAAGCTGAAGTAGAAAGTGGCTCGGGGACGAGCCACATGTAAGTGTTAGGAGCCTGTAGGGCCTGGCCCAAGTGGGGCATTTTTGTGTAAGTCAAGTTCTGGAACTGCGGAGTTGAGCGCAGTTCAGTTGAAGGCTTGTTGAACAAGTCAGTTTTGGGATGCTACGAAGAGGAGCGCAGCGCAGCGTCGAAAGAGCTACGAAGAACAGTGCTACGAGGAGACAGCGCTGCGATGAGCCCAATCTACGGAGATATGGCAAGGCAGAAGTTTGGATGGAAGACGACATGTATTCCGGTTAGACCATCGGTGGTCTACTTTTGGAAAAGATGCTCCATGATTACCAAGTGGCAGGTAAGGAGCAATGCGGAAGGAAAGCGACTGGTCGCACATGTAAAGAACCACTACACAAACCAGTCGCATAAGGCCGTTAGAGGAAGAACGGCTCGGTGAAAGCGACATGTGGGCGTGCACGCAACAGGGAGGTTGATAGTGATGTGAGCATACATAGAGGACAACCACGACGAAAGATTCGCTACTAGAATCCTGCAAGTCCGGTTAGCTAAAAACCGTGACAGTTTTGGAAACCCTTAGGGTTTCGCCCAACTATTGTAAAGACATGACCTACGAGCATGATCTATAAATAGGAAATATTTTGTAAGGGAAAGGGTTTTATTTTGGTTAATCTTCATTTTTAATCTATCATGTTGTTGATTCTCTATCGTTGATTAGTATTGAGAAATCTTCTGTTGAGAGACAATTTTGTAAAGGCTCTACAAGCTGTGTGCGCAGAGGCCCATTGAGAGAGAAGAGAGTTTGCAGCTGAGTGCACAAACTGGAACTGTTGTACCCTTCCCAAAGACTAATACAACAACAGTTCTTGTGGACGTAGCTCACATCCTAGGGGTGAAACACGTTAATCCTTGTGCAGTGTGATTTTTTATGTGTTTTGCACTTATCTGTTTGCTTACAAATGAATGCTTGAATTCTCATTTATCAGTTGATATGTTCATGCTTTTATATGTATTCGCCATGGGAATGAGATGGGAATAATATGTTAAGTATTACATGAATGAATGAATGTTGAATGCGCAGTATTTATGAGTTAACGAATGCATAGGTCATTTAGATAAGTACTTAAGTAAGAGAGTTCGCGCCGTGCGACTCCCTAGAAGCGCAGCGCCGGAAGTGCAGAGTAGTGTATTTCAGACCATTGCATAAGTTGTGAGATTGAATAATATAAGGTAGTAGATGAACGAATAAGTACTAAGTAAAGTCCTCGCGAGCGGTTGATTCCGAAGAGGGAGCGTATAAGTCAGTTGCGCTGCCCTGTCTATTGAACCCTACCTGAACCGCACAGTCCTTGGATGCACTGGTCATGAAAGCGTCTTAGCTTGCAGAAGTACTAAACGCGACAAAGGTGATTGTCATGCAGCTCTCAGTCTGCAGTGCGAGTCCCGTAGCGCCCTGCTCATCATACCTGTTTAAGCAACTCATCACGTAGCTATGGAAACCTGATTCCGCAGCTCCCCCATAGCTTCACCTCGGGTGAGACCTCAGACTGTTCGCAAGCTGTTGCCGAAAGGGCCAGTGAAAAGGGGTTTTTTTTGTTCCTTAAACCACGAAGAACATGGGTCTACATTGGAAACCTCTATAACAGTTATATAAGCCAATGAGTTCGGGGTTGCTAAGGAGTTAATGGTAGTTATTGAAGGTAGTTGGGATCGTGAAAGATGTCAACACAGGCAGAGATTGTGCAACACGACAGGGGCATTGACAGTTGCAGGTCTGCAAGATCTGAGGAGATCGACAAATAGAGAAAGCGTGTCTCAGGGGTTGGAGTGATCTCGGGAACAACAAAAGTAGAGTAGAAGACCAGGGAATTGGGTATCAGTTGGATCACTTGGCAGAGTGGAGAACTTGGCAGAGGAGATTTCGAGGAGAATATAGGTAGATTGGAGAGAACAATCACATGTCTTCCGAATGCAGAGAGATCGAGCCATAACTCAGAGTTCCGTAGTGAACCAGGAGAGGGTGACGGTCGACACACTGAGAGAGCACACAATTACTTATATATTGTATTTGGCTAAGGCCGATAATAGTTAGTTATTTTCATTCCTTGCAGCTTGCATTGTAACCGTTTCGGTAGAAGTAATATAAGCCATATTCTGGCATCCTGTTTACATCTTGTCTATGTGAACGTGTGTGTTGTGTGTAATTGCTAATACCGATGATACCAACTTGCCTTGCGTCAAGTGGTATCAAAGTGGGAGTAGAATATTGTTGAGGAGAATGCCGATGATACCAACTTTCCTTGCGTCAAGTCGTATCAGAGTGGAAGAATCCTATGAGCAGGAAAGCGTCGAGTGTGTTTACAGCTCCAGCTGCGGTTGAGTAAAGTTATGCATGACTTGTTGAAGTCCGTTTGCGATTGGACGAGTGGGAGTTTCAGCTGAGGTTGAAAATGGCTCATAGAGGCGTTAACATTCGAGGTGTTGGACGAAGAGCGCATGGCGCAACAGTCACAATTGATCGTGAGATGTTCGACAAGTGTGTCCGAACAATGTGAACTTTGACAAATGAAGTCGCATCTATCAAAGAAATCCAAAGGAGTGGTTGTATTCTTGATGCGTTAGACCACAGCAACGAGGAGGTTGAATAAGTGGAACCATGGGAAGCAACAAGAGAAGAACCAGAAGAAAAATAGATCAAACTTCTGATGGATATGAGAGGTCAGACAAAGATAGATGTACATACCTACTAAGGAAGTCTGGACCCAGAAGACTTGATCGACTAGTTCAGAGAGATGGAGAAATACTTCGACATAGAACAGATCGAGGATCCTAAGCGGGTTAAGACTGCATGTTTGAGGTTGAAGGGTCATGCCTCATTATGGTGGGACAATGTGCAGGATGACAAAGTCAAGAAGGGCAAGGAGAAAATCAAGTCTTGGGATAGGATGGTCGCCAAGCTGAAAGGGAATTTCTTGCCAAACGACTATGTGATTTCCTTGTTCTGGAAGTTGCAGAAATTTCGACAAAAAGAGATGACCATGAAGGAGTACACGTAAGAGTTCTATAGATTGTCAATAAGGTCGGGACAGATAGACGAAGGAGAAGTTGTCACTAGATACGTGAACGGCTTGAAATATGCCATTCAGAATGAATTGAGCATGTCAAGATTCGGAGCGGTCGGTGAAGCCTACTAGTTAGCTCTTAAGGAAAAAGAGAAACTGTCGAGGAAATCCGCAATGACCAGAGGTAAGATGACTGGTCGGGGCGTGAATATTGTTTCCGCAAAAGGCCAAAGTAGCGGTTATAGGAAGGAATTTGTCGAAGATAATCGACGGCGGAAGGGACATCGATAAGGGAGAAAGCACAAGAAAGCTGACGCGATGGTCGTGAGAACCACGGTCGAGGTGCGTATGGTCGAAGTGGTCCATTCAACCGAAAAGGAGATGATAGACCTGCCATAATCTGTTACAAGTGTCGAGGAGCAGGACACAAGGCATATGAATGCCCAGAGAACCTATATGCTGTAGAGGAGTCGAAACCCAGACGTCGAAGGGATGAGAAAGTCGACGAGAGGGAAGAGTTGGCATCCGAGGCCATGATAGCTAGGAAGACACTAGTTTTGGATGACCGATGTGACTAGCAAGAGCCGGCACAACGGAGGGCTATCTTTCGAACCAAGGTGTGAATCGATGAATGGCGTTGCAAGACCATAGTTGATAGTGGAAGCATTGAGAATCTTGTGTCGACAGAGGTGATCGACAAGGTGAGGTTGAAGTGTTGAGAACATCCACACCCATACAAGATCTCATGGTTGTAGAAAGGACATCATGTGAAGGTGACCAAACAGTGCCTGATTAACTTCAAAGTTGAAGGATTTGAAGACAGTGTACTGTGTGACGTAATCCCAATGGACTTGCCATCTGTTGTTAGGGAGACCATGGAAATATGATCAGAAGATGATCTATGATGGTCGATCCAACACAGTCACAGTGTGGAATAATGGCATGCAGAGGACTCTTAAGCCAAAGCTGGAGGAACAGGCCGACTGTGACCACGACGAGAGCAACTTTTGGGAGAAGCGAGTGCTGATGTGTTCAGCGAAAGAATTCCTCGCGGAGGAGGAAAAGCAGTCGAGGTGTTTTGCTATCATTTTGAAAGGACCATGTGTTGAGAGGTTGATAATGGAGAAGATTTTGCTCAAAGTCATAAAGATGATTAACGAGTTTCGGAGCATAGTAGTCGATGAGACACTGATGGGATTACCGCCGACAAGGATCATATCCCATCAGATCAACTTGATTCTAGGGTCGAGTTTTCCAAACAAAGCACCGCATAGGATGAGTCTGACAGAAGGTCAAGAACTCAATTGATAGGTCCATGAGTTGTTGGACAGGGGATTGATCAGAGAAATTCTAAGTCCATGCGCGGTACCAGCAGTATTAGAGATGAAGAAAGGTGGAGAATGGAGGATGTGTACAGACTCCAGAGCTATCAACAGGATCACAATCAAGTACCGGTTTCCATTACCGAGGATGGATGACTTGATGGATTGCTTGAGTGGAGCGAAGTACTTCACGAAGATAGACTTGAAGAGCGGTTATCACCAGATTTGGGTAAGAGAAGGAGATGAATGGAAGACAGCATTCAAAACAAAGGAAGGGCTGTCTGAGTGGTTAGTCCTGCCATTTGGATTGACTAATGCACCCAGTACATTCATGCGATTGATGAATGACGTACTGGAACCATTCTTGGGAAAGTTTTTCGTAGTCTATCTAGATGTCATCCTGATATTTAATCGAATCAAGACAGAGCACTTGGGACACATTCGACAAGTATTGCAGCAGTTGCAGGAAGAGAAGATGATGGTGAACCTGCAAAAGTGTTTCTTCGTGAAGGAAGAACTGGTGTACTTGGGATTTGTAATCTCGGGTAAAGGGTTGGTAATGGACCTAGAAAAGGTGAAGGAAATAATGGATTGGCCGGAACCGATAAGCACGACTAAAGTAAGGAGTTTCCATGGACTTGCCAGTTTATACAGGAAGTTCATTCGGGGATTCAATCGGATTTGTGCACCTTTGACAGAGTGCATGAAAAAAGCGGAATTCAAGTGGACGGAAGCTGCCAACGAGATTTCGACAAGTTGAAGGAAAAGGTCATTGAGAGATTGATGTTAGCGCTCCCATATTTCGACAATGTTTTCCAGGTCGATTGCGACGTGAGTGGAATGTCAATTAGAGCAGTGTTGAGCCAAGAGGGTCGACCAATTGCATTCTTCAGTGAGAAATTGGATGACGCGAAGTGAAAATATTCGATATATGACCAAGAATTCTATGCTATTATCCAGGGATTGAAGAAGTGGAGGCATTATTTGTTGCCCAAGGAATTTATGTTATACACATATCATCAAGCATTGAGGTATCTGAACACTCAGTCGAATTTGAATCAACGGCACATGAAATGGTTCAAATTCCTACAGGGATATACATTCATGTTGCGACATAGGTTAGGAAAGTCGAACAAAGTTGCCGACGCGCTGAGCCGAAGAGTTGCATTTTTTAACATGAAAACAGTTCAGGTAACAGGAATAGAGTCGGTGAAGGCAGAGTATGAGATCGATGAGGATTTTCCGAAAGCATGGGAGACTTGTCATGAACCATGGAGTCTCGACAGAACTCCATACTTGGATTATTTTATCCAAGAGGGATACCTGTACAGAGGACAACAGTTGTGTATTCCCAGAGGATCCGTTAGAGAGAACCTAATCCGAGAGTTGCATAGCCGTGGATTAGCAGGTCATTTTGGCATCTACAAGACTAAGGAATTGGTCGAAGAAAAGTATTATTGGCCAGGAATGACGATGGATGTCGATAAGTGGGTACAACAGTGTAGAGTTTGTCAGTTGGAAAAAGGGAGAAGTCATAATACGGGGTTGTATACACCATTACCTGTATTAGATACCCCATGGGATCACCTCAGCATGGATTTTGTGCTAGGATTGCCAAAGACGCAGCAAGGGAGCGACTCAATATTTGTTGTAGTCGACATATTTTCGAAGATGGCACACTTTATTCTATGTTGGAAGACAAGTGATGCCACAAGCATTGTTGTACTATTCTTCAAGGAGGTAGTCAAATTGCAGGGGTTGCCGAAGAGGATCACATCGGACAGAGATACCAAGTTCATGGGACATTTCTAGAGAACCCTATGGAAGAAACTGGACACGAGGTTGCAGTTTAGCTCGACATATCATCCCCAAACAGACGAAAAGACTGAGGTGGTAAATAGAAGTTTGGGAAACCTTCTAAGGTTTTTGACGACCGACAGACCCAAGCAGTGGGAGAATGTGTTGGCACAAGTAGAGTTTCCATACAACAATTTTGTGAATCGATCGACGGGTTGGAGCCCATTCCAGATTGTTTAGGGAAGAAGCCCACATGGAGTGGTGGATTTGGTCGAGTTACCAACAGAAACCAAGAAAAGCGCGGATGCAGAATCATTCACAGAGCATATGAAAGAAGTGCATGAAGATGTGAGAAAGCGCATAGAGAAGAGCAACGCGGCATACAAGTTGAGAGTCGACAGGAAGAAGAGGCTACAGTCCTTCAGCGAAGGAGACTTAGTCTGTGCACATTTGCGGAAGGAGATATTTTCGATGGGGACGTATACCAAGCTGAAGCTGAAGAATATTGGACCATGTAAGATTTTGAAGAAAATTTCGGACAATGCTTATGTGTTGGAGCTACCGAATGACTTGAGCATTTCACCAATGTTCAATGTCTCAGATCTGTACAAGTTCGAAGAAGGTTCAAGTAGCAGAAGCACGGAAGTGTCGAAGATCGACTGGACAGCGCAAATTCTAGATCGAAAGAGAGAAGAAATCGCAGAGGTAATAGAGGAACACGAAGTCATGCATACGTGCAGTTCACAAAGGAAGGAATACTTAGTGCGATGGAAAGATGATGAGTTGCAAGAGGCAATGTGGATTTTCGAAGAATAGTTCAGGAGATTGACGGAGTAGTCGAGTTCTTTTTCACTTGGAGAGTCTGATGCAGGAGCATCAGGGCCTAGGAAGAGCAGTTGAACATGATCGACATGAGGGAGGCCGACCAGAGGGGATTCCGACGACCACTAGTGCAAGAGAGAAGATTGGCTTGTCAAATTCAATGAGTCAAGAAGGAGCAGTCAGTATGCGACCGACAGAAGCAGCAAAGGTCGAGAGTCGACATATCAATGGTCAACAGACGACAAGGAAAGCGAGAGGCGTCGATGGTCGACATGCGTTGAAGTGCGACTCCGACAGGTTTAGGCACGATCCAAGTGAGGAGGAAGGGGCAGACTAGCGAAGCCTCAAGAGTGCAAAAGAAGCCAACGGGTAAGTCAAAGCTGAAAGATAGTATGGCCGACATGACGGATTACTGTATCCCTTCAGAAGGACGCGTAGAAGTCAAGGAGAGTACTTGGAAACAGTTCGTGGTTGCTAAGTAATTTAATGGCAGTTATTGAAGGTAGTTTGGATTGTGACAGATGTCAACACAGGAAGAGGTTGTGCAGCATGATAGGGGTGCTGACAATTGCAGGCCTGCAAGATCTGAGGAGATCGACAGACAGAGAAAGCGTGTCTCGAGGGTCTAAGTGATCTCGGTAACAACAGCAGCAGAGTAGAAGGCTAGGGATTTGGGGATCACTTGGATCACTTGGAAGAGTGGAGAACTTGGCAGAGCAGAGTTCAGGGAGAAGATAGGTAGATTGGAGAGAACAGTCACACGTCTTTCGAACGCAGAGAGATCGATCCATAGCTCAAAGTTCCGTAGTGAACCAGAAGAGGGTGACGGTCGACACACTGAGAGAGAACACAGTTACTTCTGTATTTTATTTGGCTAAGGCCGACAATAGTTAGTTATTTTCATTCCTTGCAGTTTGCATTGTAACTATTTCGGTAGAAGTAATATAAGTCATCTTCTGGCATCCTGTTTACATCTTGTCTATGTGAATGTGTGTGTTGTGTGTAATTGTTAAGAAAGAACCTTTTATGTAAGGCGCCTTGCGTCACTTTCTTCTTAACTTCTTCTTCAAGTCATCTCCAAGTCAACCTCATCCACTAAGGTGCACTTGTGTAGCATTATCCTCATTTATTTTTGATAAAATTATTAAATGCATGAAAAATAATTATTTCAAGTGCATAATAAATGTTAGACAAAAAATAATTCACACTCCTAATTAATTAAATTCCTGGAATTCAAAATTAACCCCATAGTAAATGAAGTTGTCTCCTCAACCCAAGGGATTGGTTGGGTTAGGAACTTGATCCAATGATCACTATTAAGGGGACATGACAGTCCTCCCCACCCAATATTTCTTTTCCTCAAGCAATTTCAAATTGGGATGCTGTAAAATGTGTTCTCCTTCCCAAGTAGCATCCTCACTAGGAAATCCTTCCCATTGCACCAAAAATTCCTTAAGGATTTTTCTCCTTAGCTTCTTCTTTCGGATCTCCAAAATATTCTCAGTGGTTAGCACCAAATTTTGTTCATCATCAAGGGGTGTCAATTCTTGTGAAACCTTGAATTCCTTCCCTATTTCCTTCTTCAAACAGGACACATGGAAAACATTGTGAATCCGACTGCCTGGAGGAAACTCTAGCTCATAAGCCACTTCCCCTATCCTCATCAAGACTTGGTAGGGGCCATAGAACCTTGGATGCAACTTCTCATCCCCCTTATACTTCAATTATGACTATCTATAGGGATGCAACCTAAAATATACCAAATCTCCTACTTAGAAAGCTCACTCAATTTTATGCTTTTCTGCATGCACCTTTTGCCTATTCTATGCTACCTGTAAGTTGTCCTTGAGAGTTTTGAGTGTGTATTGACTCTCTTGGAGCCAATCCTTTTCATTTTGTGTCTTAAAATCACCAAATATCATATTAGAAAAAGTGAGTGCATCATATCCATATAGAGCTTTGAAGGGAGACATACCAATCGAGAGATGGAAAGTATTGTTGTAACAAAACTCTCCCAAATGGAGCCAAGTAGTCCATGAATTTTGTTGTCATATAATATAGTTTCTTAAGTACCCTTCCAGCCATTGGTTCACTCTTTATGTTTGGCCATAATTCTATGGATGGTATTTGGTACTCATGTCCAAACTTGTCCCCGCTAACTTGAACAATTCTTGCCAAAAATTGCTAGTGAACTTGCTATCTCTGCCACTGATGATCGAATTGGGTATTCCATGAAGTTTGAAGACTTATTTGATGAAAATTTAAGCCACTTGGATGGATGCAATATTAGTTGTGACAGCAAATAAATGTGCATATTTATTCAATCTATCAACCACAACAAAAATATTGTCTTTACCTTGGATTTTTGGGAGCCCAATGATGAAATCCATCGATACACTTTCCCATTTATGTTCAGAAATAGGGAGTGGTTGTAAGAGCCCTGTTGGATGAGTATGATATACTTTATTTTGATGAAATTCCACACATGATCTAACATACTCCATCACCTCCTTCTTCAACCCCTTTCAAGCGAACCTTTCCTTCACTTTCTTATAAGCCTTCACAAATCCCGGATGACCTGCTAGAGGCACATCATGGGCAGCCTCAATGATCTTCTTCTTTAATATGGATTATGGAACTAAAAATATCATATCCTTATAATAGATAATATCATTGAGAATATTGTAAGCATTATCATGAATTAATCCATCAAACAAATCACAAGCAAATTGGTTCTTTGTGTACTCTACCCCAAGCTATACTTTTCAATCATCATAAAATTTGAGCAATGCAAATGTTGGTTTTCTATAAAGAGCATCAGCTACAATGTTCATATTACCCTTCTTATATTTAATATCAAATTCAAATGCTTGGACCTTGCTTACCCACTTCTGTTTCCTATCATTCATCTCCTTTTGGGTTAAGAAGTAACTCAAACTGTTGTGATCGGTCTTGATAATGAACTTACCACCTACCAAATACTGTCTGAACTTGACTAGCGCATGCATGATGGATAGCATCTCCTCGTCATAGACTGAATATAATATTTCACGAGGCTGCAAATTTCTTCTCTCAAATTCCAAGGGGTGCTTATTTTGCATCAAGACTGCCCCATTTCCATTCCTTGAAGCATCACTCGAGAACAAAAGGTTGAGAAAAATATGGAAGTGCAAGAACATGACAACTGCTCATTACCTCCTTCATTTTATTGAATTCTTGCTCAGATTCTTCTGACCAATGGAAAGCTCCTTTCTTAGTGAGGTTTGTCAAAGGAGATGTCAACTTGGAAAAGCCTTTGACAAACTTCCGATAGTAGGTACATAGCCCAATAAAACCTCTCAGTCTAGTGATATTTTTAGGAATTGGCCAATCTAAAATACCTTGAATCTTTTCCATGTGAACCTTAACTCCATCTTTCCCAATCACATGACCAAGATACAAAGTCTCAGTCATTCCGAACTCACATTTGTATAGCTTTGCATAGAAATATTTATCTACCAATATTGTTAGTACAATATCCAAATGATGCAAATGCTCCTCCAAAGTTCTACTATAGATCAAAATACCATCAAAGAAAACAAGTACAAACTTATGGAGTTTCCTGCTAAACACTTTGTTCACGCAATATTGAAAAGTTGCAGGTGCATTGGTTAGGCCAAAAGGAATAACCATAAAATCAAATTTCCCATGGTGACACTGGAAGGTTTTCTTCTGGATGTCTTCTTCCCATGCTAATTTGATGGTAACCAGATCAAAGATCAATATTTGAGAAGTACTTGGCCCCATGGAGCTCATCCATAAGCTCGTCAATCCTTGGAATATGATATATGTTCTTGATAGGCTTCTTATTGAGTTCTCTATATTCTATGCACATCCGCATGGTCCCATATTTCTTCTTCACAAGGACTATAGATGAGGCAAAAGGACTTGAACTCAGTCTAATGAACCCCAAGTCAAGCAGTTCCTTGATGGTTCACTCTATCTCATCCTTGAATATTTTTGGGTTCTTTTAGGGATGTACTTTGATAGGTGAGGTGCCTATCTCCAACTCAATTCTATGCTCCACTCCTCTATCAGGTGGCCTACCATGAGGAAGGTCCCCAAACACCTTCTTATGCTTTTGGAGCAACTTCTGAATGTCTTCTGGATATTGGGCTACTTCCAGTGAGGTACCCTTTGTGGTGATTAGGCATTCTGCAACCTATTCAATGTCTACATGCCTTAGTATGGATCTCATATTGTGTGCACTTACCACTTGTTTTGGGTAGGTGTTGATCCCTCTCAACACTACCTCCTTTCCATTTTCTCCCTTGAAGATCATCTCAGGAACTTGGTAGTCTATTGAATGCTTTCCAATGGAATACAACCATTGTACTCCCAAAACCATGTTAGTATCAGCCACATCCACAACATAAAAGCTATCTGTAATGGTATGTTCTCCTAGAGAAATATGCAATTTAGGAATCCATCTACAACAGTTCATAGAATGATTACCTGGAATGATAACAGTGAAGCCTCCAAATTTTTCAGTAGGTAGCTTCCTCCTTTCAACTAGAGTTGAATCAATGAAGTTATGTGTTTCTCCTCCATACACTAACACAGTGACTGCTTGTCCTTGAACCAATCCTTTGAATCTAAGTGTATGGAAGCAAGGCACCCCTGAAAGTACTGCAATCTTGATCACCTCAGGGGTAGGTTCTTCTTCTGCAATCTCATAGGCCATTTATGCATCTACTGGGGCCTCTTCTTCTTCTTCCTCAGCTTCACTCTCTAATTAAAATTCAATGTAGTGTGACTTTCCTTTAGCACATCTGTGTCCTGGAACCCATGGCTCTTGACGGGTGAAGCACAACTTCCTTCTTCTTAATTCATCTTGATCCTTTGAATAGTGGAATCTTCTTGGGTGTCATTTGATTCTTGAATTGAGTAGGACAAACATTCCTAGGAGTAAATATGGTCCTAAGATTAGAGTCTTGAAAGTATCTGGTTCAACTTAGTGCATATTGCAAGGTAGAGGGTCTGTAAGCCTTCACCAAACCTTTCAAAGGTTATGATAACCCTTCAATTAACAATGTGATCAATCTAGATTCTGAAATATCAGAGACCATCACAGCTAGTTTTTGAAACTCAGAGATGTAGGCTTCAGGAGTTCTAGTCTAATTCACATGCGCTAGTTCCCTGAAGGTGATCTCAGGATCTCTTCTTTCGAATATTTCAACCAACCTTCCTGTGAACTCTTCATAAGTGGTCACTTGATCATGCCCAAGAGTTTTTAGGCCATGAAACCACCAGTCATTTGCTTCTCCATCTAGGTGTAGAGTATCCATCTTGATGGCATATCTATCATCCATTGGATTCAATTGAAAATATGTATCAAGCTTCCAAATCCAAGAGTTAGCAGTACATTTATGTGAACCATCAAAATACGACAAAAGAAATCTTACCAATAGCATTTCTTAGCTCATAGTTCTGATTTTGCATCTGGAATCCTCCTCTTGGGTTGGTCTTGTACTGTAGATCATAGAAGTCTTTGAATGGTAAAGCATGTTTTCACTCTTCATTCAATGTAAGGTACTCAACATATTTGTCCTCCCATGAAGCAAGACCTCCATTTCGAACCTCAGGTTCTTCTCTTTGTTCTTCAATAAACTTGGGCATAGTATGCCTGGAGTGAGCTTGAGATTCCATATTGAATTCATCAAGGTGATCGTGAGGCCCAGTTCTTGAGAAAATATGGCCACTATTGATCTTCCTTTCACCATGTGGGGTACCATTGTTGCTCCCCTCTCCATTCTTTCATCCTAGCTGTTCAACTAAGAAATCTCTGGTCTCTTTCTCGTATTGAAAAATATTGTGAGAGATGTCTTGAAATCCTTTCATCATTATTTGAACCAATATTTTGAACTCATATTTGTCTTCATTGTGAGACGTGTCTGACTCTCCTTGTAGTTTCCCTTCAGTATAATTTATTTATTCTCCCTCTTCTCCTTCTGACAAAGGAACCTTCTTCTTAGAATATGAGTATATTCTTGGACTCATAGAAATAATTTAAGAGCAGGTTCAAAGTTACATGCTTTGATACCACTATAATGTACCAAAAAGGGTTGATGATACACTAACTCCAAATCCTACCAGACTCAGCTAAAAACAATGAATTCAAAAGCTAGGTTTATTGGAGATTGGCAAGATCAATACTCTGGATGGAAGGAAGAATTTGATGGATGATAGTACCCTTCCACAAAGCATTGGTACCATTGATGGTTTGAAATCGGCAAGGCTGAAATCTACTACAATGCTCTTGGGCACCCCAACATATGCAAACTAGTACTTCAACCATACAAGGAATGGAAGCTATGGATGAAGGTTTCTGACTTAGGGAGGATAATAAAAATTAAATATCAGTCAATATACATTAATGGTTCTCTCCAACAAGTTTGAGGAAGTTCTCATAAAGATTCACAAAGATACAAGCAAAATGACATTCCAGGATTGCACAACTAGTTAATTTCAGGAACTCCCAAACAGTCAATCAAGGCTCACGAATTTGTTACCTCAGAAATGGATTCATTCATTTAAAATAATAAATAATATCAAGAACATAAATCAACTCATTTGGATATATACTCATTCATTTATTAAAGCCAATCTGGAAACTAGTCAAATTCTATGCAAATCTAGAAGGGGTGTGGAAAACTCGAAATATTTCAGACTTCTGCAATATTAAACTTAATGAATGATATCAGAGGATCATAATGAATTTAATTAAATCATATGGAATCCAAGATACTTATTCAGAATAGCACAATAACCTTCCTCCTCTCTACGCAACAATCTAGCACTGGAAATCAACAGGAAGGTTGAAGATTCGAATCACAAACTTCATGGCACTTCTTCTAATATTCAAACCATACTTGGATCAGCTACGGGACCTGCAATAAAACTCAATTATAATGGTTTAATTCCATCATCCTCTCACAAGAAGCAGGGGCACATCACCCAGCTTGGACTAGGGGCACATCTCCCAAGTATCTGAGGCACAATTGCTCTCAAACCAAAACTCAAACTGACAAAAGATGTGAAGGGGGTGTTCACTCCTTTATTTATAGATGGAGGATGACTTGAGGAGCAAGTCTCCTTGACTAATTCTCCCTCATGAGTGGATAAGGAAAGCTATCTTTCCTTCCTTTTTCCTTTCTTCTTTACTTTCCTCCTTTTTCCTTTTTCTGCTTGCTTTTCTGCTTTCTGCTTTAGATTTTTCTGCTTTTTCTGGCTTTTCTGATTTATCCTGCTTTTATGGAATTTCCTGCTTTTTTTATTTATCCTGCTTTCTGCTTTATGCTGCTTTTCCTGATTTTTTGCTGCTTTTCTGATTTGCACCATCTTTCTTTCCTTTTTCCTGATTTTCTAGATTTGAATGCTTTCTTCTTAACTTCTTCTTCAAGTCATCTCCAAGTCAACCTCATCCATCTCCAAGTCAACCTCATCCACTAAGACGCACTTGTGGAGCATTATCATCATTTATTTATGATAAAATTATTAAATGCATGAAAAAAAATTATTTCAAGTGCATAATAAACTTTAGACAAAAATTAATCCACACTCCTATTTAATTAAATGCCTGGAATTCAAAATTAACCCCTTAGTAAATGAAGTTGTCTCCTCAACCCAAGGGATTAGTTGGGTTAGGAACTTGATCCAATGATCATTGTTAAGGGGACATGATAGAAAAGGCCCTATAGCATAGGTTATAATGGAATCCCATTGAAAAAGAGGCCGAAAATCTATTTATAGCGAAGGTGAGCGGTCGGAGGTTTTAGCGGATATTTTTTAACCGATGCATTTACATAAAAATGCACTAGTGCATTTGATACTAAATCACACTGGTGTGGATGCATATAATATTGCACCGCAACAAAGAAAAATATAAGTCAAAGAAAATTTAATTTAAAAAATCATATTATTTTAATCATTGTTAATCGGTACGTTTATATAGAAAACTAGCATTGGGACGTGATACTATAGACGTCTGATGCATTTAATACATATAAACGCCCTATTTTTTCAATTTATATTTTTTATAATAAATCTAATACCAGTGTGCACATTAACCTTAAACACATCGGTGCGCGTTTAATGAATAAATGCACCGCTTTCTACTACAAAGAATTTCTTTCCAAAATTCGTTTAAATTGCATTTACAAACCATGCTTGACGTTGCGTCGGTGTAATATATACACCGGTGTAGATACATATTATACCACACCGCAACAAAGTAAAATATAAGCCAAATAGAATTTAATTTTAAAAATCGCATTATTTTAATCACAGTTACTTTGTGCATTTATATAGAACACTCACACCTGGACGTGATACTATGAACGTCCCCATGTGTTAAATACATATAAACGCAGCGTTTTTCGATTTATATTTTTAATAATAAATCTTATACCGGTGCGCACATAAAACTTAAATGCACCGGTTCTCATTTAATGAATAAACATACTGCATTCTACTACCAAGAATTTCTTAATAAACGTCCCGATGCGTTTAATACATATGAACTCCCTGTTTTTTCAATTTATATTTTTAATAATAAATCTAATACCGGTGCGGACATTAACTTTAAACACACCGATGTGCTTTTAACGAATAAATGCACCACATTCGACCAAAAACAAATTATTTCCAAAATTCGTTTAAATTGCATTTACAAAGCATGCTTGACGTTGCATCGGTGTAATATATGCACCGATGCGGATACATATTATACCGCACTGCAACAGAGTAAAATATAAGTCAAAGAAAATTTAATTTTAAAAAACGTATTATTTTAATCACAGTTAATTGGTGCGTTTATATATAACACTCGCACCTGGACGTGATACTATAAACATCCCGGTGTGTTTAATACATATAAATGCACCGTTTTTCGATTTATATTTTTAATAATAAATCTTATACCGGTGCGCACATAAAAATTAAAAGCAACAGTGCTCATTTAATGAATAAACATATTGCATTCTACTACCAAGAATTTATTTCCAAAATTCGTTTAGATTTCATTTACAAACCATGATTGATGGTGCGTTGGTGTAATATATGCACCGATGCATTTGTTTTTTCCAAATGCACCGGTTTCCATCGTTACAAAAAATTAAACGAAAATATGTTATTTCAAAAAAAAACATATTTTATGGTGCGTTAACTTAACCTCAAGCACCAATGCGCTTTACCTGACAACGCACCATAATAGGGTTTAATAATAAAAAAACGCACAGTAAAATTCATTTTTACCACTTCACAGTGCATTTTTTCCCAATTACACCGGTGCGAAACCTTGCCCACTTGGATGCCCTGACATTTATGGTCCACATGGACACATTCTTCATTCGTATTGGATGTTATTGGTAGTTTGAATTTTGACAAACGTTGGTCAAAATTTCAAATTTCCCATACATCGCCAGGATGCCTCCCCGAAGGGTCATTCAACAACTAAGTTGTTTCCTACCTCATAATTTAATTTTTTAACAGATTAATTTTTTAAATTAAGCTTTAATTTTATGTATTGAAAAAAAAAATCAAAAATTATGTGCAATGTGTTCGAGCCTTTCGACTCGCACCGGTATGCGGTGCACCCTGTAAATTATAACATGTCGCACTGGTAACGATGCGAGCCGAATAGCTCGAATGCACCATTTCCTAGAAAAATATAATAATAAATGTTGGGCATGGCCCAAGTGGAGAAATTTTGTGGTGTGAGGTTCCAGCGCGGCAGTTTTTGTTGGCAAGAAGTCCAAGCGAAGCGAGGTCCAGCATCGTCCTATTTTGGGTAATGAACTCCGCAAATCCCGGGAGCAAGGAAAGGAGCGGCACGGAGTTGGACGAAAGGGACCTATCGCCTTAGTTAAGACAAAATACTAAGGATGACCAGGATAGCTAAGGCAGTTAGAATGGCAGACCGATAGCGACAGAATAAGCGGAGCAACTGAAAAGGACATGTTAGTATGAAGACACAATCGTGCGGTCAGAATTGCGGCTGTCAGAAGGGCGTCAGAGCTAGAGGCGGCCCAGAAAGGCGGCCGAAGTCAAGTGAAGTAGATGTCGAGTATGAAAAGCCTAGTTAGCGGGGTAACCACGCCATTTTGGGGGGATTTTGGGTACTATAGGGTTTTTGGCCCACAATGATTGTAAAGACGTGACCCTCGGGCACGATCTATAAAAAGGGCAATTTTGTAAGGGAAGGGTTCGTCTTTTTTGGGGTTTTGATGAAATACTAAGTATTGTAAGAGCAAGAACAGAGGAAGAGGCTCTGCAGCTATGTGCATAGAGACATATTGTAGAGAGAAGAGTCCAGGGAAAATTTTAGGGGCGAAATTATAGGGGTAAACAAAAAATGGTGGGTGAATTTTTACTATGGAAAGGGTTTTTTTTAATTTAATACATTAGTCCAATATTTATTAAATCCATAATGGTGAGAAATCGAATCGCCAACCCTATGAGAGAGGGAAAAAAGAATTTAGCCCTGTCAAATATACCTAAAATCGTGAGTTCGCCCCCGTATTTCCCGTAATGGAGACCAAGAGGAGTTGGTTCATCCCAATTTTTTAGCAATTGAGGTGAATAGCAGTTTATTCACCCCTGATTTATGGACCATGGGGTGAAGAGCAATTAGTTAGCCCTCGATTTCCCATAATGGAGACCAAGAGGAGTTGGTTCGTCCTGATTTTTTAGCAATGGAGGTGAATAGCAGTTGCTTCGCCCCCGATTTATGGACCATGGGGTGAAGAGAAATTAGTTAGCCCTCGATTTGAGGTGGTGGACTCGTGGAGCGATTATTTCACTAGGATATGGACCGTAGGATTCAATTCGCCCATCGATTTCATTAATGGAGGTTTCAATATTGATTCTGACCTCCATATTTCATGGTAAATGAGGAATTCAGTGGTTTTAGCCACCAAATTTGTTAGGTGAAGAATTTTTTAATTCCAACATGATTCATATTTGGGGAAAACGTGGAACAATTTAGTAAAATGGGCACAATTTTGTCCCTATATAATGTTGCAACAGTCAAGAATTTACCCTATAAAAACCCACATGAAGAATCATAAGGCCTTTGCATGAAACTTGATTTTGATTATAGTGGTTGAGTGGAAATCTATTTGATAGTGGCTGAGTGGAACAACTCTGCATTCGTTCAAGGTTCCTTAGGGTCTACAGTCCTTACAGAGGTTAGTTTCCATAGAACCAGATACTATTTAGTGATTCAGTGAACTTTATGTTTCTGTCATTCAAATTTGAGTTTCTGAACTTCTATATCTCCTTCAAAGCACATTCATAATCATACAGGAATGTTTTCCATGCTCTGTAACTAGACAAAAATGTTGCGTTGTTGATCTGTTTTTTTTCTATATTGAGAATATTTGTGATTCCATTCATAGTCTATATCTTTGCTACCACTAACGATTTGTTTCACAAAGAACCCAATTTTGGTGCCTTGTGTATGTGTATAATGGAGATTGAGTATTAAGGTCCGAGAATCAAATGGTATTGTCACTAGAACTACTGGCCATATGACATCAATCACGGTTGAATGCTATTGAAGAAATCACTTCTATATGACATAGCATCCATAGGTTAACAATTTGACCACAAAATCCAAATATTATAAATCCTGCTTGGTTTGTGGGTCTGCACTCAATGCATGTTTATATCATGTAGATTCCATTCCGGTCAGTACACATTGCAAGACATATTCGTCAAGTATTGATACCAACTAACTTCTAGTTGGTAAAAGCTCTTATGAACTAAACATTTCTTGAGCATAATCATATTCATTTCCAGATAAGTTGGTGAACGGAGTCAAAATATAATAGGGGTTGTGCAGTTTGAATTTATAAAAAGAATGCATTGTAAGAGTTGACAATTGTTTCTGAAAACCTTGTAACTATTTTATATTATTGATGGAAGTCATAACCTTCATTGGATATGTGTGAGAGGTTGATAATTATCTAATGGATCCTGCAATTTCACTAAGCATGGTGATTACCTAAGCATGGTATCTTGGCATGTCAGGTTTTTAGTGACATTGATCAAGGGTCCATCTCATCAAAGCTTCTCTTTACAGAGTAACCGCTAATACTGTGTAGACATTGGTGTGAAGTATGTATGTCTAAGATACTGCTAATACGCCATAAATACACCTAATTCCAAGTAAAATTTACATCTGAAAATTCTTTGCATTCTTATAAATGGTTTGCAAAGAATTTCCAAATGCAAATTTTACTTAGAATTTAGGTTTTAGAAGAATTGTCATCACTTGAAATACAAGCCAATTGTTGCAGGAATCTGGGGAGTTGTCATCACTATCATACAAGCCAATTCTCCTACAACAATAAGGCCCAACTGAGCATTCAGGAATCCCTTTTCATTGGAGATAAGTCAAAGAGACAATGAGAAGTAGTACAATTAATCCAATAATAATCAGACTTAGAGACTAGACAACCATTCATCCAAAATACATAAATGGAACTTTTCACCTCACTCAACAATGTTTCTGACTTATTAACTACTTGAAAATTCAAGTAGCATCATACATTGATGGTTATATTATGAGAAACACTAATTTGTAAAAGCATGTGATAGGGTAAAGTTCTTACTATAATTAAATCTCTATGACATTTCTTGATGTTTTGTAAGATACTAAAGAAAATAAACCCTAAAGATAACCTACTTATTATATGAAGGATAAGATAAGATAATATAGTTTTACAAATGTCCACAAGTGACCAAAATAGGTCATTGAGACTACATAATGCAACAACCACAATGATGATCTAGAGGTGCATAGGAAACTCCCAAGAGGAAAGATCAATAAATATGAAATGAGACAAAGAGGTAGTGAGCAGAACGGGGTAAAACCTAACAAAAACCAAGGATGAGTATCTAGCATTGAAAGAGCAGTCTTTAGGGTTAGAATGGTCTATAATCCACTTAACTGCATCAGTGTAGGGAAGCATAGCAGGTCTGGAAGCTATAGCGTGGAGTTGTGAATCCCTAATATTTTCATAGGCGGGGCGATCACTCTGAATATCAGTTAGGTCCTCATTGTCAAAGATGGAGTAAATTTTGGACCAATCCATTTGGTATGTCTCGGAAACCTTATCGCTGGTGTTGGCAAGGATGCCGAAGTTTGGGTCTTTGTTCAAAAAATCTTTCTGAGGTGTTTTGCAATGATTATTGCGAGACATGTTTAAAAAACTAGATAAATATGATTAATAAATAAACACCAATAAGAAAAAAAAACTCAAAATAGCAAAAAACCTTGAACAATTGAATAAGAAAGTGACACGAAGCCAACCTATGCAAGCTGGAAAAAATGGTGAAAACGACCCCTGGTAAAAAGTCACAAAAATGACCCCTAGCAAAAAGTCGAGAAAACGACCCCTAGTAAAAACTCGCGAAAACGACCCCTAGTAAAAACTCGCGAAAACGACCCCTGGTAAAAACTCGTAGTAAAATCCACAAAAATGGCAAAAACAACCCCTAGTAAAAACTCGCAGTAAAATCCACACAGCAAAATCCACACAACACGCAATTTTCGAAAATGAAAAATGATAAAAAAACAGAAACAAAATCAACATATTTATTAATTCCATTGAGTTAAATCTGGGCCATAAGATTAAGACAAATCAACGACTGAGATCTAATATGGGGAATGCGGAAGACGACTTGCGGGGATTTAATTTTTTGGAAATATATACAACGTTCCCGCAATCCGTAATTGTGGGTTTCGAGACCACAACTCGAAATAAAATCAAAACAAAGTGTCATCACTTCTTATGATGTCAGTTCTCTCTTTGAGGCTCACACGTGTGAGATTTTGGCCTTCCAAAATAGAGATCAATTCATGTATAACCAGAATGGTCAAGATTGGAAAAATATAAATCACAAGAAGGGTCGGCCGACAATTCATTTAGTAGATAATTATGAACACCATTATCGAGCAATTCACCTGTATCCAGACTGGTGAGCACAAGAAGGATCGGACGACCCTTCTGGCAGTCTAGAACTAGTATGAAAATAATAGTGGGCAGAAGAAGGGTCGGCCACCCCTTCATTTATGAGGGAATTGTGCAAATATTCAACCTACGAAGTATAGGCTGTCAATTCATGTATATCCTGAATAGTGAAGACTGCAAAAATACTAAGCACAAGAAGGGTCAGCCGCCCCTTCATTTAAGCTGAAAAAAATGGCGAAAACAACCCCTGTTAAAACTTGCAGTAAAATACACACAGCAAGTAAATTAAGGTTTCCATCTATTCAATGCATGTAAATTCCATTTTTAATACCAGAAATCTTTTCAAATTATCGGGTGGCCTGCACATACTTTTGTCCAATTTTAAGTCTTAGCTCATTTGATCTCATGGAGGAAGAATATACCTTTGGAAGTGGGAATTTTTCTTGCATGCATGGAAGCAAGCTTAAACCCCTAGATTTGCTTATATATCAAAGATTCAAAATGATTATAACTTTGTTCCATATGTGTCATGTGACTTTCCATTGTAGCTCTCTAACCTGATTCTTTGAAGTTTTCTTTGAGCTAGTTGTTTAGTTATTGCATCATTTTTGTTGGACTTGGTCCCAGATAGAATGTTCAGTCACCAAGGTGCTAGAGTCTATTTGATTCTATCTAAATTACCTTTCCCCCTTGACCTCGACCAAGGGGGAAAGGGGGAAACATAATCAAACAGTATTCAGATCCCCGTGCATTCCATTTTTTATATTATCTATCCTTTCGTATCATTCTTGCACCTCTAGTGATAAAGGAATTTCTCTGAGCCATCCATCTTGCATGATCGATCTAGTACCGTTGATCTCCTTCCATGCTTATCCCCACGGCCTTCCGCAGTCTTCAATCTCTCAAATTCCTCCTTCCTCGCACCTTAGATCTACGTAGCTATTATCAACCATCGATCTGGCCCATGTCCGCATCCTGACCGTCCAAAGGTGCGGCCTTTACGGAGGTTCGCGAATTTGGAACGTGTCAATACTCCATGCATGTTCAATCTGCGAACTAAACCTCCGCCGCTGATGCCTTTCCCTGCCAGATCTGCACCGTCGAAACATGCGGTCCCTACCAAAACTACGCAAATCTAAAATTCCATTTCCCCGTGCATCTCAAATCACCTAAGTACATGTCGTCCGTAGATCTGTCCTTCCGCCCGTTGATCTAATTCCAACTTGCTCACGGGCTAGCAACACTCCGCCCATGCTTAAACCGTCCTATCTTACTTTTGTGAATAGCGCTTGTGGCCCTTGATCTCCGTCAAGCTTCTATAATCGTCGATCTCTGTCAAGCTTTTGGTAGTCTATATCAAGTATGAAAATAATAGCGAGAAGAAGAAGGGTCGTCCGCCCCTTCATTTAGAAGGGAATTGTGCAAATATTCAACCTACGAAGTATAGGCTATCAATTCATATATATCCTGAATGGTGAAGACTGCAAAAATACTAAGCACAAGAAGGGTGGGCCGACCCTTCATATAAGCTGAAAAAATGGCAAAAACGATTGCTGGTAAAAACTCGCAGTAAAATCCACACAGCAGGTAATTTTCGAAGATGAAATATAATAAAAGGAAACAAAAACAAAATCAACATATTTATTAATTCCGTCGAGTTAAATATGGGTCGTAAGATTAAGACAAATCGACGGCTGATATCTAATCTGGGGAATGCGGAAGACAAGTTATGGGGTCTAATTTTTTGGAAATATATATAACATTCCCGCAATCCGCAATCCGCAATTGCGGGTTGCGTGACTACAACTCGAAATAAAAACAAACCTAAGTTTCCGCAATCCGCATTGTGGGTTGTGGGTTGCGGAAATGCATGTCGCAAATCCATTATCCAAACAGTTCCCGCAATCCATAATCATTTATAACTAGATAGCCACTTCAACAAGCTATAGCATGATATGATGGTGCGTGCATTTTTCTCAAACCATGAATTATGGCGGGCATTGTCTCAGAGCAGTTTTGACTACTTTTTTCATACTTTGTCATTTTCCAAAGATTCACAAACTTGTCATACTTTTCCAGAATGATGTTAGATTGCAACACTAACTTAATCATAGCACCAGAACACCATCATGTGTCTTTCCAGCCTCATCACACATTCCATGTCATCATAGATTCCATGTCATCATACATGCCATGTCATCACTTACTATGGTGTCAGTTCTCTCTTTGAGGCTCACACGTGTGATATTTTGGCCTGCCAAAATAGAGATCAATTCATGTCTAACCAGAATGGTCAAGACTGGAAAAATATAAATCACGAGAAGGGTCGGCTAACCCTTCGTTTAGTAGATAAATGTGAACACCAATATCCAGCAATTCACCTGTATCCATATTGGTGAACACAAGAAGGATCGAACGACCCTTCTGGCATCCTAGAACTAGTATGAAAATAATATTGGGCAGAAGAAGGGTCGGCCGTATGAGGGAAATGTGCAAATATTCAACATAGAAAGGATTGGATGTCAATTCATATATATCTAGAATGGTCAAGACTGGAAAAATACTAAGCACAAGAAGGGTCAGCCGACCCTTCATTTAACCTGGAAAAAATGGCGAAAACGACCCTTGGTAAAAACTCGCAATAAAATCCACACAGCAGGTAATTTTCGAAGATGAATAATAATAAAAGGAAACATAAACAAAATCAACATATTTATTTATTATGTCGGGTTAAATCTGGGTCGTAATATTAAGACAAATCGACGGCTGAGATCTAATCTGTGGAATGCGGAAGACAAGTTGTGGGGGGGGGTTCATTTTTTGGAAATATATACAACGTTCCCGCAATCCACAATCCGCAATTGCGGGTTGCGGGACTACAACTCAAATAAAAACAAACCTAAGTTTCCGCAATCCACATTGCGGGTTGTGGAAATGCATGTCACAAATCCATTATTCAAACACTTCCCGCAATCCGCAATCATGTATAACTAGATAGCCACTTCAACAAGCTATAGCATGATATGATGGTGTGTGCATTTTTCTCAAACCATGAATTATGGCGGGCATTGTCTCAGAGCAGTTTTGACTACTTTTTCCATACTTTGTCATTTTCCAAAGATTCACAAACTTGTCATACTTTTCCAGAATGATGTCAAATTGCAACACTAACTTAATGATAGCACCAGAACACCATCATGTGTCTTTCCACCCTCATCACACATTCCATGTCATCATACATGCCATGTCATCACTTCCTATTGTGTGAGATTCTGGCCTTCCAAAATAGAGATCAATTCATGTATAACCAGAATGGTCAAGACTGGAAAAATATAAATCACAATAAGGGTCGGCCGACCCTTCGTTTAGTAGATAATTGTGAACACCAATATCTAGCAATTCACCTGTATCCAGATTGGTGAAAACAAGAAGGATCGGACGACCCTTCTGGCAGTCTAGAACTAGTATGAAAATAATAGTGGGCAGAAGAAGGGTCGGCCGCCCCTTCATTTATGAGGGAATTATGCAAATATTCAACCTACAAAGTATAGGCTGTCAATTCATGTATATCCTGAATGGTGAAGAATGCAAAACTACTAAGCACAAGAAGGGTCGGTCGACCCTTCATTTAAAAGAGAAATGATTTTTTTTTATCTACGAAGGTTGGGACAACAATTCCCCACTACCGATTTCCGCAGAATATGGTAGGGATCAGGACATTGTCTATGTTATAACATGTAAACAATATTTATCCCGACTTCCAACTGCCGACAAGATGGATCAGTCGCCCCTTCTTTTAGTAGATAATTTTGAACACCAATAAACGACAATTCACCTGTATCCACAATGGTGAACACAAAAAGGATCGAACCACCACCCTTCTTGCAGTCTAGAACTACTATGAAAATAATAGTGGGTAGAAGAAGGGTAGACCGCCCCTTCATTCATTTATCTCAAGCCTCACTCAAAAATGGGGTGTTGTTTAATGACATTCAACTTCAAATGAAAACAAACCAAAGTTTTCACAATCCGCATTGCGGGTTGTGGATTGCGGAAACGCATGTCGCAAATCCATTATTCAAATAGTTCCCGCAATCTGCATTGTGGGTTGCAGAAACGCAGCACACAAACATTTACAATACTCTTCCCGCAATCCACAATTGCGGGTTGCGGACATCAAATCTGCGATTATTGGAAAACATTTACAACCGAAAACCAGAATGGTCAATAATGGAAAAATACTAAGGCTAGGCCATCATTTCATGTATAAACGGAATGGTCAATAATGGAAAAATACTAAGCACAAGAAGGGTCGGCCAACCCTTCGTTTAGTAGATAATTGAGAACACCGATATCCAGCAATTCACCTGTATCCAGAATGGTGAGCACAAGAAGGATCGGACAACCCTTCTTGCAGTCTAGAACTAGTATGGAAATAATACTGGGCAAATCGATGAATGGGGGGGACCATCGAAGGAGAGAACTGGAGACACTCTATACTTGGAGACTTGTAATGTTTTACAATCTTTAAATAATTTCAGTTAGTTTCTATGTTACTTTCTTTTGTTATGTGTATCAAGTTTCCTTGATTCATTTTGGTTTTTCATACATACATCTAATAACTTTGTTTTGTATTGTTAAATCATAAAACATATAAATATGTGTGCTTGATTTATCATTCATATGATTTATATGCAGGTTATGCATCAGTCAATTTCTTTCCTTGATTCATATTAATTCGCATTCTGCAATCACGGCGCAGTCATTATCGTCATAATTTAATTTGTTAATTAGCTCATCATTGACACTACAGTCACATTGTTTTTAATCCTTTGAATAAAATAACACAGGAATCTTTACTCTTGAAAATATGCATCAACTCTACTCGAGAATATTTATTCAATATTGAAGGGCTCAATACAAAACGAGTATCTCTTCACGGGTTCCAACCCTTACTACATTGCCAAAAATAAACATCTAATCCTTTGAATAAAATAACACCTGAATATTTACTCTTGAAAATATGCATCAACTCTGCTCGGCCATCTTTATTCAAAATTGAAGGGCTCAATACAAAACGAGTATCTCTTCACGGGTTCCAACACTTATTACATTGCCAAAAATTATCTTTTATACATCGTAAAACTTCTCGAGGTAAAACCCTAACTGCTTCATAACTAAAAATAGAAAATTATAAACTAACTATTACATTCCATTTTGGTCAAAATTTATACAATTTCCAAAATTTCTCAGAATATAACATTTGATGTCTTTCTATTGGTTGTAGCTGCTGACAAGGCTTCTTTCTTGAATAGTAGTCTTCAAGTGTGCAAGTTGTACTTCATTTTCCCATATCTCTCCACTGTCTTCCATTGCTCTGTATAAGGTACCTCATAACTAGTCATCTCCTCGACCAAAACATCCATCTCTATGTGCTATGTAATGGAAGTTGGAGGAATCTTTTCAGCTATCATGGCCAGCTGGTTTAGAATTTCAAAATCAAGGGAGAGTTTCATCAGTAGAATTTTCCCTGTTAGAACATGAGTCAAACCTTGAAATTGCTCATGGTTCCTCCCAATGTTATATAGTAAATCCTTATAATTCTCCTGGGAAATTAACTCATTATTTTCATCCCAAAATGAAGGCAGTCCCTTCTGTATTACCTTTTCAAATCCCTTCTTGAACACTTCAACATGTTCCTTCATCTGTTCTGCACTAGCCTAAACATTCTCAATGTGAGAATGTTTTCCAAGGACTCTCGTATCCCACGTTATGACTGTTACCCTGTTTTCGATAGCCACTGCTTTCAGATCACCTTATGTCATATTATTTAAGAAACTTATGGTATCCTGGGCTGTATCTTTTGGTATCTTATCTAAAACTTCTCTCATTGCTTTACAGCTTTGTAAGCAATCATTTGCTATGGTTTCCTTTGTCTTCATAAAATCTAAATAAGGCCTCAATTTTGCAGCCTCGTCGATGATTGAATCCCAAATCAAATGCTTTGCACCATGCAATGCTAGTTGTCCTTTCACTTGGCCTATCATCCTCTGATTTCTGTCTACCAAATCTTTATTGTTTTTTGTCAACTCTTTTATTTCATTTTCATTTTTCTGATTTTCCTCTTCTAGTCTTTGTTTTTCTTCTTTTAGTTCTATGATCTCCACCTCTTTCAAGCTAACTTGGGACATAGTTCGAACTATATCATATTTTCTTGCTTCTTTGTTGCCTTGATATGTTCCTTGCTTCTCTTGTGCTATATTTGCCAATTTGGCCTTAGATCTTCAATTTCAGTCTTAAGACTTGATCTATCTTTCTCCCAACTTTCCTCTTTTTCCTCAAACTTAGGCAATTTAGCAAGACAACCATCCAATTCTCGAGATAAAGTTTCTTTTTCTTGTTCTAACACATTTAATTCAAAGGCTTGAATTATCCAAGTTGCTGGAATTCTAACCTTTTTCTAAAGTAATTGGATATTCTTTTCTTTCTCAACTAAAAGCTTTTTAGTTGGCTCCCTCTATTTGGTTCATCATTGCTCTTCACCAGGTCATCTTGCAATCTTTTTATTTGCATTTGATGAGCTTTGTTCTCTGTTTTCTCTTGCCTCAACTGGATTTACAACCTGTTCACTATTTTCTGTAGTTTTTCCACTGTTAAAGTAGCTTTCATCATATCAATATAAATCACCTCTCCAGTCTGTTTGTGTAGGTGAATTTTATCAGGGATTGTTATCTTCTGCAAATTCAATTTCATTTATGTGACCTTATCATCAGACAGTACGGCCAAATTCACATTATTTTTGTCTGGATCTCTGCTAGTCATCAGAGTAATTTCTGAATCAACAACATTCCTGACTTCTGGAAACAACTTATGCATTGCTTCTGCTTATGTTTGTCTGTATTTGCCATATTTTACACATATTTCATCTCTTGAATGAAATTTGCTAGAATCACCTGCAGCTCTTGCCTCATCAAATTCGTATTCCTGTAATTGAATTCTCGGCCCTTGGTATTTTTCTTTCTTCATTCCCTTTTCTTTGTCAAATACAACTACTTCATCTTATTGGCTTGATTTTAATCTTTTGGCTTTTCTTTCTTCCTCCACCTGCATATCAATACTTTCATAAAAACTTCTTTTACTTGTTGCTTTAACCTTTCCTGGGGTAGGTACCATCTCAGATACTAACTCAGCTAAAACTTTATCCAAGGTAGAAGGATTAGCGTGTGAATGTCCCGAAACTTGTGTCTGATTCATATTGTAGTAAATTTGCCATCTTCGCCAATCCTTCAACCTCTTGGTGATCAAAGGCTTTATTTTTGTTCTCTTGCCTTCTGTCAGAAATAACATGACAAGTATCATAATTAATAGTTGTCGCTTTCCTAAAATTCAGTGCTTCTAAATGTTTTTGTACAAAAGGAAGAGCATTCTTGTTCTTGATGATAAAATGACCAATTTTTAAAGGGAACTTTATATTTGTAGTTTTCTTGAAATGTAGAAAATGGTCATTTTCTACTGTCAATTTTTGTCTAACAAACTCCAAAGCAAAAACTCTCGAAGTCAAAAAGGCTAGTAGAGTATAGGGCTCCTTAAGAAATCCATAAAGTCTGATTATTGTATCTTGCTTCCCTAAAAACCAGTCTCCAACTGCATTTTTTGGGCTTAATTGCATCAGGGTCTTCATCTCTGATAATACTCTAGGCAAATTTTCTCCAAACATCAATCTGTATACTTCTGATAAAATAAAATTCATAAAATTAAATATACTGTTTCTGAAAACACAGACTGTGGGAAATGTAAATCTTTTCGACTGCTAAACAGGAGCATTTTCATCAGGTGTGTCTGGAATCTGAAATGTCTCGAAGTGTGGAAATTCACTAACTGAGAGTGGACCAAGAATTCATCAAATTTAAGGTAGGGTACTTGACTGTAATCCATTTATGGTTTAGCAACACTTAATCTAAAAAGCAAACTTAATTGGACCTCTGTGACCATGGAATCATCATCAAACCCTAAAAACTGTGAAATGAGTGACAAAACTAACTGTGAATTTTCATCAAAGAAATTAATGTCAAGTGGATAAGGGGTGTTATCAATGGCAAGGCCAGGTTTCAGACAACTGGTCATGAAGGTTTGTTTGGTCTTAGGGAATGACTCTCTGTACTGGCTAACTAGGGCTTCTTCGGAAAACTCTTCCTAGTGGTGGGAGGAAAACAGGGTTACTACTAGAGCTTTCCTAATGGTAGACGCATTTACACGGCAAAGAATTTTCTTTCGTGATGAATTCATAATGACTCTTTGAATCTGAGAATAATTTACTGCACACCACGAAATGAATTTCGGAAACCCTGAAGGTTGTTCGGGACAGAAATGGATAAAACGAGACTTTTAAACATTGTGCACATCCAAATTTTGTTTATATAAACCCTCCAACTTGCTTTTGATTTCTGAAACTGAGAATTTAATCATTATGGGGTCACGAATGTCACTATCTATGTCCACTAAGGTTTCTCCTATCCTCATAGTTTCAACGTTCTGACAAACGGTTTCACTACTTCCTTCCATTATGTAAACAATTATAGTTACTTTCACGAGTTAAGAGGACCTACCTGGCACGGACAGGTTGAATAAACTATGCTTTGTCACTTTTGAGCAGCACAAACATGTTCCAATCCTCCGTAGTTCACAACACAAAAGTCAATTTTTGACGTTGCCTTCTCTTTTATACACCACCGAAGTTGGTTTCGCAACGTGGGATGGTAGTTTTCCTTACCACTTTCTCTAATTGCAGAATGATGTGGAGACGACACGCTTACAGCGGTATGGTATTTCGCAACCGCTCAAACCTCCATTACGTCGGGCATGTTGGTGGTGCAGAAAGATTATGGACCGTCGATCTAACCTCCCTTTATCGAATAGTCATTGATCTAACCACCCTTTTATCATTCTCCCATGAGGTATGGTGGGCATTTTCCCAAGGCCACCTGAACCAGTTTTCTAACACTTGGTCATTTCCAAGAATTTCTCCAAGGTTGATCTTGAAACCCTATTTTGGCAAACTGAGAAATGATTAAGGAAAACTGAGGCCATGACTAGATAGCCACTTCAACAAGCTATAGCATGATATGATGGTGCGTGCATTTTTATCAAACCATGAATTATGGTGGGCATTCTCTCAAAGTAGTTTTTTCTACTTTTTCCATACTTTGTCAATTTCCAAAGTTTCACAAACTTGTCATACTTTTCCAGAATGATGTCAGATTGAGACACTGACTTAATGGTAGCACCAGAACACCATCATGTGTCGTTCTAGCCTCATCACGCATTCCATGTCATCATACATGCCATGGCATCACTTCCTATGGTGTTAGTTCTCTCTTTGAGACTCACACATGTGAGATTTTGGCCTGCCAAAATAGAGATCAATTCATGTATAACTAGAATGGTCAAGACTGGAAAAATACAAATCACAAGAAGGGTCGACCGACCCTTCAATTAGTAGATAATTGTGAACACGGATATCCAACAATTCACCTGTATCCAGACTGGTGAACACAAGAAGGATCGAACGACCATTCTTGCAGTCTAGAACTAGTATGAAAATAATATTGGGCAGAAGAAGGGTCGACTGCCCCTTCATTTATGAGGGAATTGTGCAAATATTCAACCTATGAAGTATAGGCTCTCAATTCATGTATATCATGAATGGTGAAGACTATAACAATATTAACCACAAGAAGGGTCGGCCAACCCTTCATTTAAAAAAGAAATGAAAAAATATTTAATCTACCAAGGTTGGGACGACAATTCCCCACTACCAACTTCCACAGTATATGGTAGGGATCGGGACATTGCCTAAGTTATAACATCTAAACAATATTTCTCTGGACTTCCGACTGCCGACAAGAAGGATCGGTCGCCCCTTCTTTTAGTAGATAATTGTGAAAACCAATATCTGACAATTCACCTGTATCTAGAATGGTGAACACAAGAAGGATTGAACCACCCTTCTTGCAGTCTAGAACTATTATGAAAATAATAGTGGGCAGGATAAGGGTCGGCCGACCCTTCATTCATTTATCTCAAGCCTCATTCAAAATGGGGTGTTGGTTAATGAAATTCAACTTCAAATGACCGTCCTATTATACAGATACCGATTCATTTGATAATTTGTATATTTTTTACAGCTTCAAATGATCGTCATAGTTATCATATCAGAACACCACAAAAACCTATTTCAAAAGTGGCAATATCAAAAGAAAAAGTATGGTGTTGGAACCTGGATTTGGCACTTTTGGAAAGTTCGTATTTGGTAGTTTCCAAACCGATTTGGTCACTTTTGGAACCGGATTTGGCACTTTTGGAACTGGTTTTGGCTCTTTAGGAACCGTTTTGGTCACTTTTGGAACCTTGATTTGGCACTTTCGGAATCGGTTTTGGCAATTATGGAATCGGTTTTGGCACTTTCGGAACCGGTTTTGGAACTTTTGGAACCGGTTTTGGCACTTTTGGAACCTGGATTCGGCACTTTTGGAACCGGATTTTGCTTGATTTTGGAGTTTAGAAAGGTTGTTTTTTACCAGTCTTCAAAGTGACTTGGACTAGAATATGTCCAATTTTAATGAGATAGGTGTTATAAAAGAGGAAATCCACTACTTTACACCACACTAATATCATGAGCAAAATGGTTAGAATCATTCTACTATATACGTGCATCAGGCTTCAAGGAGCTAGTAGCCTACCTTAATTTATGAAAATATCCCAAAAATCATAAGAGATAACTATGCATTAACACTAGATCCATCTTAGAAACTCATAAAGCTATCTTGAAATTAACATTTGTTCCACCTAAGATACCAATAAGTAAAATTTTCATTAATGGACCCAATCTAAGTTGTCCATTGACCTATACAAAATAAAATTGATTTTTTGTTTCTTGTCTTTCTGTGATCTTAGTGTAATCTCCATTATTGTTACATGGTTGATAGGGTCCATATCCTATAAAGAAGTTTTGAAACCTGAATGGGACTATCTTATTGTTATTCATCTCAATGCAAATCGTATTAAACCTAGAGGAATATAGTGTTGACTTCATCTTTGAAAAAAGAAGGCAGATTCAAAAACACAAGTTTTTAACTAGATAAACAATATGAAAGTTAGCCAATTTCTCTGATTAAGGACATCATTCTGAAAGAAGGCTAAACAGTTTCAAGTTCTCATAAATAATACAGATTTCTCTGATGGGGATTTATTTAAACTTGGAACTGTTTAAGTACTTAATAAGTTTGATGTCCATAATTAGTAGCCATGGTAATGAGTTCATCAACAACCCCCCCAAACTAAAAATACATTTTACCTGAGTTATATGTCAAGAAAAATTAGATTATGGTGCCTGCGGTTCAAAAGATCATTTATATATACAAAATCTCCTCAATTTCCTTGTTATTTGTCTTCTTGATCATTCTTAAAAATATAAATGAATCTCTCTTAAGTATTTTATGTTTTTTTAGTTGATAATGATGTTATCTCCTTAAAACCCATCCTAGGCACTCCAAAAGGATATTTGATTCATTGAGGATACCCCTTAGTCCAAGAGTTGGATCAAAGGTCTAAAGCAATGGAGTAATCCTCCACTGATGCCATAACATTGTTCCTGTGCAAGTAGGTACAACTCAGGGAAATGGAAAATTGGTTCCATTACAGGGGAGTGAGTTATCCTTGGGAATTTAACAAAAATGTGGCCACTCCATTAAGGAATCAATCCATATTCCTGTTACTGGTACTTCTCTGCTACTTGTGTTGAGCAAGTAGGGGTTCTTGAGGCAAAAATATTTCACCCGGTGAATCCACGTTGATCTAGGGTTATTGGAAAATACATGAATTATATATGTTATTGCTTTTTTACACAACCATTTTTAGGGAAACTTTACATAATATTTGAGATTTCATATATTTGTGCCATGTTTTTAGGTTGGAATACATACTTTTAAGAGTTAAAAACATGAGTGTTCATGTTTTTTGCTTGAACATGAAAATAAAGAGACAAAAAAATGTGTCTTCAACAACTGTTATATAGGCTTGATTTCAATCTTTCCCTAAAAGTTAGTGCAAATGTTTGATTATGTGTTGTGGGTGTCTCATTATGAGTTGTAGAGGGTTGATTTACAACTATATAGTCTAGTCTTTAGTTATTAAAGTCTGACTTTGCATGGAAGTCCACTTCGCTTTTGATTGTGTTCTAAAATCCAAATTCATGTTACATAAGGATGATTTGCAAACCCACAAACTATGTTTAAAAACCATTATAAAATGTGCAAGAACTATTTTTCCCTAGCAGTTGTTATAGAGGTCCGATTCAATGTTGCAGATGTAGAACAAGTACATATCTGCAAGTGGTGATCACTTCCATGAAAGGGAAAATGGTTGTGTTTTAGACACAAGCATTATATGTTAGTCTCCACTTGATTCCCTTTGACAATGTTCAACTTCATCTTTTTATATCAAGGTATTTGTTACTCATATTGTATCCTAGTAAAGGTTTCCATTAATCTTGGGTTATTATATTCTGTGCATAAACCAAATTGTCTTTTTGTGTTACACTTAGATTCTATCATTTTGAAGACATAACAATTTTGTGAGATTTCAAGTTGTTGTGTATTTGCAAACACTAAAACATCACAATTCTTCCATAGAAGACACCAAATGCTCTAATTTTGTCACTAGGGTTTATGGGTTGTTTGGATTTTGGAAACTCTATTTTTTATGGATATTTGAAACCCATCCTAGGCACTCCAAAAGGATATTTGATGCACGGAACACCAAGAACATGTGTGGGGATCTCCATTTCCTTATTCAATCTAAAAAATTTCATTGAATATAAGATTTTATGCTTTATTACAATCTAAAAATTGGCATTGGCTCTAAGATTTTATGCCATATTACCAAAGGGTTATGGCTTTAGAATTGATAATTTTGTGAATAATTAGTCTAATGAGTTTCACAACAAGGATTGCTAGAAAATAGAGTAAATCAAAGGCATTGGTCTCACTCTCTTGCCTATCATTAACATTTCTTATGCCTATTTTTTACCACAACTTAGAACCATCCTTAAATATTTTCTCTAATCCTCTAGTTCCTTCGATAATACTCAGCATCAACCCTTCATACCTAACTTCACAGTCACGTGAAATCTACCCAAGACTTTGCATAAAGAAAATCATTAGATGTGTGTAACAGATTTTCTTCATTTCACAATCTATGTGAATCTATGTTGTTCCTCCTTTCTAGAATTGTAGAGTTGCAATTTCAGATAGTAAATAATCAACGTGAGACATTTACCACACATAGGCATGACAAGAAAAGAGGTGTTCGGATAAGATTTCATTAACCGAATTTATAGTAATTCCTCTATTTTTGTTCTAGATTTATGAACAATATTTTTTTCTTTGCTATAACCCTTTGGTTTCATTTGCCAAAGCACATGCCCATAGTAGAGGTCTCTAACCTAATTTCTAGTTTACCATTTTCTAATTTCAAGAATCAACAAAATGAGAATTATTGGAGGATAACCTTTTCAAACTTCATCGAAAATATGTGTGACTATACATAGGTTGTGCACAATAGACCAATATAAACCTAGAAATCATATATCAAAGTATGAGTAAGCCAATATTCAAGTAAAATAAATTTAGAGGTTGAGTGAAGTACACTCGCCAAATTGCCAAGGATAGAATATTTTTATGAAAATGAATCATTGAAAAATAAATAGAACCACTAACAAAATTAAGAAACAAGAAGCAAAAATAAAAAACCTAACATATACTAGCTAGTGGTCTTAAGGACCAACTAACTAAAGGATCATACACAATTATTTCAAACTAAGCATGAAAATTACTTTAGGAGTGCAAGACAGAAACAACACCTCCTAAATTATTCATATCCTAGCCTACATTAGCTCATTCAAAATCATGTGAAATCATAAAGTCAATGAATCCATCAAAGGATGTTGGTACCTACAAGAATAATAAGGTGCTACATAGGCATGAGAGGCTGGTTTTACTATGTAGTATGTTATTAAAAGAATATGACAATGGATAGAATGGATTCTATTCCAGAACAGAAGTTTTCAATTCCTAGAGTTGAAAAGCCATATACTAGAAACAAAGGAGGAGTTACATTGACTGACTCAGTTGTTAAGGAGCCTGAAGTAGAGCTTGTACAAGAAGGTCAAGCTCAAGATATATTGGAACCTTCTGGTAGCACAATTACAAAGAAAAATTCCAAGAAATTCTCTCAAAAAACTAGGAAGAAGATACAACAAGAGACTGTGATCAGAAGGCCACACACTCACCCTACTAATAAGCTTAGGCTTAATGCCAAGGATGATATGGATCCGTCTTTGAAGAAAAACATTGTTATCACTATTGAGGATGATTCAGGTGAAGAAGAAGAATGAGCTGTTAGGATAGAGAATTAGATTTCTTGTATTTTAACAAATATTGAGAAAGGGTTACAGGAATTTCCAGAATTTCCTATAGATGATCATAGTGACCAAACAGATTCTGAAATAGAGCATGAGGTAGAGGAAATAGATCCAAGTTCACCCTGTATAAATAATGTGAAGAAAGCAGAGGAAAACGTTGTAAATATACCATATTCAGATAACAAAGACTCTGAGCCAGTGGAGAATGCACACGTTAAAGAAGTAGAGGTACATGCGTTTATTGTCTCACCTCACCTGGAAAATAAAAAGCTTAAGAAAGTGGAAGAACTCCATAGGAGACTGAAGAAGTATAAGGAGTTAAATAAACATCTAAAGGATGGAAACATTACAATGAAAAGGGAAGGATAAAAAGTTAAAAAAATACTGGATAAAATTGTTGCTAAGCATAACAAATTGTGTGCTTGGGCTCAAAAGACATTCAAGAATAAGAAGCAATTGCATAAACAGAGCAAGAAGTTTCTAAAAAGGAACATAGTATTGAAGGAAAAGTGTTTACATGAGAAAAGCAAGCATCAAGCACCATATAGCCTCGGAATTATGGCAGAGGCAGCTGAGCATGCTTAACCAAGACTTTACAGAGACTATAAATAAGAATGTTCGCAGGTAATAAGCATTTCAGATTTTGGTCGAGGTCATTTATAAGGCAGATGGCAGGATATTTGCACATTGACTTGTATCAGGGTTAATTGTTGAATTGTTGGTTACAGGAAGCCTTCCATAATTTCCGATAGCACCCTACAGAAAATCGCAAAAGTGCTACAGGAAGTTTACGAAAATGTGTTTTTTTAATATTTTGTGAATTTTGAGTTGTAGGCATGCCCAGAAGGGGGGGGTTCAACTACAAAGGGTCGTGAGTGAGTTTTGGGAATCTTTGTAAAGGGAAAATTGTTATTACTTTGTAATATGCTATAATCAAAATTCCTGCTACTTGATGGTCAGATCATGTAACTTTGTGTATGCCAAACTTTATTTCTACTATTTGAATACAAATACAATTCTAGCTTAGCTTTTATTGTCTTTCAAACCATGGATTCTTTTACTTATTGTGAGGTACTTATTGTGATTGCTTATAGTTTGTCATTGATATTCAAATATCTTTTATTTCTTTTCAGAATATCATTATGAATGCAAATAGTCTTTTGAATGGATGTATGAAGATGATCAGTTTGTGAACTTTGTATATTCATTCCTTTTCCTTTTTTTTTTTGTCATATCAATGTTCATCCTATTATCTGATCTTCAAGTTCCATGAACAAAAGGAATATTAAATATGTAATTTCGCTTTCAGTAATAAAAATACAGTTGTTTTCAGAGGGGAAAAAATCAATTAGCATTCACTTTGAAGTACTTGTTAAAATTCTAGGCGTTCTGGAAAATTCTAAGTTGTTAAGTAAAAAACAGAGTGTAAATATTCAAAAATAGGCTTAGAAAAATGCACACAAAATTCCGTACAATTGTCATTAATTGAAATTAATACCATGGGGTTGAATATATATATATATTTGACAAATTTCTCTTTCTGATTCCTAAAATTTTGTTCCATTTTCCCACAATTATTTTGACAAAATGACAACTTTTCTGTTTTGAACACAGTTTTACACAGTTCATAAAAATGCTCTCTAAGACCTCATTATTGGGTCTTTTTGGGTGGTTTAAGTTTTAAATGTTGTGTTTTACTATTTTACACATTCTTTGATGCATCTGTATATTAGAACAATTTTGATGCTCTTGGAAGAAAGTTGATGTAAAGACAATATCTAATTTGATTGAAATGAATAAAAAGTAGTGTTTTTTTCATGAGAAGAAAAAATTTCAAAATTACCATTCACATTAAATGCATCAAATACATATACATCCCCAAGAAATAGACGCACGCATATATCAATTTATGTATTAAACCTTCAAAAGTATTTCCTTACACATCATACATAAATAATGTTATTCCAGAGTTTTAGGCTGCTTGGGAGGTTTAGGCTGCAAGCCCTCCTCTTATAGACAAGAAAATTTTGTACGATCTCTCCTGCCTTGTCTAGCATCTTTCGGTTCTTCAGAAGCTACATCATGTGCATGTTTTAATTTGTCTTCTAATTCTTTCACTTTCTTCCTACAATTTACCAAATTGTCTTGCAACCTACTTTTATCTTCAATGTACTTCTTCAATGATTCCGCAATCTTCTTATATTTATCTGACTGTTCATTTTCCTTTTGTTGAAGAAGAATCTTTGTATAATTCAACTCAAATTGAACTTAAACCAAATTTTTCTTCAGCTGATGTGCCTCTGTCTCCAACCGTTGTGCCCTCAACTCTATATCATCTGGAGTATATACAATTGCTACTTCCTTAAGAATGTTCTTCTGCTGCAGAGTGGCAATTTGGGATTTCAGTTCTTGTATCTCATTCTTACATCCCAACTATTGTGCCTATTTGTACTCCAATATTTTCATTTTGAGCTCTCTAATCTCTGCGTCCCTCTCATCTACCTTCTTCTTCATTGTTTCATGTATGGTTGATGACCCGAAAATATCACCTCCATCATTCATTGCTGTAAAATATTCCATCAAGGACTTCTCTCGCATTTTTAAGAAGGCACAATACTTTTTCAACCGCTCTTTGACTTCTTGACCAACTTCTATTGCTTTAACAACTTCCTTCAGTGCCTTCTCTCTGGTTTGTATAAAACACTCATAGTTAAATAAAGCCTTTTGGTGTGCAATGGGATCATAAGTTCTAGCAGAAATCAAACCCGTACTCTGTCCCTTACAAATTTTAGATTCTTCTTCCTTCTTATAAATGATTTTTAACATTTTTTCCTCTTTTCTTTTATATTTCTCTATCTCAGCTACATGTTTATTGACCTCTTCACTCCATTTGTTTTCAAACTATTTCTTCAAACTTTTAATTAATTTGTCTTCCTGCTTTAGTTCATTCTTCACTCTTGTTTTCACACTAATAGCAGTCTTTAGAGGTTGAATGTTCAAAACCTCCAGTCTTTTTCTCAGCTCATTTTCCAGTCTCTTTATGGTTTTTGCATCTTTCTTCAGTTTAGTCTCATATGCTATTTTGGCTTGTGTATTTTCCTTTTTTAAATTAGTTACAATTCTATCGAATTATGTATGCATAACATCAATTTCTCGGATGTTTCCATCTATTATGCTTCTTGAATGGTGCTCAGTATCCACAAGTGATTTTTGTAACCCTACAACTTCCTGTAAGCAGGGAAAATTTTAAGGATCCATACATATTTAAAAGTGTATAAACCTTGTCGAATCTTGCCAATTCTTAAAATTCCAACAATAAAATATTTAGCGATACAATTCTAAAAATATTTTAATTTCTAAGGATTTTATGATGTAGCTTATACAAAAATCTGAAAATTTTTAGAGTAAACATTTTTTACCCCATCAAAATTGGGCAAAAGGAGGCTTCAAAAAATGGAATTTGGCAACTTTGCTTTTGGAAAAAAACATTGGAAAATAGCTCGTACCTTTAAGAGGTACAGAATTTGCAAATCCTTAATCGTACAGAGTTCCTCCCCATGACAATTTTTTCTTTGAAATGCAACTTTTCATCAAATAGCTTAAAGACGAATCCACCATCAACAAAATATTTTGGAGAGGAAGTTTTCTCAACTTCCAACAATGGAGATGTAACTATACCAAGTTGAATTTTTGTTGTAGCAGAAATATCATCATCACTATGTTCTTGTTCATAATCCTCAAAATCTTGTGTCTCATTTCCATTCATTTCGTGCCTTTATGTAATCCTGGCAGAGTTGAGACAACATCAATTTCTTCATAGTTGTCTAAAGTAGAGTCACTTCACATACCTTCCATATAGTTCTCCAAAGGCTCTTCAACTACTTGTACATTGTACTTTGGAGATTGTTAATGAACTTCCTGGTTAGTTTTTTCCAATTTAAACCTCCTAATGTATGTCTTTTTAAAACTGCTTGCTTCTACAGTGTTGTGTCAATATAAGTCAATATTTTTTTGTAATGTACTGGGCTAACTAAACTTCACTCTTTTCATTTTGCTCTCCTGTAGTGCAAGATGCAATTTTTTTGCGAATAAATGAGGGAAATCTATGGCCATGTATTCAACCTAGTGAATCACCAACTTCATACAATCACCAGAGATATCTTGCTTGTGGTGATTCATAATTGTCCTAAGGACAATTTGAATCAAGGTTTTATATAGTCTCGAGGGGGAATATTGCATCCTTAAACCATTCCTAGGAACATAAACCTTTTTTCCACATATTTTGTTTGCCATCTCACCCTTTTCTACTTTAGGGGTTTTCTTGGAGGTCAACATTACTCCCTCCCTGCGTGGAATTTATGTTGCTCTGGACACCAAATCAGGGTCCCGATAAACCCTCCTCCAAAAAATAAGCAATTCCTTCGACTCGTCATCATAATTAGAGATGGCATTATCTATCTCTTCATTTCTGAAATTAAACTAACCAAAAATAAAAGGATGCACTCCTACTTTTAGCAAGACATTTAGCGTACCCGCTGGACAGTTGGTTCTATTACTCCACGCATCACCGCTCTCTGGGAATTTTTTGACAGTGAACCTCTCAACCAGGGAACCCCTTGCTTCAATTGATGGCATGGAATCTAAGGCCTTTATTTCTACTGTTTCCATTTAGCAGGACGCCCCTTTTTCAACTATGGCTAGCAATGAATTGGTGGTTAGGAATGGTGAATATGCATGCAAAGGATGTTGGCATGCTTAGAATGTAGGCAGGGGATGCACGCACACAATGCACGTTGAACTATCAGAACTATAATCAAAATAACAAATGTGTCTAAAGTTAACTATACACAACTTAAGTTATCAATTTGGATATTGTTAACTTTCTAGCATGTTAAGTATACTTATTGAAAATAATAGAGTAATATAGTAAACAATAGAGAAAAAAATCGTCATTCTAATTGTTATGGGAAAATAGTGTAAATAGAGTAAATAGAATAATTAGAGTAAATTTAGCATTCTAAATGTTCTAAAAAACAATAGAATAAAAATTTCAGTAAGGAGTATCATACTATATGTATCTAACATATTTTTATGCATAATTTGTCAGTATCTTGGACAAATTCAAAATTAATGACCAAAATTCTAATTTGTTATGAAAAAAAAAAATCTAAGTTGTTATGTCAAAGAACCGAGTGTAAATATTCAAAACTTGGCCTATAAAAATGCACGCCACTTTCCCTAAAATTGTCATCAATTGATCTTAAGAACATGGGGTTGGAGATAGATATATTGTTGACAAGAACCTCTTTCGGCTTCCTAAAATTATGTTCCATTTTCCCACAATTAATTTCACAAAATGGTGATTGTTTTAATTTGAACCCAGTTTTAACCAGTTCAAAAAAATGCCCGCTCAACCCTCATTATTGGGTCTTTTTCAGTGATTTCAGTTGGATATGGTCTATTTTGATATTTTCCACATTATTATATGTTGATTATGTGTTATGTTCAAAGGGGCCGATTACTTGACACATATGTCCTCGTGAGTGATTCATACTTGGACTTTGAGTATCATCTTCTTCTTCATGCTTCTAAATTGTCTATGGGTCCAATGCCTTATCAGTGTTTTGGTTGTCATGCATTCATCTAATTTTAGGGTTGTTAGGACTTCATTTAGGGCTTGCAAAAATCTCTTCTACATTAGATCCAATCTTTGAGATCATAAGGGCTTCAAAGAGGTCTCCAAGTGTCTTGGACTATCATCATGGTTAATGTACTTTTGGGATTTTGTTAATGGTTCTCAAATGTCACCCTTTTGTTAATGGAACCCTTTTTGACATCAATGACAACTCACCTCTAACAATATAAGGGATATATATATATATATTCAAAAGAACATCCTTGTGTTGATTTTAGATAACCTAACCTCATATGCTCACAGTCGACCTATGAAAAGTGCAATTTTAACCCTTCTGACTGTTATGTGGACAGTTGGTGTAAAATGCAAGCCATGAGCATAAAAATGCATTCCAAGAATGCATAATCATATTTAAATGAATGCCTTATGCTACATCTATGTTTTTAGAAAGTGCAGGCCCTCAAACGATATGTTTTGATGATTAGGAAGACTGTAATAAGTAGGTATTAGGACTCTAGTTTGAAGACAAAACATATGTATCTTCTCAAGGTCCCATAGGTTAACAAATGTATATTTTTATTTCAAACTTTGAAATGTCAAATTCAAAATTGTTGACTAAAATTCTAAGTTGTTATGTCAAAACACAGAGTGTAAATATTCAAAACTTGGCCTAGAAAAATGCACGCCACAGTTCGTACAATTGTCATCAATTGATCTTAAGACCATGGGGTTGGAGATAGATATATTATTGACAAGAACCTCTTTCAGATTCTTAAAATTTTGTTCCATTTTCCCACAATTGTTTTCACAAAATGGTGATTGTTTTGATTTGAACCTAGTTTTCACCAGTTCATAAAAATGCCCGCCTAACCCTCATTATTGGGTCTTTTTGAGTGATTTCAGTTGGAGATGGTTTGTTTTGGTATTTTCCACATTATAATATGTTGATTGTTTGCTCTATTCATAGGGTAAGATTAGTTGACACAACAATCCTCATGACTAATTCATACTTGGACTTTGAGTATCTTCTTCTTCTTCTTCTTCATGCTTCTAAATTGTCTATGAGTCAAATGCCTTATCAGTGTTCTGGTTGTCATGCATTCATCCAATTTCAGGGTTGTTAGGACTTCATTCAGGGCTTGCAAAAAACTCTTCTACATTAGATCCAATCTTTGAGATCATAAGGGCATCAAAGAGGTCTCCAAGTATCCTGGACTTTGATCATGGTTAATGTACTTTTCGAATTTTGTTAATGATTCTCAAACAACACCCTTTTGTTAATGGCACCCTTTTTGACATCAATGGCAACTCACCTCTAACAATATAATGGCTAGATATATTCAGAAGAACATCCTTATGTTGATTTTAGATAACCTAACCTCATATGCTTATACTCGACCTGTGTAAAGTGCAATTTTAACCCTTCTGATTGTTATGGACACTTGGTGTAAAATGAAATCCATAAGCATGAAAATGCATTCTAAGAATGCATAATTATATTTAAATGAATGCCTTATGCTACATCTATGTTTTTAGAAAGTACAGACCGTCAAAGGATATGTTTTTGTTGACTATGAATGTAGGTATTATGAATCTACTTTGAAGACGGAACATATGTATCTTCTCAAGGTCCCATAGGCTAACAAATTTTTATTTTTATTTTAGACTTTGGAATGTCAAATTCAAAATTGTTGACGAAAATTCTAATTTGTTATGTCAAAACACAACGCGTAAATATTCAAAACTTGGCCTAGAAAAATGCGCCACAGTCCGTACAATTGTCATCAATTGATCTTAAGACCATGGAGTTGGAGATAGATATATTGTTGACAAGAACCTCTTCCATATTCATAAAATCTTGTTCCATTTTCCCACAATTAATTTCACAAAATGGTGATTGTTTTTATTTGAACCCAGTTTTAACCAGTTCAGGAAAATGCCCGCCCAACCCTCAATATTGGGTCTTTTTCAGTGATTTAAGTTGGAGATGGTCTATTTTGATATTTTCCACATTATTATATGCTTATTATGTTCTTTGTTCGTAGGGGCAAATTACTTGACACAACTGTCCTCATGACTGATTCATACTTGGACTTTGAGTATCGTCTTCTTCTTCATGCTTCTAAATTGTCTATGAGTCCAATGCCTTATCAGTGTTCTGTCTGTCATGCATTCATCCAATTTTAGGGCTGTTAGGACTTCATTAAGGGCTTGAAAAAATATCTTCTACATTAGATCCAATCTTTGAGATCATAAGGGCTTCAAAGAGGTCTCCAAGTGTCCTGGACTGTCATCATGGTTAATGTACTTTTGGGATTTTGTTAATGGTTCTCAAACGACACCCTTTTTTCAATGGAACCCTTTTTGACATCAATGACAACTCATCTCTAACAATATAATGGCTAGATATATTTATAAGAACATCCATGTGTTGATTTTAGATAACCTAACCTCATATGCTCACAATCGACCTATGAAGAGTGCAATTTTAATCCTTCTGACTATTATGGACACTTGGTGTAAAATGCAAGCCATAAGCATAAAAATGCATTCTAAGAATGCATAATTATATTTAAATGAATGCCTTATGCTACATCTATGTTTTTAGAAAGTGCAGGCCCTCAAAGGATATGTTTTTGTTGATTAGGAAGACTGTAATAAGTAGGCATTAGGACTTTAGTTTGAAGAAAGAACATATGTATCTTCTCAAGGTCCCATAGGCTAGCAAATGTATATTTTAATTTTAGACTTTGAAATGTCAAATTCAAAATTGTTGACTAAAATTCTGAGTTGTTATGTCAAAACACAGAGTGTAAATATTCAAAACTTGGCCTAGAAAAATGCACGCCGCAGTCCATACAATTGTCAACAACTAATCTTAAGACCATGGGGTTGGATATAGATATATTGTTGACAAGAACCTCTTCCAAATTCCTAAAATTATGTTCCATTTTCCCACAATTAATTTCACAAAATGGTGATTGTTTTAATTTGAACCGAGTTTTAACCAGTTCAGAAAAATGCCCACCCAGCCCTCATTATTGGGTCTTTTTTATTGATTTCAGTTGGAGATTGTCTGTTTTGATATTTTCCACATTATTATATGTTGATTATGTGCCATGTTCCAGGGGTAGATTACTTGACACAGATGTCTTCATGACCGATTAATACTTGGACTTTGAGTATCATCTTCTTCTTCATGCTTCTAAATTGTTTATGAGTCCAATGCCTTATCAGTGTTTTGGTTGTCATGCATTCATCCAATTTTAGGGTTATTAGGGTTTTTTGAACACATTTTTAGCTAGTTCAGAAAAATGCTCGCCCAGCCATCATTATTGTGCCTTTTTCAATGATTTGAGTTGGAGATGGTGTGTTTTGATATTTTCCACATTATTATACATCGTTTTTTTCAATTTGGGTTCACAAAGTGCCTATTGTGCAAAAAGACCTTATGGTTGTCTTGTATTTATGGCATGTCCACCTAGGGTCTCACTCTTGCTTTTAGGGCCGACCTAGTCATGTTGTTTGTTTAACCAATCAAGGCCCAAAACCTTTCTTGGGCCGACGTAAGAGTTCTTTTGAAGAACTGAAAAGTTATTTCATACAACTGTTCGTAGTCTTAAAATAGGTTTCTCTTGAGGTGATAGGGCTTTAAGGTTCAGACCTTCTTAATTCTTTTTACTGTTCAACAACAATGAATTCTTCTTTATTGTTGTTTCTTTGTTGCATTAGTTGATTATGTGATCTATTCACAAGGGCATATTACCTGACACAAGTGTCCTCATGACCGATTCATACTTTTCATCTTGTTCTTCATGCTTCTAAATTGTCTATGAGTCCAATTCCTTATCAACGTTCCACTTGTCACTCATTCATCCAATTTTAGGTCTATTAGTACTTCATTTAGGGCTTGCAAAAACAAAGTAAACTTTGAAGTGATGATGTGTGAGTTCATGCCTTTATATTTTCACCTTAATGTTTAATCATGAATGTACTTTATTTATGCTCTAAAATGAAAAGTATGATTTTTGTTCCTGGCAACAGAAAACATATATCGCCATACATATTACAGGACATAACTGTCATACAAAATTCACCATATATTTTGTTGATTATGGAAGACTGTAAAAATTAGCTATTAGGATAGTTTGAAGACGAAAAATGTGTATCTTTTCAAGAACACATAAGCTAACAAATGTATATTTTGATTTCAAACTTTGAAATACCAAAAATAACGATTTTTTACTTGGAAAAGAGAAACCATTGATAAAACATCAATATGTCATGACACAAATGATTGTATGTAACAAATAAAATCTTCATATATATATTACATAAAATATTTCACCATAGATATTACACCACAGATCTGTCATACAGAATTCACCATATATTTGTGACAGGTATAATGCTTACATCTCCAAATGGGGTGCACCAATCCTCATTCCCAATCCATAACAACGATTGACATGATCCCATTGGTGTGAATCCAAGGAAAAGTGCACTTGCACACGAGGCAATAGGCTATTATACAAATACCGAAATCTAAATGTTGGTACCACTCTCCATTTACCAAGAGGTTGAATATCATCACTTGAGCCTAAAGATAGTTGATATCTATCAAGAAAGATAGTTGATATCTATCAAGAAAGGTTGGCCATGTATAGAAAACAACCTGCTTAAGATTTGCGTAGCCTTCTATGGTGAACTCTATTGAATTGTTTTCTTCACAATCCCAGGAGGTACATAATGCATTGCAATAAGTTCAAAAGTAACCATGAAACTTCCATCTGAACAAGGAATTTCCACAAAAGATTCACTACGTATCATGTTACAAGACTTTATGTGGTTGAAAAATTTGTAGGAACGAAGATGGATGTTGTGATGATAGATTCGATGTGGTTGCAATACTCCAAGATATGATGGTAATGCATGGTGTGTTCCATATTCTGTAGAGGCAACTAATCTGGCAGTCACAACTTCACCATCACCTTTTGTTGCAAGAAGTTGGAAAGTGGTGTGCTTATCATCTTTCATAGCAATAAAACGACAAAAAAAAGATTCTCCCTTTTGAGTGCTCTTGCCCCATCTTTTGATAGAGCTCACAATAAAGAAAACATAAACAATGCCTGCAATAAAAATAAAGATAACATTAGTTACGATAAAGAAATTTATGTGATATGAACTGAAAAATATGGATTAAAAGATACGCATGTATACTCGCCATCAATGATTTCAGTTGATATCAATAAACCTTGTTTTGTCTAGAAAACCTCATGAGGATGTAAATCCACACCTTCGGGGATATGGTGGCCTCTACCAATAGCATACACATGATTTTAAAACCTTCTTACCCAAATTGTTCCACTAGTGGAAACATCTACTAAACAATTCAAAACTTCGACGAGATATGGAATTTTCAATTACTCTTCTTCGGACATACCAGGCAAATTCTCATAAGAAATACGGATATACATGCCTTCCTTTATGGTAAAAGCAAATGAATTTGTGTTGTGCATCAGAATCCCATCCATTTGAATGAATTGCTTTCTTCCAATCTTCATAAGACGATCATCTCCCAGAAAGGGAGTCACATCTGATCTAGAACCCAAGTAAAATCCTCACTTGATGAATGCGCTGGACTATTTTTTGTGATATTCATATGACCTTGAAGATAACAATTATTTTATTTCAAATAATGAAGGATGGTGCAACATAATTTTTCCATTATCATATGCATACACCATTAGAACTGGTAAAACATCATCTATACTACGTGTCCATGTGCCATTGGTACCAATAGTGTAAAGAATTGGATCATTCCCACAAGGATCCAAGCATGTCAACTCAACATTTCATGTATGGGACAAATCAATAACTTTGCAGAGAATGATCTCTTCTAAACCATTTTCTTCTTTAATAAGGGAAACAGTGTCAAATTTTGGAGCTTTTCCCCTAACACACTGCATAGATAAACAACAACATAGTTGATAAGGTATTTGTGTATTGTTAAGTTGAACCTGATCATCATTAGTGCTAGACTCTATTTCATCATCACTCCAACAATCACTTTAGCAATTTTACGTAATTTCCATGACTTTCTTCGTTATATAGATAGTTGTTGCTTCATTTGTCGTTGTTTTTCTCGTCTAGCATCCTCTTCTGCAAGTATTTGGAATGCTTCTTTCACAACTTCTAAACGCGGCGGCTTCCATTCTTTATGTGGCAATGGTTTAGGGCCTATACTGGACATGATTAAATTTATAAAAAGTTATGATTTGTAGTCATGACAAGATGCCCAAACGGGCTACACAAGTTAAACATGGGATTTTTGGATTGGAAATCAACACTGAAGAAGCAATCTAGCACTATATCCATAATATAAATGCTACACTAACCTTTAGTAAGAATCTTTGATTTCTTTTCTCCTTGCAACTGGGTTATGGCATTGCATACACAACAAAATTATATCTTCTAAGTCCTATATGATCTGAAATCGGGAATCGTGTCTGATATGATCTGAAATTATACAACAAAAATTAGACAAGAAATGAGACAAGCCTTATAAAAATATATAAATGAAACAAAAAGGGATTTTCGGAAAATGCATTCATTAAACTTCATGAAACATGGGTAAAGGTCCTCAGGATCTCAAACATAAATACAACCAAATCATGACAGGATGTCCAAATAGGCTACATTAGTTAAAAAGGTGATCTCTGAATTGGAAATCAACAATGAAAAAAACAATCTAGCTATATAGCCATAATATAAATGCTACACTAACCTTTATTAAGAATCTTTGATTTCTTTTCTCTTTGAAAACAGGCTTATGGCATTGCATACACAACTAAATTAAATCCTCTGAGTCCTGTATCATCTAAAATCTAGAATCACGTCCAATATGATATGAAAGTGTACAACATAAATTAGAAAATAAATGATGCAAGCCTTACAAAAATATATAAATGAAACAAAAAGGCATTTTCGGCAATTACAATCATTAAACTTCATGAAACTTGGGTAACAGTCCTCAAAATATCAAACACAAATACAACCAGATCATGACAAGATGTCCAAACGGGATACAGAGGTTACACATGCGATCTCTGAATTGGAAATCAACAGTGAAAAAAACAATCTAGCTATATAGCCATAATATAAATGCTACACTAACCTTTATTAAGAATCTTTGATTTCTTTTCTCTTTGAAAACAGGGTTATGGTGTTGCATACACAACAAAAGTAAATCTTTTGAGTCCTATATGAGCTTAAATCTGGAATCGCCTCCGATATGATCTGAAATTGTACAACAAAAATTAGAAAAGAAATGATACAAGCCTTATAAAAATATATAAATGAAACAAAAAGGCATTTTCAACAATTACAATCATTAAACTTCATGAAACCTGGGTAACAGTCCTCAAAATATCAAACACAAATACAACCAGATCATGACAAGATTCCCATACGAGATACAGAGGTTACACATGCGATCTCTGAATTGGAAATCAACAGTGAAAAAAACAATCTAGCTATATAGCCATAATATAAATGCTACACTAAACTTTACTAAGAATCTTTGATTTCTTTTCTCTTTGAAAACAAGGTAATGGCGTTGCATACACAACAAAATTAAATCTTTTGAGTCCTATATGAGCTTAAATCTGGAATCGCATCCGATATGATCTGAAATTGTACAACAAAAATTGGAAAAGAAATGATACAAGCCTTATAAAAATAAAACAAAAAGGCATTTTCGGCAATTACAATCATTAAACTTCATGAAACCTGGGTAACGGTCCTCGTAATCTCAAACACAAATACAACCAGATCATGACAAGATTCCCATACGGGCTATAGAGGTTACACAGGTGATTTCTGAATTGGAAATCAATAGTGAAAAAAACAATCTAGCTCTATAGCCATAATCATAAATGCTACACTAACCTTTAGTAAGAATCTTTGATTTTTTTCTCCTTGCAACCAGGGTTATGGCGTTGCATACACAACAAAGTTAAATATTCTAACTCCTATATGATATGAAATCTAGAATCGCATCCAATATGATCTGAAATTGTACAACAGAAATTAGAAAAGAAATGATACAAGCCTTATAAAAATATATAAATGAAACCAAAAGGAAGTTTTAGCAATTAGATTCACTAAACTTCATGAAACTTGGGTAAAGGTCCTAAGAATCTCAAGCAGAAATACAACCAAATCTAAAAACAAAACATTATACCCTCTAGTAAAAAAATTAAAACTTATCTTACCACTCGACCACCGTCATCCATTATCTTTGTTCATAAAATTTCCATGCAATCTAAAATGATTTGATTTGATATCGTGGTTGATAGGATTTAATCAAGGACTATGGGATCCATCCTAGGTTTCATAGGGTAAGTTCTCTTGCTATTTTTTCTCGAGGGACCTGGTATGTTAACAGGGTTATCTTGCAATGTTTGTGAGTGAGGTAAAATCGAAATGGGCCATAACTGGCATAAATTTTTCTGATTGTTACTGCCGCACATGAAAAATTCAAAATTGTTAGCTAACCGCAAAAGGAGTCTTGTTTATCTAACCGCACATCGTTATACGTTCAAAATCATTAACCACACCAATTTACCTCACATTGTTTCACGTGCAATCGGAAAATATTTCTGGTGGAGTTCCGAGTTTGACCATCTAAGTGATTAACAATGCTAAGTACGTTAAATTCTAATTCATTTCTTATTTAGGGGGTGGTTGTTTCTTATGTTACCCATGCGCCATGGTTCAGGCCCTGTGGATGCACCTAGGGGTATAGTGGTAGCGAGATTGGATCCCTAGATCCTGTGTCATGCAAGTACCGACCCAATCCCCATTGCCAATTCCCCTAGTACAAAAAAATGTTTGGACTAATTCATATTAATCTAGTTGTAGTTTTTATCGAGTCATATTTTTTATCCCTTGACTAAATTAGTCATTTAAGTTAGTCATTTTTATATCCCATCACTAAATTAGTCGTTTAAGTTAGTCATTTTTAGTTGTGTCACTTAAACTTGCTCAAATTCGGTAGTATTTAGCTTAAAAAACTGTTGTGACAAACGTTTTTGGTCTCGTAGTCATAAATTTGCAAAATTGTACTAGTGGTTGGAGGAGTTGCTATAGGTATATAGAGGAGTGTTCCAAGATCCTAAAGGGATACCGCTAAGAGGGAAGTAGAGCACGAAATACAGTTGTTTCTTGACTCTCCATTACCAATTATTGGGTTGTATAGATAGTCTGTTCTGGAAGCAGATGAAGTGAAGAAGTACTTGCAACAGTTGTTGGAGCAAGGGACGATTCAACCAAGCACCTCACCTTGTGGGTCATCTATCATCATCATACCTGAGAATGATGGGGATTGGTGGATGTGCATCAACTACAAATATTTGAACAATATTACACTTAAAAATCGATGCCCTCTGCCCAGGATTGGCGATTTGTTAGACTAGTTGCAGCGTGCCAAGTACTTCACCAAGTTGGATCTCAAATCGGGACACCACCAAGTATGTGTCAAAGATGAAGACACCTGGAAGATTTCCTTTAAGACAAGGCAAGGTTTGTATGAATGGTTGGTCATGCATTTTGGTTTATGTAATGCACCAACTACATTTATGAGACTAATGAATGATCTGAGCATGGATGTCAGCTTCACAGTGCTGAAACATTGTGATGAATGATATTTTCTGCCTATATTTAGATTCATTTGCTATAGTGTATCTAGATGACATATTGGTTTATAGTTCTACCTGGGAGGAGCACATTTCACATCTCATTCAGGTGTTAAAGACTTTGAAAAAGCATCAACTGTTGGCTAATCTCAAGAAATGTGGGTTCGCTAAGCAGTCATTGGTGTATTTGAGGTATGTGATCTATGGAGGGGAACTCAAGATAGACCCCACAAATATGGAGGTCATTATAAGATGGCCAATACATACTAATGTCACTGAAGTTAGGAGCTTTGTTGGGGTAGCATAGTACCTACGGAAGTTTATCGCTTCCTTTTCAGTTGTAGTTGCACCACTCCACACCATAACAACAAGTAGTAAGAGTTTCCAGGGGGGTGAAGAATCAACAAAAAGCTTTCAATGAGATAAAAATAAAATATTATTCAAGCACCAGTTCTTGCATTTCCTAACTTGCAAAATCCTTTTGAAGTGGAGACATATGCAAATGGGTAAGCCATGGGAGAAGTTTTTTATGCAAGGAGGTAACCAATATGCTATCATTTTTAAATGTTTCGTGGGGGAGTCCTAAAATACCCTACCTATGACAAGGAACTCTATGCCTTGGTTTAAGCTATTAAGAAGTGGATGCACTATCTGATGGGAAAGGAAAGCATTATCCACATAGATCACCAACCACTGCAGTATTTGCAGGCCTAGAGTAAGTTGCAACAGACTAGACATTACAAGTGGATGGGGTTTTGCAACAGTTTCATCTAGTCATCAAGTATAGGAAGGTCAACACTAATAAATTGGCAGACATGCTTTCAAGGCCACCCACATCCGATACTATAGCTTTGGGGACTCTTATGCATATGGAACCTTTTACCCATGATGCATACAAAGAGGGATACACAAAAGATGAGGACTTCAAGGAGGTGTTCAACAACTACAAGGGCAATTTTATGTAGAAGAAGGCGACAATAAGGCTTACTATCATCTCCAGAATGGGTTACTCTACAAGCTAGACAAGCTCTACATTCCTAAAGGTGAAATATTGCAGCTTATCAGAGAGGTGTACACCTCCAAAGTTGCAGGGGATTTTGGTGTTGAGAATATAATTGCTAACTTACAAAGGTATGTGTATTGGCCCAAAATGCAAGACGATGTAACACAGTATATTAGAGGATGCATACTTTGATGTACCATTAAGCGCAGTAATAGAAAGCAAGGTTTATACCATCCCTTACCTATACCCACTCGAACTTGGGAAAACATTTCCATGGATTTTGTGGGTGGGTTACCAATCATTGGGAAGGGACGTGACTGTTTATTTGTGGCAGCTGAAAAATTCAACAAGATGTGCATTCTTATGCCTTGTAAGAAGACCATCAAAGGACAAGAAGCAACACACATGTTCTTTGACCAGGTCTAGGTGCACTTTGGGATACCAACGAGCATCATCTCAATAGGGATACTAGATTTCTTAGTGCCTTTTGGACTACACTTTGGGAAAAGATGGACACTAAGTTGAAGAGGTCTACAACATGCCATCCACAAACAGATGGGTAGACAAAAGTAGTCAATAGGAATTTGGTGCAGCTTTTGAGAGGTTACAATCAGAAGCATCTGAAGACTTGGGATGAAAATTTGATATATATATTTAACACTCTTATAATAGAGCAGTCCACACTTCCATTGGTAGGTCCCCTTTTGAAACTTGTTTTGGATATTTTCCACCTTCACCTATAGATGTTGTATATGGACAACAAGGGGGAGTGAGGGAATACACCATAGGTGAAGCATTAAGAGTTGATAAATTCATTGATAAAATTCGAAAAATATAGTTGTAAGTACAAGAGACATCGAAGAAGTCATAGGAAGAGTACAAGGCTAGACATGACCAACACAAGGTTGAGAAATCATTCAAAGTGGGAGATAGAGTTTGGTTATAGCTGAACAAGGAAAGACTACAGGGTTCTTATAAGAAGATCAAGGCTCTGCGATATGACCCTTTTAAGGTATGGGAGAAGGTGGGAGATAACACCTACAGACTTGGTTGACCCCCATACATGAGCATTTACTCAATACAAAATGTGGAAAATTTAAAACTCTATGAGCCTTCCATGTTAAATCAGAAAGAGGAGCAGGTCCTACCTACCATAGAGGACTTAACACATGATGTTCAAGTAGAGTTGGAAAAAGACACAGTTTTGCAGAAGAAGTCTAGAACCACAAGATAAGGGAAACATGAACTTTGACAGATTGGGTTGAAAGGACAACTTCCAGGAAAGGCTAAATGGTACTCTAGGGAGAAGGTAAAGAAAAAATTTCCTCATCTCTTTTTGTAAGGTCTTTTGAGGACCAAAAGCCTCCCAAAACGGGGAGGTATGATATGAAATGGATCAATATATAATTTGTCATCTATTTTGGTACTTTCTGGGAGGAAAAATTGAATGAATTGGCTTGTAGGGACCATTTTAGGGGCAGGCCCTACTTTGTAGATTTGGGGTTTGGAATCTTCCAAGGTCCGTTTAAGGGTTTAAACAATGTCTTTTAGGGTCAAAATTTTGTGAGCATAGCTCACAACCCCTCAACTTTAATCTACACACCGAGACATTTCCAATGGTGCAAGAATTGCCTCAATCAAAGTCCATATGAGGAAGTTATGCCTCTTGCAAATTGACCTATCCAATTGACCACCATAGTATTGAGTGGATTCTACGTCATCTCTCATTTCTCACACATGTGGAGCTAGTCATGTGTGGACTTTCAAGAATATTCTAGAGGCTCCAAAACCCTAACCTTAATCATGATTTGAGGCATGTATAAACCCTAAAACTAACCCTAGACAACTATTGGGCTATGTTAAATACCGAGTCATTATGAGGAAAAGGGATTCCATTTTTTATTATGTTATTGTATTGTTCCATAATTGAGCAACGGTAAGGGAGTGGATATTAGAGTATAATAGAGGATGTAGGAGACCCTGTAATAACTTTGCAAGCCACAGTGTCAGAAGTAACTCCACAATGAGTACCACTTTCTTAATATTTGCATTGCATTTTGGAGAAGAAAAGAGCAAGGGATAGTCCGCAATTTTTGCTGGGTTTTTCCTAGGGTATATTTTGTGTTATTTGTATGGATTTTCTATTTTTTTCTAGTTATTTTCCTTTCAGTTCCAATTTATTTTTCATTACGTGGAAATAAGCTAACATAACGAATTATGTTGTAAGATATGTTGTGATGAACTGTTCCAATGAAATATCCACGACAATTTACGAATCAATAACAGATAAATATAATTGTTTTGAGCATAATAAATGCATTTACTAATAAGATAAATGATAGTTCAAACAATGAAATAGTCTTCATCATCACCATCACATCTCTCATGGTTTTATAGATGTGACGATAAACTTTAAGTGAGACCTTCCATAACAACATGGATTAATTACATCGATAGGTGTTTATATTTTACAATTTGGAGTGGACGAGGAAGGGTCATTTTCTTAGATTGCAGGAAGATGAGACAAGTGTAATGTCAATATTTATTTTATGGCAGTCGTTCCAAATTTGAGATAAACAATTATACAAAATATATATAAACAATTTCTTAGTTTACATGTGATAACTAGTAGTTGAGGCATGGATTATAAGCAATTCATGGCACTTAATTTGTGGCCTGTCGATGTCACCAGCCACAAATTAAGTGGTTGTATTGGTATATATATACTATAATAAAATTATAATGACCTTGGTTTACCAACACTAAACTAGCAACATTGTAAAAAAATATTCAAGTAAAACCTAAATATGAATATATGCAAATAACATCCCAAAAAATATTAAGTAAAACCTAAATATAAATATAATCCACCTCCATGATGTAAATATCTATGTTTAATTTAGACACATTAAGCTCGACATCAAAGATAAGGTTAAAGTGACTCTCTCGCTTTGGTTGACACTTCAAGTACTTCTTTGGTCCCATGAATGCTTCTACTACATGAGGCCAAGTGTCGTCTTTCAATTTCGCCTTAATCCAAGATAGATGTGCCAATTGTTTGATAACATCAATCACCAAATTACATGCTAAGGTGGGAAATTAACTTGCAATCAACTAGGAAATAAGACACTATACTATAGGCCACATGACCAAAAGCTACATTCTCCATTCCTCTTGCCATCTTTGCCCCGCTTTTTTTCACTAGGTAGAGAAACTGGTGCACTCGTTGGAGCGAAAGCGCCTCAAGGCCACAAGGCTTGGGGTTGATCACGGGTGGAAATAACCACAGCCAACCACCTCAACCACCCACCTATAATAGTGACCCCTCATCTTTGCTCCTTTACTTTCAACAAGTGCCTCCCATTTAAAAGAAAGTCATATTGAAATTGAATAGAATAGAAAGTCATATTTGAAATTGAATAGATATGCACTTTAGTGAAAAGAAAGTTATATTTGAAATTGAATAGAAATGCACTTTAGTGAAAAGAAAGTTATACTTGAAATTTATATGGAATTCTTTGTAGTGAAGGGTTATTGCGTTGAAAGTTATATTTGAAATTTAAATGGAATTCATTGTAGTGAAGAGTTATTGCGTTGAGAGGTATATTTTACTTTGAAGAAACATGTTAGGGGAAAAATTAAAACTAAATAATTTTTAAGTTTGTGTTAATTTTTTATTATTAAATAAAAAATATAATAATATTTAAATTTGTTTCAAATTTTTATTTTATGTTATAAGCTTTTTTAAAGTTATATTTGAAATTTAAAATAAATGTTTTGTAGTGAAGGGTTATTATGTTGAGAGGTATATTTTATTGTTGAATAAATATAGGTAAACCAAGTCTCTTTATATATATATATATATTCAATGGAACACATTATGAGAAATCTTTAGGCATTTCCCCTCATTTCGAGGATGGCACTGAAGGTAAACCGTTTGGTTGTAGTGATTAGGCAACCTAACTTGGTGGGGACATCTAGTAAGACCCTTTATATGCATAACCACCCATGGATATATATATACAACGCATAACCACCCACAAAGCTCTATATGTGTAGATGTATTGATTAATAATTTATTATTAAGATATGAAGTTGACTATTATTATTTTATTTTATTTTTTATTTTTTTGTACTTATTTTAAGTTAATGTTAGGTTATGTTACATATATTCTTCACATTATTTATATATATATATATATATATATATATATATATTCTCTCTTATAAAAATAATTTCCTTCACTCTTCACTCTCCCCAACTTGAGGAAGCCAACACCAAATACATGCACTTGCAAGTAACGACATCGGTTGTTGAAAGGAATTCCCCCACTCTATCTTATAATATCTAATCTCAATGAAAATTGAATTTGGATGTGAAAATAGTTGCTACACTTACTTTATTGACATTTGACTTAGAATGTAAACTACTCTCAAATGATAGTATCTTGACATTTGACTTAGAATGTAAACTACTCTTCATCCTGGCTATGGAAGCACTTAGCCTGATGATTAACAAGGCCTGTCTGCAGGGATCCATTACTGGTATTAGAGTGGCTCGTGCTTTACATATTACGCACCTCTTATTTGTTGATGATGTGCTCCTTTTTGGCGCAGGCTCTAAAGATGAATGGCTCCATTATAGTAGAATTCTTAATGTTTTCAGCGATGCTTCTGGGTTGAGGATCAATGCCAATAAGTCTTATTTCACTTGTCAATGAGATGATGATAACATCCGCTCCTTTATTTCAGGTATGTTCCCTTATATGCAGAATGGGTTAGAGGAAGGCATTAAGTATCTCGACTTCTCCATTAAGCCCTGCTCTTATGTGGCTTCGGACTGGAATTGGTTGGTTTAAAAGGTATCTAGGAGGATTAACTCGTGGGCATCTCGGTGGCTGACTCTTGGTGGCAGACTTATATTAACGCAGTCGGTTCTTCAATCACTCTCGGTGTATTGGTTCACGCTCTTCGTCATCCCTATGGGCACTATTAATTGTTTGCGTCAGTGTATTTTTTACTTTCTCTGGGGTGGACAGATGGGGAGCTCAAAATTCCATCTTGCTTGCTGGAGGAGCCTGTCTCAACCTCGTCATTTGGGTGGCTGGGGGCATCAAAAGGCTAAAATAATTCAACATATCACTTTGTGCCAAATTTTTTTAGCATGTGCTATTTGACAAAGGTCTGTGGGGGGCCACTATACAGGCTAAGTATTTAAAAGGTTTTGATCCGGCGCAGTGGCTTCGGACTCATGTTTATGCTCTTGGTAACTGCTTGGTGATTTGGTGTAGTTTACTGAAAACCTACCCGATTATCAAACGCTTACTTTGTTGGGAGGTCAGTCGTGGGATCCAAATATTCGTGGGCATCGATATGATTCTCAGAATGGGGGAGCATTACTGGTTATCTCGAGCTCTTATCCAAGCATTACATGATAGGGGTTTTTATGTTTTGAAACAGTATAGTGACTTTTCTGCTGATAAGTGGTTATTGGCAGTCGACCTTGATTTACCTCAGGCTTTGAGAAGGGAGTGGGATTTTTTCCATCTTGGACTGGTCGACGCTGGGATTGTACTGACGAACCAACGGGATCGGCTTGTTTGGTCTGCGAATGCTTACATGGGATCTGTGACTGTCTCACTGGCGTATGAAGGTCTACTAGCTGACACTGTTGATGGGGAGGCGACTGGTGTGTATAAGCTGTTATGGAGTAAAAATGTTCAACTTAAAGTGGGTTGTTTCATTTGGTTGTGTTTACATAACAAGATCCTTACTTGGACGAACCTGCAACGTTGTGGTTTATGTGGCCCTGGGGTGTGTATTTTGTGCATGGTGGAGAATGAACACATTGATCATTTATTTGGCAGGTGTGGTTTCTTTCAAATGGTTTGGGATCTTCTCCGTTCTAGATGACATTGGTTACTAGCTTGGGAGGGTGGATCTATCTTGGACAACCTTTCTGTCTGCTGTGATCAATCGGCAGCATGCACTGTTATTGCATTCTATGCTCTGTGGGAAGTTTGGTGTGCAAGAAATGGCTTGGTCTTTCATGGGATCGCTCCTCGTGTGGATCTGATTGTTTCCAAGATCTATGCTTGGCATTCTCTTTCGGCTATGGCTCCTGACCATGATATGCTTTGTGCTCCTCCTTTCTTGGAAGAACAACACTCTTATCCATTGGATCTTTTGACGGAGCAGCCCATAATGGTATATGTGGTGCTGGTATTGTTATTAAAATGGCGAAGGCTCATTATTATCTTATCCATTTGAAAGCTGGTTGTGGTTCTAACACTCGGGCAGAACTTGTGGCCCTGTGGGCACTTCTATGGTTTGCCTCTGCGAAGACTATTAGGCTCACGCACATATTTGGTGATTCACAATGTGTAATTAAGTGGGCGCGAGGAAAATCGGAGTTGAGACCTCTACTGCTGAAACATTGGTTGTTCCGTGTTCGTGCTCTTATCCTTCAATTTAATGATCTATCTTTCTCCCATCTGTTTCGCTGTTTCAACGAGGAGGCAGACAGACTTTCAAAGCTGACATTGGGAAGGATGGATGGTCGGCTTTACTTTTATGAATATATTGATGGAGTCTAGCTTGGCGCTCATTCCCTTCAATATTGAATGACCGTTTATATGGAGTATTTTATCAATAGGTTCTCATCCATGTTTTGTGTCTACCTTTTGTCTTTGCGATTTGTTTCAGCTACCCTGAGTCACTTGGGGATCTCAGCGTTGAAGGATAGATCGGCATTTTATGTTCGTCATGTGTAGTTGTTATTTCTGCATACTGTTGGCAGGCGGCTTGGATGAGTCAGTTGCGCAACATCACGGATGCTGCGAAGGGTCGAAGATGCCATGCAAGAAGGAAAACAACGCGCAAGTCGATAAGTTTAGGTAGTTTTGGGTCATTTGGACCGCATTATGTGGGTTTTGGGTCATTTGGACCGCATTATGTGGGTTTTTGGGTCATCCTTTTTGTAAAGTTTGTTAAGAAGTAGTTAGGCGGTTGCCTAAGTGGACCGCAAATGTAAAGGTGCAAGCCTATAAATAGACATAGCATTGTAAGTGTTGATATACCAATTGGGGGAAATACACGAGCTGATGAATTGAAGAGACAATTGAGCACGGATGATTTTGCTTGTTATTGTCTGGGTACGCAACAGAAGAATTATTGTTGTATCTATGGTTTGTTGTGAAGGTTGATATGATATGATGTTGAGCAGAATCACTGTGTCTTTCCTGTTCTCTTGTGATGAATGCATTATGTGATATGAATCTGTGAATGATGCGATGTTTTCTTGCTGCAATTAATGTTTTACTGTTATATCTATTGCGCATTAATGGTTCTGTCAATGATGAGATCTGTTGAATGATGTTGCAATTATGTTTAATGCCTAAGTTGAATGGTTAGATCTGCTATGCAATACTACGATAAGTTAATCAGTTGATGCACAAAGTCCTCCTTCACTCGGCGGAAACGTGGTTCTGTCAGCTCTCCCTTGAACATCTCGGGTGATACTTCATCTACTCAGCAGGTGTTGCTGGACAGGGTAAAACCTGTTTGGGCCGGTGCTTAGGGAGATCGTGGTGGTTTGGGTGTCGATAGTGTGAGGAACCCCTGTCGATTGGGTTTGTGTCAGCAAATGGTTCCGTTGTCGGGACTCTAGTGCGAAGTGGAGGGAGGACATGTTGTGGCATCCGACGAGACCGGAAATTCAAGATTGGTTCGACCTAAAGTTGCGAGAGTTCGTTGAAAAAGAAAATCAAAACCCTGGGTTGTCGACGGATTGGTGGTTGGCAAAGTACATACACGACAGTCCACACGAATATTTTTTTTGCGAGTTCCCAATCATCTTGTATGAATGGTTAGCGAAATTGACCTTTCAGAAGTGAAACTTCCAAGGTGGTGAGCCGACAGCTTGGACCCCAGAACTGATCCAGGAGCTGCAAGAGGTCGACAACAAAGCATCGCGGGCTGTTGAGGTCTGGGTCGACAGTATATGGGAAGGCTATATCACCGAGTTTGCGGTTGATACGACAAAGTATTATAGCGAAGCTGAAAGGGAATTCTTCAACGGACCGAGAGGTAGGTTCCTGTTGTCGCTATAATTGGCCATTAAGATGCTCATCTACGAAAAGGGCATACTGAAGATGCACCTTGAATAGTAGAACCCTGGTGGGCGGAGGCTGTGGATAATGCAGCAGAAGGGGGGAGGTGAATGGAATGATATGGGGTAGATGGGTGCAAGTTACAAAGAGACTGTGAAGGAAGCCAAGGAAGAGAGTGGTCTTACGAGGGGAGGAGCAAGGTTTCGACAGGAAAAGAGGCAGAGGATAGGAGAAGGTCCTGTTGGGATCGAAACGCAAAACCGCGAAGGAAGACCACACGGGATGAAGCAACCTCACAGTGCCGATAAGGACAACCAGGCTACACCCAGGATAGAGGCAGGACCAACCCCCAGCAGCAACGTACCCACACCTCCGCTCACTATCTCTCAACCAGGAAGAAATACAACTTTGACACCGTCGTGTTCATCGTGTCAACAGAACTTGATTGCTAGCAGCTCAGCGACTATAGGAAGGAATCCCAGGATGGTGGGCGAAGATGCAAAGTTTCCGTTGTTCCATGGAAACGGAACAGACAATCCCGAGCAATACTGGTTCTTATGTGAAGCAGTATGGATTGTCAAGCAAATTACGAATGATGACACCAAGAAAGGTCAACTGGTGACAACTCTTCAGCTCACGCATTGGATTGGTTTATGAAGTTTGTTCAAGTTCCCACAGGCACTCCAGAGAAGATGCTGGATGAAGTTAGAAAAGGATTGATTGTAGAGTTCAGAAAACCGAAATCTAAGGCACAATATATTACAGAACTGAGAGAGATTAAGCAGTATCCGAATGAAACTATCTAAGATTTTGACCAAAGGTTCAAAATGTTGATGGCGAGAGTCATCTTTGACATGAGCGATGTCCAACGCAAAGAATGTTTCATCGCGGCCTTGCTACCTCATATTCGACTACCGCTAATGCAACATAACATTACAACACCGATTGAAGCTCTGGAAATTGCGATGCGGTTAGAAGCTTCGCCGATTGGTGAGAATGCAGCTGGCATGTATCAAATTCAGATGCAGTTGGAAAACCTGACAATACAGTTGCAAGATCTTAATAAGGGTAAAGAACACCACGAAGAGGCTTGGTGTACACGATGTCGTGCAGAGGGGCATACTAAGGATAGCTGCCCAGATTTCCACAACTATATGGTTTCCGGAGCACCAAACCCATTAAGTGGCGGAGGTATGCCATGGTGATGCATCTGTCAGGTATATGGGCTTCGACATGAGGAGTGTCAATACATGCAGAAGATGGTCACAAGGTCGATGAATTTGTATTTTACGTTCTGCAAGTCCGTGGGAGATGAAGATAAGGATTGTCGCGCATATGGCTTACTTCAGGAAAGAACGTATGACGCATTCTATGTGAAGGACGACCAGCGTGCAGTACAGCAACCGCAATCGCAGCCGCAGCCACATGTGGTCCAACTGCTACTCCAACCACAGATGCAGTTTGTACCGCAGCCACAACTACAACAACAGTTTATGCCATAGTATACTCAGGTGTCGATGGCTCCACAATGGCCACAGTATGTTTAGCAACCATAGTACGTTCAACCAGCCCTGTGTGTTTGGCCAGGGTAGTGTGTTCAGCTGCAACCGAATCCCATGCAGCAACAATTTAATCAACCGCAATATCAGCAGCAAGGGGGATTCCGCGGAGGATTTCGGGGAGGACGCGGTGGAGGCTTTGGTCGTGGAGGAGGACGAGGTCGTGAACCTGTCCAATGTTATAATTGCAAAGTGTTGGGACACTACCAGAGAGATTTCCCATAGTTGTAGACACAATGTACATATTGTTTTGTTGTTGATCACACTGTTGAAAATTGTTCGCAGTTGATTGCGCGATGGAAGGAAGGAAATATACCGCAGTTACAGAATCAGAATCAGTTTCCAAATCAGAATCTGCCGCAGAACCAGAACTAGTGGCCAAATCAGAATGCCAACCAGAATGTGAATCAACCTGCAAACCCACTGCCGAACCAGAATCAAGGACCCACTGTTGCGATGATTTTAGCAGAGCCGAGGACGCAAGATGCTGTTGTTGCAGTTATCACTCGCGGAGGCGCGACGACAAGAGAAGATGGTTCGCATCCTTTGATCCGGCTGGCTGGGAAGAAGAAGGTGCAGTTTGATATTGATGTCAAGCGTGACACATTCTTTCAAGCGCATAGTGCGATGTAAAAAGATCGCGGTAAGTCAATTGTTTATGACATGCCCCTGGTGTTTTACTCAACTTCGGAAGCAGGACCGTCGCGTCAGTATGGTACCTTGCAACACTTCTTGGAAAGTTGCTTATCACTAGCAAGAGATCCCGATGCTCTTGCCGAAATTGAGAATCTGTTGCGTCGACCGACTCAAGGACGGAGGGAGTCTGCAGTGAATTCCCTACAAAGGAAGAAGACGGACAAAGAAATGCGCATGAATGTCCAGATTGGGGATTACGAGGTCGATTCAGTTATTCTGGATCTAGGCTCTGATGTTAACATATTGACAAAGCAAGCATGGCAAAAGATGGGGAGCCCAACGTTGAGTTGGTCTCCTACGTTGAGCTGGTCTCCTGTACATCTACGATTGGCTAATCAGGCCAAAGTCACACCGATTGGGAGAGTTTTGTGCCTTGTTGTGGATATCGAGGGAATGAAAACCTATGTGGATTTCGATGTAATTGGGGTTGTCGAAGGTGGAAGCTCATATCCCGCATTGTTGGGGATTGGATGGGCTAATGACAGTATGGCAGTGATCAATTTCAAGAAGTGGGTGATGACCTTTGAAAATCAGGATCTCCACGTCATTGCTCTGTTGGATCCGGTTGAAGGGCGATGATATGTTGAACCTGTCAAGGATGAAGTTGGAAGAGGATGGGATCATGCATATAACATTTCAGAAGACTACATCCATCTGACTGCTGGTGGAGAACTTGGTTGGCCCAGCTCTAGCTCAATGTCTTCCGACTCGGATGATGCTTTAGAGAACTGGCAGAATCGCCTGCATGAGGTGTCATTCAGAAAGTGTGGGTTTATCACCCAGTCGCTGTGTCATGTCGCGACTGAGACTGTTGAGTTGCTGGTATATGAAGGACTGCTTGGATTGTCTGCATTTCTAGTCGCATTTGAAGCTAAGGTGTCAGAACCGCAATGTTTGCTGGCATTGGAGGAGGCGCTGAAGGATACTCCAGCACGGTGGTGGGCGACCCATAAGAAGTCGATTACTAGATGGTTGCAGTGTCAAAGGTTGATGACGGTTCGCTTTGGCAACACAAAAATATACCACACCAGAAGGTACGATGGGCGGAATGACCCCGGCAGTCATCTGATGGAATGTCAGACTCTGTGGGCCTCGCGACCAAGGGATGAATGGGTCCATGCTTTTATCCATACTCTGGATGAAATGACGCGATCATGGTATGCTTCAGCTAAGTTGCAAGGGGAGATCACCACTTGGTTAGAGTTGACAGTTTGTTTTACTCATACCTTCAGCTTCGCGAATCCCAATCCAAATGTTCACAATGCCCTGTAGCTGATCCGCGACGTCGTTCTGAAGGTAGTTCCAGTTGCATATCCTGTGGATCCACATACACATTGTAAGATGCAGTCGATGATGGAATGCTATAATATGACTGGAGGGCCAGAGGATGCTGATGATCTGCGGAATGTCAATATCCCAGAATCAGAAGGGAGTCAAGATGTCATAGCACCTGATGCACCGACTGATCCGATCAGTCAGCCGCTGAAGCTCAGAAAAGTCAAAATTGGGACGGAGGAGAACCCAAAGTTTGTGAATGTCAGGGACTATTGGGATGAAGAGATGATGGCGAAGGTCACAGACCTGTTGCATGAGTTCCAAGATTTGTTCCCTGTGAAGTTTTTCGAGATGAAAGGAATCTTGGGGGATCTAGGGGAGATGAAGATTCTGCTGAAACCTGATGCAAAACTAATTCGGTAGCGACCAAATCGACTGAATCCGTGACATAAGGAATAGGTCAAAGTTGAACTTGATTGCATGCTGGATGCTGGCATCATTGAACTGGTAGAAGAATAGGAATGGATTAGTCCCATGGTGGTGTAAGACAAGAAGATAGGCGAGGTCTGGATTTGTGTTGACCTGAGGAAGTTGAATGACGCATGTATGCATTAACCATTTCTGACACCGTTCACTGATGAAGTACTGGAGGGCGTGGGTGGCCAAGGGATGTATTCTTTCACAGATGCTTTTTCTGGTTATCACCAAATCAGGATTGCAAAAGAGGATCGCCACAAGATGACATTTGTGACTGAATGGGGTTGTTTCCAGTACACGATGATGTCGTTTGGGCTTAAGAACGCACCTGCGGTATTCTCCTGAGTCGTTGTCGTTACCTTCAAGGATTTTATTCAGAAGTTTCTACAAGTTTATATGGATGACTGGACAGTTTATGGATTGGTCAGCGATCATCTGGAAAACCTACGACTGATGTTGGAGCACTGTCGACAGCATCAGATATTGCTAAACTTGAAGAAGTGCATTTTATGTGCACCATTTGGGATATTGTTGGGTCACATTGTTTGCAAGCAAGGATTGTTGGCTGAACCAACAAAGATTGCGCTCATTCTAAGCTTAACCCCTCCTACCAATGTCAAGCAGTTGAGAACGACGTTGGGGCACACCGGGTACTATCGCAAGTTCATCCGGGGTTATGCTGCGATCACGGCTACTATGGAGAAGTTGCTCAAGAAGGATGCAGCATTCGTCTAGAGTCCAGAATGTCAAGTCAGTTTTGAGACGTTGAAGGCTAAGATGGCTTCTGCTCTGATATTGGTATTTCCTCACTGGAGCAAGGAATTCCATGTCCATGTAGATGCATCATTGATTGTGCTGGGAGTAGTGCTCATGCAACCAGGGGAAGGAGATCTGGATCACCCAATTGCTTTTGCGAGTCGAAAGTTGTCATCTGCAGAGAGGAATTATACCACTACAGAGAGGGAAGGCTTGGCGATGGTATATGCGCTGCAGAAGTTTAGGCATCACCTGTTGGGGGGTCACTTCAAGATGTTCACAGACCATTCTGCTTTGAAATATCTGGTCAATATGCCTGTGTTGGGGGGGAAGATATGTTGATGGATACTTCTTTTTCAGGAGTTTGATTTTGAGGTGATTGTGAAGCCAGGTCACTTGAACGCGGGGCCAGATCATCTGTCGCAAATTAAGACAAGGGAGGAACCAACCAACATTGAAGATGGTTTGTCAGAGCGCAACTATTCAGGGTTGAAGTAGCTGATGACTAATAAGAAGAAATAATTTAGATTCTAGTGACAGGAACCGCACCAGAGGAGTTTACCACCAGTCAGAAGAAGTAGTTGGTGGTTAAGGCCGCAAATTTTCAGTTGATCGCTGGACAACTATATAAGCTAGGACTAGACGAGATCTTGTGGTGCTGTGTCCTGCCTCACGAGCAAGGGAAAATATTGTTAGAAGCACATGCAGGGGTGGCCGGTGGGCACTACGGCAGTCGTGCGACTGCTAGGAAGGTGCTTCGTGCAGGGCTTTGGTGGCCCACTCTTCACAATGATGCAACAGATTATGCGCGAACTTGCGATGTTTGTCAACAAACTGGAAAACCCTCTAGGAGGGATGAGATGCCGCTTATACCTCAAGTGACACTGCAACCATTTGATAAATGGGCTGTGGATTTCGTGGGACCTATCAACCCACCTGGGAAGCACACTGGTGCACGATACATAATCACAGCAATAGATTATTTGACAAGATGGGCAGAGGCTATACCAGTGGTAGATTGCACCACTACGACAGTAGGGCATTTTGTTCGACGATATTATCACTTAGTTTGGCTGCTTGAAGATATTGATGAGCAATCAAGGGAGTCACTTCATCAATCACATAGTCAGTGCATTGACAACAAAACTTCAGATACAACGTAAGAAGAATACGCCATATCATCCACAGGTAAATGGCACGATGGAATACTTCAACAAAGTATTGGAGAATGCACTTACCAAGGTTTGTAATGCGAACCACGATGATTGGGATTTGAAGATTCCAGTAGTCTTGTGGGCATATTGCACCACTTGTAAAAGGTTGACAGGACAGACACCGTTCAAATTGGTGTATGGGCAAGAGGCAGTTATGCCTATGGAGTACATTGTTCCGAGTCTGTGCATAGCGGTTGCGACAGGTATGAATGATGAAGCGGCATTGGCAGAACGATGGGAGCAGCTGGTACAGCTTGAGGAAGAATGCTTTATCGCAGGGTTTCACTAGTGCGTGGAGAAGGATCGACAAAAAGATTGGCATGATCGCCATATAAAAAATAAACAACTTCAGCAAGGTGACTTGGTGTTGTTGTATGACAATAAGTTTATCAAGCATCTAGGGACGTTACAGATGCATTGGCTCGGTCCATATCACATCAGTTGCATAAATTCAGGAGGTGCAGTACAACTGCAATAGTTAGACAGAGTGATGCTACCAAAGCTAGTAAATGGTAGCAGGTTGAAGCCCTACAGGACAGGCTCGGAGCAGCGTGATGCCTGAACAACATTGTGAAAAAAAAGATAGTACATGATGCTAGGTGGCAGGATGGCGCACCAGCAGGGATAGGATGCGCAAGTAGGAGCAATGGTATCACAGTTCGGGAGCCATGCCACGACAACTGTAGGGTCACGACGCAGTCAAATCAGCAAATAAGGAAGCCAGTTGCATACAGTTAACCAACGGTGCTAGGTGAAGTAACCTGCAGTAACGACGGATCTGACCGTTAGGTTGACAGGATTGACAATGGAGTCTAGCACATTTGACACGTGTAACACGAGGTGACAGCATGGCCACTGGCACTAGGGTTGATGTTTCGCACGTTGTGGCACGAATGACAGCTGGTGGTAGTATGGCCGCTACTCCGCACGTAAGAAGTCTGGTCTAAACATGCATGCTGCGGATCCACCTCACCAGGAGATGGCAGAATGGTATGATGACAAGATTGGAGCCTTATGTGAATGGATTTGCGAATGATTTCCAAGGCAGGCATCCAGGACGATGAAAATGCATAAATACAGGCACCAGAGGCTAGCTGAGCAAAGAGGTATCTACCAGACGAGTGAAATTCATGCTGCGAGTAGGTCAGGAAGCTAGATAAGTTAGGAATTCCAATGAGGCTGTGGAAATGATCCATTTCATTTCGTGCGGCAGCACACCAGGTGCGCTGAGGGCCCGAACGACGAGTGTGCATGAGCACCTAGAGCAGGCAACAACGCAGACACTTGGGTGTAATAGAGACGAAGTCTCATCCAAGATGTCTATGTACGTGGTGGTAGTTCGAAGCTTCGTGGTCCCTGCGACCACCATAATGACAGGGGTGGCATCCCCCCTGGTCTCGATAGTAGGTGATCCCTGGTGCGAAACAGATGTGCTAGAGCAGTTGGCTTGTTTCGCACCTTGGCGCTGTTCATCGAATTTTCCTCAATCTACACCAGGTTCCTAGAGACTGGAGGATGAGTTTGAGAAGTACATAACAACAAGTCGTAAGATCACTGTTTTAGTTTGAGAAGTACATGACAGCAAGTCGAAAGATCACCGTTTTAGTTTGAGAAGTACATGACAGTGAGCCGGAGATCACCGCAACAATTTTAGCAATACACAACAGCGAGCTCCAGACACCAAGAACAGTTGCAGAGGAATAGTCCAGCGACAGACGAGAACGAGCACACCATGTCTAGCTGACGTGGTTCGAGGGTGAGCCACAAGATTGTGTTGGGGGCCTGTTGGCAGGCGGTTTGGATGAGTTAGTTGCGCAGCATCACGGATGCTACGAAGGGTCGAAGATGCCACGCAAGAAGGAAAACAACGCACAAGTCGATAAGTTTAGGTAATTTTGGGTCATTTGGACCGCATTATGTGGGTTTTGGGTCATTTGGACCGCATTATGTGGGTTTTTGGGTCATACTTTTGTAAAGTTTGTTAAAAAGTAGTTAGGCGGTTGCCTAAGTGGACAACAAATGTAAAGGTGCAAGCCTATAAATAGACATAACATTGTAAGTGTTGATATACCAATTGGGGGAAATACACGAGCTGATGAATTGAAGAGACAATTGAGCACGGATGATTTTACTTGTTATTGTTTGGGTACATGACAGAAGAATTATTGCTGTATCTGTGGGTTGTTGATAAGGTTAATATGATATGATGTTGAGCAGAATCACTGTGTCTTTCCTGCTCTCTTGTGATGAATGCATTATGTGATATGAATCTGTGAATGATGCGATGTTTTCTTGCTGCAATTAATGTTTTACTGTTATATCTATTGCGCATTAATGGTTCTGTGAATGATGAGATCTGTTGAATGAAGCTGCAATTATGTTTAATGCCTAAGTTGAATGGTTAGATCTGTTATGCAATACTGCGATAAGTTAATCAGTTGATGCACAAAGTCCTCCTTCACTCGGCGGAAACGTGGTTCCGTCAGCTCTCTCTTGAACATCTCGGGTGAGACTTCAACTGCTCCGCAGGTGTTGCTGGACAGGGTAAAACCTGTCTAGGCCGGTGCTCAGGGAGATCGTGGTGGTTTTGGTGTCGACAGTGTGAGGAACCCCTGTCGACTGGGTTTGTGTCAACACATACCATGCTATCTCTTTGCATGAATTCTTAGCTCTTATGCTACTTCGTCAGTTTTAAACTCTGGTAGTTCTTAAACATATGTAATTTCTCTGTTACAGCTTTTTCCATTTAATAAAAGATGACTTTTTTTCGACTTGAAAAAATAATTAGAGATAGAATCAAGAACCAATGATAACATTTTTTAATTCTACCTTGTGGTATGGTCTTTGTAACTTCAGGGAATCGAAGGGTTGGGTGTTGTGAGATACTCCTTAATAGATTTGGTTTGGCTAGTTATCAAAATCATATTAGCTAGCACATTATAAAGTTCGATTAGGTTTGGCTAGTTATCAAAATCATATTAGCTAGCGCATTATAAAGTCTGATTACTAGAATTCTTCCATATTGTCAACACTTACAGATAATTGTATTTATGTTGGGGATTCGATTGGGCTCCCCTATTTTAATTCTCAAACAACTATGCCTTACACTTCAACTTCTTTCCATGCAATTAAAGGCAACTCATTTGGTTGGGAGCTTGGTCAATTAGCTTTGCATTTCCTAACTGTTAGCTCATGTGCAATAATAAACAAATACATACATACATATATTTCCAAAGAAAATATTGTGGGGAAACTCCCAGGCACCTCCCCACATTCACATATGGTACCTAGTGCAACCTTGTTGTTGTTGATTATGATCCTTGACCTAGTAGTGACATCAAGTGAGGCATGCAATAGAGGTATCTAACCTAAGGGATCGACCCTAAGACTTTTTACACAAAGCTTTAAAGTACTCTACCACTCAAGATAGCTTGTCCAACTTAAATGTTTGGAAAAATCTAAACACTTGAGCTAGAGTGAGATTGTTATTATCTTGCTAGCCCATATCAACCCACGAAAGTAAACATGTCACAAGCGGGTTTTCAACCTAGTGGGAATGATAACAATTTCTACTCTTAACCACTCAAACTAGACCCAATCAACAAATACATACATATCTGATAGCATTTGAAGTTTGTATGCTTTCTCTTAAAAATGTCTATAGCTCGAGTGGGCCTAATAATTGAAAACATGTGTTTATGCCTTGGAAATCATTGATTCAAATCCAAAGGAAAGAGGACATATATGCCTCCATAAAACCAAGCAATCAATTATCTATGTAAATGGAATCCCTTATTTTTCAAACAAAGAAATTTCATATATCAAATTGACATCTACCTAGGTTGTCACCTTAAATTAAATTACTATTGTATATGTTTAAAAAGTTTAAAGACTTGAAACAAGCATATTATAATTTTTCAAACCTTAAATTAGATTACTATTGTATATGTTTAAAAAGTTTAAAGACTTGAAACAAGCATATTATAATTTTTCTTTAAAATTATATTTGAAAAATTACTATTTAATAGTTTTAACATTTAGGAGAGTTTCAAATATCGTGAAGCTACCTAAACATGAATCAAAAGCATAGAAAGCGAAGGAATATCGACCATCACGGTAGAGGAGAGTGAAGGCTTTATAACACACCATATATACAACCGAGCAATTAGGCGGAGGCCAGATAAAGATTTGACACGAGTCAAAATATATCTGTGAAATTGCCTCTTCCTCACACGCGCATTCACAGATTGCTCTCTTCTAAAAATTGCGAAGGTGACAGGAGAATTTCATAGGTTTCGGTGACAAGAAAGGAGATCATGGACAACCCACGCGAGCAGGCTGGCGAAGCAAACGAAGGCAATCTACGTCTTGAAATTCAGCATTTTCGGGACGTCGATAGGGAGCAGTTGGAGGTCGAAGAGGTTGATTCAGGTCTCGAATCTCCTTCCAGTGACCATTCCAGGTATTATTTAAATTGTAAATATATATTTCAATTCATATCTGCCTTCCATGATTTTACCCATAGTGTACTTCGTGTGATCAAGGGAGTGTGCTCTATCTTGGCAGTGACCATGGAGATTGCAATATATGCTCTTGTACATTCTCAGGGTTTTGTTGATGCCAAACCCTAATACCATCGAGGGCATGTATTGCAACCTATTACGAGGGAAATCACAAGTGGCTAGACCGTGATGATCAAAATTCGTAAGCGACCAGTGCGAGTTGGTCGCCTCCGAAGCCACGGAGAGAATTTGGGTGTCAAATAAGCTCGATGATATCATGGTGAAGGGCTTGCATATTAATATCCTTTACTGTATGAACAATTCACAACTTTTAATGGGCTTGCATATTAATGAGAAGGATATTTTTTTATATAACTGTAAGAGAGCTCCAATGTACATCCTCCATAACCAGTCCAGTACAAAATTGGGACTGTGACTATTGTCCCGATATACAGATACTTGCAGAACCATACTTGACAGAACTAGAAAAGTTTGTCAATAGTCAAACGAAAATCAGAAACGCCACTCACAAACTGCATATCTATCATAACGGTGGCTCCTTTGAACTGGCCAACTTGGCAATTTCGGGCTGCTGGGCAACTATGCAACCACTAAAACCCCCCCGGATCGCCGGTTCCGCTGATCAGCAGAATGGTCAAATCCGATATCTAGATATCTACAGAGTTTAAATTGCAATTTGGAGTATCTGGGTCAGTTCAAAACACGTTAAAACTTCGAAGATGCAATTCTCCATTGCTGAAGTTGCGAAAAATAATAAATGCGATTACAGTTCTGAAATGGTCGCCGGAAACTAAAAGAAATGTTTGCCGGAAACTTGAGCTAAAACGCCGGATAACGGGGCGTTTTATTTAGAGTTTACCTCAGGCCATTCCCGACTGCTTCTGGATTCGGGATTTTTTTGGTCAATAAGTACTGGTTGTCTCTGCAGTACTTCGTTCACGATCATCTCCACACTGTATACCAGCCTTTTCTTGAAGGCGACGGCCTCTATCTTATCCTTTTCTAATCTCGAGTCTGCAACGATCGAGCATAGTTGTTCCAGCAAGGTTATGGCTTTCATCTCAAACTCGAGCTTGAAGTTTGTTTCTGTCTTACAACCTCTCCCCGAAACCAACAAATGCATGGTATATCTTAATTTTATCAGGCTCCAGCTTCTTTGAGCTGGAGGATGTCCTGTCCTGATTAGGAATGGCTATTGCCTTGTTGGGCCATGAAATTGGTATACCATTCCCTGGTATCCAATCTGCTTTGTGAAAGCTTGGGCTTCCTACCCGAGCATCTGGTCTGACTCTGGGAGATTTCCCCTGCTCAACCATAGCTTCCCAACAATTAGCAACCTATTTTATAAAAGATTACCAATTATGCTGGGGCAGAAATCCTCAATCACAATTGGCATCTGTTTTTTCAAAACCTTAAAACAAGCCATATCAGATCCATGAAACATGTCATGGCATAAAATAATTGGCAAAAATCTATGAGAAAAATAAACTAGAAGATAAGAGAGAGGGAGCTGTACAGTTGGAAGAGATAGCTTTCAAATATTTGTTCATTTTAAATTAGACTAGGTCTTCTTCCATCTATACAAGTGCAGAGGGAAAGAGGTTTTATAATGTCTTTCCATTACTTAATTTATTATACTAAAGTACTTTAATGTACTTTTATTTATGGAAAAAAACTTCTATTTACTAAGAATGACCATAAACATTAATTACACTAACATCTTCCCTTAATGGTCATTTTGGAAAAATACACCAAGCTTGTCTCTAAATTTTACAAATTTATTTGGACCAAGTGGCATGGTGAGAATATCTGTAGTCTGCTTTTGTGTGGTACAATATTGAAGTTCAACCTTGTCATCTTCTACAAATTGTCTGATAAAATAACAATGTACATCAGTGTGTTTAGTGAGCTCATGAAAGGCTGGATTCTTTGTTAATTTTAGAACACTGATTGTCACCAAAAAAAACTGTTGGCTTGGTTTGCTCAAGCATCAAATCTTCAATTATTTTTCGAAGCCAAACTGCCTCACATGCTCCTTTTGTTGCTACCCTGTAATCTGCTTTGGTAGAAAAAAGAGAAATAACATGATGTTTCTTGCTAGCTCATAAAGCTGCCCCTGTTCCAACACTAAAAACAAAACCAGTTGTTGATTTCCGATTATCCACTGATCCTCCCCAGTTAGAATTTGTATAACGGATAACCAGTTAACTGAAGTGCATCACTTTCACCATATAATATTTCAAAATCTATTGTATCTTTAACATATCTCAAAACCCTTTTTGCTGCTGTCTAACGTTCTGCTTTAGAATGTGTCATGAACCTGGATATGTAGCTGACTGCAAAACTAAGATTTGGCCTAGTGGTTGTAAGATAGATCGGACTTCCCTGTGGTTGCCTAAAAATCAATTCATTTACTGATTTTGAGTCAACTTTGGCTGAAAGTCTCATCCCTTTCCCTGTACTTGTAGATGGACTTTTACATTCAGCCTTCCTGTATTTGTCTAACAGAGCTTTGGCATACTTGGTTTGTGAAGCAAAAATATGTGTGTTAGTCTGCCAAATTTCTACACCTAAACAATAATTAAGGAGGCTTAAATCTATCATATCATAAGTGGAACATGATTCAGATTTATCTTGGTAATTGCTCCAACCTCACTACTTGCGATAATGATGTCATCTACATATATCATCAATAATACCACTTCACCATCCTCACTTTTGATGTGGAGATTGGAATCAGGAAAACTTCTTTTGAATCTATTATCCTGCAAATGTTTGTCAATTTTGATATACCAAGATCTTGGTACCTGTTTGAAACCATAAAGAGCCTTAACCAATCTGCATACCATATGTTTCTTTCCAGGAGCTTTAAAAACCTTGAGGTTGATACATATAAATATCTTCCTCTAAATGACCATTGAGGAAGGCACTCTTAACATTTATTTGAAAAATAGTCTAACTGAAATGAGTAGTGTTACCGTTCAAACTAGCAGTCCTTTGATAAATAGTGCTATGTAGGCCAGTGCTAGTGAAGGTAAGCAAATGAAGGGTTAGGTCCAATATCACCTCAACTCAATCCCTCAACTTCTTTGGGTAACTCTTGAACCTAGGGGAGAGTCCCTAATGGAGGAATGAGTACCTGCAATCACCAATAGCCTGCAAATACCCTCCTACTAGCCTCAGCCAAGATCAATATGTTATATGGAGTCAACAATGAATAATAAAGACACATAAAACATATAAATGAGTTAATTCGATCTACTAGTTAACATCAATCAATATCACAACTTTCAATGCACTTCACAATTTCCAAGGTAGGGTTTCACACTTCCCAATGTACTACCTCAGGAAAGTGCGTTCTAAAGGGGAGAAGATCAAGTGAACTAGGGCACACTCGATGGTCTAGCCAAAATTGCCAAAAACCCAGTAGAAACCCTAGTTTGGGCAAATTCACGTTTCCTAATGCACCAAGGCAAATGGGGATGCCCTCAGAAATATGTGGATAAATCCACGAGGGAAAATTTGGTGGGTGGACTCCAAATATTTTTGGTTTTATGAATTTATAGATTTTTAGGGTTTTTCCAGCTATATTATATTTTTAGGGTTTTTTCAATATCGAATGAGGACGCCTGCAGAGATCTGTGGATAAATCCACTAGGGCGAATTTGATGGGTGGACCAAAATTATCAATTGCAAATATTTTTGTATTTTTGGAATTTTAGATTTTTAGGGTTTTTAGAAATTTTCAGATTTTTAGGGTTTTTATGCATAAAATTGCAGCAAAATAAAAAGACAACTAAACGAAGAGTAATTTAATGACAAGAAAAGGGGATATGATTTTTTGTCTCAATCCCTAGGGCATGAGAGATCAATGATCAACGTCCCTCTCTTGAAATGTCCTTTAACACTTGCAAGCTAGGGTTCGGTAGGAGAGCCTAACTAGGGCAAATGAAGAAGTCCAAGGCCCCAAATAGCAATAGAGAACTCCTATGGAGGATGTTCCCTTCATACAAAAGTTGACAAAAGCCCTAACAAATCAACAAAATGCACCATAAAAGCACCATTCAACTAAGCTAGAAGCATAACTTACCAACATTTAACAAAGAGTGAGCAAGGAGGAAAGACCTTAGGTCACACTTGTGCATGAGTTCTTCCAACTAGTCTAGCATCAACTCTTTGCATGTGTAAAAAGAAGCCCTAAAACATCATTCATCCACCTTCAAGCCAAATAATTTATCCAAAGAGAAGTGTGCATCACATTAATGACTCATAGAGTAGGAGAAAGAGAGTAAAAAACATATTTGAACCCTTCTCTTATGATTTTACAATGAGGTGAGGTGATCTATTTATATGATTTCATCCTCAACCTTTTTAATTTTTGAGCCTACAAGTCAAGTTTAAATTATAATATTTTTAGGGTAAACCCCCCACGAGTTAGCGAATAAGCCCTAAAATAGACATAAAATAGCAAATAAGACTAAAATAAAGGCATCACTTGATGAAATAGTGAGCCAAAGGGGGACGTCATGCCCCAACTAACCTCAAAGATGCTTTTTATCCCTCAATGCCCCCCTTTCCAAGCTTGTAGGCTCACTTTGGAAGGATGATGTCATAGGCCAAATCTCTAGAGGAGGGGTTTTGAATGTTATGAAGAAGGTCTAAGTGGGTCAAGGAGGTGAGCTAAATAGGGGATAATAGCCCTTTACAAGACGCAATCACCTTTGCATAAATAAAACCAAGGTGGTCATGTACCCCAGTGGGTCACCCCTAGAAGCCACGAACACCAACCCATTGCCTTAAAGCCCTGCATGGTGGGGACATCCACACACCGAAGGCGTAGTTAGTTGTGCCACAAATCCAAGCACTCCTAAGAGTGAAACCAAGGGAGTCTGCCATGACCAATCCAGGGGGACAATAGCCCCTAATCGAAATATCTATACAATATTACCCCACTTTGGTCTTTACAATAAAAATTTAAACCCCTTGCGTTAGGTTTGGCCCTGATGGAATGCGCAGTAGCTCTGAGGCGTAACAAGTAGCAAGAGACAAACTAACTTGATTGTATCCATGTTGATTGTGGGAGCAAATGTCTCCTCATAATCAATCTTTCATGTTGAGTAAAACTCTTTGTGACCAGCCTTGCTTTGTACTTGTCAAGTGTACCATATGTCTTGTACTTGATTTTATAAACCCACTCACAACTAAAAGGTTTTTTTATCAGTAGGACCATTCTCCAACACCCAAGTCTGATATTTGATTTTCATTAGGGCATCATATCCGACTTGCATAACTTTCTCCCATTCAACGCATCCTTTGGCTTTTTTCATAATTATGAGGCTCAAAAGAATGTTGAATATTAGCAAGTAAAGCATAATTGTAAGAATAAGATTTTTTACCTTAGTCTTTCATTCCCCGGTTTAAGACTCTCATCCAAGCGAACATCATTAAATGTTTGATAAAATCACTTGGAATGTTGTTTTAGCGATGGATCAACATATATCTCATTTTGATTGGGATTGATTTTAGCACTAAAATGCTGCCTAAGTCCTGACACAAGGACATGGGACACTGAAATATGAGTAGTTGACACGAGACACGATGACCCCAAAAATAGGACATGGTTATATATATATATATATTTAAAAAAGTTATTATGAATATGAAATATAGACATAAAGATCCATGTTTTTTAGAAACTAGAACATTTAGAAAATAGTGATACAACTAGTTACTAACTACATGTAACATTAATGATGATCAAACACACAAGAAATTAGAATATTCAATACACATCATAAAATAGAAGTTTAAAACTTAGAAGTTAGAATTTGAACCATTAATTGTAGTTTCTTCATTAAGTCATTTGATGTGATTAAAATCAAATAGTATTACATAGATACTGAGTAATTGATAGAAGATACTATAGGTTGGAATGCGAATGGAAAATACAAAATAGGGTAGAATCTAGATACTAGAACCATAGATGGAAGAATGCCATAGTTTAAATTCGTCACTGTTAGAACTCAGTAGTCATCCTCCATGTCAGAATCATCAAAATCATCACCATTGCCTTTGTTATCCCCTCCATCCTCTTCCTCTTCCTCCTCCTCCTCATCTACTGTATCTAAACTGAGATTTGCATTTGTTGGTGGGGAGGGTGACCCCTCAAGAGGATCATCATCATCAAAAGTGATCGGCTCTAGCACTAGTTCATTGAGATCCAAGTTGGCTAATGCCAACTCAACATTGCTGGCCGAAGTTCCAAACCCATCATTAGGAAGGACATCACACATTTTTGTCTTTCCCTTTAACCAAGCCTCCCTTTGCCTATAAATAAGGAGGTTGAAGTGCACATACACTATTGCCTTTGCCCTCAACTGTTCAAGCTTGCTATTCAAACTGTACAAATTCCCATATGTGCTCCAATTCCTCTTATAACAAGAGGATGAAGTAACTTGAGAGAGGATCCTCATGGCTAAATCCTGTAGAATAGGGCATGCTGCCCTATGAGTTTCCCACCAAGCATAGGGCTTCTTAATCCCTCTCTCTCTGAGCACATCATAACCTCCAAATCTCCTAGTGCTAGTGGAAAACTCTACAAAGCCCTACTCTACCTCATCAAGGGATGCTCTATCTTGATATATCCTTCTAAATGCTTCTTTACTCCCCTGTGAAATCTCTCCTTCCTTGTGAGGAGGGGCTCTATGTGAAATCCCACCATTGAGTCAATCATTATTGTAGTACTTGGGATTTAATGAGTGAGCCAAACAATGCAAAGGTATGCAATTTTTAAGCCACCTGCTGATAAGTGTCAATTTTTTAATTCAGCAACAATACATGTCAAAAATAAGATGCACAAATTCATTCCACATAAAACACAGTAGATTTATCCTGGAGAAACCCTTAGAAGGGAGAAAAACTCCAACCAAACAACCTTTCTTATATAAGATATTAGGTTCAGATTGCATCATCATAAACTTCACTATGACTGTGCTAAGATAAAATTTAATAGTAGAAGTAACAATTTATACCAGAATGGTATGGTTAACCTTGAACTCTGTCTGCTGCAAGAATGATATTCTGCTTGCTGTTGCACATACATTCTTTGTCTGCTGCAAGTATGATGCTTTGCTTGCTGCTGCACATACATCCTCTCTCTGCTGCAAGTATGATGCTCTGCAATGGACAAACAAACCTTCAAAGGCAAACCTCACACCCACTCCACGAGCACACTTCAGGAAAGAAATTGAATGAATGAAATGGGAAGGGGTTGGCACCTATTTATACTTTTAGGTGACTGTCCCAAGCAGCCCCCTAAGAGAACCTGGAATTTGTTAGCTTAATTAAACAAAGAAGGTTCAGCATCACTAATGTTACTTGCCAAAGCAACATAACCTGTAAATATTTGAGGCCTTTTGCTCTCTCTAAAGGTTCCTGAAGGGGCTATATGTTTCTCTGCTTCTTGCAGAGTTTCTTTGAACCAAGTAGGTCTTCTCTTGATAGGAGGTTCTTCAAGAGACCTTTCTAACACCTCAACAGGTTTCAGCACTAAATCTTGATCTATTGGATCATCATGAATTTCCTCCCTCTGAAAGTCAGAACCAGAAGTCTCAGCTGGAGGAGAATCTGGCTCAACATCGATCTGAAGCTCTCTAGATCGTTTGAAAACAACTTCCTCATGGAAAGTTACATCTTGACTAATCTTGATCTGTTTCTAACCTGGGATATAGATTCTGTAAGCTTTAGAAGATTTGCTATATCCGACAAAGATCCCTTTCTTTCCTGAGGGTTCCATCTTTCTTCTCTTCTCTTTAGGCACATGGATGTAAATTGGGCATCCGAATACTCTTAAGTGATCTACATTTGGTTTCTTACCAGAGAAAGCTTCTTTAGGAGTTTTATCTTCTAGGATAGCATGTGGACATCTATTCTGAATGTATACAGATGTGACTGTAGCTTCTGCCCAAAGAGAATTGGGCAGATCTTGGTCAAACATCATAGCTTTTGCAGCCTCACAAATAGCTTTGTTCTTTCTTTCAGCCACGCCATTTTGTTGAGGATTGTACAGGATAGTTAACTGACGTTTGATACTAGCTTCCTTACAAAAAATTTCGAACTCACAAGATTCATATTCCCCTCCATTATCAAATCTTAGAATTTGAATGTGTTTTCCTGTCTGGTTTTCTACTAAAGCTTTGAATTCTTTAAATTTGGAAAAAACTTCACTTTTCAACTTCAGAAAATAAATCCAACATTTTCTAGAAAGATCATCAATAAATATGACATAATACAGAAAACCATTCAGGGAAGGAGAAGACATTGGTCCACAAGTATCAGAATGAATAAGTTCTAAGTTCTTTTCAGTTTTTCTACTACTGTGAGGAAAAGACTTCTTTGCATTTTTTCCAAGTAAACAACCTTTGCATACTTCATTTTTATCAGAAGAAATAGAAGGCATACCACTTACCATAGATTGAAGTCCAGGAAGAGCTTTGAAGTGAAGGTGATTGAATCTTCTATGTCACAATTCGTTGGGATTGACTGTAGAATGAACAAGAGCACGAGCAGAATGATTCGTTACTTTGTAGAGACTTCCTCAATATGAATGATGGATCCAGACTTTAACTGAAGAGAGATGGAATTGACCCCTTTGATATCATAACATGAGTTGTCACCCAGCTGAACCTGCATCGAGCAAGACTTCTTACTGTAGTCTGAAATAATATTTTTGTAACCAGTCAGTACTCATGTTTTGAAGCTCCACTATCAACCAACCAAGTGTTCTGATAAGTAGTTAGATGACCAGAAAGAGTAGACACTAGGTAGTATTCTTTTTTGTTCTCCTGTCTCTCAGGAGATTCACTTGCCTTCTTACTTGATCCTCTTTCTTCAACAATAGATGCACGATGCTTCCTTTTATGAAAGACTTTCTTCTTGGATCTGTAGTCTTTAGCAAAATGTCCCATCTTGTTACAACTATAGCATTTAATCTTAGACATATCAAAATTTTTACCTTTGAAGTTTCCTTTGAGCTTGTTTTCCTGGAAATGCCTTTTAAAGAAAAGTTTCTTTCCTCCTCTTGTTTTTGCAACCGAAACAACATTGTCATCATTAGCAACATGATTTCTTGAAGTCATGTGACTTTCCTCCTGAAGGCAGTCATGCCATAAACGCTCAAAAGTAGGTTGAATCTCTCTACCATTCACACTGGAAAGGAAAGTACTCCATGAAGATGGAAGACCATCAAATATGGTTTGAACAAGATTGTCATCATCAACAGTTACCTTTATGACAAGTAATTGATCACGAATCTGAGCAATTTTAGAACAAAAGGATGCAATAGATTCACCTTTCTCCATCTGTAAAAACTTCAATTTGTTCTTCAGATTTCTCTTCTGACTGGGTGTAATCTTCTCAAACAACTTCACAAGAGTATCATAACAGTGTTTAGCTGTCATCAGAGAAGCTAGTACAGGCATGATACTATCTTTTACAGAATAAAAAATAACTCTCTTTGCCCTAGCTTGATTCCTTCTGAAGGCTGCCTTACCGACATTATAAATTGGTTCTTCCACCACTATAGTCACAAACTGATCTAGTTCTAACTCTTGGGGAATATTCATAATCCTGTGCTTCCAAAGTTTGAGCTCCCTCTAGCCTATCTTCAGGCCGAACAGAAATAGAAGAAGACATGCTTTGAACAGGAAACTTAGGACTGTGCTTTATAAAACTTAAATCCTAGGACCTGTGAAGGCTCAAGAACTACAAAAATGAGCTCTGTTCACACCAAAGCTTTGATACCATGTCAATTTTTTAATTCAAGCAACGATACATGTCAAAAATAAGATGCACAAATCCATTCCACATAAAACACAGTAGATTTATCCTGGAGAAACCCTTAGAAGGGAGAAAAACTCCAGCCAAACAACCTTTCTTATATAAGATATCATGTTCAGATTACATCATCATCATAAACTTCACTATGACTATGCTAAGATAAAATTTAATAGCAGAAGTAACAATTTATACCAGAATGGTATGATTAACCTTGAACTCTGTCTGCTGCAAGAATGATATTCTTCTTGTTGCTGCACATACATTCTCTGTCTGCTGCAAGTATGATGCTCTGCTTGCTGCTGCACATAACATCCTCTGTCTACTGCAAGTATGATGCTCTGCAATGGACAGACAAACCTTCAAAGGCAGACCTCACACCCACTCCACGAGCACACTTCAGGAAAGAAATTGAATGAATGAAATGGGAAGGGGTTGGCACCTATTTATACTTTTAGGTGATTGTCCCAAGCATCCCCCTAAGAGAACCGCCCCAAGCAGCCCTCTTAGGGAGCAACCGCCCTAAGCAGCCCCCTTAGGGACACATGCCACTTGGCTAAGCAGCCCCCTTCCTAAGCATCCCCCTTAGGGACACTTGTTACTTGGCTAAGCAACCCCCTTCCTAAGCATCCCCCTTAGGGACACCTGTCACTTGGCTAAGCAACCCCCTTCCTAAGCATCCCCCTTAGGGACACTTGTCACTTGGCTAAGCAGCCCCCTTCCTAAGCATCCCCCTTAGGGACACCTGTTACTTGGCTAAGCAACCCCCTTCCTAAGCATCCCCCTTAGGGACACCTGTCACTTGGCTAAGCAGTCCCCTTCCGAAGCAGCCCCCTTAGGGACACCTGTCACTTGGCTAAGCAGTCCCCTTCCGAAGCAGCCCCCTTAGGGACACCTGTCACTTGGATAAGCATCCATCTTCGTAAGCAGCCCCCTTAGGGACACATGTCACTTGGCTAAGCAACCCCCTTTCTAAGCATCTCCCTTAGGGACACATGTCACTTGGCTAAGCAGCTGCTGGAGATGACGCATGGTACATAGCAGAAGTTTTAGTAATGATATTTAATAGCTTATGAAGCTATAATTTTAACAATAAGAATATCTCTTATGGTGATGAATAAGCTCTTTGTTGATGTTCCATACTCATGGCACAAAGAACTTATGAGAGTTATGGCACAGGAGTATGGGGCACCTACATCATTGGGCGTTGCCTATTCTGCGGGAGATTGTCATGGGCCTTCCAGAGTTCAGTATTTAGCAGCATGGTGTGTGCAGAGGGTGTGCGCTTGTCAAGCATGCAAAGACTGCTTTCCCAAGCAGAGAGCATAGATTTAAGGGGATCCTAGATCTAGTGCTTTTGGATGTGTGTGGACTGATGTTAGTAGCATCAATCATAGGAAGCCTATACTATGTTTCCTTCATTGATGACTTCTCTCGCAAAACTTGGATCTACTTCTTGAAGACCAAGGATGGAGTCTTCAATAGGTTTTAGGAGTTCAAGGCTCTTGTGGAGAATTAGACACGGAAGAAGATCAAGGTTTTGAGATTGGACAATGGGGTTGAGTATACCTCCAATGATTTTGAGGATTTCTACAAGGATGTAGGAATCAAGAGGGAGTTCATTGTTCCGTGCAACCCACAACAAAATGGGGTTGTAGAGAGGAAGAATTGATCCATCATAGGGGCTGCTAAGGCCATGATACATGAGCAATATTTGTTGATGTTTCTATGGGCATTAACATGCAATGCAATAATCTACATCCAGAACAAGTGTCCTCATAGGGTTTTAGGGGCAAAGCCACCAGAGGAGGCATTCATTGGTGTGAAGTCGGAGGTTAGTTATTTCCGTATCTTTGGCTATCCAATTTACATCCATTTACCAATGGAGAAGAGGACTAAGTTGGAGCTTTTCAGCAGGAAGGGTTTATTTGTTGGTTATAGTGAGAATTCAAAGGCTTACAAGATCTATATTCTAGGAGAGAGGAAGACAATTGTAAGCAAGGGTGTAAAGTTCGAGGAAGACTTTGCATCCATGAAGTCTCATGAGACATTACCAGTGACAAAGGATGAGCAGCAAGAAGCTCTGAAGGTTGAGCCAGGGTCACTAGCGACTTCCAGTTAGGGGCAACAACCTTCATATGTAGAGGAGCCACCAACTTTTACCAGTTCTATCAGGAGACCTCGATGGTTCACTCAGACATTGAGGGAGGCTCATGAGCAAGTTGAAGCTCCTAGGAGCACATGTAGGGAGAGCAAACCTCCGAAGAAGTTTCCTAACTACATGTTGTTGATGAGTCGCATCATAGATTTCGAGCCCCCTAGTTTTTGGGAGGAAACCAACTGGTAGGTTTGGAGGGATGCCATGGTGGAGGAGTACACCTCCATCACGAAGAATGATGTTTGGGACATTGTGCCTAGATTAGAGGGGAAGTCAGTGGTGACTACCAGATGGCTCTTGAAGATCAGGCGTGTAGTTGATGGCAGCATAGAGAAGTACAAAGCGAGATTCGTGGCAGGAGGGTTCCTCTAGAAAGAGGGAGTGGATTATGAGGAGACGTTTGCTCCAATCGCTAGGTACACTTCCATTAGAGTAGTAATGTATTTAGTCTCCAGCAGGGGATGGAGGATATATTAGATGTTTGTGAAGACAACTTTACTCAATGGGATAATTGAAGAAGTGTACATCAAGCAGCCATAGGGACTAATTGAAAGAGTTCCATGGGATACTTGAAAGAGTCCCATGTGTGTAGGTTGAAAAATGGTCCTGTATGGACTCAAGCATGAACCAAGGCTATGGTATTCCAAGATTGATGGATACCTGTAGAGCATGGGCTTCACCAAAAGTGAAGTAAATCCCAACCTATATTTCATATTTGTTGAGGCTGATTTGCTCAGTTTGGTGTTGTATGTAGATGACCTATTTCTCATATGTTCAGAGAAGCTCATTGCAGGGTGCAAGGCATATATGGTAGTTGAGTTCGAGATGAAGGACATTGGCTTGATGCACTTACTTCTTGGGTTGGATGTTTGGCAGAGACCATGGAAGATTTTCCTTGGGCAAGGTAAGTATGTAATTGAGATCTTGAAGAGGTCATGGATGGAGGACTATAGGCCCATGGCCACTCCTATGATCACTAATATGAAGGTCACTAATTCAAATTCAGATATGGTGGATCCCACATTGTACAAACAATTGATAGGTTCCTTGAAGTATCTGGTCAACGCTAGGCCAGATATATGTTTTGCAGTGAACGCCTTGAGCCAATTCATTGTAGAGTCAAGGCAGGAACATTGTATAGCATCAAAACATGTGCTTAAATACTTGAGGGGAACAATGGAGTATGGATTGAGATATCTTGGCGATGGTGAAGTGAAGTTGTAGGGATATACACTTAGATTGGGCAGGTAGTGCATTAAATAGGAAAAGCACCTGAAGGTCTTGCTTCAGCTTGGGATCAACGATGATATCTTGGTTTAGATGGAAGTAGACTTTTGTGGCACTTAATTTAGCAGAGGCAGAGTATTTGGTAGCAAGTACAGCTAGTTGTGAGGCCATCTGGCTTCGCAAGTTGCTTGCAGGGTTATTTGATTAGGAGTTAGATCCCATGGTGATTTACTTTGATAATCATAGTTGTATCAAACTTTTTGAGAATCCAATTTTTCATGGCAGATCCAAGCATATTGAGATCAGGTATCACTTCATTCGAGACAAGATTCAAAAGGGAGTAGTGAAGCTCTAGTATGTACCCACCACATTCAAAGACAAACTTGGATTGGTGTAGAATTTCATCCTCACTAAGAGGGAGTGTTGATGTTTTGTAGCTCAGACAAGAACTTTCGCATAGGTTAGGTGTCAAACATGCGTGAAGTCGTCCAAGTTAATCAATTTTGTAATTCACTTTAGTAATAAAGTGAAAGCCTTTTAATTGGATGTTGAGTCTAATAAAGTGGATTTTAATGCATTAGTGATTTAGGATAATCTCAATTGTAGATCTCATCGTGAGATTAGGGTTTTGGTAGATTAGGTCTTCAGCTAAAGTATAAAGCTAGGTCAAAGTAGAGGTACATTCATTCTTCACGAAGATAGTTTTTGTTGGAAGACGAAGGAAGAGGCCGAGAGAGACAAAAAATATGGCAGCAGAGAGAAGATTGATTTGCAGGTTCAACAGTTCAAAGAATAGGTTGAAAGAATAATTTTTTTTATGTTCGTAGGGAATTCCGTACAACCGCATGGACATATCAGTACGGATTTGTACAGTCGTACATACAGGCTGTATAGGTCGTACTATTGTACAAACCCTAGTTTTAAAAATTGGTCCGATTGGAATCAGAATCGATCGATTTGACCGAGTAGAGGCTAAACCGATCCAAATTGGCTCTTAAATCGGTTGGGATGATCGTTCGATATCGAATTGGTCGAGTTGATGACTGAATCGGTTGGTTCGGTACCGAATCGGTCAGATCGACCGAGTCATGACCAATTCATTATAGATTCCTAGTCTGAGTCATTATCGATTCATTTTCTTTAAAATTTAAATATTTTATGTATTTTTGAGTAAGCTGAGGTTATTAAATTCAAATCGATCGAGTCATGACCGATTAATTATCGATTCCGAGATCGAGTCCGAGTTGACCCTTGATCGATTTTGAGTTCGATTCTTATTTTAAAACTATGGTATGGACATATTTGTCAGTAGTTTCTTCTCATATATGTTTGTTGTTTTTCCTCATTGGCAGCCATAAAATCCTCTGTTTGAGGTGCTCTTGTAAGTTTTGAATATTATTGATAAACTGGTTTTGAAGGATAGATTTTTGAGTTTCGTGTTTTATGCTTTCGCTGTTTGATTTCTAGTCACATGTGTGATTAATGCATGTTCATATTTATTTTTGTTATTAAGTAAATTTTAAGATCTGAATTTATTTGATAAAGAGGCATAGGACAACAGTCACCTAGGGCCTGAAAATTAACAATGATTTCAGCCAAGAGGGGATATTATCATTTCCACATTTCATCAAGGTTTTTCAAGAAGATTGGTGTGATGATGAAGTTTATATTATACATGATGCACTTGTTTTGGTTGATATTCATAGTGGAATAAAAAAGCAATTTGATGTTTTGGGGTTTGCATTTATACATAACCCTTCAAGCTCCCATTTTCATAAAATAAATGATAAATGGAAGATAATGTGGCCATTAGAAAATATATCAAAAAATGCTATGATATACATGCATATATGATCAAATGTTCTCATCCCATGTCCCACTTGTGTTTGATCATGAGGAAGATAGGGGTGATAAGATTGTTGAAGATGGTGTGTTATTTTCCCATGAAGAATATTTTATATTCAAAGGAAGATAAGATAAGACAAGATAAGATAATTTTATTAATGTCCAATAAATGACCACAAAAGCAGGTCAATGGGACTGTGTGGTATCATGATAACAATACAAAGCGGGAGTGTAAAAGTAGCTCCTATGAAAAGTTAAAAGCAGAACTCAAACCAAACGCTTCCTCCATAAATGGAGAGCTGATCTTGGAGAAAAATATACAAGGAGAGATATGAAGAGAGTTGATCCAAGAAAGAAAGGAAAATGTATAAATGGAGTGGATCCGAGACCCGTGATGCAAAAATGGTGAAATTGTCACTGTCATGGGCCACTGGAAGCACTAGAAACACTGGAAGCAACGGGAGTAGCTCTCCTACCATTCGAGGCCGATTGAAGGAAGCTCAAATGAGTACTCTTTCTTGAGGAAGATCTAGAAGAGGAACTGCAATGGGTGGTGCATTGTTCCCTAGAGGAGGGAGCTCGATGCTGCATCCTGGATGAAGTTGTCCAACTATCAGGATGGGGTCAAGACTAGCCCCGTCGTTGGTGTTGGGCAGATGTAGAAGAGGACTGCCATGTCCTAATTGAGCAATCAAGGTCTGTGCCACCATATGTCTGTCTCTTGGTGTCCCTAGAAGAAGGAAGCATCGGAAAGAAGGAAGTGATACTATGAGTGGAGCTTGGTCTTGACCAAGAATGTTGCTAGAGGGTGAAGGAGCGAACCCGGAGTGCCTCCTGCAAGTATAAGGATAGACATCTTTGATTAGGGTATCTGAAGAATCTAGTCAAAGTCTGGAGCTTTGTGAGAAGGTCCCTGAAAAGACAATGAAATCGCTCATAGATTTCATAGTAAATAGGACATCGAAAGTTGAAGTGCTCCTCAGTCTCAACCTCTCGAAGGTGACATACCTGGCAGATCCTGTCTGATCGGTCGAGCTAGTGATCTGTCTCTACCCGGAGACATTGAGAGCCCACTCTGAACTGACCTAAAGGAATACAAAGAGCATGTTCCCAATGGAAAAATGTGTAAGGGGGCCGAATAATGGGACCGTCCCTCAGATCCAAGAAGTGCATAGCGTAGAAGGCCATCTTGGGATGTAACCCCCCCGGAGGGTTGATCCAAGTAACCTGCACAAATTGTCTATAAATGTCATCTCGAGTGATTTTGTTCCACTCCTTCTTGGTAGGTAATAGGCAGTCGGTCCATTGCAATAACGACAGATGCTAAAAGATCCACAACACCTGCAAACCAACATCTAGAGTAGCCTGAAGGGCCAGCTGAGGTGATGGCCTCTGAAGAGAGATAGGCCAAGTATGGGTATTGATCACGCCCCTTCACCATGTCGGCGAAGCTCCGAATGAGGTGTAAGAGAGCGATAAGTTTGAACACGGCCTCAAGTCGAAAAGGTCGAGCCCCAAAATCTGGGAGTACAATGGGTTGAGGTACTGTCTGTTTGCATCTGATGATGCGATAGAGGAGGATTTGCACTCTCTTTGCTGAGGCTCAATCATAGTCAAGTAGGCATGGTGCCCACACCTCTGAGCCATAGAGGATTGTGGGTTGGATGAGAGTATCCATGAGAAACATCTTGGATGAGATGTCCTGAAAATGGTGTTTGAAGCACTGTCTCTCTAGAAAAGCTAGGGATCCATTGTTGGATTTTGTGCAACTTCGGAAGATATTATTTATTGTACTTGATTGTACCTCCTAAGGGAGATGAACTTGATGTATTTAATTATGTAAACCCTTGAAAGAATCAATGTAAACCTTGAAGTGAAAAGAAGCAAAAGAAAAGATTAAAATTAAATTATTAATTGCCCCCCAAGTGAAGTCGGCCCAGTCAAATAGAGAAGTTGGCTCGGCTAGGGTAAAAGCCAGTTTGGCACTTGTATAAATAACAAGGAAAATTCACCTCATTATTTCACTCACTCACTTCACACAAGTTGGCATTACTCAGATAGAGAAGTTCGCACTGCAGGAGGAGAAGACTATTTTGGGGTTTCTATCTTTGGAGAAGCATTTCCATCTTTTCTCTTTTATGATTGTACTCTGATCTCGGAATTATCATCTATATACGAAGGTTGCTGGGTTTTCTCATGTTTTGGTTTCCTAGGATAAACTCTTGTGTTATTGTTTTGTGCTTTGTCTTTCTTCTAGTTATCATGTTTATGCATTTGAATTATTATGCTATGAATGTATGAAAATCTAACATCCATATCCTTTATTAGCTCATGGTTGAAGAGCATGCAGTAGGATGAAACAAGGTACTATGAATTGAATCCCCAAATAGGTATAGGTGCTAGTGATCTCAATCTCCTCCCCTCCAAAGAAGAAATGAAGATCAGTGAGTAGCCTCTTCGATCCATTGAAGATCGTAACCTTGGTTTTACCCAAGTTGATTGTCAATTGACGAAGATCACAAAAGAGGGCCAAGGCATCTGCCTTTGCAAACCCTTCGGAGATGAGGCCAAGAGTACCACGTCATCAGTGAAGAGCATAATAGAGTTCAAGACTTGGTGAAGAAGGCACCCGTTGTCGTCTTGAATGTGCTCCTGTAAGAAAGACTCTATCTCATCGATGTAAATCCCAAATAGAGTGGGGGAGAGTGGACACCCCTACTTAATCCCAATGGTACTCTTTATGAAATCTGAAATCCTGTAGGCCATGTGAAGACGACCAAGGACTGGCTTATATAATCTCATAATGGCAGTCAGAAGGGTCTTGGAAATGCCAATGTGTCAGAGCCTTTGGAATAATGCCACTTTGGGGACATAGTCGAACGTCTTTCGGAAGTCTACAAAGCAATAGTAGACTTTCAAAGAGCGGTGACGTGCCTCCTCAATGATGGCTGAGAGTGTAAGAATGTGATCAGTAGTTTGCTATGTTGGTTTGAAGCCTGCTTGTCTTCTAGATTTGAGCTGTCTCCTCTCAAGTTCCTAGAAAGCTGCATATGGAGGACTGTAGCATATAGCTTGGAGAAAGTGTGGCCAACCATGATCGTTCTGTAGTTATTGGGATTGGTATTAGGGCCTGATTTATGGATTAGGTGAATAATATGATGTGACCAAGGTTTAGGGAAGCTAGTACATGCCACATGGTTAAACAGATTGGCCAAATGACAATCAAGTGCTCGAAGGCAATGTTTAAAGAGTTCAACCTGGAACCCTTCCTCATCCGCTGCTCTGCTAGAGCTTCTCGGACATCATGGGGGGTGAATAAGTAATAAGTAATGTTAAAGGCAAGCCATTGATAAATATTCTTGGTATGTCTACTAGTGGTGCGATATTCCTTTCAGCCCATGACTACTCAGATCACTGCAAGACTGGTATTAATACCACACAACCTTTACTTGAAACCATTCAAGAGATTGGGCCATACAATGTCATTCAAGTCATCACTGATAATGCTGCTAATTGTAAGGCAACACAAGCAATCATTGCAGATGTGTACCCTAACATATTTTGGTCAGGATGTTTAGTTCACACATTGAACCTTTTGATGCATGATATTGTTAAGATGAGGGACCCTAATTATCGATGGATTGGTGCCTTGTACAAGAGAGTAAAGAAAATGATAAAATTTATTACGAATCGTAGCATGGCCCACCACATTTTTGGCAATCACTCTAGGTTGGAGTTGTTGAAGATTGCAAAGACTAGATTTGCTAGCTATTACCTCATCTTCGGGTGGCTTTTGAAGGTAAGAGAGGCATTTGCTGGATGATCTCAAGAAATTCATGGTAAGATTTGAAAGACAGAGCTGCAAGCACATTTGATAAACATGACTTTTAGGAGGTGGAGGACATTGTTTTTAATGGTCAGTTTTGGGCATAGGTTAGATATGTTCTGCAGATCGCCAAGCTCGTTTATAGTATGATTCTGTTTGTAGATACATATCAGTCGGTGATTGGGTAGGTGCATGAGTAGATGGATAGCATGCTTGGCCAGATCAAAAGACATTGTTGAGCAGAGAGATGCATCTTTGTATGATCATATTCATAAACATGTGGTCAAAAGATGGGATAATCTGAATGTTCCACTCCCTGCCCTAGCATATGCCCTTACACCAAAATATTGTTCTCCATCTCGGTTGGCCCAACCAACACTTGGGGGTGGATTAGGTGCAAAATGGATATATGCTTGCATTAGGCAAGTTGCCCCCTGATGAGGAGCGTGCTCAAGTACGGAGTGAATTGAGCAAATACATTAGTGAACATGGAGTCTTTGGTAACCTACATGCAACCAAAGATCAAAATAGGTTGAATCCTATCGAATGGTGGAACATGCATGGCTCCTCTACCACATATTTGCATAAATTGGTGGTGAGAGTGCTTTCATAGGTTGTTAACACTTCTTCTGTAGAGAGGTGTTGGAACACCTACAACTTCATCCACAACGTGAAGAGAAACAACTTGAATGTAGATTGGGCAAAAAGCTTGGTTTATGTGCACTACAACTTGAGGTTGTTGTCCCATTATTGTGATGTGGCCAAGAATAATAGAACATATTTGACTTGGGACAACAATCCAGAGGAGGCTAATTTGGAGGATAGAGCCATAACATTGGAGCGCTTGGAGGTTGAACTATTGGGTGCTCAGGATGGTGATCAAATTCTTACAATAGAGATGCCACCCCCCAACCACTAGCAGGTTTTTAGATGTAGGAGCTTTGCCTTTCAATCCATTGGGGCCATGCATCTACTTCTCATGTTCCATGAACACTTCCAGTTCCAGCTGCTACTATTCCTGTGCCTAGACCATGAGAAATAAAATTGAAGTTTCTCGTGGCAAGAGGAAAGCTTTGTGGATAGTACTTTGTATTTAATGTTTATTATGGCCTATTTTGTAAACATTAGATAAGTTTAAGTTATAACTTTGAACATTGAATTTTGAACTTACCTTTGGAGTTTAAATTGTTGATTGCATCTTACAACTCTTTGGTAATGAATATAATGCTTTGTTTCATTTCATGATTGATGTTATCTGTAGAGTTTGTTGATGGAAAATATTATATGTTGAAACTTGAAGGTTGATGTTGTTAATGATTGATCATTTGATGACAATGTTATAAGTTATAGTTCCGAGATGATTGATGCTATATGTGTACTAAATGGTTATATCTATGCTTTCTTGTTTACTACAGCTAATTTGGCATTCTACATGTTTTTTTTAATATATATGCATCAAAATATATTAAAATATGTATTATATAAAAAATTCTCCCAAAATGGAAGCTTTTGAAAATTTTGCTTCCTGCTCCCGCTCTTGCTCTCTGCTCCCAACAGCCTTGTGCTCTCCTCCAGAGAAAGAGCAAGATGCTAAAGGATGAGAGGAATATGAAAGGGAATGCGTTTAAAAACCCTCTGAACCTCATGATCTCTAGTCTTCAATTTGATGAATAGATCTGCATATTCAACACAGGCCTTACAAGGGGATCTCCTCACAGCTATCTTTGTTATAAATGAAGTTTTCTCAGTTTACTGTGCCTAAAATCTCAGTTGGGGAATTGCAATCAGGGCTTGATAACCTTCATTTCTTACAATCAGATTGTTTCTTGTTTGTATGTAAAACACTTTTTTTTCTCAGGCCGGATCTAATCTCACTATAGTTGAGAAATCAAGCACAGGTGGTCGGTCCCCTTGACAAAATTTTCACTTTCAGGAGTATACCCATGATGCTTATTTGATGGATGAGTTGGTGGGCAACTTCTATTGAATCTCCATTGAACCAGGGCATTTAAAGCTGAGCCGATACTGTTTCCTTTCAAATCTATCATCGACTGTCTGGAAGAGAAAGGTTCATTTCCCAGCAGATTTACTTTTCCCTTGGTGGTTCCATTGCCTTGCATCATGAGTGGCACAGAGTCAAGGCTGAGTAGTATTGAGATATCATCTTTGCAAGCTACCCAATGCTGTTGTTTGTGAATGATGTAGGGGTCTTTTAAAATAGAGCTTCAGAAAGTACCCAAACCATGTTGAGTCATTTTACTTTTGACACCTTGAAACCTATGTGATCAGATCAGTGTTTTAAAGCTTGACTGGTTTGACTCAGAATTGACCGATTCAATCGAGTTGCTGGCTGTGGGTTCCAAACTGACCCTGAAACTGGCTCGGTCGATTGCTTTGGTACCGAACCGGCCGAGTCAGACCTTGACTCAGCTGGTTCGGTACCAAACTGGTCAATCCGGCCAGTTCCGCGTTAACTCGGTCAAGTTAATTGAAATCTGCTAGGGGTGCATGCATGGAATTTTTTGACTTTGACTAACAATAAGACCCCTAACTCGGCCAGGTTGACTTGCAAGAGACCGGGGTGGAGGGGACCAGTTTTGTACGAACCCGACCATATTTGTATAAGTGACATTGAAGTCAGTAACATCAAATGCGCATGCATGGAGGCTAGACACGGATTTTTTATTTATTTTTTGACTTTTGACTAACAATAAGACCCCTAACTCGGCCAGGTTGACTTGCAAGAGACCGGGGTGGAGGGGACCAGTTTTGTACAAACCCAACCATATTTGTATAAGTGACATTGAAGTCAGTAACTTCAAATGGTAATGTTAAATTATTAAAGTAAAAGTAAATTTTTAAGTTTTAACATTACCATTAATTGTTTCAGGATGTTTGAGAATGGTTCCAACCTCATTGGACTTCATATGCAAAAAGTAGAATTTTAGATCCCATTCAGAATTCAACAGACTTTAACAGTTTTCAGGATTTCAGAATTGCAACGTTTCCACTGGATTCTATCATGTATGAGGGTAAGGGATTCAAATTTAATCAAGCACATCAACTTCCATATGTACCTTGATGTTAGTGGTGCTGATTGATGAAGTTGATTGATGTTAGTTGTGCCTTTTATAGGAGACCGTTTTGTTCTCCCGCTTTGTACGGCCATCATTGTAATCGGCAGTCCCTTTGACCTACTTTGTGATCATTAGTTGGACATTAATATAATTATCTTATCTTATCTTATCTTATCTATCATGACCTTAATAAAAATGTACCCTTCAGTCAAGCAAAATCACTTATTAAGCATGGGAAGCTTTTTCTACCTTATTTTAACACTTGGATTAGGATGTTTCATCAAAATTGTAGGGTCTTGACTGATGTCCTTGGAAGATCAACTTCAAGATTCGAGTTAGAGGCAAGGGCTAGAGCGTAGAGGAGGGGGGAACAGGGTGCTATTGATGATTAGGATCCCAATATAGGCAATGATTTGATGATATGTAGTTATTTGTTGCAGTATGAAGTTTTTTGGACTCTACAGGCCATTTAGAGCCTCTTTGATTATGTATTTTGGGTCAGATATGGATTGCACTCGATGTTCTATGAGGAGATCCTCACCATCCTCTTTGCCTCACACCATCTTCATTGAGCATTTGTGAGCATTTGGAGGTTTTGGAGCAGAATTGCAGGCTGAGCAGTTAGAGGTTTTGAAGCTTGTTGGGCAGTCTTCTTGGACTGTTTGTAGTGGATTTGGCATCTGATTGAGGAGTCTACAGCCCAGCTTGAAGGAGTTGCTGCCCATCTCATTGTTACTTGTGGCCATTGAGCTGTTTTGCTGGTTGTTTCCTCAACTTTCCACTGTCCCAGTCCAACACAGTCAACTGTCTAGGTATTGATGAGTTTGATCTTTGATGATTGATCATATTGATCTGGTAGCCTTGTAGGCATATCATGTTATTTTTTGGACTCTGTAGGCCATTTAGAGCCTTGATGATTATGTATTTCCAATTTTTATTAAGATATGTATTACACTTGGTGCCATTTTGATATATTCACCCTTACATGGTATATACATGAATAGACTTTGCATATTTTGTCTCTAATGGTTTGGAATCTTTAAAATTTATTTTTCCCTTGAAAATTTGGAATCTTTAAAATTTATTTTTCCCTTGAAAATTTGGAATCTTTAAAATTTATTTTTCCCTTGAAAATTTGGAATCTTTAAAATTTATTTTTCCCTTGAAAATTTGAATATTTTATGTCTTTTTAAAAAAACTGAGTCGTTGATATCAAACCGGTCTGAGTCCGAGCCGAGTTGACCCTCGACCGGTTCCGAGTCCAAGTCCAAGTTATAAAACATTGGATCAGATGCTTATTACAGATTGATTTCCTCTATCAGCGGATCAGATTCATCATTTTCTATGTCAGTTATTTGAAAGTATGTTCATATCTGTCATATAGATAAATACAAATGGACATAGGAGATGATCCACTCATTGTAGCCCAAGCAAATAATAGAATAAAAACAGTGTTTCCTAGGGGTTTTGCCATTGCTGTCATAAGCACAACTCAATCTGCCATCAAGAAATAGATCTGAGTTTTATTCTCTACAGCGGTTATTTCCCATGCAGACCCTGATCAGATCTTAGGAAAAGGGGAAATAAGTCTGTCAAAGGTCCAAATATGTCCCTGCCAACTCCATCTGTTACTTGCTGCTGAAGTAGAGCACCACCAATGTTACATAGGCTCCTAATTATTGTTGCTGTCAGTGTTTTTAACTGTATTCAGTCTCTTGCTAGGTAATTTACAATGTGTTAAGCAGAGCACTTCTACAGGTCTAGCTCCCTTGGATGTGTTCCAAATTCTCGAAATTTGATCTTTAAATGGTCTTATGTATTCACATGCACACAATAGCATACAATTATTCCAATTTCATCCTCATTTTAATCTTCACACAGTACTGTCCACCCAATCTCTGACCATCACCACATCACTAGCTTGAAAATTTTGGCATCAACCCTGCACATGTATAAAAAACAAGATGGTGATAAAATATAGCAAAACAAAAAGGTAGATGAGCAGTCTCATTTAGACTTGCTTTTTACAATTTGGGCATGCCCTGATAGTTTTGGCAAGAAACATAATGCATGCATGCCCTGGATCAATGCACCAATATGCCCAGCCTGATGGAATCTTGCTGGACCTTAACCCTTCAGCAGTGCAACCACAACCGGGGGTTAACAGGTTCATAGAGACTTGAAGCACCAAGACCTTTTTTTTTCTATGAAAAAAACTGCCACCTGTGCTGAGTTGGGGCGATTTCTTCCTAGCTCACATGCTTCTTTATAAAATAAGGCTGGTGGTGGTTGAAGAATCCAAACATTTCTGATCTCAGAGAGGGGGTTGGGTAGGGATGACACCGGTAGTAAGTACCTCTTGTGTGAAGCGAGTTTGGGAACTTTGAGGGGGAGCTGCCACCATCTAGTTTCTCTGCGGTAGCAGAACAAGATGGACAAGAGGGAGGTCACCTGCTTGGTTGCAACTTCAGTCAAAGCCCTAACAAAGGGTGGATCTGATTTTACATGCTTGCGGATCTTCTCATCTCCTTCAACCATGTGCAAAAAACCATCATATCAGTAACACAATATATACATCATCAAAGCATCTGATGCACATAACTGTGTTTTCCAGTTTAAAACTGGGCAACATATTTTATTGGATATGGCATATCTTGATTGATGGAAAGGTAATTTTTTGTTAAAAGATTTATTTGGCTGCAGTAGTACTTAGTAGTGGACTTTTAGCATGTACAAAGGTAAATGCCATTATTTAGGTAAGCAAAATATTATTATTAGTAGCTGTAAATGCAGAAACATATTTCAATATGCAGTGACAATAATAGTTAAATCAATATTTAAGGGTAAAAAAAGATATGTGATGTTTTTCATTTTATGGTTGGTTTGCAGTCTGGATGGGTTTGGGGATGGAGGAGCAGGTCGTCATGGTGGCTTCACCTTTGACACGTCTCTAGCATCCTTGCACACTTACCTTGGCGGTAAGCATATAACCTTGCTGAAAGATTTAAACTTAAGTTACGTTTTGCATTAGAAATGATTGTTTTTAATTCTATTTTGTTGGGTAATATTACAGAAGTTGATGAGATATGTAATAGACAAGCTTTCCTGGAGGGTGGGGCCCTTCTTACTCTGCCAATGTTCTATCTTGAGGGTAAAAGTTTTTCACTCAATAGCATTTTGCACTTTGTTCTAGTGGTGATCTCTGGCTGTTTTTGCTTGTGTATAGCACAGTGAATCTGTGACTGCCTTTACTATTATGTATAGACCCATATAACTTTTAAAGTGATGATATATATTTTGAAATTTTTTACCAATGAATCAGAAATCATACAGGTACTGTTGATTACAATACACTGATTTTGTAGCATTCTTTTTCTTCTCTGAGATATGTTTGGTAACCTTTGCCATCCACCTCTTGGTTCCATATGAGTTTTATAATTATAATCATGAAATTTTATGTATATCTTTGCTTGAAGGATAAAATGTGCAGGAAAGCTGGTTATGCTTCTTAACTAGATCAGATGATGGCAGGGGATGCACTCCCCGCATTCCCAGGATTGAGGAAATCCAAGGGGAATGTTCCCCCACGTCACCTCTTGAGGGGTGCATGGAAACACACAAAGGGATGTCCCTTTTTAGAAACAAAACGTTCCCATCAAACTTTCGTGCTCCTGCATCCCGTTTGACCAATTTTGAGAATATTGGCTTGGGAAAAAAGAAGCAAAAAATACATTAAATTTTAGCATAAACGTTATTCTAAGTTTCCCTTTGCTGCCTGTAAGTGTGTAGTCCTGCTAATTTCTTGATTACTGGTCAAGTGCTTGTGCTGCCGCTTGAGCTGTGAAACAGTGAGCCTGCTGGTACTGGTTGTACATGGTTGTGGGGGCACAGCACTGTTAGGAAGACAGTCTACGGTGTGAGCTGTGAGAGTTTGTGACCTGGAAAGTGTAACTCTCACTACTGGAAACTGTGTGAGCTTTGAGACCACGGAGTCATTAGCTTCAAGTTTGGAAGCAAGAAGGAATGTTGTAGATGGGAGGATGGTAACTCTAAGCATTGACTTTCTCATTTTGTGTGTTCTCTGTGGTAAATGCCTTTGTAAGCCTGTCGAACAATAAAAGGATTTTGAGTTATGGTGTTTAACCTCCTCAAGAATAGAATGCAGCATGATTAGGAGATCACCTTTTTTGATGCTGGTAATGGAAAATTAGATGGCCTTTAATGTTTTACCTTGTTTTATTTATAGACATGGGCCAATTAAATGAGATGAAGACTGTGATTGTACTTAGTAAATGCCACTGCAGATTACTAGGGTGATTCCTGTGGTGTGTCAGAACCTCTTACAATAAACAGAGTTCCAAATGCTATGGTGAGATGTACCTCTCTTGGTCCTTGATCTCTTTGGGATTTTTAACGTTACGTTTCATAATTTACTTACTTTATTCTACATCCCCATTGCGGGTGACCAAATTAGTTCCTTGTTTCAATGTGGACTGCTGGGCAGTGAAACATATTAACAATATTCGAGTTTGAATAGGAATAGGAATATGATTCGGTATGGAAAAAATACATAAAGAAAAATTCTAGTACGACTAAAATACGGAAGTAGACATCTCATTGTAAAAATTTCACTTCTCAAACAGACTCTAAGTTATGCACAGATAATCACAGATCAATATGCAATCTCATTCAACTAACTGCTGCAAATAATATTTTTACTCATGAACCATCTGAACTTAAAGCACAATAAGAAGTTCTACAACTTAAAACACTGAGCAGAAAACACATGCATCACACATAAATTTCAGACACAGATTTTTAGCCAATCTGACCCAGGCAAAACCCCAACTTGGGGAAAACCTGTGAGAGAAAGAGTGAGTATTTTTTTCTTTTCAAATGGAATTGTACAGCAATTAAATAGCTGAGAGACACTTATCTCAACCCCATGAAGACAGCCACCTATTCTGGAAATTTCGTGACAGAATTTCTGCTCATACTCAGCAATACACCAGCTTAGGAAACTGTGCCCAACTCAGGCTGTATGGTCAGTCAAAATACACAGTCAACTTCTCGACTTCTGTGCACAATGAAGCTGTCCTCTTCCTCGGTCTGCATGTTCTCTGTAACAACAGCAATTTACATAAAAAATCGTGCCCACTCTGTAAGGAAACTTGTGCCCTCCTGTTGCCTGGAAATTTGTGCCTCAAACAGAGCCAAACCAGAATTTAATGCAGCAGTCAATGACCTCGAACTTCGTTCCAAACAATTCCAAACTCATGCCCAGCCTCTTCCTTGAAACTCATGCTCATTAAATGTGCTGTATGGTCTGGTATTAATGCTGTACCTGCATCTTGAAAAACGTGCCCAGGGTTTTCTTCCTCTTCTCTCAATCTCGACTTGCTCCAACTCTCTTGGATGCACAACAATGGTAGAGGGAGTGCCTTTTTAATTCATGTTCCTTGTCTTTTGGTTTGCCTCACTAGGGTAGCTGAACGATCATCTAATCCAAGGGCCCACATTTGTTTAGATCAATGGATGAGAATAAATGCACTTTAATTCTCTCCATTAATTAATTTTACTCAAACACCACTTAAATACATTAAAAGTCACTTTATAACTCTAAAGTGAATTAATTGCTCATCTTAAGCAATTAATACAAGGGTCATGTCACTTTTCCCTCTCTTAATGACTTAGGCAAAATTGTTAGGGGAACACTTCCTTGGTACAATTTTCAACACTCCCCCTTACCAAGGAAAGTGTTCTCACTCACCACCAACTTATCCCTGAAGAAGATAAACTGCTTCCCCACTAAATCTGGTAAGCTACTCATGTGCTTCTTGCACAATATGGTAATCTGCACATGTGCTTCTCACACAATATCGTAGATTCCCACCCTTTCTAAACTCTGCTCTAGAAAGGTCAAATCAAATGTCCCTTCATGTTAGACATCATCACATGAAGGACATCCTAAGCTGCAAAGCTTAGTGCTTCCGCTTCGCACAGGAAGACCTTCTGGCATGTCCTCTGCCATAATCACACTTCGGTCTCACACTGTCAACTGTAGAAGCTCCCCCTGTCTCTGGAAGCTGTCCTGCATCCTGCACTGATACCACATGTCGGCACATCTCATCTCGCTCATCCATCAGTGACAAGTCATATCACACTCCAGTCTCACACTGTCAACTGTAGAAGCTCCCCCTGTCTCTGGAAGCTGTCCCGCATCCTGCACTGATGCCACATGTCGGGACATGTCATCTCGCTCATCCATCAGTGACAAGTCATACCAGATGACCCTCTTGTTAGCACTGGAAGAAGTAGCCTCTCGTTGACTCCCCTGAATAGAAGACAAACTACTCGGTACCACAATAATCTCTGGAGCATCTCGCTCTCTCCTCTGAACTGCGGATTGACTACTCGGCGCCACATCATTCCTGGAAGCATCTCACTCATCGTCTGTCTTAGACTTAGGACCCATTATCCACCCAGATCCTCTTGTTGTAGGTTGTCCACGCTCTACATACTCACCATCTCTCCGATGACCTCTCAACACAGGGTCAACCAGATCCACTCCCAATACATAAATGAAAATGTGTTCACTCTTGAACAATACCGCATATCTTGCTCCCTCCAAGGTTGGAATTGAAAGTCTGCTATCCTACAACCCTTGAACATAGAGTACTCTTGAAATCTCCAGAAGCTCTCCAAACTCAAGCTGGAACCGTACTCATCCCAATCCTCTGATTGCATGCATTGTGCCATCTCTGTCTTGTTCGAGCTGCTCTGGAATAGTCTTAATAGTGAGAAAGGCATCTCGCCTCCCATTCATGTGACTACAATACGCACTATCCACAATCCACTTCTCAGCATCCACTGGTTCGCTACTACCGCAACTCGAAACAACTATGGAAAGAGAGAAGTCTTTCTCGAACTGTGCAGTGTACTTCTCTATCTCAGCTGCAACTGCAACATGTTCCTCCTTCTCCTGCTTGCCCCTCCTCTTCTTAGGACATTGGCCAACATAATGGCCAAAAGCATTGCATGGATAACACCTAACTCTGCTTAGGTCCTTTTGCTCACCTCTCTGCTGCTTGGCCCCTCCCATAGGGACCTTCTTGGACTTCTTGCCTTTGGCTGATAAGGCAACGTTCTCCTCATCCTCCTTACTGTTTGAAGAGCTCCCTTGCACAAATCCTCTCCGGGTCTCCTCCTGCACAAATTCATCCCCCATCCCAAGAAGGCATGTTCTCCCTGGAAACAATAGCCTCCACAAATAAACCCCATGGCTTATTCACGCCATTCAAGGTTGTCCGCACTAGCTCGCTGCCAGCCACCACCTCCCCAACTGTTGCTAGCTCATCCCTCACCTGAGTAATCCTAGTAAGGTATTCAAATGCTTTTCAACTTTTCTCTCAGTACCATCTTTTGATTTTCATTCGAACTTTGGTACAACTTGGTTAAGGCATCCCACATGAGATAAGCCCGTGTCTTGGAGGACAAGTGTGGGATCACATGATCCTTCACCACATCAAGTATTATCCTCTTCTCCTTGATGCCCTTCTTATTGAAGGTGGCCAACGCTGCTGCATCACTTGCTGCGGGAATTTGAACAAGATTTGCTTGAGTGCTGTTCACTACTTCATCCCATAGTTCATTCTCTTGTAAAATTAACATTATCCTTGCTTTCCAAGGTGTGAAGTTGGCTGCCCCATCCAACCTGTCCTCCAACCTCAACCCATTGGCCATCTCACTGAAAATGTAAGTCCAAAACTGCTTCTGATGAACAAAAGAAAAGCTCCCTCCGATGTTTGAAAATCATTGTGTAAATTTGCCCTCTCTTCTCAACAAGGCTTTGATACCATGTAAAAATTTCACTTCTCAAGTAGACTCTAAGTTATGCATAGATAATCATAGTTCAATATTCAATTTCATTCAACTAACTACTGCAAATAAGATTTTTACTCATGAACCATCTGAACTTAAAGCACAATAAGAAGTTCTACAACTTAAGATACTGAGCAGAAAACACATGCATCACACGTAAATTTCATACACATAGATTTTTAGCCAATCTGGCCCAGGCAAAACCCCAACTTGGGGAAAACCTGTGAGAGAAAGAGTGAGTATTTATTTCTTTTCAAATGGAATTGTACAACAGTTAAATAACTGAGAGACCACTTATCTCAACCCCATGAAAACAACCACCAATTCTGGAAATTCTGTGACAAAATTTATGCTCATACTCAGCAATACACCAGCATTGGAAACCGTGGTCAACTCAGGATGTACGGTCAGTCAAAATACAGTCAACTTGTCGACTTTTGTGCACAATGAAACTGTCCTCTTCCTCGGTCCATGTGCTCTTTGTAACAGTAGCGATTTACATAGAAAATTGTGCCCACTCTGTAAGGAAATGCATGCCCTCCTGTTGCCTAGAAATTTGTGCCTCAAACAGAGCCAAATTGGAATTTAATGCAGCAGTCAATGACCTCGAACTTCATGCCAAAGAATTCCAAACTCATGCCTAGCCTCTTCCTCAAAACTCGTGCTCATTAAATGTGTTGTATGGTCTGGTATTAATGTTGGACCTGCATCTTGAAAAACGTGCCCAGTGTTTTCTTCCTCCTCTCAAGCTCGACTTGCTCTAACTCTCTTGGATGCACAACAATGGTAGAGGGAGTCCCTTTTTAATTCATGTCCCTTGTCTTTTGCTTTGCCTCACTAGGTTAGCTGAATGGTCATCTAATTCAAGGGCCCACATTGGTTTAGATCAGTGTTACAAAAACTAGACCGAAATCGGCAAAACCGACCGGTCCGACTGGTTCGGAGGCCTCACCGGTTCAAATCGGTTTCTCAAATCGGAAATGTCTGGTTTCGTATTGAACCGGTCGGTTCTGACCGGTTTTACCTATTCCAGCCGGTTTTATTGGTCCAGGTCCGATTTTGACCGGTTCGTTACAGAACTATACAACAACACTTAAGAGGCCATTTTTTTAATTAAAAAAAAACGTTGGTTGAGTGGGGAATGTTCTAGATAACCCTAAAACCCTAAAAAAGTTATAAAAGCAACCCCAACCCCTCTATTTCTCTCACACTATTCATTTGAGTATTTTGAGTTAAGAATCATTCTTGACATTCCTAGGAAGCGTTGCGGCCTTGAAAGAGTATGCCAAGTACCTACAATAGTCATAGTCCGGGTTATATCATCATAATAGCAATAAAATACACCTAATAGCGGTTACCTACAGCAGTAAAGAGGTTTTGAGCAGCCCTAACAACAACTCTGAGCTAACTGTGTAGTTAAAGGAAAATTTTGTGTGCATATTCCAAGGTGATAGTCTGTTACAACAGCCTTGAAACAACCCTTTCAACAACAACAATTCCCTCAGTTTGTTAGACATATGATTCAAGTGAAATATGCTCAGTATGGCACCTAGCAAAATACATATAGGGGTCCTTTTTGCAAATTTGTGTATAATGGTTTGGAATCACATGGTTGAACATTGATATATATATAATTTTTCAAAATTTAAATATTTTATGTATTTTTGGTGGATTGGTTTTGTGATCTGGTTTGTTTCCCGGTTCCAGTCCGGTTCCGATCCGGTTACCGTTTTCACGGTCGGCCGGTTCGACCACCGGTTTGGTTCTTCTAACCTTGGTTTAGATCAATGGATGAGAATAAATGCACTTTAATTCTCTTCATTAAATAATTTTACACAACCACCACTTAAATACATTTAAAATCATTTTATAACTCTATAACGAATTAATTTTTCATCTCAAGCAATTAATACAAGGGTCATGTCACTTTTCCCTCTCTTAATGACTTAGGAAAAATTGCTAGGGGAACATTTCCTTGGTACAAATTTCAGCACTCATAAGTACAAAATATGCTTTTTTAAAGTTTAAAAATATATGTGGCCATTCAAACTTTTGAAGTAATACTAATGATTCATTGTAAATAACTTGCAACATATCTCAAATTTGAAACATAACATATGATTTAATGACGTGAACATAGAGTTTAATAGTTAAGTATGCGTGCATTGCCTGATTGTATGTATTTTTTTAATGTTAATTACGTAATAAGTATGGGCTCATGGACGTAATGTGTGCATTTTTTCAATGTTGGTGTTACTTAAATGTTTATTTTTAATGTTGGTGTTACTTTATCTCTCCTCTAGGTTGACCTACCTAATTTGTCTCTAAAATGAATTTTAATGATCTTTTAGGGTTTGTCACCCACAATTCGGAGACTAAACCTCATAAAACATAAAATAATGAATAAAAAATGATGAAATGCTTCAGCTTGATGATGAGCTGAGCTTGGAAGGAGGACGTCATGCCCCATCTATCCCTAACATGTGTCTTTTGTCCTCAATGCCCTCCTTAGGATGGTATGGCCTCTAGAAGTTTGCTTTCGATGTGGACGATTTGCTCTTCAAGACCAAGATGACTAAGAGGAAGGATGATACAAGATAAGGTCCAAGGGGGTATCAATGAGGTGTGCTAAGGTGGGTGTGACAACCCTTACAAGCGCAATCAACTCTACAAAGCATAAAATCATAAGTGTGGCTAGAAGACCCTAAGCCATGTGTCCTAATGGATTCATTCCATGGTGCACCAGACATCCACCTTGGGCATAAATGACTGACATGATGAGGGTTTACAACCCATCAAGGGGCAGCCAACAAAGCCCATCAAAGGGTAGTCAACAAAGCAACTAGGCCAACACTCCTTGAAATGAGGACCAAGAGAAATTGCCATGACTAGACCAAGAGTCTTGAGCCTCACTAGACCAACACTTATACATAGACAAGTCCCAACTTGGCTTTTTACAATGGAAAAAAGACCCCCCTCTTTGGCACATCTGATAGTGTGCACTGCAGAGAATTTGGGGCCTAACAAGATGTTTGGAGTAAAAATTGACACTAGACTAGACACCATGCTAGGGAAAATATATTATAGCTTACTCTGGCTTTGGAGGCATGAGTGAAAAAACTTTGAGATCTAATATAAGCTTGCTTGTAACCGAAAGAAGAAATATATACTTTGAAAGAAGGTTGAGTGAAGAAAATATATGTTGCCGATCACCCTTCTTACTCCTTCAGGTGTAATCCTACAAGAAAGGGTTAGATAAAGCACCAATACAACCAAAAACATGCTTAGATCTAATCTCCTATCTAGCAGTATACATAAAATATCAAGAGAAAGCTATCTAATGAGGTTTACCCTACTAGGTGGTAAGTGGTAACACCCTTTCAAAGTCCCATGAAGAAATAAAAGTTCAAAGCAATTAGGGATTGATTGAGCCACCTAGGACACAAGGAGGGTACAAATAGGGATTGATTGAGACCAAATCCAATAAGAAATGACACCTCACTCAAGGGGGGTGAATTAAGGAATATTCCCATTTTACCATTATCTTAAAAGTTAAAATCACTTAAATTTGTTTCCAAGAAGCAAAAATCATGAGATTTTGTCTCCAAGGTGGTGCGCTAGGCTAAATTAAGTGGTCTAAAGGGTTTAATACATCATATTAAGGTGTTTGACACCCCCTTTAGCCACATACTCCAAATGTTATACAATATACATCCCTAACACCTAAATTACAATTTTTACATTTCCATACGATTAAACTATGAGATGTGTTACCTTACAAATTAAAGTCTTCTTAGAAAGTGGCAACAAGGAAGGTCTTCTATCATTGCATGTGTCCTTGCATGCAAGAAGACATAAAACAGGAAGCCAAATGTATTAATGTCTTTTCCAAAGTTTAGACTTAGGAAAAGTGCATTAAGTGATCTAATTATTAATTGACTTAATGAAGTCAGTTTTATAAAGTTCAAGTGAAAATAATTTAAGTGATGGCTAATCTAATCTTGGCCATTGATCTCACCGGAGGATCTCATCCATTGATCTATAGTGAGAAGTTAGGGTTTTCGCTTGGCAATTGAGTTAAAAGGAGGATTGATTTGGTGGAGAGGACACACATACACACAGAGAGTTTTCTTGCTCATAGCATTCAACTGGAGAGTAAGAAAGACAGTTTGCAGGATAATTTTACAGGGAGGAAGACAGAGGAACTTCTATCCGGCGGATTGACAGTGTGACTTGGGCAAATCGAAGGAGTCCTTACAGACTTGCAGAGACGCTGTACAAACCTGCATAGGCCGTACCTTGTAACGTAGGCAGTCGACCTTACAACACACGCAAAGGGCCGTATGCGTGACACAGGGCCATACAAAGCTGTCTGTACGTTGACGCAGGGTCGTACAGATCAATCCGTACAGTGACGTAGAGGGCCATACAGTGACACCGGAGGGCCGTACGATTTGGGGGTTTTCTAAGTGAGGTTTGGTTGTACGATTTTTCCAGGTTGGGTCAAAATCGATTTTCTGGATTGTATTGTTCTGTATCTTTCATAATAAAATATCTTCTCAGACTGCTGCACCGGTTTTCCCATCTTGGGTTTTTCCGGGAGTTTCCATACACAAAATAATTGCTGTCTCTATTGATGTGATTGATGTTATATTTCTCAGTATTTATTTTTCGCTGCATTGTGAAGAAATCCATTTGTGGTTAAAAGTAATATTTGGGGTTTAATAAAAATAAACTTGCATACTTTAACTCAAGATTGGGTTTTAAGGAAATTTACATGGGATCAGAGCTCTTCTAAGCAGATTTGAGAGAAAGTAGCAGTTGTTGGATAGATCAGGGGCAAATCTATTCCATGGTTTATAGGTACACTTCATTATGGCCGTACAGTTGAGAGTTGAGCATAGACTCCAGGGGGCACAAAACTTTCCTACTTGGAAAGAGAGGATCACCAGGATCTTGGATGTTAGTGATGCAGAGGAGCACATTGACGACCAGAAGGTTGCTCCCACAGATCCGACAGAGTTGGCTAGATAGAAGACGGTAGATTCTAGAGCTATGTTGATCATCTTGGATGGGGTGAAGGACCACATAGTCCCTCACCTTTCCGGGAAGAAGACCGGATTGGAAATGTGGAAGGCTTTGGAAAGCCTTTACCAGAGTAAGAACGAAAACTGGAAGATGGTGACTACAGGAGAGGCTACGCAGTACCAAGATGGCCAAGGGTGAAGGAGTGGTGCCTTATCTCACAAGGCTCATATAGATCAGGGATGAACTTGGAGCAGTGGGCTCTAAGATTGAGGATGAGGAGCTAGTTCAGATAGCTCTCAATGTCTTTTCTAATCCATGGGACGTCTTTGTCAAAGGCGTGGTGGCTAGGGAGAAGCTCCCTAATTGGCAGAGATTGTGGGATGATTTTGTACAGGAAGAGTTCCGTATGGGTCAAGGTTCAGGTTCATCCAGCGGTGCCCCACAGATAATGGATGAAGACTGCACAACATGATGTGTGGCAAGAGGCTATGGTTGAGGAGTATGACTCAATCATGAAGAACCAGGTATGGGAAGTTGTGTCGAGGCCAGAGGGAAAACGGGTGGTAGGATCCAGGTGGATCTACAAGGTAAAGCATTTAGCAGACGAAAGTGTGGAGAAGTATAAGGCACGCTTCGTGGCAAAGGGGTATTCACAAAAGGAAGGTATTGACTATGAGGAGACCTTCGCCCCTGTTGCCAGGTATTCTTCTATTCAGACTGTTCTTTCATAGGTAGCAGAGATGGGTTGGTGTGTTCATCAGATGGACATGAAGACCGCCTTCCTCAACGGAGTGATAGAGGAAGAGGTATTTATTGAGCAACTAGAGGGGTTCGAGGTGGAGAACAAGGAGTCGCATGTATGCAGGTTACAAAGAGCTCTTTATGGGCTCAAGCAGGCACCTCGGGCATGCTACTCGAGGATCGACAGCTATCTACGGGATATGAGATTCTTGCGGAGTGAGGCAAACCAGAACCTGTACTTCTTGTCAGGTGAGGTAGCTCTCATACTGGTGTTATATGTAGATGATCTCCTTCTTACAGGAGATGAGAGGTTGATCGGGGACTGCAAGTCCAACCTTGCAGTAGAGTTTGAGATGAAAGACCTAGGGTTGATGCATCACTTCCTAGGTCTGGAGGTTTGGCAGAGAGATGGGTGCTTCTTCATTGGTCAGGGGAAGTATGTAGTGGAGATCTTGAGGAGATTCAGGATGGAGGACTGTAGATCCATGTCCACGCCTCTAGTTACCAACTGGAGGAAGATTGCTGCATCGGGGTCAGGGGAGTTTGATCCTACATTGTATTGCCAGCTTATTGGGTCACTTATGTATCTGGTCAACACTCGACTAGACATTAGCTTTGCAGTTAACTCTTTGAGTCAGTTCATGGTGGACCCTCAGAGAGTGCATTGGACAGCTGTGAAGCATATGCTTCGCTACATTAGAGGCACAGTGGAGTATGGATTGGTTTACGAGCGCAGTGGGAGTATACAATTAGCAGGCTTCACAGATGCAGATTGGGCAGGATGTGTAGAAGACCGGAAGAGCACTTCAGGTTGTTGTTTTAGCATTGGGTCAGGGGTTATCTCTTTGTTCAGCAGGAAGAAGAAGTCAGTTGCATTGAGCTTGGTAGGGGTTGAGTACATGGAAGCATGTGAGGGGATGTGGCTGAGGAAGTTGCTCTTAGACTTATTCAAGAGTGAGTTGGAGACTACTATTGTTCACTCTGACAATCAAAGTGGCATTAACCTTTCTGAGAATCTAGTGTTCTATGACAAGAGCAAACACATAGACATCCGATATCACTTCCCGAGTGATTGTGTTAAGAGAGGAACCATTTAGTTGGAGCAAGGTTGTTGGGAGTGCGGAGCGGGAGCAAAAAGCGAAATTTTCAAAAGCTTCCATTTTTGGAGCGTTTCGGGAGCGTTTTTTATATAATATATATTTTAATATATTTTGATGCATATATATTAAAAAAACCTGTATTATGCCAAATTAGCTATAGAAAACATGAAAACATAGATATTCGTATAACCATTTAGTACACATTGATATAACATCAATCATCTAGGAGCTATAAGTTATAACATTGTCATTAAATGATCAAATGATCAATCATCAACAATATCAACCTTCAAATTTCAACATATAATATTTGCCATCAAACTAGGCCATAATGTTTACAAAATAGGCCGTAATAAACATGAAATACAAAGTACTATGATACTATTTAGTATCTACTAAGCTTTCCGCTTGCCATGAGAAACTTCCAATTTCTTTTCTCGTGGTCTAGGTGGAATAGGAGCTGCTGGAAGTGATTGTGGAACATGAGAAGAAGATGAATGGCCCCCACGAATTGTTGGACATTGTGAAGCTAAAGGCAAAACTTTTGCATCTGGAAAGTTGCTACTGCTTGGGGGTGGCATCTCTGTACGGGTACCTGTAGTATGAATTGGATCATCATGTTCACCCAATAGTTCAGCCTCCAGGCGCTTTAATGCTATGGCTCCATTCTCCACATTAGCCTCCTCTGGATTGTTGTCCCAAGTCAAAAATGTTCTATCATTCTTGGCCGCCTCACAATAATGGGACAACAACCTCAAGTTGTAGTGCACATAAACCAAGCTTTCTGCGCGTTCTACATTCAAACTGTTTCTCTTTACATTGTGGATGAAGCTGTAGGTGCTCCAACACCTCTCTGTAGAAGAGCTATTAACAACTTATGAAAGCACCCTCGCCGCCAATTTATGCAAATATGAGGCTCCAAAGCCATACATGTTCCACCAACGGATAGGATCCAATCTATCTCGATATTTGGTTGCATGCAGGGTACCAAAGACTCCATGCTCACTGATGTATTTTCTCAATTCACTTCGTACTTGAGCACACTCATCCTCATCAGGGACCAACTTGTCTAATGCAAGCATATACCCATTTTGCACCTCTAGATCTGTGTGGGGTTTTTTCCTAACTCCACCCCCAGGTGTAGGTTGGGCCAACCAAATTGGAGAATAATATTTTGGGGTAAGGACATATGCAAGGGCATGGAGTGGAACATTTAGATTATCCCACCTTTTGACCACATGTTTATGAATATGGTCATACAAGATTGCATTTCTTTGCTCATCAATGTCTTTGATTTGACCAAGCATGCTATCCATCTACTCATATACCTCCCAATCATCGGCTGATCTATATCTGCAAAACAAATCATGTTATAAACTGGCTTGGTGAACTGCAGAATATACTTAACCTGTGACCAGAAATGACCATCAAGAATAGTGTCCTCCACCTCTTGAAAGCCATGTCTATCAGCTGTGCTTGCAGGTCTGTCTTTTAATTCTTGCCATGGATCACTTGAGACCATACTAGCCAATTCCTCTCTTATCTTCAATAGCCTCCTGAAGGTGAGGTAGTAGCTAGCAAATCTAGTCTTTGCAATCTTCAATAGCTCCAACCTAGAGTGATTGCAAAAAATGTGGTGGGCCATGCTATGATTGGTAATAAATTTGATCATTTTCTTACCTCTTCTGTACAAGGCACCAATCCATCGGTAATTAGGGTCCTTCATCTTAACAATATCATGCATCAAAAGGTTCAATGTGTGAACCAAACACCCCGACCAAAATATGTTGGGATACTTATCCTCAATGATTGCTCCTGTTGCCTTACAATTAGCAGCATTATCAGTGATGACTTGAATGACATTGTATGGCCCAATCTCCTGAATGGTTTTAAGTAAAGGTTGTGCAATATTAATATCGGTCTTGTAGTGATCTGAGTAGTCATGGGCTGAAAGGAAGATCGCACTGCTAGCAGAAATGCCAAGAATATTTATTAGTGGCTTGCCTTTAACATTTGTCCACCCATCAGATACAATGGATACTCCATAGTTGGACCAATCATTTGTAAACTTTCCAAGAGCACCATTGATTTTGGCTCTTTCCCTGTCAAGTCCCACGGTTCTATAGCTTTGTCATACCTAGGGCTTTTGTATCCTTTAGGGGCATCATTGATGGCTTGTACCATTTCATGCCAATAGGGTGAGCGAAGAACATTGAATGGCATACCACATGCATAGAGAAACCTATAAACTTTTGAATCCACATCATCTCTACAACCTTGGTCAAGGAAATTCGATAATGTTCTTCGCATAGGCGAGATTCCACTACCATGTGGAGATGAGGGTCCCGATCGAGCCGATGATGGTCCAGTTCCACTACCAAACATTCTCTATGAGGATTTAGATTCAACCCTTGATATCATGGAATTGTTTTGAGCGACCTCTTCTTCCATCTTGTATTTGTTTCTCTCTTTAGCTGGCACTTTGTCACAGGTTTTGACTCCAGTAGCCTTACCTTGATCGCATGGCATAATCCCACACAAATGCTTTCTCATCCGGGTATATGAACCTGTGTAAGTTTTATTACAATGGGGGCATATAAACTTTGTGGTTCCGCCCCCTCTCCCTCCCCCAAGCCTTGTCACATACTTCCACAAAGGTGTTGTGTCTTTTTGTTTTTGCCCCTGATCACTCTCATTCTCATTCTCATCATCATCACCCTCTTCCCCTTCCTCCTCTTCTCCATGGTATGTGTCACTCTCTACCTCTTCCCCCTCATCACTACCACCAGCATATATGCTTCCCAACACCATCATAATGAGAAGAAGTGGAACCAAAAGCCAAAACCACATACCCATCATGTTTCTTGTTTCAAGATGAGAGTCACTTGTTGCCTGTAATAAAATGATGGAGAAGAAGAAATTGGAAAGAGTAGGAGAAGAGAGCATTGCAAGGTTTAAATTTTTTAACATAGTGAAATATTTTTTCAAAAACAAACAAAGATTGGGTTTTTAGAGCCTACCTCTTTAGCTCTTCAATGGTGGTTGAATGTCTCTATGGAAGCCTTCAATCTCCCTTCCAAGATCTGACAAATAGAAGCCTTCAATCTCCCCTCCAAGCTCCCACAGATTTGCTCTCAAACAACTAGCAAACCTGTTGATGTATATGTAACTTCAGAATGTATTTCATCCATGTATTCAATTTATATATTATTGTACTCCTATAGAGATGTGTCATTCCTCTATACGGAAGTGTCGTCATGTGTATTGACAAGTGTCGCAAGTGTGTGAACTTGCTGATGGGTTATTAAACCACCATGTGTGGGGTCGGCCCTTATTTTATATAATATATGGATGATGTACCTAGCTAGACAAGTTGGCCCCATAAGGTCACTGGGCAAACAGACAAGTATAAATAGAGATCGGGAGATCTCTATTTTGATCATTCGGAAACTCATTCTTCCTTTACTCAGAAAGTGGCGCACTAGTGAGGAGGAGGATCATCTGCTACTAGGAGACTATCTCTGTGTATTTTGGTTGTACTTTGGTTGAGCCATTGCTCTCTCTATCTCTGAGGAAGTTGTGGGGTTTTTCACCTTAGGGTTTTCCCCACGGAAACTTTGTGTCTCTTGTCTCTCATGCTTTTGCTTCTTGTGATGATTGACATGCTTGATATGATTGACATGCTTGATATGATTGATATGCATTGATATACTGTACATGTTATTCTCTCAGTAAAGATCCTAGAGTATTGTGAATTAATGCTCGAAATTTAACAAAACCCACTCAAAGCCCTAGCAAGAGAAGTGAAATCAATGAAATGAGGAATAGAATGAGTCCAAATGGAGTCCAATAGACTTTATTTGCCTAAATGAACCCTAGCCAATCCTTAAAAAACGAAAAAAAAATTGCAAAATGGAGAAAAATCGGACTCAAGTCCGCTGAGTCGGCGGAATCGCTCAAGAAGCGTTTTCAGGAGTGATTTTTTTGGTCCGGTATCGCTCAGGAATCGATGAGGAATTGCTCTAGAAGCGTTGATTCCTCATCGATTCCTAAAAAACCAGGGATCGTTTTTTTTCCCCGGAATCGCGAATTGAGAAATCGATCCCAGGAGGAAGTGAAGAGGAATCACGATTCCGGGATCGATTCCTCATCGCTTCCTCCGGGATCGTGAATTGGGAGTGAAGCGGAGAGGGCTAGAGCGATTCCCCACAGCTTAGAGTTGGAGTACATTCAGACAGATGAGCAGGTGGCAGACATATTCACCAAGACACTTTGCAGGCACAAGTTTGTGAAGTTCAGACCCAAGTTGGGGTTGCTACCGAATCCCTTCCTCGTTGAGAGGGAGTGTTAGAAAGTGGCAACAAGGAAGGTCTTCTATCATTGCATGTGTCCTTACATGCTAAAAGACATAAAACAAGAAGCCAAATGTATTAATGTCTTTTCCAAAGTTTAGACTTAGGAAAAGTGCATTAAGTGATCTAATTATTAATTGACTTAATGGAGTCAGTTTTATAAAGTTCAAGTGAAAATAATTTAAGTGATGGCTAATCTAATCTTGGCCATTGATCTCACCGGAGGATCTCATCCATTGATCTATAGTGAGAAGTTAGGGTTTTCACTTGGCCATTGAGTTAAAAGGAGGATTGATTTGGTGGAGAGGACACACATACACACAGAGAGTTTTCTTGCTCATAACATTCAACTGGAGAGTAAGAAAGACAGTTTGTAGGAGAATTTTACAGAGAGGAAGACAGAGAAACTTCTATTCGGAGGATTGACAGGGGGACTTGGGAAAATCGAAGGAGGCCGTACAAACATTTAGAGGCTGTACCTTGTGACGTAGGCAGTCGACTGTACAACACATGCAGAGGGCCGTATGAGTGACGCAAGGCCGTATGGAGCTGTCCGTACGCTGACGCAGGGCCGTACGGAACAGTCCGTACAATGACGCAGAGGGCCGTACAGTGACGTAGGAGGGCCGCACAGTGATACAGGAGGGCCGTACGATTTGGGGGTTTTCTCAGTGAGGTTTGGTTGTACGATTTTTCCAGGTTGGGTCAAAATCGATTTTTTGGATTGTATTGTTCTGTATCTTTCATAATAAAATATCTTCTTAGACTACTGCTCTGGTTTTCCCATCTTGGGTTTTTTTCGGGGGTTTCCATACCCAAAAATATTGGTGTCTCTATTGATGTGATTGATGTTGTATTTCTCTCAGTATTTATTTTCCGCTGCATTGTGAAGAAATCCATTTGTGGTTAAAACTAATATTTGGGGTTTAATAAAAATAAACTTGCATACTTTAACTCAAGATTGGGTTTTAAGGAAATTTACAGGCCCATGAAGAAATAAAAGTTCAAAGCAATTAGGGATTGATTGAGCCACCTAGGAGGCAAGGAGGGTACAAATAGGGATTGATTGAGACCAAATCCAATCAGAAAAGACACCTCATTCAAGGGGGGCGAATTAAGGAATATTCCCATTTTACCATTATCTTAAAAGTTAAAATCACTTAAATTTGTTTCCAAGATGCAAAAATCATGAGATTTGTCTCCAAGGGGGTGCGCTAGGCTAAATTAAGTGGTCTAAAGGGTTTAATACATCATATTAAGGTGTTTGACACCCCCTTTAGCCACATACTCCAAATGCTATACAATATACACCCCTAACACCTAAATTACAATTTTTACATGTCCATATGATTAAACTATGAGATGTGTTACCTTACAAATTAACACCCTTCTGATTAGGTCACGAGGGTTGGTGCTAAGATCGGCAACTTTTCAGGAGATGCACCTAATGTCACGACAATGCACCCTCCTCTCTCTTTACGCTTACTTCTTAGGCCACGAGAGGCTTCCCAAATGCGGGTAGAAATAGACCTATAAGATATGCAATGAGAACAAATGTATCTCTACAAGACCTTCCCACTAAGTTAGTAGATCATTGTCTTAATGCAGCCAACAAGATATTCAATAAATACTTAATGACTAGGAAGGTTTAGGAGCAATAAAACTTGGTACTAGTTGGAAAACAAGACGAATCAATTTTTCTGCAGTAAAAATCAGCACCTTAAACTTGTAAGAATACCCAAAATAGACTGCGAAAATGCCCAGAAATGTACCTTTCGAGAATCAACAACGAAAGAGGAGCCTATGCCCCCTAGGACGCACTTGATCTGACGGACGTTGATAGGTTTTGGTACTGATTTCACCTTCAGATCTGTAATAACCAGCAGTAATGGCTGAAAGGCTTGATTTAGCACTTGAAAATGCCCCAGTGTCCACTGTCAAGAATTGGTGATGAAGTAGGAACCCTTCCCAATTGCTAGGGTTTGATCTTTCCTCAAATATGGACCTGCAAAACACTTATACCAGATCTGGCAATTTTTTTTATATTTTTCGAAATATTTGATTTTTAGTGTTTTTTTTAATATTTTTTTGTATTTTCCTATATATAATACAAGGAATTTTGTAAATAGAGAGTTTGTGAAGATGAGAGAATTAGACCTAGGTCTTATTCATTCCAAGCACAGAGAAACCAAGGTTAACGTTTCTCCTAAGAATTGACAATTAATATTTGAATGAACTAGGGTAAGGCTAATAAAGTCTAGGTTGTTTTATCCTTTCACCTAGTTAGGGCAAAGAAAGATGCCAAGGCCCAAGCAAGACAGACCCTTCAAGAGAGATGTCTCACTAACAAGTCTAGACTAGTATGCATAAAAACCTAAATTACTCCTCCCTTGGATGCCTCTGGCAGTGCAAAACAAGAGATTTAAGACCTTACCACAATTGAGGAGAAAAGGGGAAGATAAGACACCTCAAGAGTCCTTTCTCCTTAGAATAGCATTGAAAGATAGCAAATAAAACCTCAAACATCAAATTTGATCCTTGAAAACCCTAGAACTTGCCAAGAAAGGAGGTTCGCACCACTCAGTAGCTCATATACACAAGAAGAAATAAAATCTCAGTCATGTTTGATCCCATGATCTTGATTACAAATGAGGAGATGCAGTATTTATAATGGAAAAGGCTTACTTTATCTCTCCTTTAGGCCGACCTACCTAATTTGTCTTTAAAATGACTTATGATGAGTTTTTAGGGTTTGTCACCCACAATCCGGAGACTAAATCTCATAAAACATAAAATAATGAATAAAAATGATGAAATGCTTCAACTTGATGATGAGTTCAGCTTGGAAGGAGGACGTCATACCCCATCTAAACCCAACATGTGTCTTTTGCCCTCAATGCCCTCCTTAGTTTGGTATGACCTTTAGAAGTTTGATTTCAAGGTGGACGATTTGCTCTTCAAGACCAAGATGACTAAGTGGTAGGGATTATACAGCAAGATAAGGTCCAAGGGGGTATCAATGAGGTGTCCTAAGGTGGGTGTGACAACCCTTACAAGTGCAATCACCTCTACAAAGCATAGAATCATAAGTGTGGCTAGAAGCCCCTAAGCCATGTGTCCTAATGGGTTCATTTCTAGGTGCACTATACACCCACTCAAGGCATAAATGCCCGACATGATGAGGGGTTACCGCCCATCAAGGGATAGTCAGCAGAGCCACTAGGCCAACACACCTAGAAATGAGGACTAAGAGAACCTGCCATGACTAGACCAACACTTTTACATAAACAAGTCCCAACTTGGCTTTTTACAATGGCAAAAAGACCCCCCTCTTTGGCACATCTGGTAGGGTGTGCTGCAGAGAATCTAAGGCTTAACAAGATATATGGAGTACAAATTGCCACTAGACTAGACACCATGCTAGGGCAAAGATGTTAAGGCTTGCTCTCGCTTTGGAGGCATGAGTGAAAAAACTTTGACAAACTTAGAGCACATGTGCCTAAGCTTATCTTAGTGAAAAAAACACCCTAGAGTAACATTAATGTGATTTTCCTAGATAAACTAGCCTTTTACAGATTGGGAACTCATGTCATCTCATTTTACAATTCCCTCGCAGGGATGGAACATGTAGATACAATCCAAAATGAGAAGAAGAAGAAGAAGAAGAAGAAGAGGCATGTATGCTTGGCAAAGCTTTGGCACTGCAATCTCTTTTGTACATCTTCATCTTTAGTCTTCGTTATGATCCTAGTGCAAACTGGATGGTAACAGACCTAATTGTGATCATCTGGTTGAAATCTGGTCTCCAACACTGAACGTAGGCAAGAGAACCCACAATGTTCTATGTACCAAACTGTAATACATGATGGGTTGTTGTCTTGGAGTAAAACAACAAATAAACATATTTTGAATTGTAACCTGTTACCGGGCAAATTAGCAAGGTGGGTGCTCAGTAAGCAAATGTGAGAAATGTGACCCAATGTCACCTCGATAACGATTCTAACTTCTTCGCAGTGTCAGGACCTCCAAGGGGAAGGACCCTTTTGATATCCTGTAGGACACTGATGCAACAAAAAGACTATATTCTCTATGCTATTGTTAGTTTGACCAGTGCCTTTATGGAGTCAGTGAGTGAGAAGTGTTTCTAGGATGTAAGCGATAAGCATCATGATCATCAATAGTGTTCTAGCATATGAGAAAGAGCATTCATCAAATAATACAACTATAGATCATCCATTAAAGTGCAAGAACATCTATCGAGTATGAAAGTCAGTTCACTCTCAAGAGACCATTTATAAGCATTCATCGTGTGTAAATATATGCCATGAACAACTCTATGGTAATGAATAGCACCTTACACATTAGATTTCAACATAGCAGCATATAAATGTCAAGATTGACCTTTGGAGACAAGAACGATGGCATAATTCTTGGGAAGAATCTTATCACCAAATAGAGAGATGCTATAGGTAACTGCCAGTACAATGTAGAAATCAGAGATGCAATTGCAGCAGTAAAACAATCACTGTATGTAAGGAAATCAGAAGCAAAAACATGAATAATGTCACCTATCTCTCGAACCGCTTCAAAGGAACCAAGAGGTATGTATTTCGGATCTGCATATAGAGAAGTATAGCAATATGTATTAGTATCAAGTTCATAATCAACAAGGTTAAATGACATGCTTATGATAAAGATATTCAAAGCATCAAACTCAGAAAAATCAGTAGTAGACTATGATAGCATTTTCATCAATCACTGAAACAAGTTTTCAACATACTGTACGTAGAAGAAAATTCAGACCTGCTGCACATGAATTTCAGACTGTAAAAGTATGTTATTCAGACCTTCTTTTATAAGGCAGGGCAGTCCTCAACATTTGCAACTTTACTTGAGACACTAACTCCTTCTTGGATGTTGCTTTGTAGGTGTTAGGAGTGCTAGAGCACGTTAAAGTGGTCTTACACAAGCATTCTTGCATTAATTAATATATTATTATTAAGCAGATTTAATATATGCAAAAATGTGATCATCAATCACCATTAAGAGAGTAAGATAGCCAACCTAAGTGTAAATGATACCATGTAAAAGAAATCACAAATATATGCTTCAGATTTACATTATCAGCAAGTTGTCTTTAACATAAGTCAAATCCACAACCAATAACGTCAGATGAAAAGCATGTGAAAAGTGACTTATCATTTAATCCTCAAAGATACCAAAAAAATGCAGACTGTATTAACAATTTCAGACCACACAGAAAGGACCTTTCAGACAAAATTCAGACCTACTTACCCAGTTTACAATAATTAACCAACCTTGCTTTGCTTATGTATTCAGATCTTAGGTGAAGAGAGAAGACAAAGGAGGACTGCCTGGGCACCTAGGGTGAAAAACGCAGAAACCCCAACTCTGATTTTGACAGTCAACTGCAGAATTTTGGACTAGGGTTTTTATGGTCAAAATCAGGGCTAAAGATGACACCCTTCTAGTTTCACAGACAAAATAGGTAAGGCGAATTAGGTTGTGGGGGCAGACTTGCTAAAATTGCAAAAAAATTCTGGGATTTGAATTTTTTGCAAATTTTTAGGGTTTCTGATTTTTTTACTGTTTTTAGATTTTTAGGGCCTTTGGAATTTCGTTTTAGGGTTTTTATGGATAAAGAGGGCAGGCCAAAATTTTAGGGAGGTAGGGCGAAATTTTAGGGAGGCCCGTAATTTCGAAAAAATGATCATTTATTATTTTTCTGATTTTTTTGTTTTTTAGGGTTTCTTCTATACATAAATAAAAACAAACCTAGCCAACATAATATTTACAAATGAACAAAACTCAAAAATTCGGGTTTTAAAGAAGATAGAAAAGAGCAACCTAGGGTTTTAAAAGGTTTTAACCAAAGCCGAGGGCATCAAGGAGGATGGTTCTCCTCTTGAGATGGTACTTGCCAAGTTTGGCAAACTAGGATTTTCTTCAACAACCACAAAAGTGTTTGAAGAGGCCCTAGTTATAGGGCAAACCATGGAGACCTAAAGCTCAATCCTTACAATGCTAGGGTAACTAAAGGCTGAAAATTACTTAGCTAGGACAAAATGCAGCATTAATGGCTACCATTCAACCTTAGACAAGCACACATCCAACATTCAACAAATAGAAATCAAGAGAATAAACTTAGATACCTCCTTGTGCATGTGTTAAGCAAACAACTCCTAGCATCACCTTAGCAAAGAGCAAGAACAAAAGATACTTCAAAGATTTGCCTACAAACAAGCAAGTACATTCATCTTCAAGAGGTGTGCATCACTCAAAGAGCACTAAGAAGGGTAAAAGAGGAGCATAGTGTTTATCCCATAAGTTGTGTTAAAATGAAGTGAGGAGAAGTGTATTTATACTTTTCTCACACTCACTTTACAAAAATAAAAAAAATTATCCAGGCCGACATGCTTTTTAAAATGTCAATTTGAAATTATAAAATGTCAACTTAAAATTAAAACAATTATAATATAAAATAATCAAATCTATGGGTAATATGGGGTATTTTCCCCAGAATTTACCCATATATGACTAAAATAGCTAAAAATAAGCATATCGGTCTGTTTTGAAGGCCAGACCGTGGAGGGGGGGGGGGTTGTCATGCTCCATCTAACCCCAACAGTAATGAAAATCCCCCAACTCCCCGCCTTAATCAAGCACTGCAGCCAGCCTGGCCTGGAGGATGACGTCATCATCAAGAGGAGCCCAAGGAGAGAGGGCACTCGTGAACTGGAGGACCAGGAGGGTGTGGGAGGTGACCTGGAGGAGAGACCTATGCCTTAGTACTGAAAGATCTGCCACCGGAATGATAAATCAGGGTTGGGGTCATGTGACCCAGTGACCCACCACTAGAAGCCCCAGACACCAACCCCAGGGCTTCAAGCCCTTTCATGAGGAAGTCAACAATGCTATTAAGCCATAGTACTTCCAAGGGAGAAACCAGAGGATTTAGCCATAACCCCTACTCAGAAAAATATGGCTAAACACCCCTCTTGGTCAGAAAATTGACCCCCTCTCCCTGGGGCACCTATGCAAGTGTTTTGGCACTGGTACCTCGTAACATAACCCAAGTAAGAATTCAAGGAAATCTCTTGAGGTTCATAATTTAGAAGGCACCAATAGATAAATGCTTCTTCATCTGGCATACAAAGCAAAAAAATATGATCACTACCGTGGTTTCCAAGTGCATGCACCCCTCAAAGTATTCCTTGATGTCTGCATGAAAAAAAATGAAATCATCAAAATCCCTAGTGGCGTGGAACTTGTTGCCGTCGAAACACGCACCTGGGGGTTATCGTAGCAGAAATCTTCAAGCTGGTTGGTGCGTTCCTTGGGTGCAAGTCTCCAGTCAAGTATTGTCACTTGATCTTGACTTCTTCGTTTAGGCAGAACTCCTAACGAAGCTAAGGGGTGTAGTCCCTAAAGGTTACTAAGGCTATTAAGGGTTTAGTTTTGAATTTGTAAGTTGTTTAGGATTTTTTTGAAAATGAAACTGAGAACAATAGATTGCAATAATGGAATTTAAATCAACATGTAAATCATATAAACATTCAACACATGAATTACTTAAGCACAAGATTGAAAAACAAGACTAGTGCTAGAATGGAGTCGAAATAAAGGATTGTTGGTGTGCGGAATGTATTTCAAATTGTTCTTGGCCAATTTTAATTTATTACAAGATGAGTTGATTAACGGGAGGGGGATTCCCAATATACCAAGAAGGTACGGGGAATGTGTCGAGACTCACCAAGTATGGCTCTACACAAGAAAATGTGGGCTAGATGGAGTCGCAAGGGTGTGTCCAACACTACACCAAATGAGGGTGTAGCCTGACGGGGCCCTGCGGTCAGTCTCTAGTTGTTCCCGCTTTCTTTGTAAACTTTGCCCACACGAGGTAAAACAAAGACATTGGATTTTTCGTCTTTCAGGGAATGTAAATTACAAAAATGTGAGACTAGTTACTACTGATTGAGAGACTCTTTTCTGATCATCCACCACGTACATAGACAAGCCCTTTATGTGATGGCGAGAGCATACTTTGGGTATACAAAGTTGGGTTCGTTACTCAGATTAATGCAAAAGACAAATGCAGGAACGTAAATGTGAACTAATTACTACACTAGGAATATTTTTTCCCTTTTGGTACTTCGGTAAAGCGTATTGGATTAGTGTTCTTTACTTTGCAAAAAAGAAAGAACTTGAAAAATAAAACTAACTAAAAAAAGTATACTGCCTGCCAAAAGAAGAGTTAATTCCTATGCCCTAAGTGAGTTTGAAGCCCGATATTTGGATCGGAGACTTCAAACGTTAATTTTTAACTTGTTTTAAGTGATTAAGCAAAACAAAATCAAAATGGAAAGAAACACACACACACTGCAAAATGGTGCAAAACACCCTAGGGGGGTTGGGGCACGGGCGCTGGGTAGCCCGCTTGATTTTCTTTTATTTATTATGATTTACAATAATCTAAAGAAGTCCTCTTTATCCTTATAGATTTGGAGAAAAGAGGTTACAATGCTTGAAGAAAAAGCTAAGAAGAAAGGAGAGGGTTTAAGGCGGTCTTGGACTTGCTTGGATTTGTCAAAATTTCACATAACCTCTCTCTACCTGCTCAACAAAAGACTAAAAACAGCAAACAATTAGTTGTAAAAAGTGCCCAAAAACACTTTGAAAGTGTCCTTGGACAACCCTAAAAAATAACCGAAAAAAGCTAAGTTAAAGTACTTTAAAGAAATAACAGAAATAAATCAATAGGACAAGTCCTTTTGAGAATCTTATCTAGCTTTTTAGGACAGCCAATAGAAAGCACTTGAAATGCCAAATAAAACTTTAAAACCGAAAGAAACTAACCTCTACTTCAAGCCTTAAGATTTTATTATGAAATGACTTGCATAAAGTAAAGCTAGTTATGTTAGATCTAGTAAAATTAAGCCTTTTAATTGCAAGATCTAAACATATAACCAGATCTAAATGATAAATAAGTTTTACTTTGAAAGAGCAACTAGATCTGAGAGTAAGAGAACCGGTAACCAAGAAAAACTTTGCTTAAGAAGGAGAAAGAGAAGAAGAAGCAAATCTTGATGCCGGAAAAGAGTTACTGTAGAGGTTTCCGGTGGAATGCTATTGGACTATGCTGCATGAATGTTTGGAGAGAATGGAGAACAAAATTGTTCAAGATCTCTTCCACGGTTACCTATAGCTAATCAGAAACACTTGCAAGGGGTTTGTGAGATCCAATGACATATACATACAAGATTAGAGTAGCATAATAATAAACTTATTAAAATGCTAGATCTACAACTGTAAACATACATGAACAAGAGGAATCGAATAATAAACTTATTAAGAGATTGTTTCCTATCGACTGAGAACAATCCTATCAAGGCAATATCCACAACACAAGCTTGCAAAAGAAACTACTCTAGATACATTTTACCTCAAGCATGAGCAATGGTCATCCAACATAGAGCATTACAGTGTCAGGCCTCCAAAGCTTCATCTTTTATTCCAACAATAAAGACAAATTACAATGATACAATAGCAAGACTTTGCTGCATTAATGTTTGGAGAGAATGGAGAACAAACTTGTTCACGATCTCTTCCACGGTTACCTATAGCTAATCAGAAACACTTGCAAGGGGTTTGTGAGATCCAATGACATATACATAAAATATTAGAGTAGCATAATAATAAACTTATTAAAATGCTAGATCTACAACTTTGAACATACATGAACACGAGGAATCGAATAATAAACTTATTAAGAGATTCTTTCATATCGATTGAGAACAATCCTATCAAGGGAAAATCCACAACACAAGCTTGCAAAAGAGACTACACTAGATACATATTACCTCAAGCATGAGCAATGGTCATCCAACACAGAGCATTACACCATCAAGCCTCCAAAGCTTCATCTTTTATTCCAACAATAAAGACAAGTTACAATGATACAATAGCAAGCCCTCTTCTCATGCAACTCTAATTAGCTTGCAATGAGAGAGGAGCCTTGCTTAAATAGAAAATACAGAGAGAGGGGGGTGCATGAGCTCAAGAGGGGGGCACATTTGTTACAAGGACTGAAGGGCAAGTGGTAGAGCAATCAAAGGGATTTGATTGGTAAGAGGTGGCACCACCTCTACATAGAGAAATGCACCCTCTCCTTGGAGATTTCACCCTCCATTCAAGAGATGCCAAATCACCCATGTGCCCCTCTCATGAGAGAGGGTGCATTCCTCTTCTTGTGACAACTCGCCCACACTTAGACTTGATTGGAATCCTCATGATTTGCCCCTAATCAACCATCGACTTGATCTTTAGTTAATTGGATCCTGATTGGGACAAGATTCCTTTGATTTATGAACTTGATTTTCTCTCATTTTCTATTATTTTTTTCACTTTTTTTATTTTTTATGAGAATAGATTTAAGTGATAAATAATCACTCAAACACTAAAGTGGGTTTAGGGGGTAATATGGGTGCTCTGGGTTAGAAAATGAGCACCCCCATGGTGAATTTCACCTCTTAACCACACTTTTATTACATTTTTGAATTTTCCAACGAAACTATTAAAAAATAGAAACAAATATTTTTTGTGAAACATAAAAATACACCTCGGGGGATCTAGCACATGTCCATACGACTCAATATTAGTGCCTAACATGGTAATATACATTGACACCTTGACTTTAATAACCTCCTAAGGCCTAGGGACCAAGACGAGCATTCCAACTTTGGAGGACTAGGTGAAAAACTCGAAAAGTATACCTCATTGACAAACAAAGTATAATTAACAAGGGAAAAAACACCTTGGAATACTTGGATTGATGCCTACGTCTAGGGAAGCCAAGTCTTTTACAAAACCATCATGCTACGACACTTTATTACAATTCCCCGTAGGACATGGACATGTGATTTTATTGAAAAAAAAGGCCTTGAGAGGCCTGCTGGACTTGGAGAACATGACTTTGAACATGTAACATATTCAAACTTCGCCCACTCGTTTGAAATTCCACCTAAGTACAACTTAGCTGGTAACAAAACCAACACTTATGGAAGGTTGCGAGGGAAGTTTTGCATGAGACCCCTCACCTTGTGGTTCTTTATTAGGCTGCATTTGTTGTGCTAAATCAAATTGATCTTCTGTGCCCATCACTTCCCTTGCAATCACAACCGCTAGAGAGTGGATGCTAGACTATGAGCCAACAACCAAATCTACCAACGAGGGAGATGATCCTTCAATACACAAAAGCTCCACTACCCCTTCCTTGCCCACATCTAAAACCTCCATGTTGGGGCCTAAACCCACAACAAACACCTCCATGGTGCCAACATTCCCCATTGAGGGAAGAGGAGCTCATCCACCTTGTACTTGTTTGGACCGGAACCCCAGCTTCCTAAACTTGGTATTTAGATATCTGACCATTGCTTGCATGCAATCATCACTTTCATGAGAATGGAGGGAAATAAATTATGGAGGAGAATGCTCCCTATATTTACTGTTTCCCTGTAGACATTCTCCCTATCCTTAATAAACCATGACCTTGACCCCTATAAAAATCTCGCTCCTCAAAACTTGTGCACCTTGGCTGCCCTACCATATGGCTGATTTTCCTAGTAGAGATAAACAAAATGCCCACTAGCCATATGGCCTGTTTCTTCTGCTGTTGGTGTACCCACACCTTTTCTTTCACATGCATCTGTACCTGTACCTAGGCTGTACTTGGTGCATTTGTACCTATACCCACATAGGCTGTACTTGGTACTCTACCCATGCCCTTCCTTTCCTATGCATCCATACCTATACCCATGCACTTCCTTTCCCGTGCATCCATACCTTTATCTGCACACTTTCCCTGTACTCGTGCATCTAAATGATCGTGATATCCATGACTCCCACCTCTTTGCCCCCTCTGCTCGAATCCAATTCCGCAAACTCTCAAAGAACAAGTGTCTTGCCACATCATATGACATGATGCAACTTTATTGTTGATATACTTGTGCCCTTTCCCTGTACCCATGTGCCTAAATGATCGTGATCTCCGTCGCTCCCACCTCCCTGTCCTCTTTGCTCGAATCCAGTTCTCAAACTCTCCAAGAATAAATGTCTTGCTGCATCATATAACATCGTGCAACTCTATTGTTGATAAGTTGGTTTTAATTTCTGCAGAGCATAACATTTTTCTAGAGTAAGTTCAAACAGTACTCCTTTTTTTGTGTCAATGCCATCATGTCTTGTGCAATTGATTCTATCCTTGACATTCATCTTTGGTATCAATTTCAACCACAAAAAGATTTGGATTACAATTCTGGGAGTACCATCTGTATGCATATCCTTGTAACTTAAAAGGAGTTTTGCAGAAATGACCAAGTTGACTTTAGACACTGTATATCCAAATTTTATATTTGCTAATCATGCTTCTTATAGTACATGTCTACCTGTATTTCATATTCTCCCTAGATGCATCAAGCCATCTCTTGCCTCCTAGATAGGTACTGAACCAGTCCATCATAGAGGATATCTACATATTGTACATTTAGGTTACCTGGACTTCACCTCCGATGAGCTTGGCTCAAAGATGTCCTTCTACCTTGAGCACTTCCTAGAGCTACATGATGGCATTATCGTCCTCTCCCCATACACGTGCAGACATTGGATGCACTCACTCAGGATTCCCTTTGGACTACTTTAGGTCGGTTCTCATCGACTCCGAGTGGAGATGGACCACCATCTACCACGATCTGATAGGATCTGCCAGGTGTGCCACTTATAGGATCCAAAGATAGGTGCCCTTTGTACTATGAGATCAGAGGGACGATATCATTGGCTCTATAGGGACTCAAGGGGATCCCTCTCTACCTTTTTCTGACATCAGGACCAACAATGCCTCACCCTCTTCATCTGGGAAATTTCCAGCCACAAGTCCCAGTTCCTACACACCCCACCCCACCTTGGGAGGAGCAGGACGATAACCTCTTATTTTAGTGTTGATCCGTTAGATCGAAGCAACAAGTGGCAAGCAGATTCCTAGGGTACCTCCGACAGTAAAGTGGTGAGACCTCAAGTCTCCCCTCAGCCTCCCCCTCTAGGAGATCGATTGATTTTATTGAGACCGGTTTGGAGTTCCTGAACTATACACCAGTCTAGTCATTCTCGGAGCGCTAGAGGGATCAGGCTCAGATGGATTTAGAGCAGGGCACTCCTCGCCCGCGATATTTCCTCCCAGCCCCAATAGAGTAGCTAGCGGTCCCAGCCCCAATAGAGTAGCTAGCGGTCTATCTTGACTTTCTTTCCTTCGACCTCGGATGTTGGGAGTATTACTTGCTCCTAAATCCCCCCAAGGTCATACAGTCGGACATCCTGATGGCTCTGGAGAGCCTCCACAGTGACAACGAGCAGGCGCCCCGTTTGCCCCCCTCACCCTCGACCATCAGGCCTAGGAGATCCTGACATCACTGGATCCATTTTAAGCTCTCTCTTGCGTTCTTCCCTCCTATTGACAGGTTTTTGAGTGGTTTGAGTTGTACAACCTTGGACAAACTCACTTCGTATTTTGCATCCCATACCTTTGATATGGTTTTATACATGTTTATAAGGCTTTACTACTGCTTGTATCTTTATTTTATCTTAGTTTAGTTTCAGCACTTTCTAGGAGCTGCATTTGCACTCCTGCATTGTACTCATACTGGATGTATCATCTAGTCCCATTGACCTACTTTTGTGGTCATTCGTTGGACATTAATAAAATTATCTTATCTTATCTTAGTGAGATGGTATATTTTTCTTAAGAAACACCTAGCTTTGTTGTGAAACAAACTTGCTTTCTAATGATAGGGAAATTTTTAATCATTGGTTTGCGCAAATTAGTATTTGTATTAAGTATCGCCATTGGATGCCTATCAGGAATTGTGTTGTTTCCAGAGGCTACACTTCCATTGAGAGTGATACAGCCCAGGTTCAAAGCTGCTGTACAGCGGGCTATGCGGCAGGAAGAGGCCCCTTACACTATAGGCGTGGTATTGTCTTTAGCCCACTTCTCATACGCTCTTGTTATTTTCCCATTTTCTTTCTTTGTTAACTGAGTTCTAGCTATTTTGATTTTGATCTTATCTTAATCCATGAACAATTTTGTTATCCTTTTGTCAGAGTAGTTACGTAAATTAAGTCTGAATTTTAAAATCTTACTGTAGATTCATGTTCGAGCTCTACATGAGGGTCTTCGGTTTGCTTTAGTTGGGACAACTGCTGAGGTACTTCTGATTTATAACTGTACCATTTGTTTGACTCTTTTTGAATTTGTGTTATCAGTAAGTCTAGACATACAAAGTTTTAATTTATGCCTTGGATTTTTTGGGTAAACATCCATCTTGGGTATTTTGTTTATATAAATAGACGTAACTTTGATTTTGGTGGAAGCTGGGTTTGCCTTTAACAGCAATGCTGTGATATATATTATGCATTGGAACTTTGGAAGCAATCCAAAATATCACAAAGCAAAGATTGCAAAAGTAATATGTGAAGTCTGAATGATTAGGGATCATGGGAATGAAAATGTTCCCAAAAATCATAAATGTTTGGAAAACCAGTAACTCAGTAACCAGGTTCATTTTCTATTCATGTTTGGAAAACCAAAAAAATGGATTAAAAACTGCTAAATAAGTTAAAAAAAACTTCGTTATGAGATCTGACCAGTAGATAACTTTTTTTTTTCTTAAATAGGAATCATGATCTTTATATTCAAAGAAGTGAATTTTTAATTAAAAAATACTCCTTATATTCACATAAACTTATTTACAATAACAAATCTAGCAATGGAAGGGTATCCGGTATATACAATGTCTATCGTAACCGCTTCGTGAAGCTGATTAGAGCAGAAATAAAATCAGAATATACAAGAGGATCCAACTTTTTGGCATCCTTGATTAACCGGGCGCCCTTGGCTAGTAACTGATGGCCTTTCCAAAGCGAATAAAAGCTGAAACAGAAGTACTTTCTTGATCAAAAACATACTTGCTCTTGAGTTTCCATTGCACGAACAAAACAACTATCTGCAAGCAAGGCCACAAACCAGAGAATGAACCCCTACCGTGGAATAACCATCTCCATGTATAGTTTCTCTCCAATAAAGTTTATTTAAGAACAGCTCGGAGTGTTGCTCCACAAATCTCCAACAGTCTTTGGCAAATCTACAGTCCCAAAATATGTGTTTAATTGTTTCCAATCTCTGGCACAGAAGGCACAGACCATCCGAGGGGCCAGACTTAGCCAACCTGGCCTTGGATGGAAGCCCTTGATGGATCACCAATCAAGCAAACACTCACAACTTATAGGAAAACCGCATCGACCAAACACTGTGTAACTGACGAATCCACTGCACCTCTGGATCTGACAAAACCCATCTTGTGGTGAGTACTGACGAAAGGGGATGACGTTGATGTAGAGCTGCGTACATACGATGAGAATGATACTGCAACAACGACGTACCAAAGCTCCACTGCCAATCTCTCCAAAAAGGCCTTTCCATACCAATGTTCATTTTGAACAAATTTGGTACTGGGAGATTGTAATAAACAAAAATATATATAATATATTAATAAGTCAATAATTGATATTCAATAAACTAATATGGAATGAAGAGACACCTTCCTGTTAAAAAGGCATGTCTCTTTATGATGGGGCACCCCTGCGTGGATATATATATATAAGCCCCCATTCTTACTTGTAATCATATATCTCATCATATTACTTTTAATATATATATTTGTCCTATATGGATTTCTGTTCTCTGTCGTATTTACAGTGGATATTCCGTTAGAAACGAACTTTGTTCGTCTCATTGGCATCAGAGCTCCTTCTTGGGAACTGTGCACTGATTCCGGCTTTTGGCCAAACATAAATTCTCAGAGTTTTCTCTAAATTCAGGTCCTTGACCTCAATTCTGGCCTTTGACCACACACAACTGCAGGGTTTCTCTGAACAACCAAGTCCTTGACCGCATCAAGCTTCTAGCCATTCAATGTTTCTGCTAACAAACTCGGGTGCAAATTTGAAGAAATAACCAAGAATAAAAAGGCTCTGATTACAGAAGAGAGAATATCAATACTACACGAAGAATTGATATCAGTCCAGCCCTAAACCAAAAAAAAAGTATTATCTCACAGAATCAAGGAAGAATCTAGTGCTGTCTGATAAATTCTCAGCCCGGAAGACAAGCAGAGTTATTACATCACGGAGGATATAATTCGCAAGATTCTGATATATAATACAGCTGCCACCATCAATCAACCAACGAAAACTCACTCTATTGAAGTCAAGCGGCATATATAAAATAAGTTGTGTTTTAAATCCTCAAATCCGTGAAAAACTACCGCCGCCACCCGCAGTATATTATTAAAAAAAAGCAACACAAAAGGATTAGCGTGCTAAAGGAAGTGCGGGACAGAACTGGTCATAAAATTAATGACACTATATGGGAGAAGACATCGCTGAAAAGGTAAACTCAAGGAGGAGGTCGCGACCCAACACCATAATCACACCCTTTAGTGGACATCAAACGACAACTGTGGGAAAAAAATTTAATTAATAATTAAATGGTGGGATATCAATAAGTTACGAGATACTTTTTGTGGTATTCCGTGGGTAAACCTCACTTATTTATTTAATTATCTATTAAGGCAAAAATAAAAAGGGCCGCCTAGTGAGAAAGTGAAACCTTTTGAAACATACGTACCTATTTACGTGTGTGAAAAAGAAGTATATTCTTATTATATTGAGGGAAAAGTTTAAAGTGTGGTAGACAAATTATAAGTTTATTTTAATTAAAGGATTCAAGAAGTTTATGACGGGAAAATAGTAGATTAAGTCCACGGAGAAAAAGCATATGTTAGAAAAGATAAACCTTTTTATAAGGATAGAAAATAGAAGGTTCTTATATAAGAAAAATAAACCTTTCTATAAGGATAGAAAAAAGGTTCTTATATAGAGGGATATTTAATTTTTTTTTTATAAAAGGGGATATTTAAAAGAAATTATAAAAAAAAGGGAGTTATAACTCTAAAAGAAAAGTTTAGTTTATAAAAAAAGGGATATTTTAAAAAGTGGTTTTCCTTTTTACAAGGAGAAAAAAGTATTTAAAGGTTTTTGAAATATTAAAAAAAAGCATTGAAGGTTATTATCTATTAGTGGAATTTGGTAAAAAATAAAATGGAATATATACAATGTGAATCTATACTATGTAAGATAGTAAAGAAACAAAACACTTATCTAGAAAAGAAGAATAGGGAGTTGCTCACTCAAATCATGGAATTAAAAAATGAGAATTATCGCAATAAAAAATTACTAAGGGAAAATGAATATTTCAAGAAGAAAGCTGACAAAAGTTTACTAGACAAAAATGAAGAGATCTCTTGTCTAAGAGATTATAATCAGAAATTACTTCTACAAATCAAGAGGGTGAAGGATAAAGCACAATGCAATCAAAAGTTAGAAGAGGTGAATCGAGATCTTCGAAAGGAATAATCAGGGAAGGATGAGGAAAGCTCTTCCTTAAAAAAGGTTAGTCAGGAATTGCTAGAGCAAATAAAAAGTTTAAAAGAAAGAGAGCACACAAATCAAGACAATCAAAATGAAGTCGACAATTCAAACTATAAGGAAGAACTCTTATGCTTAAGAAAACTTAATCAAGACGTATTTATACAAGTTTGGAAGTTAAAGCATGAGAATAAATCTTTACAAGAAAAGCTAGATTACAAAGGATCAAGTGTCGAAACATGATTGACGCAATAGAGAAGTCATCAAGTGCTCAAAGTCAAACATCAGGAAAGGGAACCAATATAGAGCTCATTAGTGCTCAAATTCAGAAGAACGATTATATTGTCACATCGCTACAAACATCAAGAGAAGATGGTTCCGAAAAACAATCACAAGAGATTAGAATACCTTATCGCCATCCAAATCACAAAAATCGTTATGACCAACGACTAGGTCAAAAGGAACATAAACATATTAATTATGATATCAGAAAAAGAGAAGTTCCATCCAACAAATCAAGCAGCAAAAGGCCCCAATGAAGGTTAACCTGGGACGGACCACTTCATAGATGATGCAACAATTTTACTCATTGTTTAAGAGATCATATCGCCTCGTTTCGTCAAGTGTCGTAGCTACTAGCACATAAGAATGCAAGAAGATATTATGAGCAAAAACAAAGGATAAAGTCTTCCATGACAATGCTTTGAGGATAAAGCATTTCTAAGGGAGAAGCAATGTGATAAACAAAAATATATATAATATATTAATAAGTCAATAATTAATATTCAATAAACTAATATGGAATGAAGAGACAACTTCCTGTTAAAAGGTCATGTCTCTTTATGATGGGGCACCCCTGTGTGGATATATATATAAGCCCCCATTCTTACTTGTAATCATATATCTCATCATATTACTTTTAATATATATATTTGTCCTATATGGATTTCTGTTCTCTGTCGTATTTACAGTGGATATTCCCTTAGAAACGAACTTTGTTCGTCTCAGAGATAGCCCTGTAACTTTGAATCCTTTGAATAATATGACCCAGTTAGGTTACATTTTCTTTACTCTAGGGACCACTATAAAAATCGCTAGAATTATGAAAAAGAACAACATCAAAATCATCTTTACTCCACCCAACTCCCTTCACAACACCTTCAAATATATTGAAAACGAAATGGACCCTTGTTGACATTAAAGTATATTTTCATCCCATGATCCCGTGGTGTCTCATACATTGGCCAAATAGGATGTTTTATCCAAACCAAAATCAAAGAATATATAGCCGACATGGACCATAACTGTATTCAGAAATCTGACCTTGTCTAACATTCCAACCAAACAAAATATCAAATAAGTTTTGACCAAGCCAAAGTCATTTCAAAATCCTATCACTACTCCTTTAGACTTATCAAGGATGCCTTAGAAATTGAAAAGAAATCAAACATCATCAATCTGGAAGTTACTTTCAAGATGAGTCAAACTTGAAACCTGTTATCATTCTAATCATTGAATAAAATTCTTGTAATCCCTAGTAGCTTCAAATTATACTCGTCTTCTTCTATTTCTATTTTATTTATTTATTTATTGTGGAATACTACTTATATTTACAAGGACATATTTAGTATTTACAGCCACACCCACAGAGGGTTTTGAACAATAGTCCTTTGTTTTTCTATTTTTGTTAACTGTCCCTTCTTTTTGTTTAGTTATCTTCTTTACACCATTCAATTCTAATCCCTATTTTGTACTTATCTACTTTCTCCTTTACTTCACATTAAAAAAAAAATGTGTTTAATAACCCCATAACCTCTCCTCTCTTCTGTATTTATTACATCTCTTCCCCTCACAAACCCTTATGTTCTTTTATGTCACTCAATTCTTTCCTTCTCATCTAAACTATTTACCTTTACTTTACTTCGCTTCTCCTTCTTACTTTAGCTTTAAAATTTGGTCATCCTGTCCTTCCCATCCTATTTTACTTCCTTTTATACTATACTATTTTCTCAAATAATTTTATACCTTTCAAAACTTTTAACTTATTCTAGGTTCTAATTTAATTTTCTTCTCTCTTTTATGCCCCCTTTTACGATAATCTTATTTTGAAGAATGCGACCAGAGATAGAATTGTTGGTTGGGCGGAGAGATAGTTGATGACCCATTACTCTACGCAGTTATAAGATTGACCAAGGTGCTTGTTCTCCAAGGGCACAGAGTTGCTTCAATAATTGTTGGATAGGTTTTATGTAGGGCAGATTTATTCTAAGACAAGGTGATATCTGCATGGGAGACTATGGAATGGGCTGGGGAAATGGACCAAGAATCGTTGTTTCTTAAAATTGATTTTGATAAAGCCTTTGTTATAGTGCACTAGTCCTTCATTATGCACATGATTTTGTTTTAGATATGTTGCTATGCTGAACACTCTTTTCTCCAATGCTTCAACATTTATTTATGGGAACCAGTGTTATAAAAACCGGACCGGTTCCGGTCGAACCGGCCGGTTCGACCGGTTCAGAGGCGTCACCGGTTCAAATCGGTGTCTCAAGCCGGAAATGGCCGGTTTCGTACGGAACTAGCCGGTTCTGATCGGGTCCGACCGGTTTCGGCCGGTTTTCCGGTTCCGGTTCCGGTTTTGACCGGTTCAGTACATAACCATACATTGACATTTAAGAGGCCATTTTTTATTTTTTTATTTTTAAATAAACAAGTTGGTTGAGTGGGGAAGGTTCTAGATAACCCTAAGCCCCTAAGAAAGCTATAAAAGCAACCCCAACTGCTCTATTTCTCTCACACTATTCACTTGAGTATTTTGAGTTAAGAATCATTTTTGACATTCTTGGGAAGTGTAGCAGCCTTGAAAGGGTATGCTAAGTACCTACAACAGTCCTGGTTATCATCATAAATAAAATACACCTAATAGTAGTTATCTACAGCAGTAAAGAGACTTTGAGCAGCCCTGGCCCCTAACAACAACTCTGAGCTAATTGTGTATTTAAAAGAAACTTTTGTGGGCATATTCCAAGGTGACTGTCTGTTACAACAACCTTGAAACAACCCTTTCAACAACAACAGTTTCCTCAACATGTTAGACATATGATTCAAGTGAAATATGCTTAGTATGGCACCTAACAAAATACATACAGGAGCCCTTTTTGCAAATATGTGTATAATGGTTTTGATTCACATGGTTGAACATATATCTATATCTATATATATATAGTTTTTCAAAATTTAAACATTTTATGTATTTTTGGTGGACCGGTTTTTTTCCCGGTTTTGGTTCGGTTCCGGTTCTCGAGGTCGGCCGGTTCGATCACCGGTTCAGTTTTTATAACATTAATGGGAACAATGCACTCGTTTCTTGCATCACTCTTAATTGTTTGGATCAGGTTGGTTTGCCCACTTGCCCCCTTTTTTTATCTTCTACCTGCTAATGCTTTGGGCTATTTTGTGGGAGTAAGCAAGATGCAAGGAAGAATTTGGCGTACAACGACCTTGTTAATGATTCTCTTCTAGAATTTCGAGTGGATTAGGGGATAGTTGAGTCTACAAGGGGTTGTTTCGACATCTTTTGCATTGTTTCTAGAGTAGTGGTTAGTGAGAAGATTACCGATTTTTGGCTTGTCGGGATTGATGATCATTTACATGGATTCCTTCTTTATGGAGTTATTTTGGTTAGGGGTTATTGTAAGCTACCTCAATATCCCATTGGAATAGGGGTCTCAGCGATGGCTATGTGGGATTGGTGCATTCAAAAGCTTTCGACGAAGGTCCATGTTTGGTAGTTCACTAAGTTGCAGGAAACTCAAGTCTGGCACCCGTTTCACCCTCGAAAACTCGCTGAAACTCGGAAACCCGTATGGTACTTGACGGAAACAAGTTTCCATCCGTACGAAACACGTTTCTTGTATGGGAAACACGTCCGTACGGACGGAAACGCGTTTCTGTCACGTTTCCTCTCTTGTACGGTGCGTTTCCTATCAAATAAAAGTCTGTCACTTAAAAAACCAGCCCGTAAAGTCTCTTTCTGGCCACAGATTTCAGTAATTTGGGTTAATATATTAAATTTTAAAATAAAACTTAATTCTAGATGCTTCTAATTAGGTTGAAGAAATCTATAAAGAGAACATCACGTCATTCTCTCCTCACACAAGTGATTTGAGCACTCAGGGCCCAGAATATAGCTATGGGCCTTGTGCAGATTGGGATGTCGAGTTAGAATTTGCTGACTTGGACCTCTCTCTTGTTGCACTAAGTATTGAGGAACCTAGAAGTGGAATTGGAAATACTTCTTCCACTCTAGATTTTGCTGCTGAGCATGCTTGTTCTATTTTTGAGGAAGACTATGAGGATGAGGATGACTATTAGTATGAGCTCATGTTTTACTTTTATTTCTATGGTACTATGTTCATTGTTCACAGTTTGATACATTGTAGTTGTAGCCTCATACATAAAGGCTAATTTTGGATATATAGTATATAGGCTCGTTTATAAAGGTTGTTTTTGGATATTACTACTTGCATGAATGAAATGATATAGACTTGGGTTCATGAGTAAAATGTGATGCTCTCTCTCTCTCTCTCTCTCTCTCTCTCTATATATATATATATATATATCGCGTTTCCCCGTTTCCAAAATTTGGGGGGGTCACGTTTCCAAGTTTTCCTCGTTTCCCCGTTTCGTCCCCGTTTCCCCATTTCGTGCAACTTAGGTAGTTCAAGTATCTCCCTTTTGCATGTAAGCTGATTAGTTTTGTAGATTTTACAGGCTTCTCACATTTACTTTGTATCTTGTTGTTTCCCTAGTAGGCCCTGTTGTCACACAATCTAGCAATCCAATGATTGCAAGGATTAATCAACTGCCAGACCGGTGGAACCTTGAGTCACTGCCCCAAAGTGTCACACGGACATGGTCCCTTCTCTTTGGGTCTCCTAAACCCACCAAAGGCAAACTCGGACTAACCACAGGAGGTGTCCCCAGTCCACTGTTCCAAGTAATTACCAACAAAGCTAGTGTTCCCTAGAAGCAACAAGATTTCTTTGTATGGGAACATGGTATTGCAGTAAATTAGCAAATGGAAAAATATATACCCTGTGGAAATGGCCAAGGGGATTATGGGTTTTGAAAGTAGATTGATCTCCTACTAATTGCCAATTGGAAGTGACCTATGATTGCTTATGTCTTATGGGGATTAATGTCTTGGCCAATTCGAATTATTACAGGCTGTGACTTAGTGAATTTCCAGCTTGATTAATTTCAGATTTTTAGTGATTAAGAGTTTAAAAGGCGTAAATCTGAGTGTCAAGAGGTATGCATAGGTGTTGGTATATGTCTAAGGGAGGTCTCAGCTGTAAAACAACTTGCTGTTCTATAGATTATGGTTCAGAAATTTAGTTTACAGCAAGCTAAAATTTACTAAATACTAACAATTAGTTATTGGACTGAATATTTGAAGAGAAAAATGACCAGTTCCTTTTCTCCTAGGTTATTTTTAATGAGCTTTAATTCCAAATCTGAAATATATGTACCTAGGATGAGATTCCAATCCAATTTAGTGACTAACTACCAATATCTATTGATTAAAGACAATAAAAGTGAAAAGTGTCATTTGACTAGTGGAGAAGTAAAACTCAGCAGTGTATAATGCTGACCAGGTGCCTTGTTCCTGGGTGTTGGAGTCGTTGCCCTCTTCCTAGCAATGCCTTGCCTTGTGTTGGCTTCGTTTGGTGATGACTTTCAAGCAAAATCTCCAAATATCTAGCCTGAGGTGCCCTTGAAGACCAATCTTCTTCAATCCTGCAAAAGAACAAATAATCAGTGAGTGGCGAGTGCCAATCAAATTTCTGAAAGCTGAAACCAAAGCTATTATGTTCATTAACAAGTGCAGAACAGTGTATGAAAGAGAAACCAACAAAATTGCAGAGATGACTCCCTTAAGAAATTTGCTCACAAACCCTTGGGGCGCATTGGCAGTCCAAGGGGGCGATTTCACTCAATGAAAACACTAAGACCTTGCCCAAATCTGATTACCAGTACTTTTCATACACAATGATGGATTGAAAAAACAAAACCCTCACACAAGAATTTTTCAAAACACCAAGGAATTAAGAGGAAATCGGTTTCTCTATTGCTGTAGCAAATGGGTCTCCAAAAGTCCAAAGATTGAAAAGCCAAATAAATGCCTGAGATAATTCAACACTTATTACATTTTTAATTGCTGGAAATTACTGTTTTCTTGAGGGGGGCGAATTGCCTTATTCAACCCTTTTTATAGAGAAAAATTTACAACTTATGCTGAGTTGGAATCATTAGTGGGACCCCATAGCAGTCTACTTTCTGATTTGCAAGTGCTGAGAGTGAAGATTGGCCGAATTTATTATCAAGTGCACCCCTTTGGAGAGAGAAGTACGGCCCCTTTGATGAGCAAGCTGAAATGTGGTTGACACTTGAAGTTCTTTGCTAGGAGATGATCACTTTGTCTTTAGAGCCATATTTCATGAAGACCCAAACTAATACTTGCACTTTAGATTTTCTGTTGCCATGCCTTTGTGACTCAGGAATTTTTTTAAATCAAACCTTTGGAAGTTTGATTAATTGCACTGAGTGAAACGAGGTGCTCTACAGCCCAGTATGGGGGAGATGTTGTAACGTGTGTGATGTAACGTTACATCATGATGTAATGTTTGTTACTAACAAAATAATTAAAAAAATTCATGTCGGCTCATAAAATAAAAAATTAAATTATGGAAAGTATTTAAAAAAAATCCATGTTGGCTCGTAAAATAAAATATTATGAAAAGTAATTAAAAAATAGATGTTCGTTTATAAAATAAAAACTTAAAACTTCAACCCGGATCTATCAATCAAGAGAGATCAAATTTCTTGAGTTTAAATTTAAAAAAAGAAATACACCTCAAGAAATTGGATTCCTCTCGGTGCTTGATAGATACAGCTTTAAGATGGATTTATGCTGGTTAATTCCAATTAATTAGATTTTCATGAATTGTTGGCCAAATCACTTGGGAGTTGCCTTGGATGAGTTCCATGATGCTCTAATGTCCCATACCAATCAAAATCATGCTCTAATGTTTCATTTCATATTAGCCCTTCATTTTTCCATTATTTCCACTTTTCAACATTTCTAGCAGTGTAGCACGACTCGGCCAAGACAAGCGGTTACTCGCGAGTCTACCAGAGTCAAACCTCAAAACGAGTAACCGTTCCATACTCGGTGCAGACTTGGCATACTCGGCACAGACTTGTCTACTTGCCAAGACTCACGCGTACTCGGCACAGACTTGGTCGGACTCGCCTGAACTCGCCTGGACGCACTAAAGAGACCCCCGCGAAATTGACAACGGACTTCAAACATTTTTATGGTTTGCTTGAGTTTTGGGGGTGTGTTTTTGGAGGAAAAAACAATGTGAAGAGAGTGGAAGAGGTTATAAACTAAGTCACCTGGTTCGAATTCATGTTCGAATTCGACGACCTTGAAATTCGGCAAAAAATCGGCACTTGAAATTTTGGCGATAAAAATCGGCATAAAATTCGACATTAAGTTCGAATGACTAAAAAATAATAAAATATATGAATTTTTTCAATAAAATTAATTATGCCCATTAAACTATGAACACTAAACACATCAGCAATGAACATGATAGTCATAGAATAAATAAAATAATTAATGAATAAAAAACGAATTTCAAACTTGTAAAATAGTTAATGATAAAAAAATCCAAACTTGGAGATTGGAGCGTTGGATGCCAGAGCATTGGTCGATGGCAGAGGATCAAGGTTACACGAACCGTGGGTGCGATCGGAGTCGGCTGAAGAATCCGATACGGGATTCAACACTCATCCAAAATTAGGAATCGGGGATTCAAAACCCTAACTATATATATTATACTTTTATAAAAATCACAAATTTAAAATCATACTTTATACATTATAGATTCATACAACCTAATATTGAGGAGATGGCACTTTGACAATAAAAATTAAAAATAAATAATGTTCCTCTTTCAAATATATTTAAACATAAATAACAATATAGTTAATAACTTAAATTTTATAGTTAATAACTTTAAAATTTTATAGTTAATAACTTTAAATTTTAATGGTTTAAAAAGTTGACTATTTATATGCATATATAATCGCACATATAGATGACGAGGTCGATTAGTATGCTATAAAGGGGAAATATTCACGTAGACAAAACTTTAAATAATGCATACCAGTCTTCAATGAGCAATTGAACGCATTTTGAACCTAATGACAATTTGAGCATAAATCGCTATGGTTCTCATTTACAAGCATACGAAAACTCGATCCCTATTACTATCTCGACATTCCACAGTATAATGGGAGTCGTGAACCCAATCACAATGAGGTGTATAACGATGTGGAGCTCTACTTTCCTACCCTCGACGCCATTGAGGCACTCAAAGATTGGATGTATTTCGCTCCAAGAACTCCAGCGGTGCGGAGTTCTGTCTGGCTTCTAATGAGGCGGTGGTGGACTCGTGCGAGGGAGCCACCATTTGGTGGTCTCACCACATCGATTATCATGGCAAGGATTGCTGGATCGAGAGGCGTTGCTTTACTCTATGGATGAAATCACTAAAGGATGCAAATCGCAAGAGGCTGGGCGAAGATCTCTTCACGAACTTGCCTACATTAATCTCTGCTCCGAACCTTCTCGAATCCGAATCTTCTCTGAATCGAATCCGAACCGAATCTGAACTGAATCTGAACCGATTCCTTGATTCCCCATTTCCTCTGAGGATCAGATATTGATATAGAGCCTGGGTGGCCAAATCCGGTAATGTAGCAGATGATAGATCGGGGTCCTTGAACTTTGATGTTTGAAATGGAGTCTGAGTGGCCACTGCCAACTGAGACTAGGCCCACGAGATAGTGGATACTGCTCAGCATGCAGGTGCTCACTGGGTCGCTGCACTCACGAGTCGAGTCATGACTCATGGATTGGCGACGGCCGCTGGAGACTTGGATGAATCGGCTCTTCCATGGGAACACTCACACAGAGAATCGACCGCACTAGTGGAACGAGCAGTGAAGAATGTCAACAAAAGGAATGACGAGTCTTGACTCTTCGCGCGTGGAGGTGTAGGAAAAGTAGGGTTTACCCACGGCCCCAAAAGGGGGAAAATGATTTTAAACGATTTTCTGACGAATTTTATAGGAATTATATACAGTTTGACACGATTTAATTCATCATTCGATTCGTCTAAAGGAAAAATTCAAAATCGCCAATGAAAATCACCGAATTTTATCGATTGAGTTCGGCTGTGGCAAAAGATCGTCGAATTTCGATTTTCAAGGCAGAAAATCACCGAACCCGGTAACTTAGGTTATAAACACCTCTTAGCCTCTCATTCTTCATTCATCAATCACAAAGACTCAAGAGTATTCACTATTGAGTGGAGTGCAACTGTCGAGGGTGCAAGCATGACATGATAGTGGGATGATTATGAGCAGAGGGGCACAACATCAACACATTGGATTCCTCTTGAGGTTAGCCTAGGATTCGGGAATTGCAGTAGTGGACAGTACAGTAGAGGACATGGAGGCGAGAGTCAGCTATCACTTTCAGGAGCCTATCCATATTGAGCAATCGATTAGTCTCATAGGTGGAAGACAGTATGAGGAATGGATACAGTGTTTATTGGCTTGGTTGTTTTGGAGTCTACAGGATGCTCTTTGTGTGGATACTACGTAGGGTAGTGGTGGATGTAGTATGTACTCCGTCATTCTCGGATTGATTTGGGACCCGAGATTACAGTGACTGGCAGTTCAGTGGTTGCTAGAGAAGAGAGGACCCTTATTTATTTTCAGGTACAGGGAATTGAGACTTTAGTGGAGAGATTTTCCGAGGAGCTGGCCGAGCTTCCATCATGGTTGATTACTCTACTTATAGGATGCTTTCAAGACGTCTCTTGTGATGGTATCTCGCAGAATATTATCTTGAGTAGAGGGTGCTACAGATCTCCTAGGATGATTTGGGACCCTGAGATCATCTCGGGATTCAGCTGGTTCAGTTTGATGGATTGGGGAGTTGCATTGACATTGCTTGAGGACAAGCAATCTTGGCGAGGGAGGATTGTAATGTTCCGTTTTGATAAACCAGAACAACTGACATGCAGAGCATGCGAGCCATAACTCAAGAGCATGCAAGCATGCATCAATTAAATTGCATGCATGCAAAAAGTGAGTTGCATGCAACTCAACTTAATAAAAGAACGAAAAGCAAGTTAGGGCATCCAATCTCAACATGATAAAAATAAGGAAAAAGTGAGTTACTGGGCATCCATTGTTATTATTGATCATTGAGATTCATGTTAAGAGCTCTAAGAACCATTTAGGGTTTAGGGCACACTGCCCTAGCCAACATTGGTTTCGACGGTGAAATCTATCCGTCCTAGTCAACTTTAGTGAGTAGATCATCCAGATCTACTATTGTGTTTCATTGCCGTAATTTGAGGATTGCATGTTTAACTACAAATCTGAGTTGAAGCAGAGGTCAAGAGGAAGGGCGCTATTTGGTTCTCTTGTGAAATTGTGGCATATTAGTCAAGAAGAAAGGAGGACGAGCTCACCCACAGGGTCTAGGAAGGATGCAACCAGTGTATGAAGGAAATCTGAAGGGGTTTGACAGTTCTGTGTTTTACAGGAGGGTGCACCCATAGGTTCCAGTGGTAGGGAAGTAACAGCGATTGAAGGGGTCAGCTTATTCCTATCCATTGTGTCTATTCCACAATCTTCTCTTGTTGCAATCTGAACCATTAAAAGAAGGGCGCTGCCACAGTAGATCAATGAGACATTTGATTGAGAATCTCTGTCAATTGTGGAGGGCGTGATCCTTAGAGAGGTATTATATATCCAGTATAGAAGTTACAGGAGGAGAAATCGAGTTATAGTGCATGTGGGGAGAATATCTCAAACTGCTGGACGTTTTAAGAAGCTTTCTATCATCACTTGTGAGCATATCTTTCATTCTGGGTGACAAAGACAGTCAATACAGCCATTTAAGAAAGTCTGCCAACACCCATCACCTACAGGAAATTATCTACAGGAGGCATTAGTATGATGCAAATCTGATTGGTGGAGTAATCTAAAGACAAACAAGTAGCTACAGGGAGGCTTGTATGCATTCTACTCGTTGCCAACCACATCAAGCCTGCGACATCAACATTATAAATCTGCTACAGCATTGTGAGTGTCTTCTATACCACAGAATAGCAGCAATATTACTTTGATCTGGGGTGTGGCTTTTCATTAGAAGCATTTACCTCTTGTGGCAGCTAGGATTCAAATACCATGTGAATATCTCTCATTGACAGCAGCGTACCACTCCTTCAGAGGTCATCCTTTGACTATAAAACACGACCATTAACAAAGGAATCAGATCTGTATTAGAGGAAGGCGTCATAGTATTTGGAGGAAACACTTTGGTAGAAGAAATCACAGAGCCATTCTTACTGGGCGTCAATCTCTTCAGAATTACGCATGCATGAGTAAAGGTGTGACCTGATTTTCTGAAAGTAATTGCATTATCAAGCAATCTCATATCAATTCCAAATATCAATACAGCTGCTACAGCCGTCTTTATCCAAGCATATTGTAGCTCAAGGTTAGATGTATTTCAGTTTGAAGATCTAATTATTATTATTTGGGTTGGCTGTAATTCCATTTTCAGAATTGAATGAATGTCATGTTCAGTCCCTTAAATGTCCAAGATGATGTTATTTGAGTTTTATGGGGATGTGTTATTTATAAGTGGCTTGTAATTATTCCGGGGTTAAACCAACATTAAGATAAAACCTTGCAAAACCAAACAAACCATACAAAGTGGCAGCGGTAAAACACATGCAAAGTTGTTGCGATTACTTGGTATCTTACAGCAACACTGGTTCACTGTTCTTTGCCTGAGCTGTCTGAAAGAGGTTGAAGGAGGCTGGAGCTGCTGTCTAAAGAGGGCTGTCTGAGACCGTTGAAGTCATTAAGTTTCATATCTAGGTTGGCTTTTTATTTGTTTTTTCATTTATTAGTGCTATTTCTCCATTTTTTAGTTTGTTTTTAATATTTTATGCCCTGTGGGCTTTCTTAGTTAGTTTGTGTGGTTGTGTATCTCAGTCCACAGGCCATGTGGCTGAGTCATCTGACTCAGTAACTCAGCCACAGGGCCCCTGTGGGTTGAGTAGAGAATCTTAGATCTGTGGGCTGAATACTTAGCCACAGGGCCCGTGGGCTGAGTAGAGTGTATCTCAGCCCACATGGCCACACTTTAAAAAAACGATTTCATTAAATAATTAAAAAAATTCAAAATCTAAATTTAGAAATAAATATATGATATTGAATATTCATTGTTCATTAATGTAGAACATTTATATTTTTTCAATTTTGCAATCCAAATTCCATGGCACCCAAGGCTAGAATCCCTCTTGATCTGGTGTGGCGGTATTGTGTCCGATTGATTCCTGGTGATGACAACAAGGTCAGTTGCAATTTCTGCTCCCTCCAAATGTGTGGGGGCATAAACAGGTTGAAATACCACAAAGATGTGGTTTGTGACAAGTGCCTTGATGAAGTCACAACGCAAATGGAAGTTGCTCTGGATGCATTTAGAGAATAAGGTGAAAAGAGGGCAATATTGAAGTTTGAAACTTCTGGGATAGTTAGATGTCCGATGGCACCAGTGGATCCAAGTACAGGAAACTCCACATCAATTTTTGCAGCAAGTAGAAGTTTAACTTCTCATTTCTTCCTTCCTTGTACAACTCCAAGATCTCAGCCAACCTTGGAGAGCTTTAATGAAAATAAGACGAAGGAGGCAGATATGGTAGTGAGGAGGTTTTGGTACCATAATAGCCTTTCATCTAACTATGCAAAGTCTTATTTTTATCAGCCCATGTTAGATGCCATTGCAGCTACTAGCCCTGGATACAAAGCCCCCTCCCATAATGCACTTAGGGGTAAAGAGCTAGATGAGGAGCTTGAGTGTGTTAAGGGACAATTGGAGAGCATTAAAAACTCATGGAAGTTTATAGGTTGCACAGTTTTGTCTGATGGGTGGACAGATCAAAAGGGGCCGGACAATCATTAATTTTGTTATAGCTTGCCCTAAAGGAACCATGTTCCTAAGATGCGTTGATGTATCATCGCATGTAAAGGATGCACATCTGATTTTTTCATTTTTGGATGAGGTTGTGGAGGAAGTTGGGGTAACAAATGTTGTCCAGGTAATCACGGACAATGTTGCAAATTATGTTGTAGCCAGAAGGTTGCTTTCTGCAAAATACCCTACCATTTTTTGAACTCCACGTGTTGCCCACTGCATAGACTTGATGCTGGAGGACATCGGGAAGATGGAATGGGTGCAAGCTATAGTGCAAGAGTGCAAACAAATAAACAAGTATATTTATAACCATGCTTGGGTGTTGAGCCTTATGAGGGAACTCTCAGAGGGTGAGCTAAGTCGCCCTGCTATCACATGGTTTGCCAGAACCTTTGTTTCCCTCCAAAGCCTTTTGAATGCGTACCAAGATTTGAGACGGATGTTTTGTAGCCATCAATGCCTATTTTGGAAAGATAGCACAAAGCCAGATGCAATGGTTGTGATGGGGTCTCTCTTAGGAGATAGTTTGTGGGAGAAAGTCACTGAGGTGGTCAGCTACATTGAGCCACTTGTAAAAGTCTTGAAGATCATGGATGGAGATAAACCTTTAATGGGATACATTTATGAGGGCATGGACATGGCCCGTTGTCGCCGGAACACGCACCCGGGGGGTAATCACAACATAAATCTTCAAGCTGCTTAGGTGCGTTCCTTGGGAGGCAAGTCTCGAGTCCAGTACTATCACTTGATCTTGACTCCTCTGTTTAGGCAGAACTCCTAACGAAGCCAAGGGGGGTAGTCCTTATGAGTTACTAAGGCTGATTAAGCTTTAGGTTTATGATTGGGTAAGTTTTTAGGAGTTTTGAATAAGATTTAACTGAAAGCAAAAATCACTTGTAGAATATAAATTACGATCAACAACATAAGATAGATATTAGCAATATAACATCTGATAAAATGTTTGAAATATTGTAAACAAGATTAGTGCCAAAAAATGGAGTTGATAAATACGTGCTGTTGTATTGTAAATGTTTTGCGAGTGCTTCTTGGTCAGTTTTATTTTATTATGAGATGGGGTTTGATTATGGGAAGGGGGAGCTCCAGATATACCATGAGGTACAAGGAGTAATGTCCGGAGTTAACTAAAGGTGCCTCCTCACAATTACGTGTGGGCTGGAATGGAGTCTCGAGGGTAGTGTTCAACACTACACCAACAAAGGTGTAGCCTAACTATGCCTTGAGGTCGCCTCCTAGTGGTTCCTGCTTCTCCGAAGAAATTTCCCCACACAATGATTAAGGTCTTAGTGCCGGATTTTCACTATGTTTAGGGTAGTTAATTTTATTAGGATGAGTTTTTATTAGATGTGAAGAATTATGGAGTAGTTGCAACTCTTTCTGATTTCCCACAGGCCCAGGCAAATGCCTGCAAGGGGAAAGAGCATACTTTGAGTTGGAAACTAAATATATGTTTCGTTTGATTGCAAAAGGTAAACAAGTAAAGTAAAGTGTTATGCTAATTACTACAGGCAAGGAATCTCTTTTCTGATCATCTGATCATGTACTCAGGCAAAGCCCTTTATTTGATGGCGAGAGCATACTTCGGGAAAGCAATGCAAAATTTATTTACTTTGAAGCAAAAATTGAAATTACTAAAACAATATTTATAATGTTTTAAATTTAAAAGTATGCTGCCTGATGTGTGTGTGTGTGTTTGTGTTTAAACCGAAAATAAAACTTGTTAGAAAAAATCACGCCATAAAAAAATGCGAATCGAGGTGTGGGTGCTGGGTAGCCCTCTTGCTCTTCCTTTATTTACAATTTACAATGAACTTTTTGGAGAAAATGCCTTGGATATTTATAGATATAGATCCAAAAGGATTACAAAAAATGCAAGGGGTGAATCTAAGTTGCTAGGGTACCCGTACCGGGGGGTTGGGCACTCGTACCAGTATCGGGTACCCGTACCACCGTACCAGGTACCGGAACTGGTACCTTTGGGAGTACCGCCTAAGTACCGGGTACTTCACCCAAGTACCAGGTACTTGGTTACTGATTTGAGGGTACCGGTACTTCAAAAGGGCCCACGTACCACGAGTTTGGGTACTCTGCGGGTACTTCCGACTGCTAAAAATTCAACAAACTGTCTCACAGAATCTGTAATAATTTGGATTATCTAGCATACTTCCACAAACATTCCCATGATTCAACTGTGCTATACTTCTACAAAAGCCACTCAACTTTGGAGATTGGAAATTGTATCTTTCAGTTTCAGCATGTAAAGCAGATCATGATCATTACAAAAGAAGATATAATCCAAACTGCTTATCAGCAGATAGTGGGATTGCAAACTAACACAAAGACAGGGTATCTATAGATGTTGTGCTCACCTTAATTTTCTTTGTGGTAAAATGTTACTAAATTCAGAAATGTATCATAGATTTTATATACTGTATTTTTGCATGAAATATGATGATTTTGCTGCTTTGATGTAGCAGGACTTGTTTTTATATTTTTTAATCCCACTAAAGCTTTCTCAAAAAAGTTAAAAACTGAACATATGACCCAAGATCCCAATGTCACAGGGTGATAATAGAAGATCAAGTGACACTTTGTGACTTTAAAGTAACATTGTGTTGATTGCTCTGCCATGTGTTTTGAGTACCGTCATGTTCTGTTTTAGCTTCTGTAAACAAAGGATGATCAGTGATCACGATTTTTTAATATTGGGTGTTAAATTGTTAATGGAAGTTGTGACAAAATTTAAATAAAATTTTAATATGATCACGATTTTTTAATATTGACAAAGGATGATCACGATTTTTTGGATGTAGTATGATAATGGATTCATGGAGTTATGGACATATATCCATTGTTCCACGGGGACGCGTCCCGAAGGGTCGGGGACGCATTTCGACGTTGTTGCGTCCCGGGGACTCCGAAACTCCATGCGAAACGTTTCGGGGCGTCCCGCTTTGGGCGAAACTTGGCGAAACGCACAGCGAAACATTTCGGTGGGCGGTGAAACTTGGGGGGACTTCCTGACGTCCCGCCCGAAACTCCGAAACTCCGGCGAGACTTGTGGGCGTCTCGCCCGAAACTCCGAAGCTTCGGCGAGACTTGTGGACGTCTTGCCCGAAACTCCGAAACTTCGACGAGACTCAAAACTGAAATATCGCATGACAAAGACTTAAAAGTGACAAACATGAAATATGATGTTCATGTTAATCATAGATTCATATATTAATATAATCATGATGAATCGTGTAATGTGCTTGACCTTTGCATTTACATTGCATGATTGCACAATGATGAATGTAGTGTTTAGTAATTCACTAATTTGCATGGGATGGTTTGTTATTGTTGGGATTTATATTTTGCATATTTTTAATATTTTTATGACTCTCGCGTCCCGTCGTCCCCTCTTAATTTCTCTAAAATTTGGAGGTGGTCTCCACACGTCCTGAATGTGCGTCTCCCCACACCTGCGTCCCGCCGTCTCGGAACCTTGGGGGAACATTGCTTATATCATGCTATTATGCTAATGATTCATATTAATATCAATATCATATGTAATTTCAATTTGAATTAATGTGCAAGCAACAATACCAATGTCAAATGTGTGTTACTTGTTGAAAACTTATTAATATAATTATTAATTATAATTTAAATTTGAAAATTATATATATATATATATATATATATATATATATATATATATATATATATATGTCTACAGTACCCCGATGTACCCAGGTACCCTCTTTCAAAAGTGGCGTACCCGTACCCGTACCCGTCCCAGTACCCGAGTACCTTGGCAACTTAGGGGTGAATGCTGGATGAAGCTGGGACGCCTTAGGAAGCTCCGGAATGGCACAAACATGAATTGTTTGACGCAAAAGTGCCAAAACCCGCTAAAAAATAAAATAGGACAACGAGTTAATTAGTGTTAGAAAATGCCCAAAATCACTTTTAAAAGTGATTTGGGCAACTGCAGAAATTATGGAAAAAATTTAGGCTAATCTACTAGTAAAAATTGAATGAAAATGACTCAAAAGGACAAGTCCTTTTGAGGATCTTGGTTTGCTTTTGAGGGCAGCCAATGAAGCACTTTTTAAATTGCTAAATAAAATTTAAAACCCAATATAAAGCTACTCTAACATGCCTTAAGAATTTTCAATAAATTACTTGCATGAGGAAGCTTAAAGATGCTAGATCTAATGCGGAATATAAACTTTTGGAAACTAAGATGTAAGCAAAATACAAAATCAGATCTATGTATGATATTTATTTTCAACACAAATAGATCCGAGAGGAACAGTAACCAATGAGATTTTCTTTAAACTTATGAAGAGAGAGAAAGGAAGAAAGGAAGCTTGGAGTTGGATGGATCAACTGAAGAGACTTCCGGTGACAATTTGTGGACTATGTTGGATGAATCCTTGCAAAATAAGAGAACAAACTTGTTCCAATACTTTTCCACGCTTTGTAACCTGTAACTAATTAGAAACTTGCCAAAGAGATTGTGAGATCTGGTAATAAACACATAAGAAATCAAGAAAGCATGTCAATAAACTTATTAAACAATGCTACATTAGATCTCTAGATATGCATGATTAAAGAAACTAGCAATAAACTTATTACTTGATCCTTTCCTATCAATTGATACCAATCGTTTCAAGGCCAAATTCACAATACGATTGAACAAGAATCTAAAGATACATGTTACCTCAAGCCAATACAACAATGATCATCCACAAGAGAGCATGGCACCATGTAGCCTCCAAAGCTTCAACTTTATTCCAACACACAATAGAAAGTATTACAATAGCAAGCTTCTCTCAACACAACTCCAACTAGTTTAAATGAGAGAATAAAGCCTCATTATATAGCAAACCACGAGAAGTCCTCTTTGACACTTGGAGAAATGAGTTGATACACTTGGAGAAATGAGTTGATACACTTGGAAAAGGCTTGTTGACACATGTGAGAAGTTTGGGGAGGTTAATGACACCTTTCTCCAACCATTTGACACTTTTCAACCTCAACAAGACACCTCTCGAGTCTCCAACCACAAATTCGCCCTCCCCTTTGGTGGATCTCCAATCTTCAATCAATTCATAATTTATTTGCTCAATATTCTCCTTGATTTGATTGCCAATCAAGGAGATTTCACATTTCCTTGATCCGTGGGATTGGGATTTTTGCCTTTATTATGTCTTTTTTGCTAATTAAATTGGTCTTTTTGGGGTTTTTGAGTAAATATTATTTTCTGAGATAAATACTTTCTCAAAACTTAGGATAAGTGGGTTTATGGGTTTAGTGGATGTTCTGGCTTAGAAAACGAGCATCCACTTGACAAATTACACCCACAAACCATACTTTTATTACATTTTTAATTTTTCTAATTAAACTATTAAAAAATGGTCTAAGACTCTAATTTTACGAGAAAAAAATATTTTTCTTCGAATGTAAAAAAAACTTAAGGGGACCTAGCACATGTCCATCCGACTCAATTCTAATGTCTAGCATGGTAATATACATTGACACTCGGGCTCTAATAACCTCCTAGGGTCGAGAAATCATGCCGATCACACCAACTTTGGAGGTATGAGGATACTTTTATTACATTTTTAATTTTTCCAATTAAACTATTAAAAAATAGTCTAAGACTCTAATTTTACGAGAAAAAATATTTTTCTCGGAATGTAAAAAAAACTTAAGGGGACCTAGTTGTTGAAATATTGTAACTTCTAAGAATATTATATTGTGTACTTTATTATTCCGAAGATGTTTCATTCCTCCGACGAGACTTTGTTGTATATCCAGAGATGTTTATTCCTCCATGGAGATTATGGTAACTTGGGTTATTAGACTTCCCTAGTGGGGTCGGCCCTGTATGTGTTATGTGGGTAAAAGGGTTATTAGACCACCCTAGAGGGGTCAGCCCAGTCAACATTATGTAAAGTGATTAAGTTGGGGCCGACCTAGTTAATGTAAAAGACAAGTCGGAGTTGTGTATAAATAGAGGAGGTGTGTTCCTCATTTAACACACATTCACTCACTTGTGATTGGCGCATAAGTGAGAGAGAGATCTGCTGAGAAGGAGCTCATGGTTGAGATTACATCTTTGTATTTGCTGGTCATCTATATTGAGGAAGCTTTGCTGGGTTTTCTACCCCATGAGTGTTTCCCAGGATAAATCTGTCTCTTGTGTTTATGCTGTGCTTGTTGTTCTTTCAGTGATCCTGTATATGCTATTGTTGTGAAATGGAATGTAATACTGATATTTTCTGTCTTAGCATATTAAATCTTAACATAACACATGTCCATACGACTCAATTCTAATGTCTAGCATGGTAATATACATTGACACTGCTCTAATAACCTCTTAGGGTCGAGAAATCATGCCGACCACCCCAACTTTGGAGGTATGAGTGAAAAACTCGAAAATTATAAGTCGTTTATTCAACAACATATAATTGACAAGGGAAAAAACACTCTAGGCTAGTTGGACTGATATCTAAGTCCTAGGAAAGCCGAGTCCGTTACAAAACCATCATGCTAAGACATTTTTTACAGTTCCCCTGCAGGGCATGTGATTTTATTTTAAAAAAAGGGCCAAGGTGGCTTGCTAGGACTTCTGATTTTATGAATATGAACAAGTGAAATTGTTCCATCTTCACAGGCTCACTCATAATCCACTAAGTGCAATTTAGTGGATAACAGGGCCAAAGAGGCCATCGAGACTTTCAACAAGGGGGAAATTACTGATTCCAGGTGGGACAAGAAGCTACTTTCACCATTGCTTGTAGCGGGAAAATATCTCAATCCGAGCTTATTCTATCATCTAGAGTCTAACATTCAAAGATATCAGGAGGTGATGAGAGGTGTCATGATATGCATTGAGAAGATCTAGGATCAAGATATTCAAGACAAAATCAACATGCAATGTGATATGCACAAAGAAACATCTAGCATGTTTGGATTCAGCTCAACCTAGCGTCTCAAAGACAAGAAAATGCCATGTAGGTACAAACTACGAAGATTCAGTTTGTAAAAACTAAATTGTTAGAACTCTGCTTGTAAATTTGCTAGTTCTCTTTTTCAATTTTGGCATTGCAAACCTTGTAATTTTTGTTGTTTTTAATTTTTACAACCCATTGGTGGATAGATTGTGGCTTTGAGGCACCACATTTACAAGAATTTGCCATCAAAGTTTTGAGTCAACCCTGTAGCGCTTTAGGTTGTGAGCGCAATTGGTCGATATTTGAGCACATCCATCGCAAAAAGGGGAATAGGTTGGAGCATGAGAGGTTGGAGAAGTTGGTTTTCATCTACTACAACCTTCAGATGCTCACAAAACAAATCCGGCCAAAGGACCTAGATCCGATTCTATTGGATTGTATTGATTTAGAGTTTGAGTGGGTTGTGAAGGAGTTCCCTAATGATTTGAGTTGGTTGGATGAAATGACTTAGGATCTCTCTAGTCTGCCATCTCAAATGGAAACTCCAAATACACCTGCCTCACAGTTGATTTAGTTTGTCTACATTGGCACTAGCTTCTCGAGGGCTTATTGTAGGTGTACTCGTGGTCATGCATAAGACTCGAGATAGTACATTGAGACATTGTCTATTTTGGTTTTCTAATTATGTTATGAGACTAAATTATGGTTTATGTATTTGAATTTTGAACTTGCTTCCATTTCTGATTTTTATCATGGAATTATATTCCTGTTCACTATTTAAATTTTAAAATTTTGCATACAAAAATCGTTTGTGTAATGTTGTACTATCATAGTTTATGAGATGATGTTATGAATGATTGCATAGATTGTAGTTTTATAACTTATATGGATTGGAAATGCCGTTAACCTCTTTTTTGTGCTTAAAATTTACCATATTTTAAGTTTTTTTCCTATTTGCTGAGTTTGTCCCGAGTCTTTCCCAAGTCTTTCCCGAGTTGACGAGTTACATGCTAGTCAAGTCTTTGCCAAGTCCCAGTCGTGCAACACTGATTTCTAGTGTGAAATTGGTTTGGGATATTTTTATTTATAGATTAATTAAATCCAAACCTTAGTCTTTGCACGGCATTAATTTTTCTAAAGTTGTCATTAGGATTTTTAGTCTCATCCCCTAAGTTTTAATTCAATCAATTGCTAGGGGATGCATCTTCAAGACATATGTCACACATTTGAGGGTAGTGCTCCCCCTTTTGCCACACATTTTGATGGAAAACACTAAAACAATAATATTTAATTGCGTCTCTCTTCACAAATTCGTTTTTGACCATACACTTCATGCATTCATCCATTTACACATTCCTCTAGAACGTTAGGTGGTGCGCTCATTGAGGAGGTCCACTTGCATCTTTGAAATTGATGTAGTTGAAAGTTGGTTATATCTCTTTCTTGGAAGGCTCACATGTTGAGGTTATAACTACCTCAATATTTTATTATTTGTTGGCTTGGCTCATGGAATTAGTTATTTGTCGAAAACATTATTTTATTTTTACTATGTCAAAGCATCTTGGAGGGTGCACAGGGAGGATATTTTTTATTGTTTCTTGGAGCTTTGACTTGGTAAAAGGGGCCTATTTCACTAGTGCGCCCTCTGTCTCTTGTAGATTCCATTGTGATATTTTATTAACTCTTTTAGTGAAGCGAATTCTCCTTAAGAAAATGAAAACCTTTGACTTGGAAAAGCCCTAACGAACTCCATTTTTTATTATTGCTGGACTTGTCAAGGAGTTGGTTAGAAAAAAATGATATTTGATTGTAAGAGAGATCTAACTCCTATACGAAAGAGTTTTCTCTCCATTCTTTGCATGGTTGGATTGTGAGAGATCACTCTCTTTTGGAACCTAATAGACACATCTTTCTTTGCTGCAAATTGTAGTGTAAGAGTTTTCTCCTATCAAGTGTAAGGATTTAATGTTCCTAATCTTTTATATATTGTTAATGATTTATAAAATTGCTAGAGTTGTTTTAATTAGGGTCAATCGAAAGGGAAACTTACCTCATTGGAAGGGATTTCTATGATAAGTAATTCCCCCAATTCCCTTTGATGATTTATGCATGAATGTATTAGATTTCTTCTTTTATCCTTTAGAGTTGTTGCTCCTTAATATTTCATTGCATAAATCACACCCTAACTAAACAATGTTTTGATGTGGCAGCGTTTGGGCCCTCCTAACACATTTTTATTTTTCATATTTCAGCAGATTAAGCTTTCTTGTGGCATGTGTATGCAACTCTTGTCTCCCTAACCATCCTTGAACTCACATTCTTGCACTCTAGTCTCCCTAACCATCCTTGAACTCACCTTTTTGGACTAGATCCCTTGACTCCATTCGACCATGTTGGATTGGCACTAGTCTCTTGGTCCTTCCATCATCCTTGTTATTTCTTATACTATAAGAGAAAAGTCTTGCTAAGCTATCTCTTCACATCACCTTGTGCTTTATTGTCTAATCCTCAACAATCCTATCCTAGGGAAGCCTCCCTTGTGTTGGAGAAGATTCAACCTAAAGTGTAGGGAGGGAGTTGTTCAGGTGATAGTGGATAATCCCCTCTAGATTGCCTTTGAGCTAGCAATGTTTCTTTTGTGCTTTAACTGCACATGCTAGTTTCAAAGGTAACAAGAGGCAACCTAGAATTGACTCATACAATCTCATGATGGAAATCAAGAGGGTCCTAGGGATGTACATGTCACGAAGCCTTTGGAATGGGCTTCTCACGAGATTGTATCAAACGCTTTTCGAAAGTGTATAAAGCAATGGTAAACTCTTGAAGAGTGGTGGCAAGCCTCAATAATGGATAGTGTGAAGATATGATCAGTGGTTAGATACTCTAGGTGGAAACTGGCTCGCCCTTTGGCCTTGAGGTGTTGACTCTCTAGCTCATTAGAAAGCTATTGATGCAAGACTATGGCATAAAGCTTGGAGAACGTGTTTCCAACTGTTAGAGTTTGTAGCTCAGACAGGTACTTCGACATTGTCTTGGTGTCTAGCATGTAGAAGTGTTTGAGACAAGTAACTCTCTAGACATTACTTGTAAAAGTGTCTTTTGTAGTACTTTATGGTCAATGGTATTGGAGAGCCCATGGTATTTGCATAAAGTGAATATTATAAAAGAGTCTATGGAGAGTTGTAGAGGGACATCATTGTCGGTGTGTGTGAAATCATTGATAGTGAGTAATCAGATCTAAGAGAGGGATTCTCTTTGAGACTTTGGAGAGAGGGACTCTCTCAAGATGAGATCAGTGAGTGATCAAATCTAAGAGAGGGTTGATCTAAGAGGGGGATTCTCTTAAAGGATTTGGAGCTAAGTTGCACTGAAACGGATACGGAAACGCGGAGGGACACGGATACGACAAATTTTCAAAGAGTCTGGATACGATATGGCAGGGAAACGACATATATATATATATATATATTTTAAATATTACATATTACACATATTACAAATATTAAAGTTTAAATATTACATTTTACATATATTACAAATATTAAAGTTTAAATATTACATATTATATAATAAAGTTTAAAGTAAATATTAAGTTTATTATATATTACATAAACTTTATATGTTAATACAATAAAGTAATATGTTAAACTTTAGATGTTAATATAATAAAGTTTATATAATAATCTTTAAAGTTTACATATTAACATATTACATAAAGTTTAAAGTTAATATGTAAACTTTATTATATTAACCTATAAAGTTTAACATATTACTTTATTTGGACACCCACTTTTTGGATATATAATCAAATTTTTAGATATACAAATCATTTTTAGATATACTGATTAAATGATATACTGATTTTTAAAGTTAAGATAAAACTAAACTAATTGTAAAAGCTCACCTTTTAATCATTTTTTAATATTGAGTAAATTTAAAGTTAAGATAGAACTAATCTACTAGTAAAAGCTCACTCTTTGAGTGAAACTCAAAGAATCTCTATATTCCACAAGTGTAGATTCTATAAAGTTTATGTATAAATTGTGGATACTATAAAATGAGGAATCATTAGGTAAGGCTATGCTATTAAGGTGTATTCTAGATATTGATGACTCTATTGGGAATTGCACTATATTCAACAAGATAAAACATAGACATCTTACAAGAAGAGAACATAATTAAAAGATTATATTTAAGGAAGTATCAAAACTTAGCATAATTTAATGATAATAACCATTATTATGTTGTCTCCCATAATTATGTGGTATTGAGGCTACATTATTCAAGGAAAATGACTAAGATGCATGTGATAAATGTCTTTGGATCATTATATTTGACGAAAACTAGGTCTTCACCAATAAGATGCATTTTTAGCTCTGAGATATTTTAATTTTATTAAAATTTAATAAAATGTAATAAATAAAAATAATTTAATTATAAATTTATAATTTATTAATGAAAGAAGATTAATGTTACTTTTCTGAAGAAATTAAAATTAGTTAGTATTTCATTTTCCAAATATCATTTGTCGCCATCTCCATCCTAAGAGACTATAATAATCATATGAAATTAATTTGTTTTATATCTTTTGTTAGTTATTGTCCATAAAAAGCTAAACGCAGTGGAGCCATCAATAGTTTTTGGCTTTCTATAATGGAAATTAATTGCGTGAAGAGAACAGCTACCTACCCGGCCTGCTCGTTGAATGAGAACCTTTCTGATTTTTCTCACTTCAAAAAAATCTAGATTTTCTAAAATCAATTGAAGTCGCCGTTCAATCTAAACTCTCACGAATAGATTTTCTAAAATCAATTGAAGTTGCCGTTCAATCTAAACTGTCACGAATATTTTTAGACTCACTGATAAGAAGAGCTTTCATTGGGAATCTTTTGAAGAAATAAGTAGAGCAACTGGCCGTTTCAGAATTGTCATTAAGCCATGCTCCTCGTCGATTAAAATTAATTGCGTGTTCGAGAATGGAACACTTGGCTTGCTTATTTTATGCTCAGACCCGCTTGAAACATAATTTTTGTATTTTGTTCTAATTGTGTCGCTGTTGGTAAAGGCGGAAAGCTTGGAAACGGAGGGATTACAGACTGATACGTATCACGATTTTTTTGATCTGTTTCCCATTTCTCAAATCCGTTTCCAGATTTCTCATATTCGTTTCCAATCTTCACTGATCCGTTTCCGTTTTTGCTGATCCGTATCCAATTCAACGGATCCGTACCCTCCCACGCTTGATATGTAGCACAGCCGTTTCTGTGCCGTTTCGAATCCGTTTCAGTTTCCGATACGGTGAACAGCGTTTCAGGGGGTTTAACATGGCGTTTCTGGTAACTTAGCTTTGGAGAGAGGGATTCTCTCAAACTGAGATCAATGAGTGATCAAATCTAAGAGAGGGATTCTCTTAGAGGCTTTGGCGTGAGTGATTCATTCAAGCTAGGGTTTGTCATATTGCTGAAGGTTTGGGCACAATTGCTGTAGGGGTGAGTCAAGACTCAAGAGTTTGATTCGGTGTGTTATAACTAGAAACCTGAAACTGTAATTACTGTTTTAAATCTGCAATAAGAAGACAAACTGTTTGTTGGTTTTCCCTAGGGATTGGGGTTTCCAGGGTAAATCTCAATGTGTCAAATGTGATGATTTCTTGTGTTCTTTTTTGCTGTGCATCATTTGTTAAGTAAATCAGTGTATTGCTATTTTTGATTCAGTTTTGTGTTAAATTAAGAACAACCATACCATGACAACTCGGTAATTGTTTGGATAAGAACTACTATGATTTGTGGATTAGGTGAATGATGTGTCTAGACCAATGTTTTAAAACTTGGACTCAGAGTCGAAATCAGTCGAGGGTCAACTCAGACTCGGACTCGAAATCGGTAATGACTCGGCTAATTTGAATTTAATGACTCAGTTTACAAAAAAAATACATAAAATACTTAAATTTTAAAGAAAAACAATACTTTAAAGATTCTAATCCATGATTCTAAAGCATTAAAGACAAAATATCCAAAGTCTACTCATGTATATACCACATAAGGGTGAATATATCAAAATGGCATGATGTGTACTATGCAATAGTGCAATACATTTTCTGGAATAACATACATAATCAATGAGGCCCAAATGGCCTGTAGAGTCCAAAAAACATGATTATGATGCCACTACATGATACATGATACATGATATATCATATATCAATGATCATACATCATACATGTCATTGATCAACATGATCAATCATCAAACTCATCACCACTACTAGAATTAGAAGTAGAAGTAGAATCAGTCATAGGCAATGGCATCATCATCTGGCTCAAGCTCAGACTCCTCAAAGTCATCTACAACTGCAGCAGTAGTAGTACTAGTTGAAAGCCTAGAAGCACAAGGTTAGGGTTCATCTTATAACTTTAGGGTTAGGGTTAGATTCTAAGTTGCACGAAATGGGGAAATGGGGACGAGTTTACGATGAGCAAAGACATTTAAAAAAACGAATGTGAACCAGAAATCATAAATCATACATTTTGGGAATCATTACCTATGTTGGAACCCTATTCATCAAAAGCACCCTATGCCTCCCTCCTCTAGGCTCTAGCCCTTGCCTCTACCTTGAATCTCAAAGTTGATCCTCCAAGGACAGTAGTCAACAACTCAACACCCTACAATCTTGATGAAACTTCACAATCCAATCATTAAAATAAGGTTGAAAAAGCTTCCCATGCTTAGTAAGTGATTTTGCTTGAGTGGAGAGTACATTTTTATTAAGGTCATGACAAAGGAGTTCAACAATCGAATTTGGTGGAAACTTTACAATCTTGAAACCCTGAAAACTGTTAACTTTGTTGAATTCTAATTGGGATATAAAATTCTACTTTTTGCATATGAAGTCCGATGAGGTTGGAAGTTGGAACCATACTTAAACATCCTGAAACAATTAATGGTAATGTTAAAAATTTGAGTAAAAGGATAGAAAATATGTAATTATGATGAAGCCCGTGGCTAAGGGGAAGTTTGAGATGTCGAGGGAGAAGCTAGGGTCAGTAGCTTGGGCGAGCAGCAACAATTGTTGGAGAAAGATGGCACACTTATGAAGATGATCCTCAAGGCAATTTTGCTGTATGGACCCTCTCTTCTATTTTTGATTTGCTCGAGTTATTATGCATCAATTAGGGTGCATTAGTGCTGGGTGATGGAGAGTGTTTAATGCAGGAACTACTCTCTTCCATGATGGGCACACTTCCCTAAGCATGCAGTTCAATGCTAGAGTAGCAGAGCACTTTAATGCTGGTGGTTACACTTGTGCATGATGTTGCATTAATGATTAGAGGGCTGCTTGGATACTTTAGTAGTGGAGTGCCTTTAATGCTGGGGATTACCCCTTGGTAGTTGGGTACATTACTCCTTGGTAGTTGGGTGCTTCACTCAAGACTAGTGGGGCACATTCATGAAGGTGGTTATCTTTTTGCATGATGGAGCACACTTGTTGAAATTGATGTGGTCAAGTGAAGCACTCTACTTAGGGTTAGTGATTACCTATTGTAACTATATCCCCACTCTCTTTAGTCTAGAAAAGGAGAGGAGGGCATATTAGCTAGGCAGTCTGTGAGAGATAGAGTTAATGTGTGTTTGAGTTTTTTGCTGTGAGAACAAGCATGGCCATCCTGTGTGTTAGCTGCTGTTGCACTTTTGGAGTAATAGAGAAACTTGTGATTGCTGTTGGAGCCTGTCTTGCTGTTCTGAGTTTCCAGATTGCAAATATATGAAGCTTAGCTCCTAGCCATCTGCTATTTTGTATTTCTCATAGTATGCACTATTGGCATCATTGCACTCCTGAATATTTCATTACAGAGTTTAAGTATATGCAAAATCTCAAGTTTTAGTAGGTGCAAACTTAGCTTTCTGTTTTAGGCCCTGTAGGTTATTCTTTGAGTGCAGATATGTACTGTGACTGGAAAAAATAACATAACAAGATAGGCTCAGTGTTTTGTGAAAGGAGTATATTATCTTCTTGAAATTCAGTTCAATGCATGTTATGATAGAATCAGAGAAAGCAGCTGAGTTTCTGTAAAGTGATATTTTTATACTTGTATTAGATTCGTCAACACCGTTGTTTGGAGGATGGCTCAATGAATGTGGTTACTCGGGGTCAACAACGCTTTCGTTTGCATCATTGTTGGACTGATGAGGATGGCGCAGTAAGAATTCATTATTTCCTGCTACTGCCCTTTATTTTTTCCGTAAGATTTTTCCTTGTCAGTTGTCACATGTTGACTCTGTGAAATGTGATGTACATTTACTTTCTGCCTTCATACAGCCATGTGCACAGGTCCAGATTATCCAAGAAGATACTCCACTACGCATTCCAAAGGATGCATTTGGTTCATTGGCATCTGTTCCTAGCTTCCAAAGTGGGAAGGTTCCACGGTCAAAACCATCAAATTCTTCAGATGGTAGGAAAATGGAGATTGAAAGTGAAGGAGATGACATGGCTAATGAATTGTCAGATTCAACTACTGAAGAGGGGCCTTTAGTTGGAAGATTTCAGAGGCAGCCATTGGATATGTATGAAGATCTCCATCCTGGACGAATGGATGATGAATTCAGTGGCAGTGATGAAGAGATTGTGACTGGTTTGTGGTGGATGCAAAGGAGACCTCACAGAAGAAACTCCAGACGATCCCCAGGACCTTCTCAACGGACTCCAGGATATTCTTTGAGTCAGAGCACATCTCAGACAAACCGTAATGATAACAGGGATGGTGGAGATAGCCCATTGCTAGAGAGAAAACAGTCTTCAGATGATAGAGGATGGGGAAGGGCAGGCAAAGCTTGGGCTGCTGATGAGTCTAAGTGGATATATAGGGCTCAGTGTTCAGCTTGGCCACATTGGGTGTACAGAATGTACGATGCATATAATCTTGCCCGACGTGCTGCAGGTAATTATTAAACATCTCTCGAGAGTTTTCTTGTTTGAAAATGCTTGAACCCTTGGCTTGTGTAGTTGCATGATTTAAGTCTATAATATTATTTTACAGTCAAGCTATGCCTATTCCATTTTATTGGCTTTTTGAGCACATTTGACTATTTTCATATAGTGTAGTTGTTATTATAGTAATTTTTTAGGATTCTGTCACAAAGAAGTTATTGTTTGTGGTTTAGTTTATGTTACTATAAGAAAAGATTATGTGAGATCTAATGTTCTTGTATTGGGTGGCACTGCGTATTGTGTAGTTCATAACTTCATACTTTGTCTCTTTGTATAGACTCAATTCTCTGTAAACATTAAAAATGCAATTTGTTTATAGCACTCTTACTTTTCTCCATTGCTAACTGTAATCGGAGGAAGTATTGTTTACTATTGGCTTTGATATTTTCAGTTCTAGTAATACTGTAATTGTCTTTATAGTTTTTCTTATATGACAATGAAATATTATTTTAATGCTTTCTTAAATCTTTGTTCTTTATATTAACCCGAGGCTTTCCAGTATGTTTTCGCGCATCGTTTATGCAAAATGGTGCAAGGATTTTGTGGTCGGCCATACGTGAAATGGAAAAATGAGAAGCAAATATCTGATGTGTAACTGTAAACTAGTCCAAGGATTGACTGCAGCGAATTATCTGGTCATATAACCTTATTTATCTATAGAATTATGAATATTGTCTATTACAAGAATGTTAGTATACACTCTTAACTATCATTATAAATATGATATCAATTGGCAGAAGTTTCATGCTATTTGAATAGGGTAATGCCATGCAGTGTATTGTAAGATGAAGGATGTAGCAAGTTTAGGATGAAGGAATTTTTGAGCAGTTTAGTTAAATTGCTTGAAAAAGATAAAAATAGATAAAATGGCCATCGGATTGTATCTGTATGATATAAATATCATTTTTCAATATGTAAGCCAACAACATGTAATGCAATGCAATTAAATTTTATTAATGTTGATGAATGACCAAAATAGGTCAGATTGGACTAGGAATAAAATGGAGTGTAACCATCTCTAAATAACTTAAATGAAACCTCATTAGGGAATGCAGTTAGTATTCTCAGGTATAAAAATATTGTCACACATTGTAATATGAAGTTGCAGAGAGAGATGGAGAGTTAAAACTCATCTCACGTGATAGAGATAAACTGTGAGGACAGCTACCATTATTCAATGAAATGAATTAATAATCCAACTCAAAAGTACTATGCTATATACTATTGTAAATAAAGTGCATTATAATTCTGACCATTAGATTAAATACACTCCATTACCCTTCCTGTATGGTCATATTTTACAATATACCAATCTTATCTCCAAATTTTATTAACTTATCTGGACTGAAAGGCTTGGTAAAAATATCTGCAGTCTGACCTGAGTTGTACAATATTGCAGCTCAATTTATCCACTCTCCACAAGCTGCCAAATACAATGACAATGAACATCCATATGCTTTATATGCTCGTGAAACACCTGATCCCTTGTCAGCTTTAATACACTTTGATTATCACAATAAAGTATAGTTGTGCTAGATTGTTCTATTTGCAAACCAACAAATATTCTCTGCAACTACACTGCTGTAGAAATTTTGGAATTCTGAAATTTCAACTCACACTGGAGGTTTCCTGGATTGAAAGTCTATGAATGTTCAACCTTAGGGCTGATCTGAAATATAAATTACAGCAGCAGACGGTGGAAAATATTTCAATTCACTTCAACCCAATCCACTAGGCAATTCAAGAGTAAGGATACCAAACATATGCCAAAGCGTTTCAGCCCTTAGGGCTCACTTTTTCAAGCATAAACTATTAAAATGGATCTGGAATCACTGCAATGAATGCAGATTTACAGCAGTAAATCTGCCTCATTAGCTTTTATATTAATGTTAAATCAAAATGTGTTGCTGGAAATTACCAAACCACGAAGATAGTGAATGTTGAAAATCAAATCTGCTATCTTACAAGTATTGGATAGATGGAATCTTCATGTATGTGTCTAAGAATGTAGTACATAAACATGTCATAGTTTTATCACAAAGCTGGTACAATCTTTCAAGCTCTCCAAAACTCTAGCCATGGAACTCTTGGACACCCTAGCCAGCACCAAAGATCTCCAACAAGCAAGCATCAACACTGGCAAGTCCTCCTTGGGTTCAACAACAAATTTGCATCACACAAGCTCTCCTCACTAGCATGGTTGTCTTCCTTAGGGTTTTGTAAAACCTAGCCATGTTGCATCACACAAGAACATGGCAATAAAACCCTAGTGCTACCCTTCAAATCTACATGTCCATACTAGTGTTTGAATCCTCAAACCCTAGGTCGCCCACTCTAGAATCATCGTGGGCGTTAAGACCTCCATGGATCATTCAAAATACAAGAATTCTAAGATCTTGCCCTATCCTTACATCCGATAAGAATAAAGCACCAAAAACATGCAAAGCGTTAACTCCACTCTCCATGTCTTTTACTAGGGTAGAAACCCTAGTGCTCCAACAAGAACCATAAAAACCATCATCATCTTCAATTTCATGTTCTTCTCTAGGGTTTGCATGTATATCACAAACCTTAGTCATCACAAGAACAAACCCTACCATCACATAGGAGCAATCTCTCCAAGCCTCAAGGACATCCAAAACGTCTTTCTTTTCCCTTATCTTCTTCTAGGGTTTCTTATTGAACCCTTGCGTCTAGCCCCCAGGGTTTCCTTATGAACCCTAACATCTTTAAGACAAGTACAAAGAAGAATACAACTGATAATAAATTCAAGAGCTCTCTCCCCTCTTATATATAAAAGTAGGAGAGGGAGGTTAACATAAAATAAGGACATGTGTCCATAACAAACAAGGCAACCCCACATGGAGTGCTCTACAATACAAGGATGCACATGCGTCAAACTAGGGTTTATCCAACCCCAAAAGTGAAACTCCCTCCAAGTCATGATCTTGGGCTCAATGCCCCTCCTCCAAAATGGTGCAAACTCCAACAAGGTTTTAGTCCAATTCTTCCTCTTGCATGGTGGTCCATTGTCCAAGTGCCTTCATGCAAAGCGCTCATTCTCTGACTGTATGCTACGTGACCTCTCATTGTGCCCAATACTACTCTCATGTATCAATGTTGTCACCAAGCTCCAATGCTTCTCCTCAACATATGTATCCGAGTCCATCACAAGCCTCCATGAAGTATGCTCCTTAACCCAAGTGTCCAACCTCAAGGTATATATAACATGGTCCCAAGTTTCAAAGCTTAAGTGCCTTCCTCCAAGTTCCCAACACTCCTCCTAGGTAGGCATCTCCATTGATCGAGCAACTGACTCCTCCTTTGTCCACTGATCAAGTGTCCAACCTCCAAGGTATATATCACACTATGTTGCATAAGTTTCCGGAATGCAGGAGCGTTGGGAACGTGGGTACAAGTATCATATACGTCTAGAAGTTTCCCCCAAATTTGTAGGAAACGACAGGTTGGAATGACAATAAATTATAATATGTATTAAAAAAATATAAAAATTATAAAAATAAAATAATTAAAAAAAACATGAGAAGAGAAGAAACATAGGGAATAAAAGAAATATAACACAAACTAGATGACTTAGCTTATCCCTTATATTATGGTTGTAACTAGAACCTCTTAGAGATGGAAATGACAATAAAATCAACATTACAATCCATGTCATTGATTATATAAGGTAGACTCTTTCTAAAGTGGGGAATTTTATTATTGATTAGCGATAACTGCAATTCAGCGTAGGGACGAGTGAATACACTAGCATGAGCGATAGACAGAGAACAGGGCACCAACTCCACAAGGTAGCACGAAATAAACTTTTACGGCAACTTAGTTTTCTAGAGAAAAAATTTCGAGTCAACCATATATATGTATGGTTGTGAGGAAATGGGAATGTTGTTGACAAGTCAACCCTCGAAGGAAAGAATCCATGTTTTCAAAGACATGCACGAATAAGCCAGAAAACAATAAAGATCAAATGATCTCATAGACGATGATGGGTGGGTCAGGTATATATTTAATTCAAGAACTACTCATAAAAAAGTTTTATGACATTGTAACTTCGATTTGTTTTGTCCTTAGTGTTCCATACATTCACTCCTGGGTTGCAAAATGCCTCAGGTGCATCCTCGCATCTCCTTCTCCTCTTCCCTAGAAATTTCAGTTTCGATTGGTGGCGATCATGAATACATCAAGTTCCCGATGAAGGAAACGTGCAAGAAAAAGTCCCCAAGTTCCCGATTTTAGAGGGTAAAAGTTCCTAGTAACTTCCCAACCTTCCAGAACGGTTCCCACTGCATTTGGAAAGTTCCCTACTAGTTCCCAAGTTCCCTGGAATGTTGGAACTTCGGGAACGAGTTTCCTAAAAGCCAGGAGCGGTTCTCGTGCTACATAGATATCACATGGTCCCAGTCTCCAAAGTGCCCAACAGTCCTCCTCCTAGGTAGGCACTTCCATTGATCAAGCAACCAGCTCATTTATTGTGTGCACCTAATTGGTTAGTCAATATGTTGATCAGGGTAACAACCTCCTAGCTATGGGTGCCATGCCAACACTCTAACCAAGGTCAAGTGTAATGTCACCCTCACCCAATCCGACCATCGGGAGGGAACATTAGCTAATTTCGGGCTCTCAAATTTTGCCCCAAAGCCATAATACGAATTCAACAAATAAAAGGTGTGCAGAAACATAAATAAACATACACAGCTGAATTAAAATCTATCCACACACATCTAGCATGCAAATACAAGCATAAACATTACAGGCATGCAATTAAAACATTGCAAATTCAAATGCATGAGAATACTTATCTTTATCCAATGTAGATCCAAGCAACTGGCTATGTAAGAGTGATTTTCCACCCAACCATAGGCACTCTGTCCAACATATACTCTTTCTGCTGAGAGGCCACCCCCAAGCTGGCCTATGAGGCCACCAGGGCGAAGGAAACACCTACAGGCTTCTATCTCTCAACCCACAACCCATTTTGCTCTCTATGCTTAGCCAAATGCTCATACAGAGCTCTACAAGGGTCTCACTCAGCCCTCACTGCCTTGGCTTCCACAATACCTGCCCCACGCAACACCCTTCTTGGCTCAGGCATACCCTTCATCGATCCATGGTTCTCTTGGGTGATCCATCTTGCCTGGTGCTTCTAGTGTGTGCATACAAGAAGTACAATCTGATATATGCTGCCATAGAACCACCTATAGCATCAATTCGTGGCTTCTCAAGCACCCATGAGCAACAAAACTCAATGGGTAAGGGTTTCTAGCTTCCCCAACCTCTCTGCTCACCTACAACCATCATTTTTCCCTTCCAAATCTTCAACATGGTCTCCAAATTCGAATTTCTAGGTTAGGGATAGTCTGGTATGCTCATGGACAGCAATGGAGAGCTCTGCCTAGTGTAGATCAGCATGTGAGAATGAGAGAATGAGGGTTGATTGTGTTTCCCGCCGATGTGCACAAAGCAGCGGAAATCTTTCGAAGCTGCTTTTGAATGTGTGGCCTTGGGGGCAAGCAAAGAGTCAGGTGTTGTCACCTGATCCCGACTCCTCCGTTTGGGCTTAACTCCTAACGAAGCCAAGAGGGGTAGACCCTACAAAGAGTTACTAAGGCTCTTTAAGTGTTTTTGAGTGTTTTTTGTGGATTGGGATGGGTTTTGTTTAGGAATTTTTAGACAATTTGCAACAAAATTATATCCAAACATATATTCGCAAGATAAAGCACATCCACAGTATATGATGATAAATAACCAACTCACAGATGCATTCACAGCATAAATTTAATCAAAATAGTGCAATTGTAAGATGGAACTTTAGAAAAATAGTGAGACAATTGCTTTGCTTGAGAATTGAGACCAGTGCTAGTGGAGTCACTATCTTTTGGAATGCTTGGAGTGCTTGGAAAATGTTGTGCGAATGTATCTTGGTAAATTTTAATGAATGAGGTGGATTATTGTGGGAAAAGGGGATCTCCAAGATATACCTTTCGGTACAGGAGATATGTCCGGAATGCAGTCTAGGTTCCTCCGTACAAGGACATGTGGGCTGGAATAGAGTCTCGAGAGCGGTGTTCAACACTACACCAACAAGGATGTAGTCTAACTGGTGCTCCGAGGTCTCTTCCCAGTGGTTCCTACGTCCCCAAGCAGAATTTGCCCACTTTAGACTACAACGTTTCAACGCCGGATTTTTGTTGGTTTATATGGGAGTTTATTTTATTAAAGTTGAAGTTGATTTAAATGTGAAAAAATTAAATAGTGCTACAACTGCTTTTGGTATCCCACAACTCAGACGAACTGCTGGTGGGTAGAGCATACGCAGTATAGTAAATGATTCGTTCCAATTTTATTTAGGTGATGAAAAGAGGACCCATAGACTCTCCGACAGAGAGCACTCTTAATCCGCCTTATGGCGAGATTCAAGAGATTTTGCAATACAAGCTAAGCTAAAAATAAATCTAAAATAACTAAGTAAAATAAAGCTCTCCGATAGAGGGTGCTCTTGATCCACTTTGCAGTGAGATTCAAGAGACTTTTTGTTCCTTTTAAGCAATTTATATCAAAAATAAATCTAAGCAGCTAAAACAGAATAAAACTCTCTGATAGAGAGTGCTCTTAATCCGCCTTATGGTGAGATTCAAGAGACTTTATGTTCCTTTTAACAACTTTATATAAAATAGGAATTTGAATTCTAACTAAGCAAAAAGCAAAAAATTATTCTTAGCAGTATATCAAAAATTGAAACTAATCTAAACTAACAACTTATTTTACTTGTGCAGGTATAAAGCAAATGAGAAAATAATTCCAAAGGACGATGCAAGCTTTCCCCAAATGGGGGAAGAAGGGTGCGGGAGCCGTAATCTCGCTTGCTTTTTATTTATGCTTTATACAAATGATGATGTTAATCCTCCTTCTGAAGGCACAAGGATAGAAATGGGGATGAACAAAGGGGAAGATAGGAGTTTTTTATGCCTTTTGCTTTTGCCTTAGCTCTTCTCGCTTTGTCTTTTTAGCCTTTGGGCTATTGCTTTGCCTTTTAGCTTTCCTGTAGGTAAGAGCTTTAAACAGGGGCTAGTTAATGATTAGAATTGGGTTAGGCTATAAACAAATAAACAATCTTTTAATGTACTTTGATAAATGATTTGAAAGCTAAATACTTGAAGTACAAAAAGAAGACAAACTAGATCAACAAAAGATGAAAGCTTTAGAAAATAAGATCTAGATACTAAGTAGATCAACAAAAGAATATAACCCTTGCAACTTTGAACTACTTAACCAAGAGGAGCGAATGGATCAAAGATATGATGAACTTAAACAATGGATCCAACTCTTAAGGGGAGCGAATAAGCTTTGAATGATAAACTTTTAAGAACTTTGCACTATTAGCTAAGTGGAGAGCGAATAGGCTTTTAGAGATAAAAACTTGAAGCTTAAAACCTACTTGCATGGACAAGAGCGAATAGATTAGAAAAGTAGAACTTTCAAGCTTGTAATCATTCGCTTTAGTAACAACAGAAAGGGAAAGAGAGTTGATTTTGAGTTTAAGAGGGTGAAGAGATGAAACCCAAGCCCAAGCTTGAATAATGAGATAAGTTTGGAAGTGCCTGTAGGACAAAATTCATTAGATTTTGTGAAAAGAAGCAAAGAGAAGAGGAAGCAACTGAGCTCCAAGTCCTACTTCGCCTTCGATGATCTGCAAAACTCAAACAACCTTCAACACAAGATCAAATATAGTGTGATAAACTAAATAAAATCAAAAGAGCATTAGTATAACTGAATACAACTTGCTACTTTTAAATCTTAGATAACCTAGCACAAGCAAACAATTTGAAAACCTCAAATGTCTACTCTATGGACTTATAGAAAGCCTTCTAAGCTAACAATCTTGCATATACAAGATAGATCAGATTAGGCAAATATCACCTCGGTTCAAGCATACACAATGAGACTCTGCACCATTTAGACCTCCAAAGTCTTAACTTTATTCAAAACTTGCTTGCCAAATAGCAAAAGCATTACAAAATAATATAGCAGAGGTTCCTTGCAAAAATTCCACCCCAAATGATGGAGCAAGGGCCTTCTTTTATAGAGTCACAATAGGAGAAGCGAATGCTCAAAGGAGAGGGCGAAAGCCACAATCCGTGGAGTGATCTACGCTTGATTGAAAAGAGATATGCATTGGAGCTTTGGGTTGGTTGGTGTGATGGGATGAGGTGGCTACCATCTCATGAGAGGAGTGCCCCTATCCCTTGTAACTCACGCCCACCACTTTGGAGTACTCGACTACCAAACGGGACCTTCACTTGCTCAACTCGTGACCTTGAATTCACCCACGTGAGGGAGGCCCATGCTTCATCTTTTTTTTAATAGCCATTCGCTATCCTAACTCAAATTTGGCATGTGCTTTAATCATTCATGTGGTCGTACACCTTATTAGAACATTAACCACCCTTTCCAAAATGATTTTTTAATCATTTTTTGTCTTTTTTGATTTTTGTCATATGTGCAATTTGTAGAATCATTAGTAATTAAGTGCCATTTTGTAGCACTTTTAGGAAAAATGCCACAAATAACTACTTAGTTGCCCGAAACCTAGGAAAAGTGGGTCCTAGGTTAAAGAGGACACGTTGAGCGTCAAAACGAGCCTCCCCACGCCAAATTCCGCCTCCAGATGAAGCTTTTATTACATTTTGAAATTTTCCAATTAAACCATTAAAAATGGTCTAATTTACAGAAAAAATTATTTTTTCCAAAATGAAACCAAACTCCTAGGGGACCTAGTGCATGTCCATACGACTCAATTTAGATGGCTAACATGTAAAAAATACATAGACACATAGACTTTAATAACCTCCCTAGGTTCGGCCACCATAAGAATACTCTAGCTTTGGAGGTATGAGTGAAAAAATCAGGAATTATACGCCACTGAAGTGCAACGCATAATTCCGAAGGAAAAAACACTCTAGACTATCCCCCTGATAGCCAAACCTAAGGTAAGCCAAGTCTTTTACAAAATAATCATGCTTAGACCAACTTATTACAATTCCCCCAGGGGGCCTAGACATGCAATTATTACAAAGGGGCCAAAATTGGCCCTGCAAAAAAGGTCTTCTAAACTTCTGAACATTGAAAATGAACACTAAACATGTTAATGAAACTGGTGGCTCACAAGAAGTCCAACTATGGTACAAAATAGTTGGTAACATACTCCAAGGGATATGAGAAAATGGTGAAAAGACAACTGACATAACTTCTGATAGTAGAAGAAAAGATTCCTGGCAGCTGCAGACTGACTTCTGTCATGACAAAACTGTCACAAAAGTGCAATCAACCCATGCTTCAATAACTACATTAGGTGACTTTTCCCACCAACCTCACACATGCATTCAATGATTGGAGAATAGTAAAAAAAGGAGATAATTGGCTTATTCAAGGAACTTTCCTCTTCCCCTCTAGTAGAATCATAGCCCTTTTGGTGCTCTTTACACAACCATTCTTGGACCATTTTATTATTTATGCACATAATATTTACATATATTCTAAATCAGCATAAAAGCCAACCAAACTTTCCAAATAAAATATATACATCATACATGCCTAGCCATTCACTAGTCGGGCTTGGGCTTGAGCTCCACACTAGCATATTTACATCATTTACATAGTTTTGGTTAAATACATTCCAAGTAAAAACTCTAGGGGTATTACGTCAAGCCTCCACCCACATTGAGCCATCCATATGTCCATGAATCATCACCAAGAGGCTAGGAGACATCGCTCTCTTTGCTTGGTCAAAACAATTTTGGAGTAACACCAAGTTAACAACTGCCTTACAAGCTACATTAACATCTACTCTATATTTTGCTTTAGACAGAGTTCCATAGTTTGTTTCCTTTTACTTAGCCAGGGAGCAACACTTTTATCAAGACTGCAAATATAACATATATTAGATTTCCTATCATCCATTTAATCTGTCCAATTGGAATCTGTGAACCATCAACTGAAAATTATCCACTCTAGCATACAAGATTTCGTATTCCAAAGTCCCCATTCAAACCCATCTTGGCTGCACTTCAATGTTCAACCCTTGTAGCTATCATAAACCTAGAATTTTAGGTTACTGGAAAACTCAAATCCGAACTTCTTGTTATAAGATATATAAAGATGACCACCAACTATTTGTACATTGACTCAGTAGCCAGTTTCAAGTCATTGTTGGCTTATAGTTTCACTTCCACGGGTTTATCTGCTGCCTTGTGATCTTCCATGCAAAATCTCTATAACAAACTTTTAACATACTTGTTTTGTGAAAGAAACACCCAATCTTCAGTTTGACAAAATTTTACACTTAGTCAATAATGTAACTGGGTTAGATTAGTTATGTCAAAAGTTGTACACAAACTAGACTTTATACCATAGTTTTAAAAATCATTCTGATCGAAATCGAAATCAGCCGATTTGACCGAGTAGAGGCTAAATCAATCCAAACTGGCCATCAAATCGGTTTAGGTGAGTGGTTTAGTACCAAACTGGTCAAATCAACTAAGTCATGTAAAAAATCGTTCGAGTTGTTTGTGTCGGAACATGGGGGCTACGAACAACAAATTACTCAATTTTTCTTCTTCTAATTTTCCCTAATCTAACCTAACCCTAAAGCTATTTAATGACCCCCCTTTGTTTCCCTCACACCTATCTCATTCCATCTTTGTGAGCATTGTTTGTCTTGGAGGCTTGGAGCAACACTGCAACATTCTTGAATAGTGAGGCAGTGATCGCCGATGGGATAGTCAACTGTCAAGTGTCCACTATCAACAAGCTTGGAGCCTTGGAGGAGTGACAATGGAGTTGGAACTTGGTGCTGGGAGTCTGTACTGTTGGAGACCAGTTTAGAGCAATGTTGCACGACTCGGACTCGGCAAAGACTCGGCTAGCATATGACTCGTGGACTCGAGACAGACTCGACAAATTGGAAAAAAAAAAATATTGTACAATTTTGGCACAAAAAAGAGTTTAAAAGCATTTCCAATCCATATAAGCTATAAAACTACAATTTATGCAGTAATTCATAACATTGTTTCATAAACTATGATTATAGGACATAACACAATTAATTTTTGTATGCAAGATTTTAAATAGTGATTATAAACCATAGTGTTCATAAAGTGATCACAAACCATAGTGTTCATAAACCATAAAGTGATCATAAACCATAAACCATAGTGTTCATAAACCGTAAATCATAACTATAAACATAAACCATAAACCTATAATAGAAATAAAATAAATATAATATATAAAAAAAATTAAAATAACAGAAATAATACAATTTAAAATAACTTAAATTATAAAATTTAAAATAACAGAAATAATTGGAAATATTATAACAAAACAAAATATGACAAAAAATAAATAAATACCGATACAAAAATTAAAATGGGAGATTAGTTTAGATTTTAAACTATGAATAAAATAAAATATAACAAATATATAACAAATAAAATATAATATAAAATATAACAAATATATAACAAATTAAATAAAAACAAAATAAAATATATATAATAAAACAAATTATAAATAAAATATAAATAAAAAAATCTAACAATAAATATTATAAAGTTATAAATTACAAAAAGGTTTATATAATATATATCTAAAAACAATAACAAAAAAATATAAATATATAAAAAATAACAAAATATATATATCATATAACTAAAACTAAAAAAAAAAATTAAAAATACAATAAACACTATACAAACTATCACAGGCTTCGGCCGTTGACTGACTGACTCACGATGCGAAACACTATGCGGACGAGTATGTTAAAAAAAATACAATAAACACTATACAAACTATACGAAACATTTAAAAAAAAACACTATACAAACCATAGTGTTTATTGTATACGAAACTATACGAAACATTTTAAAAAACAATACACAGAGTCAAACTCGCGAACTCGCGGACCTTCGGACCTTCAGCAACTCAACTGCTCGACTGTGTGATCAACGGACAACTGTTTAATGGCCGTCTTCCCTCTCCGTTTCCCTCCAAAACCCCGAAAATTGGCGTGCTGGAACCCTCAACCCGCGACCATAACGTTTCGTGTCTGTCAGTCAACGGCCGAGTTCAACAAGTGAACAACCGAGTCGCCGAGTGAATGTCAGTTCCTGCGAGTTCGGAGAGTCCACGAGTATGCTGCCGAGTATGTGCCGATTGCACGGTTTGGGAGTCGACTCGTGGAGACTCGCGAGTACTCGCGAGTCCCAGCCGAGTCGTGCTTCACTGGTTTAGAGCTTCCTAGAGGAGGTAAACTTTAAAAGTTTAAACATGCTTGATGCTGTCAGCTTACCATAGTTTCTTTTTCTCATTAGATTTGATTTTTTTTTATTATTTGCATGTTCATATTTTTGTTTTTGTTCTTTTCATGTTCAACTTCAGATTTGCATTCTATAGACTACAATGGCCCCCAAAGCAAAAGATTCTGCATGGATCCATGCAGATGTCGTTGAGGGGGAGATGTAGTTCAAGTATTGCAAGAAACAGATTAATGGGGGGGCACTTATAGGCTTAAACAACACTTGGATGCTATTAGAGGCCAAGTTAAGGCATGTGAAACTCTATTAGATGTTATTGGGCAGATTAGGGATGATTTGCAAAAAAAGTTTGAGAAGTTTGAAGAGGATAAGGCTAAGCAAAAAGAGAGAGGAGGAAATAAGGAAGAAGAGGAAGCCTGCCGAAATGATGGGCGAGATCTATGCTCCTAATTTTTTATATGAAGGCTCTTCATCTATCCATTCTACCACTCTTAGGGATCCCTTTCGATATGTTCCACCATCTCAGTCTAAACAAAATAAGGGAAAAAAGAGGAATAACATTCAAAGCTATTTCACACCTCCCACCACCTCTGCCAGTGCCAAATACAACACAAGTTCAACCCACCTTAGATGCCCATTGGAAGAAGCAATACAAAGAAGTTGCCTATGCGTACATAGCTAGATGGTGGTATGATGGAGATCTCCCCTTCAATGCTGCCCACTCTTCTTATTTCCACCATATGTGGGATGCTGTTATAGTTGCTAGTACGGGATTCAAAAGCCCTAGTATGCATAAACTGAGGGAACCTCCTTTGCAAAAAGAGATAGTGTCCATATAGGAATACCTAAAGGGGTTCAAAGAGTCGTGGGTCAGAACAGGATGTACTATCATGTCAGACAGATGGATCAATGGAAAGAACCGCACCATTATAAACTTCCTTGTCTCTTTCCCATAGAGAACTATGTTTTTGAGATCCATGTCATCTGATAAGGTGAAAGATGCAAATTTGTTATTTTTCCTTTTGGATGAGGTTATTGAGTAGGTGGGGGCAACTAATGTTGTGCAGGTCATCAGAGATAATGCCTCTAACTATGTTATTGCTGGTAAGATGTTAGAGGAAAAATATAAAACCATATTTTGGACCCCATGTGTGGCACATTGCGTAGACCTCATGCTTGAGGACATATGCAAACACAATTAGATCAAGAACTCTATAGAGCATGTCAAAAGCATCACCAAGTACATCTACAACCACTCTTGGGTATTGAGCTTGATGAGGAGACACACACAGAGCAAGGAATTTGTTAGGCTCGCAATTACTAGATTTGCAGCTCACTTCCTCACATTGCAATCTCTCCTATCCCAAACACATAACTTGGAACGGATGTTTTCAAGTGATGAATGGAATTCATCTCAATGGGGCCGCAAACAAGATGGAAAAGACACCAAGAAGGGAATTAATAACTCTTCATTTTGGAAAAAAGTAGCAAAGGTTGTGAGAATTACTAAGGCACTTGTTAAAGTGTTTCGGTTAGTGGACGGGGAAAAATTGGCAATGGGCTACATTTATGAGGCTATGGATCAGGCAAAGGAGCAAATAAGGGAAACATACAAGGATAGAGCTGGGATATCATTGATAGGAGACGGAACAACCAACTCCATTTTCCTATACATGCAGTTGGGTATTTCTTGAACCCAAAGTATCATTATAGAGCTCAGTTTGGTGAAGATCGGATCGGGGACGTGAAAAATGTATTGTATGAGTGCCTTGAGCGCATGGTCCCAAATGAGATGGAGCAGTTGGAGATACACTAGCATATTAACTCTTTCACCAGAGCCACAGGTACCCATGGCAGAAATGTGGCTAAGATTGCAGGAGATGTGGATCAATTAGGTAAACAATTGCATTGTTTTATTTTTTATTTTTTGTAAGCTAGTACCCACGAAGTTTCGAACTGGTGACTTAACACAAGAAGTGCCTTAACAACACACCCATTCACCGTCTATTTTATGCCCCATGGGTATTTTATTAAATTACGTTGTTCAAATTGTAAATACCTCAATTTTTAGCCAAATTGACAATCTAATTTGTTGAATTCACTTTGTCTTGACTATTTGCGTTTGTAGCACATTGATGTGAGTCATTTGATAACTAATGTCCTCAATTGCAAAAGTTTGCAATTTGAGTCCTCAGTCAAACTTGCAGTTCTTCCGAGTGTGAGCGCAATTAGTCTGTCTTTAAGCAGATTCACATGAAGAAGAGAAGCCGTTTAGAGCAGAAACGGTTAAATGCTTCATGCGGTACAACCAATTGATGAACATAAGACTTGATACATATCCTAATGTGTAAGAAGATGATATTGATCCAACCTCAGATTGGGTAGTGGAGACTCATGTGCCAGAGTTTGATGTTGATTTGGATATTGAGATGGAGGACTTGATGCAGGTTCAGTTATGCAGATCCACTATTACCATCAGTTCATGCAGGTGTAGATCTAGAGATTCCAGGCATGGAAGGCAATATTCGACCTCGTCCTTCTAGGCGACGTAGGTGTTCAACTATTACTACTACTGCAGTTGCAGATGACCTTGAGCTTGAGGAGTCTGAGCCTGAGCCAGATGATGATGCCATTGCTAGTCCTTCTAGTTCTAGCAGTGGTGATGAGTTTGATCAGTGATGATGTATGATCATTAATCATGATGTAGTGGCATCATGATTCAGAACATGTTGTTTTTGGACTCGACAAGCCATATAGCATATAGGTCTCTTTGATTATGTATTTTGTTCTAGTCCCAAATATGCATTGCATAGTACACTTTGTGCTATTTTGATATTTTCCAAATTGTGCCAACATCACTACTTGTGATGATTATGGCATCCACATATGGCATACATCACCAATATCACTATATTATTGCTCGTGCTATTGACATACAAATTTGGTTCAAAAGGGCTTCTTTTGAATCCAGATCGTGTAGGATGTCAATATTAATAGTAGGCTCTTGGGGCCTACATCAACCAATAAAGAGCCTTCATGAACTCGAATGGCAGTTTCTCTTTATATAAAACTTGGAACCTCTACGATTAATACATGTGTACTTTTTCGTCGAAATCCTCATGGAGGAAAACACTCTTTAGTATGTACATCCATATGATATAGTTCTAGCCAAAATGAGCAATCGTGGAGTTTGATGGAGATATGTTGTTTAATCTTGACTTATTTAACATCAACTACCATTGTTGTAAGGCCCTAATGGTCTATCGTTAAAGTGGTGGTTAGAAGTTGTTCTTAGTGGTCTCTTGTTATTATAGTGGTTAGTAGGTGGCCTATGTAGAAATTTCGAGAATCGGGCAATTAAGGAAAATGCCAAAATTTCACCTCAACCTTGAGGTTTCTTGGATCAATTTTTTATTAAATTTCAGCCTTAGGGCTGAATCGGAGATAACCTTGAGGTTTCTTGGATCAAATTTTTATGAAATTTCAGCCTTAGGGCTAAATCTGAGATATGAATTTACAGCAACAATATCTCACTTCTCTTCAAACCAATTTCACAAGGCAGCCCAAGAAAATAAATACCATTCAATTGTACTTCAATATCAGAAAGCTACAGCCCTTGGGGTGCACTTTCCAAGCATTTAACTGATTTGAAGTGTCTTATTACCAGTGTAGTCTCACTCGGCAGAGACTCGCGAGTCTTGCCGAGTGAGCTGCGAGCCGGTTAACCGTAGCAAACTCGCGGCCCTAACTCGGCGGCACTCGTCGAAACTCGCCGCAACTCGCCTCACTCACCATACCCGTCGGAACTCGCCTAACTCGCCACAGACTTGTCCCTCTTTCCCTTCCCTCGTGGCGGATGACTCGATCGAGATTTGACCACCGCAGTTCGGTTTTGACGTGAAATTTCGGAGGGAAGGCGTTCCGGTGTTCCTCCACTCACAGCGACTATCACCGAGTTGCGACCAGGGTTGTTCAGTGAGTCGCGACCAGGGTTTGTTCAAAGTCAAACTTCAGTGTTTGCGTTGGTTTTGCTTAGGGTGAGCCGCAGCTAGGGTCAGGGTTCCACGGGTAGCACTCCTGCGTGGACGTCGCCGGGTTCCAGTTTATCTGCGAGTCGGCTCTGCGCTATCCATCATTGATCCGATGACCACAAGTTGGTGCATTTCAAACTTTCGTTTTTTAATTTATTTATTTTAGATTTTTATTTGTATTTTATTTTTTAAAATGTAAAATTTGTATTTGTAATGTTTTTTATTTTAATTTGATTGTTATTTAATTTTTTTTTGCATTTTGTTTTGGTTTCATGCCTTTGGCAGCCTGTGGAGGCTGCCATCACGACCTCTCCACAGGCTGCCAAAGGCTTGAAACGAAAGCAAATGGCAAACAAAATTTAAAAAAAATAATTTATGTTCTTTTTAAGATTTAATTTAAAATTTAAATAACATACGCTTATTTAAAACGTTTATTTAAAGTGTTTTTTTAAATTTTTATTTGTATTTAATTTTTTTTAAAGTTTTTTTATTCAAGTTTTGTTTAAATTTTTAATTTTTGTGTCTACGCATGCCATCAAGCAGGTGACCGCCTACAGACCTGTAGGCCTTGATGGCATGCGTAGACACAAAAATTAAAAATTAAAACATAACATAAATAAAAAATTAAAATACAAATGTTATGTTATGTTTTAGTTTTTTAATTTTTTGGTCTAGCAATGCCATCAAGGCCTACAGGCCTTAGGCTGCCACCTGTGGCAACTTGCAGGCCTGTAGGCCTTGATGGCATTGCTAGACCAAAAAATAAAAAAAATTAAAAGTTAAAACATAACATAAATAAAAAAAATTCACTATTTTGCATACAAATATGGAGTGTCAAATATTGTATTATTAATTTTTATGAGATGATCTAATGAATTTCTGCATAGAATTGTTTTTATAACTTATATGGATTAGAAATGTCATTATTTATGTTTTTTGTGCTTAAAAGTTACCACATTTTTATTTTTTTCATATTTGCCGAGTCTTTGCCGAGTCTGCCAAGTCCCAAGCCAGCCGAGTATTTGCCGACTCCGAGTCTGACTACACTGCTTATTACAGCTGAATATCTACTCCTTTATCTTCTACATATGCATTAAATCTCTTAACACTTTCAATGCTATGTTATGTGAAATCAACATGCATAGCTAGGGCTAGAATCTACTCAATTATGAAGATAACATAATTTGAAAATCAAATCTGCAAGTGAACAAAATTTGGATTGCTGAAAACTTCATATATATATATATATATATAAGAAATGAAGTACATATCCCAGTGCTAACACTAAGCTGGTACAAGTGAAGCTCTCCAAATCCTAGAAAGGAAACCATAAGAAAACCCTAGCCACCAACTCCTCCTAGCTAGGAATTGCTCCCAACCAAAGCTGGTCAAACAAGCTAGCATACACACTGGCAAGTCCTACTTGGCCTTTCACTAAGCATGTATCTCACAAGATCTTCACAATACTGCTCTTGTCCTCCTATAGTGTTTACAAACCCTAGCCATGCTGCATCACACAACTACATGACAAGACAACAAGTACTTGTCCATCTTAGGGTCTGAGTCATCAAACCTCAGATCTTCAATTCTTTTGTCAATACAAGCACCAAAACCTCTATGGAACATCAAGGACACAATAATCAAGTCATCTTCAAAGCAAGACACAACACAAGCTTAGGACTCTTCAAGCTAGACTCTGGATGATCTTCCATAGCCTCACATGCCACAAGAACAAGACTCCAAAATCATGCAAGGTGTTAGCTCCACTCTCTATGTCTTCTACTAGGGTAGAAACCCTAATGTTACAACAAGAGGCATAATAACCATCATCATCCCCAACGCCATGTTTTGCTCTGGGGTTTACATGCTTGACACAAACCTTAGCATCACAAGAGAAAACCCTAGCATCACACAAGTAATCTCTCTAAGAACATCTAAGGCATCTCTCTTTTTCCTTGTCTTCTCAAAGGGTTTCCTCGTGAACCCTGTTATCAGCTATTTTGTACAATAGCTGAATTTCTTGTGAGCCGCCAGTTTATTGAACATGATTCATGTTCATCATCAATGTTCAGAAGTTCAGAAGTCATTTTCAGGGCAATTTTGCCCCATTTGTAATAACTGCATGTTCATACCTCCATGGGGAATTTGTAAAAAAGTTGGTGTAAATGGGGTCCTTTTATAAAAGACTCGGCAATCCTTAGGTTTAGCCATTTGGGGGATACTCTAAAGTGTTTTTTCCTTAGGAATTATGGACTACTCATCGGTGGCGTATAATCCCTGAGTTTTTCACTCAAACCTCCAAAGCTGGAGTATTTCCCATGGTGGTCAAAACCTAAGCTGGTTATTTGAGTCTTGTGTCTACAATTTTTTATGTGTTAGCCATCTCGATTGAGTCATATGAACATGCATTAGGTCCCCTAGGAGTTTCGTTGGATTTCGAGAAAATTAATTTTTTCCATAAATTAGACCATTTTTTAATGGTTTAATTAAAAAATTTCAAAAAGTGATAAAAACCTCATCCAGAGGCGGATTTTGGCGTGGGGAAGCTCGTTTCGACGCTCAGAGCGTCCTTTTCACCCTGGCACCCTTTTTTCTAAAGTTTCGGGCGATTACGTCGCCTCTGGGAGCAATTTTCACTTTTTTGGCATTTAGTGACCAAAAAATGACAAAATTCACTAAGTGACAAAATTCAAATAAGTCAAAAATTGAATTTTTTAACCATGGAAAAGGTTGAATATTAAATTCATGAGGTATACGAATACTTTGGAGTGTTGAAGCATTGTTTCAAAGTCAAAAGTTGAAATATTTCTATTTAGTGAGCACCCCCTCCCCACGTGGATGCCATCACCGTACGGCTCACTTGTTTGCAAGTTCAAGATTCGAGTGGTGGGCGAGTGTTACAAGATATGGTGGGGACCATGTCTTAGACTTAAATCACATGCCATTTAAATCATAGGATAAGCGAATGCATATGAGGGAGGTTTCACGTGGGTTTCTCTCCACGTCAAACATGCTCACGTATTCGGGTGGGCAGACTCTCAATGGGATGGGCGTTTTCTCCAATGGGGATGGCGTGGGTTACAATGAAGGACACATCACTCAAATCCCAACAGCCACCAACTCGAGTCTATCAAAGCGATCAACACTCCGAGCTTCTTCTTATGTGGATTCACGCCCTCCCTCATGATTCATGTCCTCCACATGTGGCATTCAAGCAATGGCTTGGTGATAGGAACCATGGATGAGTGGGGGGCGCCTTGCCAAGGCAGAGGACACCTCCCCACTCACACCAACTAGAACTCGTGTTAATTGATGGATCTGTACTCCAAGCTCCTTGATTGATTGGAATTCGATTGGGATTGGCTCTCTTCTCTTGCCAATTCGTTTTAGGCTTGCGATAGCTTGTATTTTGTATAAAGAGAGGCCCTTGGAGCTCTCTTTTCATGGAATTTTGGTGCAACATTACTCTGCCCATTTTGTAATAGCTCATAGCTTTTGCTATCTTGGAATAATAAAAGACTTTGGAGGTCTACATGGTGTGCCCTACTTGTCAAATGAGAAATGCTTCACATCTAAGGTGATATTGTTCTTTATATTTTCTCATATTGTAAATGCTTGATCATTTCTTAGCTTAGATTTCTTTCTTAAGAACGTAGGATGAACATTTGATGGTACAATTTATGCATTGATGCTAGATTTTATGTGATTTAGAAGTGCAAACTGTAGTCGGTAATATCTATGCATCTTCTTATCCCATTTTGTTTAAGCATACTAATTTTTGATCAAGTATTTTTATGAGTTATATATTGTGCAGATCTTCAAAGAGTAGAGTGGGGTTTGAACTCGGTTGTCTCTCTCTCCACTTCACCAATATTTTTCTAACAAACTTGTGCATTGTAGGATTTTCCAAAGATCGAATCAGTGCTACAATTTTGAGCTTGAGAAGCTTGCTACATTCTCCATCCTTAAATTTAAAACAAATCTTGGTTACTTGGTTACTCTTCTCTGCTTTTTGTCTTCTACATCCAAGTTTTGTGTTGAGAAAGTAGCCTGGGATTTTATCCCAAGTGCCACATAATTTTGTGGCTACTTCTCTATCCCCACTAGCATCCTTGCGTGCATCCAGCTAGCTGGAAGGTTTTCGGGACTAGTGCTTCTAGTGGTCACCTTGTTCCAAGGTTGATCCCACTTTGTTTGATTTTGCTTGGGTTTTCTAGCTTGCTTTGGCCTCTCTTCCTTCTAGTTTTGTGGTCTCCTCATCCTTTCGTCCTCCTCCTTTAGCTCTCATCTCTAGCTTTCGTTTTGTCTCCCTTGCTAGGTTTCGTTTCCTCTCAAGTTGGCCTTCCTTTCTACCTTGTTTTCCCCTTGGTTTGTGCTCAAACTCCTTCCTTTCGTCTCCCCTCTTCAAGCCTCTTCTCTCCCTTTCGTTTTCCTCCTCCAACACTTCCTTTCCTTCTCTTTTCTTCCCTTGTCTTTTGGCTTCTTTCCTCCATTTCGTTTTTGCCTTTTGCTTCTCATTTTCTTCCTTTTTGTCCATCCTTTAAGCTTCTTCTCCTTGTGCCTTTCTCTTTTTGTCCATCCTTTAAGCTTCTTCTCCTTGTGCCTTTTGCTTCTCATTTTCTTCCTTTTTGTCCATCCTTTGGTTTCAAGAGTTAGTAGTTTCATCATTTGAAAAGCAAGTAATTAGATCTTATTTATTTTGCATTTGCATTGTTTAGATCTAGTTCCTTTTATCAAGTTGGTTACTTACTTGCATTGTTAGATCTTAGTTAACTCCTGCATCTAGTCCATTCTTAGTTGTGCATACATCTTAGATCTCATTTTAAAGATTAAACTTTCATTGTATTTCAAACCATCGAGTTTCATGCATATAGCTTTAGATCTCATATTTGGTTTTTAGGATTGTTAGTTTCAAATTTGTTTTATTGGGTTAATGCTAATGGTTTATTGAGTTCACCATTGTGATAGGTTTTCTTTGAGAAAGAGAAACTCAATATTTTTTGAAGCAAGTAGAAAAGAAAAAGTTCTAAACCAAGAAGATTATCAAGAAACCAAAGGGACGATCCAAACCAAGAAATCATTATTTATCCTCTGTAATAGCTCTTAAGAGCTTGTTTCAAGCATTTTTCCAAGTTATCTCTCTCAAAGTCCTTCCAAGGGTTTCAATCGCAAAGGCATTTGTACTTAGTAATAAAGTTTGATTAGTGGGGTTTTTAATCCCCCACACCCAACTTCCCCCATTTGGGGAAGTCTTGCATTGTCTTTGAGTGGGTTCTTAGCTTAGTTTACCTTTTACTAATAGCTTAGTTCCATTTCTATTGTAGAATACTAATTGCTAGATTAGTTTGATTTTGCAAGTAGTATATTAATTGTCTTTCATTATTTTATCATCTTTTTGAGCTATCATTTGGTTTATGTTTACAAGCTGCTTGTCTTCTAAAAAGAACCGAAGACTCTTGAACTTCTCATAACCCAAGTCAAGAGCACTCTCTGTCGGAGAGCATTCCCATTGCATTTTCCTTGCATACAACATATAGATTAGTTAAAGTCTCTTGAACTTCTGTCACAAGACGAAGTCAAGAGCACTCTCTGTCGGAGAGTTTCACTGTGTGCTCTTAATAATAAAATACTTTCAGACTCACATTCCCCCTTTAAAATTTATCTTCGTTGCTTTCCATCACTTAGTATGCTCTGCCGACCCTAAAAGGTTGGACTCGTACTCAGAACAGTGATTGGACGTGTTAATCTTGCAAGTGATAACATAATAAAATTTTCACCCCACAACCAACGAACCGGTGTTGTTATTTCGAGAAATACTCAGGTAGTGGGCAAAGTTCCTAACTGGTGGAGCTGGGCAACCCAATCTGGGCACTCGCTAGTTAAATTCTTAGAACACCTAGCTTGTGATCCTAGACAGGTTCGTCATGTCACTAAGGGGAAGCCATTGGAGGTATACTTGTCCGGTTGGACTTTATCCTTGCTTTTTCAGCCCTAATAATCAAGAACATCTAAAACACTTTAAAATTTACCAAGAACAATTTCAAAACGATCTGACAAACAGTTACTTTCGACTTACACTTTCAGCATCACAACTATTTGTTTGACTCCATATTGGCACTGGTCTATAAAAATTTTGTGTATTACTTTGATCTGGACCATTAGTCCTTGTGCTTTTTTCAATTATCTTGTGGATGCTTATTTAAATTCTAAGTCAAAGTATATTGTTCATCTTTAAATTGTATCTTGCAATTTGCAACGTGGATTGCGTGTTTAATTGTGTTCTCATCATCATATAAAAACTCCTAAAACAACACCCATCCGCATCATTTCATCACTTAAAACATATAAAAACAAGAGCCATAGAAAACTCTTTGTTAGGGACAACCCCCCTTGGCTTCGTTAGGAGTTAGCCTAAACGGAGGAGCTGGGATTCAGGTAATACCTGGCTCATTGCTTGCCCCCAAGGCCACACTTCTCCCACTTGTAGTGAGGAGACAACTTTTGAAAGATTTCTGCTACTGGTGTGCATCTCGGCGGAAAACATCTTTGGTGTCACTGTCGGGGACAAATCTTTTTATTCCTGGACGACCTTAGTTTTTTCTAGTTTTTTACCTTTTTGATAGATTTGATATCTATCTGGCGACTCCACTGCCTTTTATTTTCCTTTTTTGGTAGATTTTTAGTCCAATCACTCTCCGAAATTAGACTTGAATCCACTTGGTGACTCCACTGTCAGTAAACACCTCAAGGTATTCAACTAGAAGAAACTCTGAAGGTTTACTCAATTTCATCCCCGAGCCTGAAAAGGTGTACAGGAGGAGATTGAATAAACTTGCTTCTCGTTGGATCCTTGAAGAACTTGGATCTGAGTCTGTTTCAGATATCCATACTTTATTTCAAGAAAACTTTGAAAACTTTGAAAACAATAATTGTTTCCTTACCACGATGAATGAGTATTTTACTCAGTTGGATTTCTCTCAGATAGCAGGTCAACCCCATGAGGTTCCTGAGAAGGCTATAGATAAACTCATCACTTTCACTGGCATTGATGCCTCTATCTCTGCTGAGCAACATATCAGAAACTTTTCCAGACACTGTGGTTCCTATGTCAGGGGTGCTGACAAACATGAAGATGTATACATGACTCTTTTTGCTTTATCTTTGGATGGTAAAGCTGGAAACTGGTATGACAACCTGCCAAATAACTCATTCGCTACCATGGCAGCTTTCAAGATTGCTTTCACCAACAGGTTTGGTGAAAAGAAGGAACCTAGGGATCAACTGGCTTCTTTAACAAACATAAAGAAGAAGGAGAATGAGGCAATGGATGAGTTTAACCAAAGGTTCACAGAATTATCAAATGCCATCCATGTCGATTACAAGCCTACTCCTCAAACCATTTTGCTATATTACATTGAAGCACTTAGTGGTGAAATGCAGTATCAGCTCAGAGATAAGGAACCCACCACATTGCTTCAAGCTCATGAAATGGCTATCAAAAATGACAGAAACATGTGGTCTCCAGGAGAGTCAAACATCCAGGGTTACTCTAGATCTTCAACAGCTTTAAATATTAATGAACCAAAAGATAAAGATCCTTTATCAGTTATGAAGGATGCCTATGAAAAACATATGTTGGAAATAAAGAAGGAAATGAAGAGAAACATGGAAGAAGCTGAACAAAAACACTTGGCACAACTAAAGGAAATACAGAACCGGGTGGTAACTATGGAAAGGACTCAACCCCCACCACCTCCTAGAACATTTCCTGCAAAACCAACATGGCAGAGAAAAAATCCCGACCATGAACAAAGGCCTGCTCATCAACTAGAGGCTGCTAACATGGTTGAGCATCACAAGCCATTTTGTAGAGCATGCAGAGACTTCCATGAAGAGTCTGGATGCTATTATGCATGCTATGTTCAGGAGCATGGTCATCCAGAAGATTGTGATCCTAGTACATTATCAAGCGAGCATCAGTGCATAAATTTTGTAGGTGCCATTTATGATATTCCTGAAGAAAGTTGTAAACAGTTGGATCAGCCTATTATAGAAAGTATGACATTTTCCCATCAGATCCCTGACGTTCCTATCGAAGAAATTTATCAAAGACCAAATTTTATTGAAGACCCTCCTCATGCCACCGAAACAAAAGACATTTATGAGTGGGAAGTTTTTCAAGACTACTTCAGTGATGATGAACACATATGTATTCCTGATCCACCTCTAGAAGAAACCATTACAGAAGCCCATATTGAAATGCATAAGGAAGTCTGTAATGGGTACAATAATGATGGTTTGGAAGGTTTTCTTCCTTATGGCCCTTTTTCTGAAGGGGAGGATTATGAGCATGAAGAGGACAGACGTAGCCTGGAGCGTGATACAAGTAACGAAGAACCCCTCATGATTGACATGGATATTGATTATGATAAATGGACTTTTATAGAGAGCCCCATCTATGCCATGGCTAAAGAATCACTGGATGACTTCATTGAAAAACCCATCTATGAGTTGTTCAAAGAGGGAGGCATGGAAGTTGAGACCTTGAAAATTTTAAACATAGAGGAAGAGCATGATATGTTTGCATATAAGTAGTCAGAGCTACACATGATTATCGACAAAAATGATCTAGAGAAGCAGTATAGTGAAGGGTCGGATTGGGTCCAATTAATCAAGCATATATCTCAGCCGTCGGAAATCCCTTGTATATTAGAGCAGTTCGAGGCTTGCACTTTCATAGTAAATTATTTTCAGAAGAGCCTTTCGGATCAGTATGATGAGGTACCAGAACTACCTTGACATCCTGAATTTCTTCATCCCATCCTTGTGCTTAAAAGTTACCACATTTATATTTTTTTTCATATTTGCCGAGTCTTTGCCGAGTCTTATCCGAGTCTTATCCTAGTCTGCCGAGTTTGCCGAGTCCCAAGCTAGTCGAGTATTTGCCGAGTCCGAGTCTGACTACACTGCTTATTACAGCTGAATAGCTACTCCTTTATCTTCTACATATGCATTAAATCACTTAACACTTTCAATGCTATGTTATGTGAAATCAACAGGCATAGCTAGGGCTAGAATCTACTCAATTATGAAGATAACATAATTTGAAAATCAAATCTGCAAGTGAACAAAATTTGGATTGCTGAAAACTTCATATATATATATATATATATGAAATGAAGTACATACCCCAGTGCTAACACTAAGCTGGTACAAGTGAAGCTCTCCAAATCCTAGCGAAGGAAACCATAAGAAAACTCTAGCCACCAACTCCTCCTAGCTAGGAATTGCTCCCAACCAAAGCTGGTTAAACAAGCTAGCATACACATTGGCAAGTCCTACTTGGCCTTTCACCAAGCATGTATCACACAAGATCTTCACAATACTGCTCTTGTCCTCCTATAGTGTTTACAAACCCTAGCCATGCTGCATCACACAACTACATGGCAAGACAACAAGTACTTGTTCATCTTAGGGTCTGAGTCATCAAACCTCAGATCTTCAATTCTTTTGTCAATACAAGCACGAAAACCTCTATGGAACATTAAGGACACAATAATCAAGTCATCTTCAAAGCAAGACACAACACAAGCTTAGGACTCTTCAAGCTAGACTCTGGATGATCTTCCATAGCCTCACATGCCACAAGAACAAGACTCCAAAATCATGCAAGGTGTTAGCTCCACTCTCTATGTCTTCTACTAGGGTAGAAACCCTAATGTTACAACAAGAGGCATAGTAACCATCATCATCCCCAACGCCATGTTTTGCTATGGAGTTTACATGCTTGACACAAACCTTAGCATCACAAGAGAAAACCCTAGCATCACACAAGTAATCTCTCTAAGAACATCTAAGGCGTCTCTCTTTTTCCTTGTCTTCTCAAAGGGTTTCCTCGTGAACCCTAATGTCATGCTCTTAGGGTTTCCTCATGACTCCAATCTCTTGCTCCCTAGAAGACTTCTAGAAGGCAATAAAAAGAATAAAGTACAATGATGATTATAATATGGAAAAGCTCTCTTTTCCCTTTATATATTGATAGGTGAGGGAGGCTAACATAAAACAAGGACATATGTCCATACAAGTCACCAACAAGGCAACTCCACATGGACTGCTCTACCAATACAGGGATGTACGTGTCAAACTAGGGTTTATTCAACCCCCAAAGTGAAACATCCTCCAAGCATGATCCTCCTTGGGCTCAATGCCCTTCCTCCAAGATGATGCACTCTCCAACAAGCTTTTAGTCCAATGGTGCCCATTTGCCTTGGTGCATTGAGAAACATGAAATTGCCCAAATTAGGGTTTATGTAGGGTTTTTTGCAGTTTTGACTGGACCATCAAATGTGCCCTAGGCCACTTGATCATCTCCCCTTCATAGCGCACTTTTTTGAGGTATGCCTTGGGAAGTGTGAAACTTTGCCTTGGAATTTGTGAACTGTATTGAAGTGGTGATATTGATTGATAGATTGAATTAACTCCTTTTATATGATTTATGTGTCTTTATTATTCATTGTTAACTCCATATAAGGCACTGATCTCAGCCATAAGGCTTGTAGAAGGGTATTTGTAGGTGTGTTGGTGTTTGCATGTGTTCTTCCTCCATTAGGGACTCTCCCTAGGGTTTAGGAGTTACCCGAAGAAGTTGAGGAGTTAGGTCGTGGTGACATTGGGTCTAACCCCTCTCGTATGCTTACCATCACTAGCACAAGGCATACTTAGTCTACTTTGAAAAAGCTACTAGTTTGAGTGGTAACATTTTTGGCACCGTTGTTGGTGACCTCAAAGAAAATTGATGACATTATATTGAAGAGGGATTATCGGGTTGAATCTTTTAGATACATTTAACATTGACAGTATGGTTCAGGTACGTTCTTGTTTTGTACTTTGGTGAGATTTGTTGATCTAACTTGACATGTCTTTCCTGCGGCTTCGATTGAAGAAAATAAAAAAGTACCCTACAAGTACTAGTTTGATCCAAGTGGTAAGTACTTGCTTTGTACTTTGATAGGATTTTTGTTAAGGGATAACCCTGTAGGTCCTATCTGGCGGATCCACTGATAAAAAATCAACAAAAAGGTGCAATTCAAGGAAATCTCAAAAGATGATATGGCATCCTTTGATGAAGCATGGATGTACCATCATTGATTTGATACTTTGGATTTCTCATGCATTCCGGGATATCCACATTAGTTGGATGTTGATAATGATGGGAAAGTGCTCCTTCCAAAGTTTCGTGAATATGAGTATGCAACATCAGTGCATATCTTGATGTTCAGCGGATTTCTCATGAAATCCAATATAATACATGAGGATGTTAGAATGAAGTTATTTGTGCTATCTCTTGATTTGAGGAATAATCAGGATGTGAGGGATTCGTATAAAGAGCTCCCTCCTAAGGGATTTTCCTCACTTGGGCATTTGGTTGAGGCATTCAACAAAGAGTGGGAACCTAATATGGATGAAGATGTGAGGAAGGGTTTGATTGACCATTTACAGGGAAAGGTCTAGGAGGAAAACCGTGATGAAGAAATCAAAGAAGACACTTTAGGTTTGGAGCTTTAAGACTCCGATCTGTCGACTGCTGCAAAAATGGAAGCGTGTTTCGCCCCTCTTGATTTATCAAACTTCCAGGGTGTTCAGATGAGTTACTAGAGACATTCTGGTCAGTTTTTCGTGATTATGATGATGATGCCAAGGGCCATGTCGATATTTTATGCTATTGGCTCCAGAATATGGTATCAAGGAAGATGTCTACATGAGGTTTTTCATCCTTCACCTGGAAAGAAAGGCTTGTGCTTGAGCCAAAGAAAAAATATCCTCTTTATAGAATTGATAGACATTTTGTGGCTATTGGTGTCCAGAAAAATGTAGGAGATGGATGCCTCATGTTGAGTACGCGAAGGGCTTATTCAAGAAGGAAGAGCATGTGGATCTTGTTGAGTAGGTCCCAGAAGAGCATGAAGCAGTCCTTGTTGAAGAAGTTCATGATGAAGATCAAGCCTCAAAAGGCTTGCTTGCATAAACTGTTGTTTGGGTTCTTGTTGATAACATCCTAAGGCATATGGATGTAAAGGAAAGTTCTTTGAAAATGAATATGATCGTGTTGCAAGAAATGAAGAGTAAGAAGCCCTAGTTGAAGAAATTGAAGAACAAAAGGAAATGGTGAGTTCTCCTTACCCTCATGTCATTGTTTCTTGTGATATCTTGGGCCTTTTGGAGGAAAATAACAGGATCCTTGAAGATGATGATTATTGGAAGTTCATGGGTCCACCAATCTATGATTCTTCAAGACCTAGCAATATTGTTTCCAAGCTCTCCAGTTGCACATATTTCGAAGAAGTCTATGAGCCTTTCTTGCCATTCATAGAAGAAGAAGAAGTTAGTATGAATCAGGCCAAACCGGATCTGTATACAGATTTGAAACAATATGAAGAAATCTTATTCTCCTTTAGCAAGGATAATAAAGACATAATCAATGAAAGTGGGTTTGCTGAAAATAACAGGTTTAAGGATCTTATTGCTATTAAAATGCTTTCCATAGATATGGTAATGTACATGATGATGATGGAGAGCCCATATATGACTCTTCCAGTGAGAGTAATGTAAATCTTGAAGACCTGGGAAGACATACCTTTCGGATCTCTCACACACTGGTTCAACCATCCTTGTCATCCATTCATGATGATTGGGTCAACCCTTTCTTAGTTGATTTTGATGATGAAGCACCTCAGGATTTGATTCCTGTTGCTATTCAAGACCTCTGCTGCGTGGGAGTGCCCCCCACCCCCTCACTCTCGCTCTTGAAGCTCGCTCCTTCGGAAGCTTGCTCCCAAAATGCTCACAGTTTTGGGAGTGCACTCCGGAGGCTTTCTCGAGGTGCTCCCTACCTCTCCTATACTAAAAGCTCCTATACTAAGTTGATCATTTAATGACAATATTATGGTACCTCCCTTCTTTGCCAAGCTCCTATAAAATTATTAGGGTTGATCATTTGATGACAATGTTATAAGTTATACTACTAGATTATTGATGGTACATGGTTTAATCTATGTTTTCTATAGCTAATTTAACATCCTACATGTTTTTTAGATATAAATCCATCAAAATAAATAAAATTTATACTTTATAAAAACTGCTCTTGAAATGGGAGCTTTTGAAAATTTCGCTTTTCACTTCGCGCCCGCTCCCCGCTCCCACTCCTTGCTCCCACTTCTCGCTCCCAACAACATAGTTCAAGATGATAATCATATGTATTTTATTCGTAAAAATGCTAATGAATGGTTGAAAGGATTTGAGAAAACAATCTCCGATGAGATCTCTCACGATTTAGTTATGCTTTACTAACCCAACATCAAGGACAGTGTAGGATTTCATACCGAGACTTCCTTTGCAGATATTGAGCTAATAGGTTTACCCTCTCCTAGGGTGGGCCATGATTATTATTCCCAACAATATCTCTTAGTAAGCGTTGTTGATGATAAGCAGTCATTTCTATCTAGTACTAGTAATTTTTCAATGATGCATTTAAACACAACTGATGCAGGTATGTGGGTAGGTATAGTATTTACATCTCCTTACCATGATATCTGTTATTTATCTTTTCACTTGAAACTTGAAGGTACGAATTTTGGGGCTAATAATTTCAAATTTTCAAAGATTATTGATACTGACATGATTATTAGAAAGTTTAAGAAAGTATTTGCATGTCCAAAAGAATTCTTGAACAAGTGCAGGTTTTTTTTACAGTTGGCTCTTAAAGATTCTGCAGAAAATTTCTAAGGTTCATCTTTGCAATTGATCTGCCAAGTTCAAAATCAGATAGCTAATTCCTTGTAGACAAATTTCACAGAATAGATATATGATGACGATAGTGTATACTTGAGCCCGGTGCAGGTGTGGATCAATAATGCTCGCAAAAGTAATTATCCTCCATGGTAGAAATTTGAAGGCTTCTAGGTACTTAAGCTTGTCCATCATTTTAGCTCCCCTTTGACAAAGATAATGGTATATGTACTTGGCTCATCCTCGATGTGGTTTTGTCTTGGACTATCTCCAAGGACAAAGGAAGAAGTTCTGGTATGAGTGCTATGTTGACATGGTTACATTCGTGGTATGATTTCACATGACCCTTCTTTGTTATCACAATTAGGGTAGGTAGGCATAGTTTCATTTGAGTTCATCATTTATTGTTACCTATGTCGTTATTTGATTTTGATTTTACTGCATTTCATTTTGAGCAAGGCAGGACGAACGTGTCTGCCTCTAGTGCATTTAATGTCTTTGTTGTTAGATGTGTGTGTAGGTCTACAGGTACCTAGGAGATTCTAGGGGGTTCTCATACACTCTCGAGAAGAGCGCATGCCCCGCAATTGGATCAAGTTGTTACGCCTCATAATATATGAGCATTCCCAGTTAGGTCTACCAAAGCGAGGGGTTAATTTTTTTTGATGTAAAGGCTAAGTTTGAAGCATTTTTTGTATGTAGAGTGTTGATTTGGGGTTAAACACACATAATCATGTCATGGATGGTCCTCTTGATTTCCACTTCCAGGAGGTGCTCACCCTATAGGGGTTGATGCCCTTGGGGAGCTAATCACTTGGACGCATGACCACACTCATTTATTTGCCATGTAAAAGGTGATAGCACTTTGTAAAGGGCTGTGCACCCTATCTAGCACACCTTATTTGCTCACTTGGACCTATTTTGTGATATAAAACACCTCCTCTAGGTTGTGTTACCCGCAAATTGTAGTTCCTTATTAAAGATGCCTACAAGGATAATGAAGGAGGACGTTGAGGGCACACATCTGTTGGTGTTAGTTGGGGCATGACGTCCTCCTTTTTGGAACACCTAGCACTTGGTGTAGCCTAATTGCATTTTTATTATTTATTTTATGTCATTAGAGATATTTTATTGTTATGTGAGGTTTAGCCCCCAAATTGTGGGTGAGCACACCAAATGCTATATTTTCACATTATCTTGTAGACTCATAACATAAAATTAGATGAGGTTGTTCTTATATAAATAACGTCCCCCTCTCATTGTAAAAACACAAGACATGGGTTCATTATGAAACCTTTTCTCTTTCTTTTACTTTATTGGAGCTTTCTATGTTATGTGCACCTCTCTTTGGATGATCTTTTTTACTTGAAGGATGAATGAAGGTGTTTCTAGGGCTTAATTTTGCACATGCTATGGTTGATGCTAAGATTAGTTGTAATAACTCAAGATCAAGGGTGACCTAAGGCTATTTCCTTGCTCATTTCTTGGTATAAAGGTGCTTTATGGTGCATTATGCTGAATTGTTAGGGTTTCTTGCTAGCATTTTGTCAACTTTGTATGAAGAGAACATCTTATCGAAGGAGTTCTCTATTGTTAACTGGGCCTTGGACATCTTCGCTTGCCCTAATTAGGCTCTGCTACCTAACTCTTGTGGTTGCTAGTTGATGCCCTAATTGCAAGTATTGAAAGCCATTCTAAGAGAGGGACGTTGGTATCGATCTCTCAATGCCCTAGGGATTGAGACAAGAATCATATGCCCTATCCTTTCAACAAATCTATCTCACTTTTTATCAATCTGCATGTCTTTTTATTCACATGCATCTTTATATATTGAAAAACCCTAAAATATATAATATTGTTGGAAAAATTCTAAAAAACTAAATACATTCAAAACTCCAAAAATAGCCGTGAGTTTGTAATTCTAATCCACCCATCAAATTCGCCCTAGTTGATTTATCCAGAGATCCTTGAGGGGGTCCCCATTTGCCTTGGGGCATTGGGAAACATGAATTTGCCCAAATTAGGGTTTATGCATCGTTTTTTTTAGTTCTGACTAGGCCATCAAGTGTGCCCTAGGCCACTTAATCATCTCTCCTTCAGAGCACACTTTTTTGAGGTAGTGCCTTGGGTAGTGTGAAATCTTTCCTTGGGATTTGTGAATGTTAGTTTTTCTACTTTTAATCAATATTATCTAGTATCTTAACTGAAAGAATAACATGCACAATATAACACAGGAGACAAATTTTCCCCAGGGAAACCATAAAGGAGAAAACCCTGCAACTTCCTCAGAGATAGAATTGTCACCAATACAATATCACAAAATGGAAAACCCCAAAACAAGATAGTCTTCTGGAGCTCTCTCTCTTTTCTCCTATGCGAACTTGTCTTCTCTCTCTCACTAATGCAAACTTGAGTGAGTGAGTGTGTGTTCAAATGAGAGAGCCTTCCTCTCTATTTATACTTCTTTCACTTGACCTTTTCACTAGCTAGGTCGGCCCAAGGTAAACCTGACTGGGCCAACTTCTCTAGGGGACTCAATAACCCTAATACATTTGACTCTAGGGGGATCTATTGCCCCGACTTACAATGGAGGATTTACCTCAATGACTTTACATGACCAAATGTAATCATGACATCTCCGGCCGTAGGGAAAAACATCTCCGTCGGAGGTACAAATAAAATACAATATTAATGACAATATAAAATACAAGGGAATATCTTCCGAAGTTACAATTACATCAACACTCCCTCTTAACTAGGAAGGTATTCTCTTGCCACAATCATCAACCCTTTTGGACACAAGCTTGGATCATCCCTGGATAATCTTTAATGCTGGAACATCATCATCAACACTGGATCATCATCGTCGCTGCTGTTGCAATCCTCATCATGTCGATCATCGATTGGTGACATCTCTCGAATCTACTCGTCATAGGAAGTTCTACAAAGGCATCCCTTTTTCATGCTGGATGTAGGCCTAACCCTCATGTAGGTCTTCATCATCTCCGCGAGCAAGCCATCAAGTAGGTACAACCCAAGACCAGTCATTACATTGCCACTGCAAACACCTACGTCTCCTACTATCGCCTCATCGTCTTCAGATCATCTCATCATCACACGGAGCACAGCCTAGATGCACATCACATGTCCCACAACGGTCAGCCCGTCTCTACCAGCATCGGAGGACAAACTTGCCACCATGCGAGATCCTACCTAGGCGCACACACAGTGTCTTATGACCAGTGGACGTCTCCAGTATGGGAGGACAAACCTACCACCATACGAGACCTCGTCTGCCAATATGGGAGGACTTTCCTACCACCATGCGAGACCCAACCCTTACATCTACCAACATGGGAGGACTTTCCTACCACCATACGAGGATGGCTCAGCCCTTACATCTTACCAACATGGGAGGACTTTCCTACCACCATGCGAGAATGGCCTGGCCATTACATTCACCAACATGGGAGGACTTTCCTACCACCATGCAAGAATGGCCTGACCCTTACATATACCAACATGTGAGGACTTTCCTACCACCATGCGAGAATGGCCCATGTGCATCTGCGTCTTCCGGTCTCATCACTTTCTCTTGGGAGGAACCTCGATCTAGAGAACACCAAGCTTTTCTCTGAAGTACTCGAACTTCACTCTAGCTAATGGCTTGGTCAACACATCGGCTATTTGCTTGTCTGTCGCTAAATACTGGAGCTTCACTGCTCCTCTCTGCACCATATCTCTGATATAGTGCTACTTGATCTCAATATGCTTCGACTTGTCATGGAACACTGGGTTCTCGGACAACTTCACACAACTCTGGTTGCCATAGAATATATAAGTCACCTCTAACTGGAGATCAAACAAATCAGACAATAGCTTCCTAAGCCATGCTGCCTCACAACTAGCTGAACAAGCTGCAACATACTCTGCTTCGGCTGTACTCAGTGCCACGCACGACTGCTTCCTGCTAAACTAGGAGATCATACCGGATCCCATACTGAAGCAGCATCCCGAAGTGCTCTTCCTATCTGTGGCACTACCTGCCCAATCCGAATCAACATAACCCTGCAGGTTAATCTTTTGATTCACGCCATACTTGAGCCCATAGTCAACTGTACCCTTCAGGTACCTCAATACATGCTTTGCCACAATCAGGTGAACATGTCTCAGATCCATTAGGAACTGGCTTAATGTGTTCGCAGCAAAGCATATATTTGGTCTAGTGTTTGTCAGGTACATCAATGAACCAATCATATGACGATACATCGTGGCATCAATCGACTCTGGTGAAGCATCACACAGTAGCTTCAAGTTCGATGCCATGGGTGTGGCCATAGCCTTGCAGTCTATCATTTCGAATCTCTTCAGAATCTCCACTGCATACTTCCCTTGTCCAAGGAAGATTCCATCCGCACTCTGCCACACCTCCATGCCTAAGAAATAATGCGTCATCCCTAGGTCCTTCATCTCGAACTCTGCGGCAAGCTCCCTCTTCGTATCTGCAATGAGCCCATCCTCCCCTGTTACAAACAGGTCATCTACATAGAGTAGAAGTATCACTGGATTTCCCACCTCAACCTTGTAGTAAAGGTTGGAATCTGCTTTACTCTTGGTAAAGCCCAAGCTCATCAGGAAACTATCCATCGTGCCGTACCACATTCTGGGTACCTGTTTCAATCCGTACAAGGCCTTCTTCAATTTACACACATGAGTTTGCCTGTCATGTGTCTCAAATCCCAGTGGCTGCTCCACGTACACTTCCTCTTCTACTACACCATTCAAGAATGCTGTCTTGACGTCCATCTGGTGTACCTTCCATTTCATCACTACGGCCAGTGCTAGTACAGATCTGATGGAAGTGTATCTCGCCATAGGTGTGAATGTCTCCTCATAGTCTATGCCTGCTTTCTGAGAGAAGCCACGTGCTACAAACCTTGCCTTGTGTTTCTCAATGCTACCATCTGCAGCATGCTTGACCTTGTAGATCCACTTCGAAGTCACTACAGACTTCCCTTCTGGTCTCAAAACTATCTCCCAGACATCATTCTTAATAATCGACTGGTATTCCTCGATCAAGGCACCCTTCCATTCTTTCTTCTCTGCTGCTTCTTCATAATTGGAAGGTTCTTTGTCAATGATGTCATACAACAGGGCTACATAGCCGGAGTATGGCCTAGGTCTCTCGCTTTCTCTGTGCGTCCCCTCTGTAGCGCCATACTTCTCCGCATCTTGTATTACTTCTCGTACCCATGTTGGTTTCCTCGTGGGAGTTCTTCTCACGAGGTGGATCTACAGGTTCTTATGGTTCTACCATATCACGATCTTCATGATCTTCTGGAACTGCTTCTCCCATCACTGAATCTCGAATCCTGGGAACTTCAGGTTCTTCAGTATCTTCAAAATGTATGCTGAGTCTTCGTTGCTTGTTCTCCGAAACAAGTCTCTCTTGTAGGTGATGGTAGACGATCTTTCCTACAAGTCAATTTAGTTGTGTGGTTAGAACATTTCATAATTTTCAAAATAAATTCTTATGCATAAAGACATAGGTCACATGGTCATGAAACTATCTTAGCCAAGGTTTCAACACAACATTCATCCATATCCCGTATTCATACGGTAACTTTCTAGATGCCTTCCATCTCTACCAGAACATTGTTAAGAGTGTGCATTACTCCCAACATGTCAGCAAAGAGGTTTCATTCTAGATAAGTAGCAATGGAATGTTGTACAGTACCATAGGCCACTTACCCGTTACTTGCATATTAGTAGTGTATTGCTCATTAATGCAACTTTTCTAATATGCATAATACACATCATAAATCTAGGAACATAAGTATGACTGAACAATATCATTTAAGTGATTTGATATACAAGAAATGACAATTCAAATACTTATCTTTGTTTGGTTGTTGGGTGGACTCCCTCTTGATTTAGGCTTCCTTGCAGGAACTACTAGAGTCTCTGACAGTGTGCTCCCTCTTCATCGTCTTATTCAGAGGTCCCGTGCCTTATGATCAGAAATGTTGAGCAAGTATTCTACACTTGTTCTTTGTGCTGGAGTAGACTTTGTGTGTCCTTTCTTATGCATCCTAACCAATGCTGAAATGGATGAGAGGCTTCCATAGAGCATCGATCTTTATTTGTTTTCCGGAGTCCAACTCTGTAGTAGCTTCTCCTACTCCTTTCATGTAATACTGAAAATCATCTCTAGCTTCACCTTATGAGGTGGAACCTTCTGAATGAACCCTTGTAACTGGTTACCTTCATTATAATACATATTCTTCACCACTTGAAGAATAATCTCTTTCTTCTTCTCTGGTTCTTTTCCTTGTGGGTTCATCATCTTCAGCGGTGTGAGCATGATGTCTCTTGTTGTTGGTCTTCTTATTGTGGGAGACACTTCTATTTCTGGGACAATCTTTGGAGTAGTGTCCCTTCTCACCACATGTATAACATCTAATGTTGGATATATCTCTTCTAGGTTTTCTATATCTATCATAGTTCTCCCTTTGACTTTGATGGTGGTTTTCCCTCTTGCTGTGATGATGGTGCTCCCTCTTGTTGTGGTTTCTTCTAGCATGTGCTGTGAGAGCTTGACCATCATTTGCTCCCATCTTCTCTTCTCGTGCCACAAGTCGAGCTTCTTCTTGTGTACATTCTTCCCATAGTTTACTGAATGTGATCAACTTCTTTTTGGCACATATCCCTTGAATGAATGAGTTCCACGATCTTGGGAGACCATTCAAGGTGGTCATCACGATCTCTCTTTCTTCTACCTTTTCTCCAACTGCTTTAAGTTGCTCCTTGATTTGTGAGACCCTTGTGAAATATGATTGCATGGTCTCTGCATTTTGAATCTTCACATTCTTAAGCTGGTTCCTTAAGGTCATCTTTCGATTGATTTTATTCCCTTCAAATAGCTTCGTCAAAGCATCGAACATCTCCTTAGGTGTCTTCAAGGATGACACATGTGGGATGAGATGATCCTTAATGGAGTCTGCAATAATTCTCTTGGACTTAACCAAGTTCTTCTTGTGGATATCCTTAGCCTCATCTCCCTCTAGTGCTGGAACCTCTTCATTTACATACTTGTCCAACTCATTTTCTTCAAGGACAAGAGCAGTCCTATACTTCCATGCTCGGAAGTTATCAGCTCCTTCAAGCTTATCCTCAAGCTTGGTGTGGTGAGACATATTGAATGAGTACTTTAAATAGAAATAGCAAAGCTTTTAGGTCTTACCACTTTTAGATGCCCAAACAGGTTCTGGAGCTAGTTGGCCTAGGGTTTGTAAGAGAAACCCTAATTTTCCAAACTTGGAATTTGGAACTTCTGATTGGACAGGAAGATGCGCCTCCTCAAGGTGAGTTATCCAATGTACTTACTTCTCCAAATCAGTGAACATAATCCCAAAATAGCTGATGCCCTAGTTTTCCTCCGGTAGTAGTGACGGCCAAAAATGAAAATTCTCGGAATCCGATTCTTCTTCGATAGAAAGATGCGCTCTCCTAGGGGAAGTTAGCCTAGCCTCTTTTTCTTGATGATCTGTGGAGAGAAGACCTCAAACATAGAAGCCCTAGCTTCCCGCAACTGCACAATGTCTTCTTTTTAGGTTAGCTCTGATACCATGCTAGTTTTTCTACTTTTAATCAATATTAACTAGGATCTTAACTGAAAGAATAACATGCACATCATAACACGAGAGACACAAAGATTTTCCTCGGGGAAACCATAAAGGAGAAAACCCCGCAACTTCCTCAGAGATAGAATCGTCACCAATACAATATCACAAAATGGAAAACCCCAAAACAAGATAGTCTTTTGCAGCTCTCTCTCTTTTCTCCTATGCGAACTTGTCTTCTCTCTCTCGCTAATGCAAACTTGAGTGAGTGAGTGTGTGTTCAAATGAGAGAGCCTTCTTCTCTGTTACCATGGTACCAGCACCAGCATACCTGCAGAGGTGCCCCAGGGAGAGGGTGTCTTTTTTTTTTTTTGACTAGGAGGGGTGTTTAGCCAGCTTATTCTGAGGTGGGGTTATGGCCAGACCCTCTGGTTTCTCCTCTGGAAGTACTATGGCTTAATGGCATCGTTGACTGCCTCATGAAAGGGTTTGAAATCCTGAGGTTGATGTCTGAGGCTTCCATGGGTGGGTCACTAGGTCACATGACCCCGACCTTGTTTAATCACTCAAGCGACAGTTTCTTTAGCACTGAGATGCTTGCTTATCCTTCAGAGCACCTCCAACACCCTCCTGGCCCTCTAGTCCACCAGTGCCCTCTCTCTAGGCCCTCCTTTAGAGGATGACGTCATCCTCCTTGGCAGACTGTTTGCTTGATAAGCCCCCCCCATCACTGTTGGGGTTAGTTGGGGCATGATGAGCCCCCCCCTACATAGTCTAGCCTTCAGTTTGGTCAAATATGGCCTTGTTCAGCCATTTTGCTCAAGTAGGGGTCAAATCTGGGGAAAACATCCCAATTTAGCCACTACTTAGATTATTTTATATTATTTTTATTCTAATTTTAAGTTAACATTTTTAATATTAAATTGACCTTATTTTATGTGAAAGTGAGTGTCAGATCATATAAATTCAATCTCCTCACTTCATTTTTAGACATCAACTTTTGGAATAATTTCATTATGTATGCTATTTGTCCTAACTAGGGCTCTTTGAAGGGATGCACTCCTTGATGAAGGTTATTTTGCAAGTTTGAAGCATTTCTTTGAAGTTTTACTATTGTTCATGCCATTGCTAAGGTGAAGCTAGAGTTGTTTGCTTAACACATGCACTTGGAGGTATCTATAGTTTTGGTTTGATGTCTCTTTGTCAATTTGTATGAAAGTGATGCTTGTTAGGGTTGAATGGAAGCCATTGTTGCTTCATTTTGTCTTGATTTGCATTTCATTTTTGTCATTGGTCACCATAGCATTCAAGCTTGAGCTTTAGGTCTTCAAGTCTTGCTTAAGCTAGGCTTCCTTTACGAATCCTAGAGATTGTGGAGGTGAGCCCTAGTTACTTAAGCTTGCCAAGTACCATCTTAAGGAGGGTTGTCCCTCTCATTGATGCCCCAGGTTTGGTGAGTAGTTGTGTTGTGAAACCCTAGTTGTTCATTTATTTCTTCAAAACCAAATTTATGAGTTTTTAACATTGTAAATATTATTCATTAACCTAGTTTTTTTTATGTTTGTTAGTCTTTTTATTTGAATTTATGAGCTAGTACTTCATTTTAAATGTTAAAAAACCTAAAACTAAACCCTTTTTTGCTATAAAAAAACCCTAGCCGTAGCCATTTGCTGCCCTAAGTTCACCTACGACCTAACCCTAACCTCCTTCTAACCCTTCGCTCTCCTTATCCTTGAACTCGGCCTCCTCTTCTAGACTACCTAAGACCCTTGGCCTTCTCTTTAGCTTCGTCGTTGCCCTCCTTTGTTGCTGCTCCAGCCTGCTGCCTTAGCTTCCTTCACCGGCCCGAGGCTTCTCCATACTTCCACCTCGGCCTCCCCTTTATCTCTTTTCTCCACCTCGGATCCCCTCTTTCCACCTTTGGCCAGCCCTTAATCATCCTCCATGTCTCTCTTTCCTCTTTCTCCAACCTCTCCATTCCTTCCACCTGCTCCTCCCAACTCTCATCCTAACCCGTGGCCTTCTCTACCCTTCCACCTATCCTTCTTTCCATATCCGCGGCCATCTTTTTCACTCCTTCCACTGCCCTATCCTCCACTCATCTCCCTTCGCTGCTACCGCATCCCCCTTCTCTTCTTTGCATACCTGCTCCTCTCCTTTTCGCTGACTTTTCCTTACCTTATCCTTCACACAGGCCTGCCCTTTTGGGCAACCCTTGTGTGCCCTAATCCTTGCCCTAAATTCTAATTAAAATTATAATATCATTCATTAGTGCTGAGATAAATAAGACTGACATATGTGGTTATTGTTGCTGCCCAAAGCACACAGTAAACAAAAGGGCATACATCAGAGATTTGACATGTTTTGTTTACATAACTTTCCCACAAATATCTAGAGATAGGTCTGATCGTGAGAGTGATTTCTGTGGTACTGTGGATGAATTGTAGATCTGGAAATTTGGTGAATAATACATGGTATCACTTTGGTTCTTCCAATAGTTTTCTGTTTGACACTTAGTGGATGCTAAATAAGATTAAGCTCTATTTTGGACTTGTTTACATAGTAACTATTGGTAAGTAAATCTATTACATTGCTGGTTTATAAGGCTTGCTTATGGTGTTTTATATGGTAATTGGTCTTACAGTTTAATTGAACAAATCTTGGCACCAGTGATTCTCTATTTGAATGCAAACTAATTAGGCCTTTCTACACATATGTTATAAGTGAGTTATCTTGGATAAATGCTTAAGAAGTATTTGGTTACGTAACTGATTCAATTCTTGAATGCACTAACAGATTATATATATGATATCAGTAGGTGACTGATTTTTGCTATCATTGATCATTGAATTGTCATGCTACATCTGACTAGGGAATAACATTGACAACTACTACTTGAGACATGCTGGGTTAATGGTTGACTTGCAATACAGTCTTTTGATCCAGTATTGGTTACTTTTACAAGCGTACATGTTTTAGACATTTCGTTGAATGCATTTGACTCCATTTAGGCACTGGTCTAACTATAAGATTGCATAGAAAATATAGTTTTCGGTTGTCTTAGTGGTCTACAGGATTCCATAAGGACACTTCTCCTTGGAGGTTTCGACTTCCTAAGAAGTTAGAACGGTGACCAAGGTGACATTGGGTCCCTTTTCTTATTTATGCTGACTTCTCTAGGGGACTCAATAACCCTAATACATTTGACTCTAGGGGGATCTATTGCCCCGACTCACAATGGAGGATTTACCTCAAAGACTTTACATGACCAAATGTAATAATGACATCTCCGACCGGAGGAAAAAACATTTCCGTCGGAGGTACAAATAAAATACAATAATAATGACAATATAAAATACAAGGGAATATCTTCCGAAGTTACAATTACATCAACAGTGAAGTGTATTGAAGTGGTGATATTTATTGTTATTGATTGATATTTTGAATTGACTCCTTTTATATGATTTATGTGTCTTTGTTATTCATTTCTGACTCCATATAAGGCATTGATCTCAGCCCTAAGGCTTGTAGAAGGGTATTTGCAGGTGTGTTGGTATCTGCAGGTGTTCTTCCTTTATTGGGGACTCTCCTCGGGGTTTAGGAGTTACCTGAAGAAGTTGAGGAGTTAGGTCGTGGTGACAGTGGGTCTAACCCCTCTTGTATGCTTACCATCACTAGCACATGGCATACTTAGTTTGCTTTGAAAAGGATGTTAGTTTGAGTGGTAACAGGGGCTATTCCTTCTTCGTAGAGGCCTCAAAATCATTGCCGTTCTAGGTGCCTTACCAGCATAGATCCAAATCGTAGGCTCTATGAAGCGCCGAGAGGGATCAAATCTCCTGAGGTGCAAACCTCTCCTTGAATAGCTCCTTGAGTGCAATACCTGAGCCACCTAATCCTAAGCTCTAAAGTCTCTAGTTTAAGTCTCATATTTACTTTTTACTTTGTATTATTCATTTTTGTTTATGGACGACATAATATTTATTACTTTTTACTTTATATTATTTTTTGTTTGTTTACTTTGTATTATTTTGTTACTTGGCAAACTCGACAAACAGTCTAAAATCTCATATTTACTTTTTACTTTGTATTAAAAGTAAAAACTAAAGTCTCTAGTTTAAGTCTCATATTTACTTTTTACTTTGTATTATTTTTTTTGTTTATGACCGACATAATATTTATCACCTAATCCTAAGCTCTAAAGTCTATAGTTTAAGTCTCATATTTACTTTTTACTGTGTTATTCTTTTTTGTTTATGGCCGACAATATCGACAAACACTCGACTTACAAGATCTCCCTCATACAAATGTTAGACAAACACTAGACTTACAAGATCTCCCTCATACAAATGTTATTTATGGCCGACAATATCGACAAACACTTGACTAACAAGATCTCCCTCATACTGGGTTGTAGAGCGCCTCTCGGCGCAACGAGTAGTCAGACGAGGTCACACAGGCCTCTGTGGCAAGCAACTTTTTTCAGGCAACAACATAGCACACAATCCATATTATCTTCTAGCTCCTCTTCTTGATAACCCTCTATTCGGAGTTTCCTCCTATCAACCTTAGAGTTTAGGACAGCCATTGCTAGCGGACCTTGATTTCCTTGGATTATTTGTATTCCATATTTTTGGTCCATCTCTCCCAAATTTGTTTTCCGCTATTCGTGCTTGATTTGGCTTTGCTTGAAGCTTGTACTCGACTTGTCTTAGATTAGATTGATACTCTACTTTATTTTTTATTTTTATCTTTTTTTCTTGCTATATTTAGGAGCCATTTTTCCATGCTCTTGCTTTGTATTGGTACTATTATACTCAACTGTCCCATTGACTTACATTTGTGGTCATTTGTTGGACACTAAATATTATCTTATGTTATTTATGTACAGTAATGCCTTTTCATTAGTTGGCTCTTTTATAGTTAACAAGTACTTAAACCTTTTTATTATTAGTATAGTGTTGTTGTTAAGATTCAATATGCTAAGACAGAAAATATCAACATTACATTCCATTTCACAACAATAGCATATACAGGATCACTGAAAGAACAACAAGCACAGCATAAACACAAGAGACACAGATTTATCCTGGGAAATCCTCATGGGGTAGAAAACCCAACAAAGCTTCCTCAATATAGATGACCAACAAATACAAAGATGTGTTAAATGAGGAACACACCTCCTCTATTTATACACAACTCCGACTTGTATTTTACATTGACTAGGTCGGCCCCAACTTAATTACTTAACATAATGTGGCAGGGACGACCCCGCTAGGGTGGTCTAATAACCCCTTTAACTCACATGATTCATACAGGGCCGACCCCCACTAGGGAAGTCTAATAACCCAAGTTACCACATTCTCCACGGAGGAATAAAACATCTCCGGATATACAATAAGGTCTTCACGGAGGAATGAAACATCTCTGGAATAATAAAGTACAAATATAATATTCTTAGAAGTTACAATATCTCAACACTCCCCCTTAACGAGAAGGATATTATAACAACATCTGCAAGAGCAAGGAGTCATCAACATCATACATGATACATCTATAAATCATTGGAAGCTTTCTCAACATCATCAGTAACTCAACCAGTTACTGGAATATCTTCAGGTCTTCAATACTGGAGTGTTAGCATTGTTAGTATTGAGTCTTCACCTTCTGCAACACTCGATCAGCTACAGTAACATCATCATCTGGATCACCCGATCAACAACCTCATCGTCTGGATCTATTGATCATCATCATAATAGCATCAACTGGATCCTTTCGATCAACAACATCACATCATCAACTGGATCCTTTCGATCAACAACATTTGGATCATCTCGATCTACAGCATCTGGATCATCACGATCTATAGCATCTAGATCAACAGCATCAACAACATCATAGCAGCATACCCTGCAATACACATGATCCAATTATGGGATGATCAATCCCTCTCACTTTAAGACACCTCTCATGTCTATGGACGATGCAATCTAGATCTACTTATAGGATGATCAATCTTGATCCTTTTAAGACAAATCCATGTCTAGGGACAATGCAGTCCTTGATCCGTTTAAGACAAATCCATGTCTAGGGACGATGCAGTCCGTGATCTATTTAAGACAAATCCATGTCTAGGGACGATGCAATCCTTGATCCGTTTAAGACAAATCCATGTCTAGGGACGATGCAGTCCGTGATCCATTTAAGACAAATCCATGTCTAGGGATGATGCAATCTTGACCATAGTGCCACTCCTTTTTCATACTGGATGTGACCTAGATCAGATCTAGGTTTTACCACCATAGAGCCAGTCCTTTTTCATACTGGATGTGTCCTAGATCAGATCTAGGATTTGCCACCACAGAGCCAGTCCTTTTTCATATTGGATGTGACCTAGATCAGATCTAAGATTTATCACGTACATTTTGAACTAAAATCTTAGGGACGATGCAGTCCTATCATCAATTTTCGGAGACATATGTCTACGGATCAATTCAGGGGACCGAAGTCCAGGGATGATGCAATCCCTCTCGTCCACTAGGGACCACTTCTCGGAGACATCTGTCTACGGATCAATTCAGGGGACCGAAGTCCAGGGATGATGCAATCCCTCTCTTCCACTAGGGACTACTCTTGGAGACATATGTCTACGGATCAATTCAGGGGACCGAAGTCCAGGGATGATGCAATCCCTCTCGTTCACCAAGGACTTTTTTCGCCGAGACATATGTCTATGGATCAATTCAGGGGACCGAAGACCATGGATGATGCAATCCCTCTCGTCCACTGAGGACTTCTTTCTCAGAGACATATGTCTACGGATCTCTTTTAGGACATGTGTCCAAGGATGATACAATCCACTTGTCAACTTAGACCCAGTCTAAGGACCATTCGTCGACCTCATCGTCGGTATCACCAATACGGGTATCCACATCATCGACCTCACTGTCAATGCAGGCAATCTCATCAATACATGTATCCTCATCATCGATACAAGTATCCACATCATCAATACAAGTATCTTCGTCATCGATAAAGTATCTTCATCATCGATACAAGTATCCATATCATCGACCTTATTGTCAATATAGGCAATCTTATCATCGATACAAGTATCCACATATCATCATCGACCATATAACTCCCCCTTTTGAGGAGGGTCCTTCTGAACTACACCAAGCTTGTCTCGGAAATACTCAAATTTTACTCGAGACAGAGGTTTGGTCAATACATCAGCAACTTGTTCGTCAGTGCTCACATACTCAAGCTTGATAGCTCCTTTCTGCACCATATCCCGTATATAGAAATATCGGATCTCTATGTGCTTTGACTTATCATGGAACACTGGATTCTCTGTCATCTTGATACAACTCTGGTTGTCACATAGGATCACAGTGGGGTCCATCTCTAAGTCAAATAGTCCTGACAACAATTTCCGAAGCCAAACTGCTTCACAACTAGCAGAGCAAACAACTATGTATTCCGCTTCAGCTGTACTGAGAGCCACACTAGACTGCTTCCTGCTAAACCATGAGATCATGGCAGATCCCAGACAATAGCATCCTCCCGATGTACTCTTCCTGTCTGATACACTTCCTGCCCAATCAGCATCTGTGTAGCCATGCAATCTGAAGTCATCATCTCCAAGATAACATAGACCAAAGTCTATCATACCCTTTAAGTACCTCATCACATGCTTTGCAACTATCAGGTGAACACACCTAGGTTCCACTAGATACTGACTCAAGGTGTTCACATCAAAGCATATATCTGGCCTTGTATTCGTCAGATACATCAATGACCCAATAATTTGTTTGTACAGAGTCACATCCGTTAACTCTGATGAGTCATCCGCTAACAACTTCAAGTTGGAATCCATGGGAGTGGCCATGGCTTTACATTCCAACATATCAAATCTTTTCAAGATTTCCACAACATAATTTCCCTGGTTGAGAAAGATTCCTTCCAAGCCTTGGCATACTTCCAGACCTAGGAAGTAATGCATCAATCTGAGATCTTTCATCTCAAATTCTGTAGCTTCTTCTTGCTTTCCATGACCTCTTTCTCATTCCCTGTCAGAAAGAGATCATCCACATACAGTAATAGTATGACAGGTTCATCATCCATAACCTTAAGGTAAAGGTTAGGATCAACTTTACTTTTGGTAAAGCCCAAGCTTGTCAAGAAGTTATCAGCTCTCCCCCTGTGACTGAACATCATTCACACTCTACATTGAGTGTTCTTCTGTATATCTATCCGTGCCATCTCTTGTCAGATGGGCCTACTGATATGAGCCTCAAGATCATTCGAACTCTGTGGTGAGTTCCTTCTTGCATCCATTTAAGAGAAGAATGCCATCTGTATATGGACACCATCGTCAACCTTGTAGCAAAGGTTGAAATCCGCATCACCCATGGTGATCATTAAGCTCATCAATGATTATCGATCCTAGGTACCCGTACAGAGCTTTCTTCAATTGAATCTTGGGAGTTTTCTCGATTTGCACTTCTTCTTCAATTACACCATTAAGAGAACGGTCTAGTCACTTGGAGCAAACATCTCGTCACGATCCTCTTCCTCTTTCTAAGAGAATCTTCTAGCCACTAGCCTTCTATAGTATGTTTGATTTGTAAGTCTTCTTGTTTCACATCCATCACTTGTTCGGTGTTCATCATCCTTCTTTTGCAGATCATAGCACATGATCTTTCCTACAAATTGGAGTTAATTACATGATTAGTAATACTTCATAATCATCAAATCATGTTGACATGATAACCTATTATGCATACAGACATGATTCACAGTCATGCAACTATTTTGACCAATATTTTGGCACAACACTTTTCCATATCCTGTATGCATACAGTGGCTATCTAGATGCCTTCCATCTCTACCAGAACATACTGTCAAGAGCGTGCACAACTCTCAGCATGTCAACAAAGAGGTTTCATTCTAGATAAACAACAATGGAATGTTAGTCCAATCTTACCCATCATATGCATATTAGTAGTATACTATTCAATGCTATATGAATGCTTACACTATGCATGATATATTCTAGGAATACAAATATGCATACAACTATTACAAGCAATATCATTTACTATTTCAGAGATTCAAATAACAACTCAAATACTTATCTTTTATGTTGAGTGGTTGCCTCCCGCTTGATCTCTATATGTCTTTGAACTTCTATTCATTCCGTACCACTATGCATGCTTAAGTGTGCACTAGTGTCATCCTCGTGATCTCATACATAAACATACATTCATTAGTATAATCTCAATACTATCAAAACATTTTGTATGGTCATGATCGTTTCATACATAGGTATACTTACCTAAGATCCTATCACAAGGTAGGATTCTTAACTTGATATAGGGAAACATACCTGGATTGTCATGCTTGGTTTATGTATTAACTTACCCAAACAATATCTTCTTTGTTCTCTTCAATGATTTAGAGATCTTGTGCTAGAACCTGCATATCTTATAGGTTAAGCAAAGTAGAACAAAGTCATACATACCTCGTAAGAAGAGCTTCTATGCGATCCATGACTATGGATGAGTCTTTGTCTTCATGTCATCATGGTCATAGAACTTGATTTGTCTTTCTTGATGTACCTTTATCTTGTTAGCAGACAACATCATCCTCATACAACACCACAAGTGCATTAGTAGAATCATAAGTGTCATAACCTTAATCAATGAATGCCTTCTATCATTCACATGCATTCATTATCAAACAATCATAATTGTACTAACCTCAATAACATGAAGACAAACATATCATAAACTTAACCATGAACAGATTTCAACACATACCTATATCTCCTCAAGTCATAACTATTAGGATTGCTTTTAACCCAATCCACTTTGATTTGCTGAAACTGGATCTGGAGATGGATTAGGGTTTGTTAGAGAAACCCTAAAAATTCAAACTTTGAATTTCAAACTTCTGAATGGATGGAAAGATGCGCCTTGCTGAGCTGATCAAGCTAGCATACTTCAATTTTGAAATCTTCAAAATTTGACCCCTCAAAATTGCCTTTGAAACTTCTGGATCTTCTAGACAGGATCCCGAACTAGGGTTTGGTGAAGGTCACCCTTCTTCCCAATCAAAAGGTTCGATCCAAAGCTCTAAACTTCAATTTTTCTGAGGAGCTTCCAGCCGTGGTCACAGACTTAAAAAATTCCAACTTTTGCAGAAGCCCTAATTTTCCACTTTTCCGATCAAAATCCCGAACTAGGGTTTGATCGAGCCCGACCTTCTGCCCAACCAAAAAATTCGATCTTGGTCTCTAAATTTCGATTTTGATGAGGATCATTCAGCCGTGGACTCTGATTCCAAAAATTCCAACTTTCTCTGAAGCCCTAAATTCCCGCAGCAGTGATAAGCCAAGAATGAAGGTGCTCAGAAAACAATTCTGTTTTGACAGAAATATGCACCTGATTGTTTCTGGTGCATCTCTGAAATTACAAATCCACAGGGTCTGAAAGTTTGGCCTGTGGTATCCTGACTTGTCTTCTTTCCAACCCCACAGGTCTGACCTCAATTGGATTTTCTGAGAGAGAGTTATGCCAAGTGTCGCAACGTGACCTGTTTATGGGATAAAATAGGAGAGCGAACTTGTACGGAGTGCCACGTGTCACTGGTTCAACTTCGGCCTCTGAAAAACTTACCTGAGAAACTACAGTCCGTGCTCTACCTGTCACTTTTTACGAAATTTCGTTTGGAGCTTCCTAGCCCAAGTTGTGACATTTTTGCCTAGGTCACCTGTTTATGACTGAGATTTGGAAGAGGCAGAAACCCTAACTTGTACTGATCATAACTCACAAAGTAAAACGAATTAGAGGCTGTCCTTTGGACACAAGGTACATGGGGATGTTATTTACGACCTATAAAGGTTTTAGATCTTGAACCTTCGCCAAAATGGATTTATAGCGAATGTTCCACGATGACTGGTTTTTGCTATATAAAACCCTAATGTTCAAATTGTCGCAAGTGAAGCAAGTGTCGTCAGTGCCATACATTGCCTTCCTTCAGGTTAGCTCTGATACCATGTTAAGATTCAATATGCTAAGACAGAAAATATCAGCATTACATTCCATTTCACAACAATAGCATATACAGGATCACTGAAAGAGCAACAAGCACAGCATAAACACAAGAGACACAGATTTATTTTGGGAAACCTTCATGGGGTAGAAAACCCAACAAAGCTTCCTCAATATAGATGACCAGCAAATACAAAGATGTAATCCACAACCATGAGCTCCTTCTCCTCCACAACAGATCTCTCTCACACTTATGCGCTAATCACAAGTGAGTGCAATGTGTGTTAAATGAGGAACACACCTCCTCTATTTATACACAACTTCGACTTGTATTTTACATTGACTAGGTCGGCCCCAACTTAATTACTTAACATAATGTGACAGGGCCGACCCCACTAGGGTGGTCTAATAACCCCTTTAACCCATATGACTCATACAGGGCCGACCCCCACTATGGAAGTCTAATAACCCAAGTTACCACATTCTCCACGGAGGAATAAAACATCTCCGGATATCCAATAAGGTCTTCACGTAGGAATGAAACATCTCCGGTTTAATAAAGTACAAATATAATATTCTTAGAAGTTACAATATCTTAACAGTTGTTAGTTGTTACCATAGTGGAAAACATTGCCGAAAAATCGCCGATTTCCCGAGAAATCGCGAGTTTTTCAGCCTGTCGATTTTTTCCGCTGAAAAAATCGCGATTTTTTGCAAAAATCGGACCTCGTGCGAAGACCCAAAAAATCGCCATGGAGTTTTAAAAATTTGACCAGTACATCAGACACTGAAGCCAGTAACAGTAAATGGTAACATTCTCCTTATCTTTTATTTTCCATCCTTTTACTTAAATTTTTAACATTACCATTAATTGTTTCAGGATGTTTGAGAGTGGTTCCAACCTCATCGGACTTCATATGCAAAAAGTAAACTTTTAGATCCCGTTCAATTTCAACAGACTTAATAGTTTTCAGGATTTCAGGATTGCAACGTTTTCACTAGATTCTATCATGTATGAGGGTAAGGGATTGGAATTTAATCAAGCACATCAAACTAGGTACATACCGTGATGTTGGTGGTGTTGATGCCTGATTGTTGAAGTTGATTGAACTCCTATGTCATGACCTTAATAAAAATATACCCTTCAGTCAAGCAAAATCACTTATTAAGCATGGAAAGCTTTTTCTACCTTATCTTAACGCTTGGATTAGGAAGTTTCATTAAAATTGTAGGGTGTTGACTAATGTCCTTGAAGGATTAACTTCAAGATTCGAGGTAGAGACAAGGGCTAGAGCCTAGAGCCTAGAGCCTAGAGGAGGGGGGAATGACCAATGTTCCAACCAGTGTTGAAACTTTCAAATTTCCAATCTTTGAAACTTTGATGTATCATTTTTTATATGGCATCCACTATATCATATATATTAGTGATTTCTCCATATTTATGTGCCAATGTATTTATCTAATGTTGTTGTTGCTTGATATGTTTAAAATTCTGAAAAAAAATGAATATATTTTGTATTTTTTAATGTTTTCCGCGGTTTGCCGTTTTTTGCCGATTTTTTCGCCGATGTTGCCGAGAAGTTGTATTCGGGACCCTTGCCGATTTTTTGCCAATGCCGATTTTTTCCACTATTGTTGTTACTATTATTATTATTTTGTTTTTTAAATTGTTATATATATTATATTTATTATATTCTTTACATTCACTAGCACATCAAGCTCAACGTTCATGGCCTTCTCCTCCTCATGGCTGCCTTATGATTCTATTTTTGTAAGCTAGTACCCACAGAGTTTCGAACTGGTGACCTAACACAAGGAGTGCCGTAACAGTACACCCATTCACCGCCTATTCAATGCCCTGTGGGCCATGGCTGCCTTATGATTCATTGTAGTTTTGGTGTTCACAATAATTTAATGCAACAGACATTTAAACAAAATTAACTTCGCCAACCTGCTTAACTTTGCTCATTGGTCTCCCACAGGGGTCCTTTAGGGTTTAGGAACAAACCTCACATCCTCTGAGGTGTAGTACCATTTCAGTCTATGCTTCGCTGTCCTGTCCTCCAAATCAGCAACATCCTGAGCTTCTTTTGGAGCAACTTCAGCTTCATAATCTTCATGTGAACCGTGTTTATCAACCTCTGATGTTGCCCATCAACCTGCGATTGCTTCGCTTGCAACTCGGCCAAATTTTCCAATGTTCCACCAAGTTTCCGGGACGTGGGGACATGGGAGCGGGGAAACACAGGAGCGGCCTATATAGAAGTTTCTCTCAAATTTTAGGAAACGCCAAAGGGGACGTCGAGGTCTTCAACATAGGGGATCCCGCCATAAATATTACAAAATGTATATTAGAATACATAAAAATTGAAAGTTGGAGCACAAGTCATTAAAGTCTTTAATTTTATAATCTAAACATTAATGCAAGTTTACAACATACATTAAGTGAAATAAAATGAAATACAACTATACAGAAGCTATAGCTGATCAAACAAAATCGGAAATACAAACATATTTAACAACAAAATGAAATTGAGGTTTGAGAGAAGAAAAATAGTGGATAACGTTGCCCTTTATCATTTAATTTTCTATTTTTTGGTAAAAAACAGTTAAAGGAAACGTGGGGACGCCATTTTGAGGAGGGAAACGTTTTCCTTCTGCGTTTCCTTGAGTTTCCTTCAAACGGGGATGTGGGGGGGACGTTTCCAAGATTCTGAGGCATGCAGGGGCATGGAAGCGAGTTTCCTACCCTTGCGGATGCTTATCAGTGTAACACTGAAATTTTCAGCATCAACTAGCAATTATCTTTGGATTTTCGATCTGAATCAGACTGTAATAAACTTGCTTTTCATCAACATTGGCATCTCTACTAATAGTTACATGGTGTTAATATTCAGCAACTTTTAAGCCTTTCACTGATCACTATCACCAACAAACTTAAACATCCTGCATTTTGGATCTAACATCTTGCATTTGACTGAAGTTACCTAACTATGGTTTCCTGCGAAAGAAAGCTGTTTTTGGTGTAATATCTTTCATTACCTTTGTAGCATTCTTGTTTAAAAAGTGGACAAAAATTGCCCATTATTTACTTTGTACCACCATTCCTTGTAATATACACTTTACTGTTTTATTTCTTCTCTCAACCACCTTGTTAGTTGAGGTGTGTACACTGTAAGATGTGGTAAATTATCTTTGTTTTCTGTCTTGCAAAATCAGCAAACTGATTTGAAGAAAAAATTCCCCCATTATTCGACTGGTGGACCTCTTTTTTGCTCCCTGATTCATTCTCCACCATTGCCTTAAGTTTTTGAACTCAGCAAAAGCATCAGACATCTTATTAAAAAACACCTGCATCTTTCTAGAGAAATCATCAATTAAAAGAAGTAAATACCTTCCTCAAAATACAGAGGTTGTTTCCATAGGTCTGCAAATCACACTGGATTGAATCCTACACACCCTTAGTTTACCATGTCCGACCTTCAAAAAATATAGTCCAGTGTTGTGTTTGAGCCAAACAAGCTACTCAAATGTTGCCCTCCGATAAACATGTTGAGAAAATCAAGGAAAATACTTTGCACTTGTTCATGATAATAACCAATCCTTGAATAACAAAAACAGTTCTAGGACCAGTGCTGATCTCTAGGACAAGTACTGCTGGAATGACAGATTGATATCATCATATCTTGGTTCTCAAATTCAAAGTTTGAATCAATCCTGTTGTGTGAAATGGTTCCTGCCTGATTTCTGAAAACCCACAAGAGGGGGTTGTTTATCCTGTCAGTTACCACTCAGTTTGCACAAGAATGATTGCAAGGACAGAAGATGAGAAAGTACCAGAGGTCTTTCAGTTCCAAGGTTTATCTCAAACATTCTTCTTCTTCTACTTCATCCTCTGTATCTATTTTGCCAATGGTCAAAAGAAGATAATTGTAAAATGACATGACATCTATATTATATGTGTAAATGGGCTAGCCCAACTATGACACTTATACCAAACAGTGCGCTGGAGTGTTTTATAACTTAGATAAATTTAGAACCTTGTGATCTAAATTGTCGAAGTTTTTTCACTCAGGCATGCCTCCAAAGCCATGAGCATTCTTAGTACATCTGCCATAGGCTGTGTTACCTATGTTGCACTTAGGTGGATTTTTAGTTGAGCCACCAAATATTGAACAACTTACTTGTTCATTATCAGAGTTCAGGAGTCTATCAGGCCATTTTTTGGCCCTTTTTATTTTTTTCACATTTTCATATCCCATGGGGAATTGTAATAAATGACTTAGGATGATGAACTTATGTAGAATGTTTAGCTTGCTTAGGTTTTAGTCATCAATACATTACTCTAGAGTGTTTTTTCCTTGTTAATTATATATCGTTTTTTAAAGACATAATTTTCAAGTTTTTCACTCAATCCTCCAAAGCTGGAGTAATTGTCTTGGTGGTTAGGCCATAAGAGGTTATTAAAACCTAGGTAATGTATATTACCATGCTAATCATTATTTTCGAGTCATATGAACATGTGCTAAGGCCCCCCTAGGTGTTTTTATTTTTTCGTTAATTTTTTAATTTTTTCGTAAAAAGCAGGCATGTTTTAATTGTAAATATTCACTAAGTCATAAAAGTGGCACTAGGAATGGGTTTTTGTCATGGGGGTGCTCATTTTCTAACTCAAAGCACCCACTTTACCCACAGACCCACTTAAAAATTAAGATTGGTGATTATTTATCGCTTATTTTTAATTTTTCTCAAAAAGTGAATAAAAGAGGCCAAAAAATGGATAAATTAAAAAAAATCAGCAGCTCATAAAAGCAAGGAAACATGTTTTCTGAGTTGGAAAAGCAAAGTGGCAACATCAAATGAGTTTCTTAAGACACAAGAGCACTTTTCTCAAGCAATTCAAGGCAAGATGATTTTCTTCCAAGAAGGGGGGCGCATCTCTCAAAGGTGGGCGCATTCATTTATTGGAAAGTTGATTTTCCTTGGCCTTGTTAAGGAAGAAAGCTGATTTTGCAAGCAAGGTGCCCCAAAGATGAGTTATCATTTTATCTAGACAACTCATACCAACTCATGACAACCAAGCAAGGCCTCTCTTAGTCAAGTGTGCCCTCTCTTTGCTTCCTTCTTCTATTTAAGCAAGTCACTTCTCCTTTGTTGAGGATGGAAGGTCGAACTTATGCTTACGCTCTCTGTAATATTCTCGAAGTATTTTTGTTTAATGAACAAAGGCTTTGGAGGCCAGAACTGTGTGGCTTTTCATGTGTGTGGATGGTTGATGCCAATGTTTTAAAACTCGGACACGGACTCATGACTCGGCCGATTTGAATTTAATGACTCGGTTCACTAAAAAACACAGTATTTAAATTTTAAAGAAAAAAAATATTTTAAAGATTCTAATCCATGATTCCAAAGCATTAGAGACAAAATATGCAAAGTCTGCTCATGTATATACCATATACCAAATAAGGGTGAACATATCAAAATGGAACGAAGTGTACTGTGCAATGCATATCTGGAAGATTGGAACAAAATGAAAATACATAATCAAAGAAGGCCTAAATGGCCTGTAGAGTGGCATAATTCACTAATATGTTTTATTTGATTCTTTCCATATTCAATATAGTTATTATTTTACCATATGCTGAATTGCTAATTCAGATATAACCAAAACCTCAGAGGCATATACAAAATTCGTTGATTAAAGTAGACAAATATCATGAGTTGAAAATCCAGATTCCATACTTATCATTCTATGTTCCAACCATGCACAATTTCCTTCTAGTATCTCACAGTTACAAGAAATATCAACAAAATGGCAACGAATGGGCCTCAACACTGCTTAACTCCAGTTTATAAAGAATAGCACAATAACAAGATCTGTAAATTGCTTATAATACAAGAATTACCCTAGTCCTAAATGACCATTAGCAGAAATCATCGGAAGTTTAAGAGACAAGAATGGGCATAGTCCTAACTGACATGCATGACATATTTGAAGTTTAGAAGTTCAGGAATTACTTAAAAAAATAAAAAATGAGTGTTTTTTTACTCCATGCATCAATTCGGATCAACTCGGGTCAACTCGGATCAACTCGGATCAACTCGGCCGATTCGGTACCGAATCGGTCACCCGAGCCGATTTAAAGGCCGAGTCAACTCGGCTCGAGGTCAACTCGGCCAACTCGGACTCGGACTCGGCCGAGTTTTAAAACACTGGTTGATGCTTAGCAAGCTTATGAGGTAATTTGTGTAGTTTACATACTTGTATTTGTTGTGGTTATAATTGGGCCTATGAAGGGTGTTAATTTATCCAGAGGTCACTACTCGCTCTGGAAACCCTGAGATCTCAATGACTTTGAGTCTCTACAAGCCAAATAAACAATAAAGATTTATAAAGTACTACCAGATCTCTTAACACTTTAAGAAATTAAACAACAATCACACAGATGAACTCATAATATACCCTAGAAACCCCAATGGGGAAAACCAACTCCGATGGGGCTTTCTTCTTTCTCGAGCCCAGAGCAAAATAAGAAGAGGAAGGATACAATCAGAAACTCATAAGATGTAACTGAACCTGATGGGTAGAACCCTAGATCTGCAGCAGCAGTAGCGTGACAACCAATCCATCTTGGGAAATGCGCCCCCTCTGAATGTTCAGATCTGGATCTCTCTGAAGGTCTTGTTATCACACAAAGTGTAGTTGCCAACTCAAAGATCCTATCCATGATGGTAGAGGAGGACAACTAACTGTTGAAACCTAAGAGGGCCCCAATTCCCAAGATGGATTGGTTGTCACGCTAATTGAGGCACTCTTCGCTTCTTGCTATTCAAGCCACAGATAACAAAGGGGGAGACCTTGATCTACTCTTAAAGAGGGATATTTAACCCAAACACCAAATCAAGCAAATCAAACGATGTATGTAGAGTGAAGGGTGTAGAACCCTAAATCTAAGGAATGGAGCTACTGCAGAGGCTTAGGAAGATAAGATATGAAAGTTGATTAATTCAATTACAGTAACTCAGAATTAAGGGTAAATCTAGGATATAGGTGCTAGGGTAAATGATCAAAATCAACCGCCTTGGGAAACATGTACTTAAAATAGGGAAAATGGTCCCAAGGAGTAGATCTGACAAGTCTAAGGCTTCCTAGCAAAGCTTGACCATAGATTTGACAATATCAAAGGTCACAAGCTTAGAGAAAAAGGTTTTGATCATTCGGAAGACGAGCAAACAAGTAGGGTGCAAGCATAGAGAGATCAATGCCTGGGGAAATGGGCAGAAAGAGTCCATAGAGCAATACGCCCTTGAGGACCCACCTAGGGTTAGGCCTAAAGATGAAAACCCATAATTTTTTCGCCGGAAAACCAAATAATAAAGCCTAGAGAATTTATATAAATTTTATATTTAGGGTTTGAGCAGTAAAATTAAATGGCCAATGGTTTAGAATTTCAAACAAAAAATACCAAGTGTATATCTTACCCGAAAAATCTTGTAGATGCCTTGAAGGTGATGATTTACCTCTGCCCGATCAATTTGAGATGATTTGACCTACGTTGCGTGGGAGCGCCCCCTCCCCCCCCCTGCTCCCTCTCTGGAAGCTCGCTCCAAGCCAAAGCGATGCGGAAGCACTCAAAAAGTGCGCTCCGCTTTTGCTCCTGATCCGGAGCGATTTTTGGGAGCGGGCTGTGGGGTGAGAAAAATTGCTCCCTACCTTTGCTCGGGAGCGATGAGGGAGCGACTTGGAGCAGTTGTTCCCTGGTTGCTCTCGAGCGCTCGTAAAAACACTTTAAAATCGCTCCTCAATCGCTCCCGAGGAAATCCGCGGATTGAAGATGAGTGGCCATTTTTTGTTTTTGTTTTGGGGGGAGTTTGCTTGGGCTATAAAGCACTCCCCCACTTCATTTCACTTCATTGTTTCCATTTCATTCACCATTGCAAGGGTTTGAGGAGCTTGGAGAGCATTTGGAGATTTCGCAAGAAGATTGGACTCTTGGAGAGCTTGGAAGAGAGATTGAAGGGTGCCATTTGTGAAAGCTTGGAGGGGAGATTGAAGGCTTCCATAGGGTTCAAGGCTTCAAGCATCATTGGAGAGCCAAAGAGGTAGGCTCTAAACTCAACCCGTTTTTTGGCTTGAAATTGAATGCCTGTTACTTGTATGTTTTCTTCTCCTACTCTTTCCCATTCCTTCTCCCTCATTCTATTGCAGGCAAAGGGTTATTCTTTGAACTTAAAGTTTGAAACTTTGAAAGTTTGAACCTCTACTGCTACGAGCATGATGATCATGGGTATTCCAATGTGGCTTCTCTTTTTGGTTCCATTGTTTGTTATGATGGTGTTGATTGGAAACCGGAGGAGAAATGATGGAGATGATGAAGAAGTGGGTAGTGGCACATATCATGGAGAGGAGGAAGAGGAGGGAGAGGGAGAGGATAGTGATGATGATGGAAGGAAAAACAGAGAGAACCACACACCCTTGTGGAAATATGTCACAAAGCTTGGAGGAGGGAAAGGGGGTGGAACCACAAAATTTGCATGCCCCCATTGTAGAGTAACATTCACAGATTCATATACTCGTGTGAGAAAGCATTTATGTGGGGTTATGCCATGGGATGAAAATAAGACTATAGGAGTCAAAACTTGTATTGAAGTGCCATCAAAAGATAGGGCCAAATATAAGAGGGAAGAGGAGGAAGCACAATACCAAACCAAAAAATCAAGGGTTGAACAAGAGACCTCAAGCTCACGTTGAGGATTCAGTGCTCGAACCCCATTCACCCATGGTAGTGGATTCTCGGCCATGCCTACAAGTTCAAGGTGTAGAACAATATCAGATTTCCTCGACCAAGGTGGTAGGGAGGACGTGGATGCAAAAGTGTTCCGGTTTCTCTATGCATGTGGCATACCATTCAATGTTCTTCGCTCCCCCTATTGGCATGAAATGATAGAAGCCATCCGTTCTGCCCCTAAAGGATATAGGAGCCCCGAGTATGACAAAGATAGAACTGTAGGTCTTGACAAGGAAAAAGCCAAGATCCAAAATGCTTTGGGGAAATTCACAAATGCTTTGAATGAATATGGGGTTTCCATTGTATCTGATGGTTGGAAAAATATAAAGGGAAAGCCATTGATAAAGTTTGGAGAAGAAAGCAAGTTCAACCGAATGTCATGAACAGTGATCAGCCTACCAAAGTATGGAAAAGAAAGTCAGTAGATTGCACCAATGATCAAAACAGAAATGATGAAAATATTGGGAAAAACCCAATACCATTTTGAAGACTATCAATCAATAGCAATGCCCAATGATAGGGGGAGCAGTATTACCAAAGGAAATTATTGTTGCCATTGATGCAAAAAGGAAGAAAAGGTTTTTCAAGAGTCGAAAAACAAAGAGAAGTTGTTGACAAAGGGAGCATGCCCTGAGGGGGAGCAGTGTTGTCAAAGGAAGTTCCCTTTGCCATTGATTCCAAAGGGAGAGAGAAGTTGTTGACAAGGGGCGCTTGTTCTGAAGAGGATTTATGGTGTTGTCATCAATGACAAAGGGGGAGATTGTTGATTAAGTTGTCATTGATGCCAACAGTGTATAGTCATTGATTCCAACATGGCTTGGTGCCCCTTGAGGAGCCCCTGAGGGTTAAGTAATTGTCAGTGTCTAAGGAGACCTTTTGATCTTGTCCAAGCCCAAGTTTGAAGCCCTTGGAGCCCTTGGGACAATGACAAAAGCCCTGAACACCCTGTAGAGTGTTTAAGTACCCCAAAGATGTTTTGCGTTTCCCCAATTGTTTCTTTGTTTCCCCAGTACCACAACTTATGCCCCAGAACACTACAAAAGTGTTGAAGAAGTTGCAAGAGTCCAAATGAACCTTTCAATGGTCATTTGTGTTTATTGAGGTCATGGTACCCCAGGAGAAGGTCTAGCAACCCCACAAGTGATGTCATGATGGATCTTGACCCTTGTAGGTCTCCTGGTGTGGTTGAGGTGGTTGAAGAAGCCTATGAAGCCCCTTGCTTGATGAAGAAGCCCTGAAGAAGTCCTTGGACCCACATTTGATGGCTTAATGGTCCTTGTCCCCTTAAAGGTGATGATGTGGTCATTAATGACTTGATGAAGACTTGGAACCCTTGATGAAGATCTTGATGCCCGTGTATCCCTTGTTGGGGTCATGGAACCCTTGGAGATGGTCATTATGCATGAGAAGGTCTGGCACCCACATAAATGGCGGCATGATGACCCATGGACACTATATGATCATTGATGGTGCATTTAGAAATGATTTGGGTTTTGGAATCCATACATATGGTGGTTTGTAAGCCCATGATTGTTGGAGCCTTTGATATGATAGAATCCTTGGTCATGATTCCCTCATCACTTGGCGATGGAGTCCTATGTGATGGGCTTGAAGTCCATGGAAAGTATCTTGTTTAAATATTATATGATATCCTTGAAAGAGTCCTTGAAACCCTTGCATGCGGTGCCTTGGGTCTTGAACCATGGTGATGTATGGTCCTATTTGTGGTTATATGGCTATTGGGATGTAGATGGAGGTAGATCCCACGTATGTGCCTTGATATGTTGAAGAAGACTTTGAAACTCTTATAGTTAGTGGTATGGTCTTTGGCACCCTCATGTGTGGGGTCTTTGACGTCTTGGACACATTGAATAATTTAAGGGTATTAGACCAAGAATTTGCAAATAAACCCATCATAGGGAGATAGTCCTTGTCAAGCCATTTCCATTGGTATGTGGAGCATCTTCTAACTCCTTATGGTAGAAGAGATATGAATTTTTGAAGTTGGTGTACCCCACCTTTTTGGGTGAGTCGACCAAACAAAAGAAAATTTAATTATTTGTAATTTTGAATTGCATGTCGGCCCTGTTTGAGGTAATAAATTTCCTCCATGACCTATATAAATAGAATATCAAACATTTCATTTGCTCATCAATTGGAATTTCGCAACTCTTGGAGAAAAGTGCGAAATTTTGTGGAGGAGAAATTTTTGGGCATCTTTACTAAAATTGGCATAACTTTCTCATACGGAATCGGAATTACAAAATTCTTGGCTCGTTGGAAAGCTTGTTACGAGGGCTATGTGATTACATGATCTAGAGTTTATTTTGGTTTGTCTATTGTTTCTTGACCTTATGATCTTCAAAAAGGTATGGCTCATGCTTCTGGGTTTTTCTTGTAATGGCACATGTCTCTCATGGATAGAGTTCATCTTTGATATTAGTATGTGAGCCTATATATTGGTATATATATTTGGAGTCAATATGGAGGATATGATGATGATGTTGCATACCTTTATGCTATGATATTATACACTTTATGATGATAATGCATGTGATAATGATGTACACTCTATGAAGTTGATGCACTCCTATACAATATGATGTACATGCATACCATAGTGTGATGATGCTCTCCTATGCATTATGATGTATACTTGATGTTGATGATGCATACACGGTGCACATTGAAGTGACAATTATGCATATTTTATGATGATGATGCATACCCTATGACGATGATGCATAACTATGATGATGATGCATGACGATGCATGCCTTATGTTCAGTGGAAGTAGAGAAGGATTATTTGTTCAGTGACTGTGTATGACGAGGTTTACAAGGATGTACATGAGCAGTGTATGGCAGTAAAATGACTTGTTGGTATACATGGATGATTTGGCAGTGATAAGAGTGCAGAGGTTATTAGCAGCAGATTCAGGGTTTGGTGTGCAGTTGGTTAAACTCAGATTGATTGAGTTGGATGATGTGAACAACAGATTGATTGGTGCAGACAGATTGATTGGTCAATTGATGAGTAGTGTGGAGCAGTGGTCAGTGGACAGTTGATGAGCAGTGAACAGTTGATGAGCAGTGTTCAGTTGATGAGCAGTGACAGTGGTTGTGCAGTGTGGTACAGATTGGGTACAAGTGTTGGATAGCAGGTCCGCAGGATCAGTGAAGTTTGTGGTTCAGTAGTTTCAGTTACTATCTTCATATCAGGGTGGCAGGACGGGGCAAGGAAATATAGGGAGCTAAGGCTTCCTTCAGGTTGTAGCCTGTAAACCAGGGGGTTGTAGCCTCCTTCCAGTTGTAGCTGGAGAATTGAAGTCTTTGTAATAAAGGGGGTTGTTGCCTCCTTCCAGTTGTTGCTGGTAAATTATTATTATAAATGCTTCCGTGGTTTTTCCCCTAGGACTTGGGTTTCCACGTAAAAATATTGTGTACTTTGTTTTGCAATGCTTCCTATGTGATGATGATATGATGATATGTGATGATGAGATGTAGTTGTTAATAATGCTGCTGATGATATAATGATAATGTGATAATTACTTACTTTGCATAATATTGAAAAAGCTGCCAATGGTTGTTAAAGTTGAAAAAGTAATAAAAGCTACACACACTGTTCACCCCCCCCCCTCTCAGTGTGCTCGGTGTGTCCAACAGAAGCACAATACCAAACCAAAAAATCAAGGGTTGAACAAGAGACCTCAAGCTCACATTGAGGATTCAATGCTCGAACCCCATTCACCCATGGTGGTGGATTCTCGGCCATGCCTGCAAGTTCAGGGTGTAGAACAATATCAGATTTCCTCGACCGAGGTGGTAGGGAGGACGTGGATGCAAAAGTGTTCCGGTTTCTCTATTCATGTGGCATACCATTCAATGTTCTTCGCTCCCCCTATTGGCATGAAATGATAGAAGCCATCCGTTCTGCCCCTAAAGGATATAGGAGCCCCGGGTATGACAAAGTTAGAACCGTAGGTTTGACAAGGAAAAAGCCAAGATCCAAAATGCTTTGGGGAAATTCACAAATGCTTTGAATGAATATGGGGTTTCCATTGTATCTGATGGTTGGAAAAATATAAAGGGAAAGCCATTGATAAATATTCTTGGGGTGTTTGCTAGTGGTGCAATCTTCCTTTCATCCCATGACTACTCTCATCGCTTCAAGACTGGCCTCAATATTGCATAAGCCTTAATTAAAACCATTGAATCTATTGGGCCATACATTGTCATACAAGTCATTACCGATAATGCTACTAATTGTAAGGCAACGGGAGCAATCATTGAGGATAGATACCCCAACATATTTTGGTCCAGGTGTTTGGTTCACACATTGAACTTTTTGATGCAAGACATTATCAAGTTGAAGGAACATGATTATAAATGAATTGGTTCATTGTACAAGAAAGGCAAGTTCATGATAAGATTCATTACCAATCATAGTAATGCCCACCACATTTTTCGCAGTCACTCAAAGTTGGAGCTATTAAAGATTGCGAAGACTAGATTTTCTAGCTATTACCTCACCTTTAGGCGCCTTTTGAAGTTAAGAGAGCCATTGGCTAGTATGGCATCAAGTGACTCATGGCAGGTTTTGAAAGACAGGGCTACATCCCCATCCGACAGGCAAGATTTTTAGGAGGTGGAGGACACCGTTCTTGATGGTCAGTTTTGGGCAAGTGTAAGGTATGTTTTGAATTTCACCAAGCCCATTTATCACATGATTTGGTTTGCAGATACTGATAAGCCGATAATTGGGGAGGTGTATGAGCAAATGGATAGCATGCTAGGCCAAATAAAAGATATTGTTGAGCCAAAAGATGCCATCTTGTATGATCATATTCGCAAACATTTGGTCAAAAGGTAGGATAATCTTAATGTTCCACTCCATGCCTTAGCTTACGTCCTTACACCAAAATATTATTCTCCATCTTGGTTGGCCAAACCAGCACTTGGGGGTGGGATCAGGAAAAAACCCCACATGTCAAGAGGTACAGAATGGGTACATGCAAGCATTAGATAAGTTGGTCCCTGTTGAAGAGGAAAGTGCCATATTGCGTGCTCAATTGAGCAAATATCTGAGTCAACACCCGAAAGCTTTTGAAAATTTCTCTTTTTGCTTCGCTCCCGCTTCCCGCTTCCTGCTCACTCCCCCCTCCCGATGGCGTAGGATTTGACAGTGTCTCCAAGTGAAATCGATTTGCCCAAGGAAGCCAATGCACCCCTCTCTCCTACACAAGCAAACTATGGAAGTAAGATTTGATGTTCATCAGAAAAGACTATAACAACAAGAGAAATATCGAGAAGCATATCAATGATCACATATACAATTGAAAACCCTCTAATACAAAGCCACTTCAAAGTGGAGCGAGTTGAGGAGACCCTGAAAAACACCCAAGTTGAAATCGCCCTCCTGCAGTAAAACAATGTTTCCTCGAAAATATTTTAGATCCACAGAAATATCTCAAAAGCTAGGAAAGATAAAGTTTACAATCTCCATTCAAGAACAATCCACAAAGAAAATCCAAAGAGTATGCAAAATTTCTCTTTATTCTGAAAGTTCCAAGAGCACAAAGGTCACTTTACAATGAGGTGGGTCTTTTCCTTAAATAGGAATGAGAGAGACCAAAACCCTAACCACTTTTTGAAAGAGTGGTGGAGATCAAAAGATATAACAATAATAATCAACTGTTAAGATGAGTTCACAAATAGAGGGGGGCACACTCACTAAGTCGCCCAAGGGGGACGTACCACATGACAAGTGACTGAGACACATGATAAAAGCACATGGTGGGGCTAGGAGGTGATCATATCCTTCACTAGCATGTCCCCATGGCACACTAGTAAATAATATGACCATATAAAATCATAAAGTGACCAAAAGACCAAATCGTGCCCCCCTAAAAAACACAATAAAATGTCCAAATAATAGCCTGGAGTGTGTGGACCCCACTGAATGCTGCAAATTGTCGGAAGGTGTGGGATGCATCACAAAAATCCTCTGAACAAGCCTCATGCCAATTCCTTTCCTCAATTTCCCAAATCGATTTCCTCAGTGACCATTTATTCCATTTTTTATCCTCGGAAAATCACCTGTAAAATAATAAAATGCCTGTACCTCTCTGCCTGGTTCCCCAAGCACAAATCTGATTGCACCAAAATGTCTGGGAGCATAGTAATATGGTAATAATGAGTGGCTAGACCCCATACTCCCTTTGTAGCTCCCTAGGTGAACCAAAATAATCTCAAAATGTGCTGACAGGCCATTTTATATGGAAAATATATAATAAAGTGATAATCCGACAATAAACTCATCTGGAAGTGCCTGAAAATGATATCTGAGTATGCCAATGGACTCAGAAGGCCCAGATGTAGTACAGATGAGTACTCATACACCATGTGACCACCTGGATAATCAACTGTAAGCTCAACCATGCTTGGACAATAAAAAAAATGATGGTCTGTAAATAATAATAATAATAAAATCCATCAAACCATCACATAAAACTCGTGTCTGATGCATGGAACCATCAAATGGGCACCATAGGACCACAAATAATCAATCTCGAACATCATTGGTCCAACTCATCTCGGATCCTGCGGTTGACCAGGTCAAAACTGATCAATAATACATCAAATATAAGTTTAGATTAAAACAATCAATTACTAAGAGAAAGACCCTCAAGTGTATACTCAGTTTATGGACGTGACCATTTTGCTAGAAATGGGTGAAGGTGGAAAAGACAAGGCTAGGCTAAGGGAATGACTTTACAATCTTCAACACTGCGACACTTTGGATAAGAGAAAAAGGGAAAATCACCTAAGCATATGTTGGACAGAAAACATGATTTGAGGAATGCCTATTAAACTTTGAAAAATGTCTACAACTCACATCCAAGCTGGAACCAACTCCGTGAGGATCTTTTCCAGAACCATTGTGACTAGGTGCACAACTAACCGTAACTTGAGGTTCTAAGGGACACTTAGAATTAGTTGTCCCTTACTCCATCTCACATCCCAACTTGTAGGCTCCGTGAGGAATTAATCATTACATTTTAATCATGGCCAACAGTCTTTAGATTTAGCATACATTTAAACACTGCTTTTTAGGCCTTATGACCCTTTGGATTTCGCATGTGCTTAGAAGCACAAATAATTGCATCTTTTTATCCAAGGTGCTTTACATTTCATTTCGTAGCCCTCTTTAATTGTGCTTAGAAGCACAATTTTAATTTATAATCATGGGCTTGCATAGAAGATACAACAATCAGTCACATATGCATGTAATGATGGTAGTACAATTTGCTTCAAGTCTAGTTGACACAACTCAGGAAACTAGGGGGATCATCCACAATCAGGACCAAACATCGGGGGCAACCGACCATAGAGGTTAAGGCTTCAAATCCAACTCACCTAAGCTCAGGAACCAACACCAACGGGTTCTCCTGTCATAGAAGGATCAAGGCTTCGGTAAGTTCTGTTGCACAACTCAGAGTCGAGACACAAAACAACATGGAATCTATCCAACATAGAGGCAAAAGTGGGGAGGTCCTCCATATAACAGGATGAGGTGTAAGTCAAGGTAAAACCAAATACATAAGAGAACGGATGGATGGGGAAAGTGATAGGTGATGCCATAACTAGCAAGCCATAAATGATGGGAATGATCACGTCCATACTACTTAAAAAGGTAAAACCAATGAGTATAAACAAGAAATTCTTATTCTGAGTAATTAGATCACCTTAATTTCAGAGAGTCAACCAATTACCATATCCATATATATATATATATATATATATATATATATATATATATATATATATATATATATATCGCCAGATCATGACCACGAAATACCTAGTTAAGCTACTAAGATAAGCAGTAGAGCAAGATACACATATCCAATGCACAACCGTATACCTGCTGGGTCATACACTTGTATCCGTCATCTAGACCATCAACTGTCACTGGAACACTGCTCTGTATGGAAGAAAAATGGTCACCTCAGTCATTAAATCTGAGGTCATGAGGCTCAGTCATGGCACAAGGCTGTCATATATGCTCCGGGGCTGCTCTGATACATGAGTGATCATCAAAAGTTCTGCTCATCATAGGCTAATCTCATAAAAAATATGTAAAGGACTGACTCAAAAATATATAATAAACTGCTTTGTAATCATGGTAGCACGACTACTATAGATGTGATAACAGGTCTGATTCAGCTGATCTCAAGATGTAGTCCCACCTCTAAATATCCCTTGCCCTGATCAGCTCTGACAGTGTAGATATGATGCGATCTTCCTTAGAGAATGCGCCTCCTCTACATGGAAATGCACCCCTCTGTGAAGTCGCCCTCTCTATGCACAGTTGCTCTTGCTGCCCTTAGTAGTGACGGATCTGTGCCTCTGATCAAGTGAGGACTGATCGAACTCAGTTCTCCTCATTCTCCCTCTCTGCAGATGCGTCTCCCTCTCTATGAAAGTCGCCCTCTTTGCATGCATAAGTCGCCCTCCTCTGAAACTGATCTCTCTCTGATAAGTCTGCTGAGTAACCTATGCCAATGACCTCTTGCCTCCTTATAATAACTCACCGTCCGATTAGGGTTGCCAAAACCCTAAAGTGATTGCATGCAAAACTCACTTTTGCATGATTTTTAATTAACAACTGTGCATGCATGAGGCAAATCACCCCAAAAGGTCCTCATGCATCCACTGCTAGATTCATACCACTAGGTAGAGTGCATCTCACCCTCTACCTCATCCTGATGCCTATACTGCAAATGTACCTCCATGCAAGGCATCTGAATCATGGAGGAGAACTTTCCTAGTTAACTTTTCAACACTCCCTCTTAACTAGGAAAGTGTTTTGAACCACTCCTATCTTTTCCCTGAAGTACATGAACTTGTTCTTAATCAAGGACTTTGCTAGAATGTCTGCCACCTGCTCATCCATAGGTATGTATTGAAGCTCAACTGCTCCTCTCTGAACATGATCTCGAATGAAGTGATATCTGATCTCTATATGTTTGGACCTGTCATGAAAAATTGGATTCTCTTTGAGTTTTATGCAACTCTAATTGTCACAGTGAATCACAGTGGGCTCCAACTGCTGATCAAATAAGCTCACCAACATCTTGCGAAGCCAAATGGCCTCACAACTGGCTAGACTAGCTTCCATATACTCTGCCTCTGTAGAACTCAGTGCCACAGACTTTTGTTTCCTGCTGAACCATGACACAACTGCCGAACCCAATCTGAAACAACACCTGGAGGTGCTTTTCCTGTCAACTGCATTACCTGCCCAGTCAGAATCTGAAAAACCAGCTTACTGCACTCCACCCTTCCTTACATTGTTTAGTCCATACTCAGTTGTTCCTCTGATATACCTAAGCACATGTTTTGCTGCCACCTAGTGAACATGTCTGGGCTCCACCATATACTGACTCAAGGTATTGACAACAAAACTCAGATTTCACCTAGTGTTGATCAGATACATCAAGGATCCAATAAGCTGACAGTACCTGGTGGGATCAACTAACTCACCCTCAGAAGCTACCAGCTTCTTCCAGTTGGTTGTCATAGGTGTAGTCATAGGCCTACAATCCTGCATCTGAAATCTCTTCAGGATGTCAACAACATACTTGCCTTGACCTAGAAAAATATGCCCATCCTCCTGCCAAACCTCCATGCCTAAGAAGTAGTGCATCAAACCTATGTCTTTCATTTCAAACTTTGAAGCAAGATCCTTCTTGCAACCACTGATGAGTTTCTCTGGTCCTATAATGAACAGGTCATCTACATACATTACAAGAATTAGCGGATCCCCACTTACCACAATAAAGTAGAGATTGGGCTCGACCTCACTCTTCCGGAAACCCAATTATTGCAAGTAAGGATCTATCCTAGAATACCAGGCTCTCGGAGCTTGCTTCAGTCCGTACAGAGCTTTCTTCAGCTTGCACACATGAGACTCTCTCTCATGTACCTCAAAGCCTTCTGGCTGTTTAATGTACACCTCCTCCTCTATGAGTCCATTGAGAAAAGTTGTCTTCACGTCCATTTGGTGAATCTTCCAACCCATCTTTGTTGCAATGGACTCACATGATTTCTTGAAAGCCCGTTCCTCCTCAAATTTCACATCTCGCCCCACAATAGTTTTCCTGAGAGTAGAATCGTATATGCGGTAGGATTTCGAAGTCTCGTCATATCCAACAAAGATTCCCCTCTCTGCTGTGGATTCCAACTTCCAACTTTGTCATGTTCTCTGAAGGGACATGTGAGTATGTGAGACATCCTAAAATCCTGAAATGCCCAACCTCAGGTTTCTTTCTCGAGAAAGCTTCTTCTGGAGTTTTGCTACTCAAGACTTTATGGGGACTCCTGTTCTGAATGTACATAGCTGTGTTACATGCCTCTGCCCAAAGAAAGAATGCCAAACCCTGATCATGCAACATAGATCTTGCAGCACCAACAATTGCCTTGTTCTTCCTCTCAACAACCCCATTCTGCTGAGGTGTATAGGGATCTGTCAGCTGCCTCTTAATGCCCTCCTGAATGCAAAACTCATTGAACTCCTTCAAGGTAAACTCTCCCCCATTACTTGATTGCAAGGTCTTGATCTTCCTTTCTGTCTGGTCCACAAGAGCTTTGAATTCTTGGAACTTCTTCAAGACTTCTTTTGATTACTTACTTTTTAGAAACTAAATCCAGGTCTTCCTGGAGAAGTCATCAATGAAGGATACATAGTACTCGTACCCCTTAAATGATGTGGTGGACATCACACCACAAAGGTCGGAATGTATCAAATCAAGTGTTCCTGCAGCTTTGTTGTCACTTTTGGGGAAAACAGTCTTGACATACTTACCAAGAGCACATCCTTTGCACACGTCATTGTGCTTTTTGCTAAAATCTGTCACACCTGTCACAATCTCCTTCAAAATCTTTAGAGTTGGATGATGTAGATGAGCCATCCTCCTAAGCCATTGCTCACACAAATCACAATCATTACTCTGGTTGCTATGAGTCAAAGCATGGTGAAGCTGAAAGTTAAGTTTGTAGAGCTTTCCACTACGAACTCCAATTCTTACAGCTGAGGTATCTTTGGATCCCTTGGGATGAACTAGAACATTTCCATCTCTGAAAATCACCCACAATCCCCATTCCTCTATAGTAGAAACTGAAATCAAGTTTTTCTTTAACTCTAGAACATTTAAAACATCCCGTACTCTCATAGACTCTCCAGACTCTTTCTGAAAGGAGACTGTTCCTCGTCCAACTTCCTTGACAGTAGAGTTGTCTCCAAGTACAATCTCAAGATCTAAGCCATCCTCGGTGAGATATGTAAAGTACCCTCGAACACTAGTCATGTGATTGGAGGCTCCACTGTCTCTATATGATATACTGGAAGTAGAAGCACTAATGAATGACACGTTTTAAGGGCCAACTCTCTGTCAATCTCTTCTGTAGAATACTCATCTATATCTGCCAAAGTGCATGAAGTACAAGCAACTTGATCATCATCCCTCATCCTTGTAGCCATAATCTCAAAACTGCACCTGCTTGCACAGATATGAGCACAACGACCACAGATCTGAGCTCTTCTCTTCATATCGGATAGATCTGATCCTTTGCCTTCAATATCTGAAACCACCACTAAGTAAGCACATAGATCTGGTATACAGCTCGAAGATCTGAGTGTGATTGCTCCTCTTGACCCTTACCAAGTCTCTGATACCATGTTAATTTTATCTAGTCACTACTCGCTCTGGAAACCCTGAGGTCTCAATGAATTTGAGTCTCTATAAGCCAAATAAACATTAAAGACTTATAACAAAAAGTACTACCATAACTCTTAACACTTTAACCAATTAAACAACAATCACACAGATGAACTCACAATATACCTTGGAAACCCTAATGGGGAAAACCAACTTCGATGGGGGCTTTCTTCTTTCTCGAGCCCAGAGCAAAATTAGAAGAGGAAGGATACAATCGGAAACTCAAAAGATGTAACTAAACCTGATGGGTAGAACCCTAGATATGCAACAACTGCTACTGTTGCTCTTGGAAAATGCTCCCCCCTCTGAATGTTTAGATCTGGATCTCTCTTAAGGTCTATTTCAACTGATCTCAGGATGTAATCCCACCTCTAAATCTCCCTTGCCCTGATCTGCTCTGACAGTGTAGATATGATGCAATCTTCCTCAGAGAATGCGCCCCCTCTGCATGGAAATGCGCCCCTCTCTGTGAATTCGCCCTCTCTCTACTTGCTGATCTCTCTCTGCACAGATGCTCTTGTTGCCCTCAGTAGTGACGGATCTGTGCCTCTGATCAAGTGAGGACTGATCCAACTTAGATCTCCTCAAACTCCCTCTCTGCAGATGCGCCTCCCTCTCTTTGAAAGTCGCCCTCTCTGCATGCACAAGTCGCCCTCCTCTCAAACTAATCTCTCTTTGATAAGTCTGTTGAGTAACCTTTGTCGGTGACCTCCTGCCTCCTTATTATAACTCACCGTCCGATTAGGGTTGCCAAAACCCTAAAGTGAGTGCGTGCAAAAATCTCACTTTTGCATGCCTTTTAATTAACATCTGTGCATGCATGAGGCAAATCACCCCGAAAGGTACGCATGCATCCACTGCTAGATTCATGCCACTAGGTAGAGTGCATCTCACCCTCTACCTCATCTTGATGCCTATACTGCAAATGTACCTCCATGCAAGGCATTTTAATCATGGAGGACAACTTTTCTAGTTAACTTTTCAACCAAGGGGAGCTACTTCCCAGTAGGATAAGAGTAAGATTTGTTTAAAGTCACCTGACACGAGGACACGGGACACGAAGGACACAAAAATACGAGTGTCCGACACAGACACGGTGACCTCTGGAATCAGGACACGGAGGACACTTTTTATATATATATATTTTAAAAATTATATATATTAAAAATATAGACATATAGATCCAATTTTTTTTAGAAACTAGAACATTTACAAAATATTCAATTGAAATTACTAATTAGAAATCCTGAGATAGCAAGTACTCCATAACTTCATTTTCTGGCCCAATGCATTGGCATATGATGAAAGACCAACTGACGTTGTTTGCCATTCCCATCCTTCAGACGAAGACACAACCCAAGTAGAGAGTTGCTTGTTTACACCCAATGCACAACTTTTACTCCTCACAAGAACCATCGTCTATCACATCACCAAGAAATACAGTGTCCCCATCAAATACCAGCCAATAATACATTGTATATTCAACAAATGCACACAACGATCACGCTCGATGCCTCCCTCCAACCCCTTAGCCCTATAAACAACATTGTAATCAACAAATGTTCAAGAAACACGGGTAGCAAATTTACATTCTCCATCGAGTTGCACAATCTTTACATCAATGAAATCTCTCAAGCTCGAAATGGTATACAGGGTCGGGACATGACCTCAACACGTGCCGTACACGTTTTTTTCGTGTCCTGGAATTGGGACACGAAAAAAAAACGTGTTGAGGTCGTGTCTGTGTTCGACATGACCCCACGGGACACGTGAAGCCTTTTGGACGTGTCCGGTTTCATAGCTTATTGTTTAGTTGTTTAAGATACCTTAGAGAACATGTCATTTTTAATTATGTTTAAATACATGTTTTTTGAGCTTCTTTTGCAATTAACACCCGGTGCTTTTAACCATCTTGTGCAAGTGTTGTGAAGTATTGCAGGTTGTCTAAGTTTAACCATCTCCGAACATATTTTGAAACAAGCGTAGTCCCTTCGAGTCCCATTGCAGAAACTCCATTGCCCAAGTTCAAGGGCTTGATATTCTTCACCTTCTCTCACCTTTATTCTAAAGAAATCTCTCGGCTACTTTACGCATTGTTTACTAGCTTAGTGCATTTTAATAAAGATCATAAGCTAATCTGATTTTATAAGATCTAACTCTTAAAAAATCAAGTGCTTACATTCAATATTTTTTATCTTTCAAAGTACTTGAATAGTATGCTAAATATTTTATGCATTAATTGATTTATTCAACATATTTGGCATAACTTTGTTGGCTGTTTTGCAGCTCTTAGTGAACAGGTAAAGAGAAATGCTGGCGAAATTTTGATTTATCAAACCGTCCGATAACCCTCCTTTATACCTTTTCTTCAGGCATTTTCAAAGCCTCGAAACGTGTGAACTTGTAGTTCTTGAAGTTATAAAAGAACACAAGTATTCTTTATTGTAAGAAGTAAAAATAAAAAAATACAAGCAAGTGAGCTACCCAGCGCCCACATCCCATCCCCCTCTGGGGGGGATTTGTGTCTCTTTGTCGCGGGGTGAATTTTTCTAACTTTTTCTTTGCTTTGCTTTAGATTAATTTAATTAAAGATAAATTTAATCATTTGTGGATCTCGACCTAATGTCGGACCACACTTATTCAGGGCATAGTTTTTATTTTATGCAAACACTAGCACACACAACCGTATCCTTTTAGTATTCACATTTATTTCTTAGATTAAATCACTCTAGCACTCACTGCAATTTGTCAGTTGCAATTATTATTATTTCATTTCTATTTAAGAGTAATTGAATCTTGGCTTCTGTCCCCAATTATGCTGTTGTGACCATCGCAGACTCGTCTGAGCTTTGCTTAACAATCAAAAAGGGGTAGTAGCGGCTAGTTAATAGGACAATCCACTGAAGTTTATTATCAAGAACTCGGGAGGTCGCATAGAGCTTATTGTTATCCACGAAATTGCACTTAGTGGATTTCAAGTGAGCCGACAAAGCTTGAACATGTCAAAGTGTCCATTATTAGAGTTCAGAAGTCCATCAGGCCTTCTAGGCCCTTTTTTATTTTTTGCACCACATGTTGATACCCCCTCGTGGAATTTGTAATAATGTGCTAGCATGGTATCTTTTTGTAAAAGACTCGGCTTCTAGGACTTAAACATTAATTCGACTAGCCCATAGTGTTTTTTTCCTTGGAAATTATTTGTTGTTGAACAAACGATTAATAATTTTCGAGTTTTTCATTCATTCCTCCAAAGTTGGGGTGGTCAACGTAATTTTTAAGCCTTAAGAGGTTATTAGAGCCTATGTGTCAATGTATTAAACCATGCTAGGCATATTTTTTGAGTCGTATGGACATGTATTAGGTCCCCCTAGGTTTTTTTTAAGTTCCGTGAAATTTTTTTTTCCGTAAAAACAAACCATTTTTTAATGGTTTTGGTAAAAAAATTGAAAAAGTGATAAAATCATGGTCTAGGGGTTGTTTTGACCATGGGGGTACTCATTTTCTAACCTAGAGCACCCATATTACCACTAAACCCCGCTTTCCTAAGTGTTTAAACACGTTATTTTTCATCTGTTTTCCAAAAAGTAAAAAAAGTAAAAAATGAGAGAAAAAATGCAAAAAAAATGAAAAATCCCAAAAATCAAAATCCAAAATTTTGGGGATGTGTAAGAGATTTTGGATCAGCTATGTTTAGGGGCATGTAAGAGAGATTTTATGACACTTTTTTGGTAGCTAACTTTAAGGGATCACTTCCCCTTGACTTGGGCGCATTTCCCAAAAAGAGTGCCCACGATTTGGGGATTTTTGCAGCTGATTTTAGGCCCTCTTTGGGCTGATATATGGGCTGATTTGGGGCTGGTTTTTGGAAGCCAAATAAGAGGGAGACAACCCCATCTTTTCCCTAAATCAAGGTCTCTCCACTATTTTCCCCCTCCCCTCTCTTCTCTTTTCTATAAATTGAGAGCACCTCTCTCATTCCAAACTAGTTAGAGTTGGATGAGAGAAGGCTTGCTCTTGTAATCTGAGATATCATTTTGGCATTGAGAATAAAAAGCTTTGGAGGCTAAATGGTGTAGTGCATTGGTGTGCGGATCAACATTGTGATGTTCTTTATATGGTAACTGTTTCCTACTTGCAAATTTCTTTCTTATACTTATTGTAGATCTTGCCTTGATAACCCAGTTGAATTAATAGGAATAGGAAATTGTTAGTAAGCTTACTTTCATTTTCTATTTTCATATTAAATAGGTTTATTTGCATGCTATTTTAACTTCTAGTTTATATATGTTTTACAAGATCTCATGGGTATGCAAGTGTTTGTGATTTAGCTTTCAGGTGGCCAAGCTTGGAGGAGGATTGGATCAAGTTTGATTCCATTCCATCTTCAACAAACTTCAGAAACATTGTCCCTTGGCACTCCACAATGAAGCATTCTTAGTTTGATATTTTCTAGCACACGTTCTCTCCTACTTTCTCTTTCTCCTTAAAAAAAAACTTCTTCTTGGTTACTTTTTTTTGGGTACTTTCAGATCTGATCTTCTTAACATGCTTATTCAAAATCAGATCTGATATTTTTATGCATGGATCCAAGATACTTAAAATTTTTATTTCATTGTTTGGGTCTTGCTTGGAAAAGAATCATTAAATAATTTTTTAAGTCAAATTTTAGGATTGTTTAAGGATTCATTTTTTCAAAGTTTTAAAAGTTTATATCAAGCAAATACGTGTTCTATTGGATGCCTTTTCAAGGCTGTCCAAGACCCTAAGAGGATGGCTTTTTAGCCATTCCATCTTAGTTCATTTTTGCAGTTAATTAGTCTTTTTAACTTATATTTTTTTTGGTATTTTTTGTTGTTGCCCAAAACACTTTTAAAGTGATTTTGGGTACTTTTTGGACTAATAAAGTTTGTTGGTTTTTGTACTGGACACCAGAAAGAAGGTTTTTATGCACACTTTCCGACCAACTTGGATGATCTAGAACCTTCACTGAACCTTACCTTTCCTCCATTACTTTGCTTCTACAAAATTGTAACCTCTTTTCTCCAAATATGTAAGGAGAAAGAGGAGTTCTTCATCTTCAATATTGGGCATTGTAATTTGTAATAAAAAGTATTTTGGAAGGAAGCTCACAGAGCTTGCTTCTCATCCCCCTAGGGGGGGTTGGTGTCGATTCGAGTTTTTTGTGATTGTTGTCCATTTTCAAAAAACTTTAACAAAAAATTTCACATTAGATTAGTTTAATTTAAAATCAACCAAGTAGAATAAAATTGAACGTCGTGGTGCAATCCAAATATTGGGCCATTGACACTCTCGGGACGTAGGAACATTTTTGTTTTCATTTTTGCAGGCCGTATACTTTTTTCGCTACAATATTGTTCATCTTTTGCAAGAAAGTAAATCAGATTCTAACCCACTACCTCGGTAGTGTACTAATTAGAAAATATTTACTTTTTTTTAATTTTTTTTAATTTTTTCAGTTCTCTACAATCAAAACACCCCCTTGCTTTCCCGAAGTAAGGTTTCAGGATAAGGGCTTGCTCGATTACTGGCCCGAAAAGAGACTCTTGGGGCATAAAAAGTAAAATTCGTGTTAAAAAATCTATTAAAATAAACAAGGCTTTGCCCCCGTATGCTCTGGGATCACTGTAGCTCAGTCTGAACATGCTGATCACACCAGAAAGGGACATTGTGACTAGTAATAGGATTAACACTTCCTAATAAACCACCCATATACGAAAATCCGACGTGTCGATTGTTTGGCATAGTGTGGGGAAATTTCTCATAGGAAGTGGGAACTACTAGGTAGCAACCTCAGGATATCGTTAGACTACACCCTCGTTTGGTGTAGTGTTGAACACCTCCCAGAGACTCCGATCCAGCCCACATTTCTGAGTGAGAAGCCACCTTGCCATCATCCAGACATATTTCCATTACCTTGTGGTATATTGGAAATCCCTTCATCCATAATAAAAACTCATTACCACATTAATTTTAAAATTGACCAAAAACATTTGCACAACATTTTATTTCCAGCATTACCAGCAGCATTTCATTTTGACTCCATTTTTTTAGCACTGGTCTCTCTTATTTATCATTGCAAATTATATTCAATTGCTATCATGTGTTGAATGATTTGGTAATCATGTTTAATTTCTATGTTGTTTAAATCTTTATGCTGTTATGCTTTCAAGTTATATTGTAAATCTCTTGTGTCAGTTTTTTCATTATAAAAAACTCCTAAAAAAAACTAATTAATCCACCATAACCAGCTAGCTTAATCAGCCTTAGCAACTTTTAGGGTCCACCCCCCTTGGCTTCGTTAAGAGTTTGCCTAAATGGAGGAGTCAAGATTCAAGTGACAATACTTGACTTGAGGCTTGCCCCCAAGGACACACTTAGTGGCTTGAAGATTTCTGCCACGTTAACCCCATGTGTGTTTCCAGCGGTAACACTTACCATAGAGTCACGAGGCTTCTTTAGGTAGGGTATGCCTTGCCCCGTTGGACACTTGGTACTGTTGCTATTGTGCTAAGTTCGAAGAGATAAATTCTATGTGGGCCAAACCTTAGAATAGTTTCTTTTTAGCACTATACTTTCAATTGCAATCTCCAAAGTAACCCACTCCTTTAATCAACTCATCATAGAAAACTAAAGATGACCAACGAGACACTTGCAAAACATTCTCGTCACAACACTATTTATTTTTCCCAGCATTGGTCTACCTGCATCAAATCTTGTTTATTTTAAGTGAATTCATGTGTAATGGGATATTTTTATATATGTTGTTGAAGTTATTCAAGTGATATTTGCAAATCTTGTTTCAATATAATTTATTTCAAACTCCCAGATTAATTTTTATTTCATAAATTATAGTAATCAACCTTAGTTATTTTATTAGGTACCACCCCCCTTGGCTTCGCTAGGAGTTGGCCTAGAGGGAGGAGTCAAGTTTCAAGTGATAGTACTTGACTCGTGACTTGCCCCCAAGATCGCACCCAGTGGCTTGAAGATTTTTGCCACGTTACCCGAGGTGCGTATTTAGGCGGCAACATGCTGCTTTTCCTAGTCCCTCGTCTTCTCGTCATGCATTATTGGTATCACCTTGTTTTTCATGTTTTAGGTGTTAGTTTAGGTCTCTTAGAAGTGTAAAATATCATAATGCTGTATTATTTGATTAAAGTTGGTGAAACTCTTTATTAACCCCTTTAGCACCCCTCATGAAACCTAGCGCACCCTTCTGGGACAAAATTTGTTGATTTTTGCACCCTGTAGGCGAAATCCATGATTTTAGGAGGTTGGTGAAAGTGTATATTCCCTTTTAGGTGGGCACACCCTTGTGTCCCAGTTGACTAACGAGGGGTTCCGTGCATGTGGAGTTTTCTCTAGTTGACTCCTTTTGTCCCCTAGTTCACTCTAGTGGTGGTGCATGGGTATCTACGTAGCTCCATTTCAATGCAGATGTGTCCCTCTATCTTGTAGTTGACTTTGGAGCTGGCCCATGAGGTCCTATAGGTGGTGCATGGAGTCCTAGTTCTCTCTAGTGGTGGCACATGGATCTCCAGTCTGTTACAAATTATGATCCAAAACATAGGTTTAGGATTTTATCTTAATAAACTTTATTGTAAAATGACACCTACACACTCACTTGGTTATGTGAGGTGTCCTTAGTCAGTTTTAGGTAACGAAATTTTAGTTATTTCTCTTGGGTTATTTAAACCCATTTCGCATGAGGTAGATTTGGTTCTTAGCCCTCATGTGTCTTATGTAACTATTTTTCTCCATATCAATAAAACTTGTGTGTATGAGGACACTTTGTCAAAGTGGTATCAGAGCGCGATTAGGCTTGGCTTGGCTTGGTTGGAAGATGTTGAAGGTTGAAGTCTGCATTTCCCATTGAAGGTGGAGGAATTCTTGGAGGAATTATTTTTGAAGATCTCCGAATAGCGAAATTATAATCATAAGTTATTATTTCCTATTCTTATTGGGCTAAATAAAGATTGTTTGGGAAAATGGATTATTTTTACATTTTTTTGAAGATTTGGAGAGAAATTAGATCAGGAAGAAAGTATTTTTAAATTTTTTTGGCGTTGATTTTTGAAAGCATTTCTTGAAGATTATGTGGAGAATATGAGAGAAGTTAAATCTTGAAGAGTTTATTTTAAAAGTCGAAAACCAACGTTCTGTAACCTGCTTGATATATTCTTTACGTCCTTGATACTGCCAAACCCGTGAGTCAAGATTCACAACCTCTGTTTCTTCATGGTGTTATTGTAAGTGAGGTCCACAAAACGCACTTTGTCTCTTTTTTCAATAATCTTTTCTGTAACCCTGTGCATGCCGGCTCCTCGGTGATCTCTACTGCTCTTTCAATCCAAAAATACAGCCCAGAATCCTCACAAATATCAATACCCCTTTGCAAACCACCCCCGGTAATCTAATCAATTAAATGAGCAAATGAAGAGGAAAGCTTAAAGCACGAAAGTGAAAGATCGAAATTGATCCATGTCCCCATGAGTAGCAGAGACGGTATGTTCGAGCTCCCTTCCTTTTTAATTGTAAATAATTCGAGTTTTAGATGCAACTTCAGTAGAAATGTTCTTGCATAACCATTCACGGGACTGCTACATGCACTACTTCATTCAAGGTGTATGCATAAGCATTGAGTTGTTGGTGTCTTTCTACTCATTCCATAGTTGAATTATGCAAAATTTTATGTGATTAAATTAGTTGGGATTTTGAGTATACTCGAGGGTAATTACCTGCAACAAAAAAAAGTAAAAGCTTGACAGATCGATCACGGCCACATTATCCGTTCAGCTTCTCATTGCCTTTTTCTCTTTGAAAACTTCTGCGACCTTTATTGAATTTGCTTGAGTCTGAATTGTGAGATAGAGGAAGTTGGAGCTTAATGTTGAAGGCACAATTATTGATAGAGATTATCAAAATGAAGATTGTCTGACTAGTCCTATGTAGCATGCTCTACATCATTCGGAGATAGATATCCATGAAATCTGCAAAAAGATTAACTGTTGGAAGCTCGATTTTTTGCCACGTTCAAATGTTTTAGAAGACTGTCCAGAATTTTTTTTGCAGTGTTCATACAAAGGCACAGTGAATGCAGTAAACCACTCCTTGGTTTGGTTTTTCTTTTTGTAAAGAGTTGAAGATCGATTCCTTTTAGAAAGAAAAAGAAACTCTAATTTTTAATGTAAAAAGGGGGGGGTTTCTTTTCATTTTTATGATGTGAGGTTTTTAATTTTTATATAAAAAAAGGGGGGTTGGTATATATAATTTTTTGAGTAATAAGTAGTATTTGTAAAAAACCAATTAAATTTGGTTTTATATCAACTGAGGCGAGCAGAGGTTTTTTGAGTAATAAGGAGTATTTGTAATTAAAAAGACGGGTTGGTTTTTTTGAGTAATAAGGAGTAATTAAAAAGGGGGGTTGGTATCTATAATTATTTGAGTAATAAGGAGTATTTGTAAAAAACCAATTAATTTTGGTTTTATATCAACTAAGGCGAGCAGAGGTTTTTTTTGGTTTCTTGTAGCCAAAAGAGGCAGTTGTGGATTTTTTTCTTGCATTGTAATTTCCAAGAATTAATTAGAGCACAGTAAAGCTCGGTCAATTTCTTTTTTACGAGACTATAAGAGGGTCAAGGCCAAGCCCCTATTGTTCTCTTATTTTGCGGAGTGTGGTATTTGTATTCTGTGCATGGTTTCTTCTCATGGTGGTTTTATTCTTTTGATGGTGGTGCAGTAGTTTCAAATGTTTTGATATTTTGAGGTACAAACTTTTTGAGGTGGCAAAACATTATTTGATGCACATATTTTGTGGTGTTACAAGGAGTTTGTGGTGAAATAAGGTGATATATATTGGAGTTATAAGTTTTTATTGCTTTTTTGGAGTTATAAGGTTTTTTTATTCCATCATACATGTCTTTTGGTCTTCTATCAAAATTTAAAGTTCTACACAATGTCCAAAGTTGTTTGTTTATTTAATGACTCTGACAAGTTGGAGGGGTCAAAAAATTATAAAGTATGGAGTCAATATATTCAAAGTACTTTAAAAGTTTAATTTATAATGAATTGTGGAAGGGTATCTGCAATTCACAACCGACCAAACCTACTAATGCTGATCAATTAGCTAAGTGGGAACTGAAAGATGAGAAAGCTTTAGCGTTCATCCAGAGTACCGTTTCTGAAGATGTTTATGTTCACATAGAAAATTCTGCTTCTGCTTGGACAACCTGGAAAACTGTGAAATGCTTGTTTGATTCACAATCGGAAGTCAAGAAAATTGATCTATAGTTAAACTTATTTCAACACAAATGGACTCAGGGAGGTGATGTTATAGAGTATATTTCAAGGTTGAAGAATATCAAACAGGAAATAATGAAAGCAGGTTTTGGCAAAATTGAACACAATTTATTGGTCACTATTTTGATTATTGGTCTCCCTGAATCATACAAGCAGTTTTTCGAGACTTTACAACTCACAGATAAATTGGACAACATTACTTTTGACAAATTTAGTGAGCTACTAGCAAACCATGATAAAACTTTTGGTAAGTCAAAACAGTCAGGAGAAGATGTATTGGTTGCTAGCACAAGTAAACAATCCATAGGAAAATGCTTATCCTACCAGAAACTATGATCAGAAAGGGAATGAAATTCAGCACAATTCTTTTCAGTATTCAAATTGAGGCAGTGGTCGAGGTCCTGGCAGAGGAAGAGGCCAAGGAAGAGGCAGAGGTAGAGGTGATATGACTTGGAATAAGATCAATTCAAAAGAAGTACTCAACATTCATAATTCAGTGGAAGGGGAATCGGTAAGAAACATGTAACTTGCTTTCGATGCAATAAGATTGGACATTATGCCTCCGATTGCAGAGTTTCTTATGATTAGATTGTAAAGCACAAAGAATCTTCATCAGCACAATATGCAATTACAAAGAATAGTGAGGATTGTGAATATGTTTTTACAACACTTCATCAAAGCACTATCAGAAGCAGCAAGCTTAGTTCAAACAACTTATTCTTTCAGAAGTGATTTTGAGGATGCATGCATCATGGATATAGGAGCCACTCAACATATGACTTACAAGAAAGATTTCTTTTGGAGTTATCAGTATTGCCATTTGAATTCAGTCTTTTTAGCAGATGATACCACACGTATACCACAGGGAAAAGGGTCAGTTAAAGTATTTTTACCAGGAATTGGGGAAATAATGATCTTTAATGTTTGGTTTGTTCCCACATTTAAGAAACATTTGTTGTCTTTGGTTTTGATTTTCCATTTAGGACATTAAATTGTGATGGAAGATGGGATACTTAAAATCAACTCAATTAAGGATGCATACAAAACAGTTGTTATCAGCTATTTTGTACAACAGCTGAATTTCTTGTGAGCCGCCATTTGACAAACATGATGAATGTTTGTACTCCAGTGTATCCGATGATCCAACATTTGTGCCTAGCCAATTTTGGCTAGTCAGTTTTGTTTTTCAGTCAACATGACCATGGCCCCACGGGGTTTGTAATAAAGTGTGCTAGTAGGATTTTGAGTGGCTCGGTTCCCCATGACTTGGTTAAGCAACTAAGGTATTCCAGGGAGTTTTTTCCCTTGTCAATTATACTTTGCCTATAGCCGAGCTATAATCGATGAGGTTTTCTCCCGCTTCCTCCAAAGCTGGAATGCCCGATTTTGAAAATTTTAGCCATGGGCGGTTATTAGAGTCCAACTAATGTATATAAGCGTACTAGACACTATTAGAATAAGTTTTGGTCATGTCCTAGGTCCCTAGAATCCTCAAAAAAAATTTCAATTTTTTTTTACTTGGTCCTCCGGTTTTGGGTTTTTAATTATTTTTTAAAAAATTTTAATAAATTTTTACATAGTTTAAATGGAAAAATTTCAATTTGTAATATGTCAGTCATCCGGGATCCGAATTCAGTGATTGAAGGATTCAACCTTAAGCCAAAAATCATTCATGATCCTCGGACCAGTTTATCCTAAGTTTCGGATGTCGATTCGGCCTCATAATTAATTTCTCAAAAAAGCCATTTACAGGGAAATTATTAATTAAAATATTAAAAATTGAATATTTGGAGATAATCCAAATCTCTCCAAAATAATCCAAATGGATTAAAATAAAACGCTAATTGACATGGCACTGGGCATTAATGAAGATTCCAATCATCTCAGTCATCATTCAGTGAAGTATCCAGTCAGCACAAGAGATTAACTCCAAGAGAATTCGCCCTCCTTCATGCAATTTGCGAATTTGGTGATGTGGAATGGTTATTTAATGGGATTTGGTTGGTGATTGAGTTGCATTTAATGGGAGTGGGGGCGCCTTGCCTAGGTGGAGGCCACCTCCCACTCTCAACCACCAGGATCTATGTCAAATACGAGTTGAGCTCCAAGCTCATCTACCTCAAAACTCATGAATCTCCAATGTGCTCACGTCATCTAAGCTTGGAGCTCGAGTTTTCCATGTAGCTTGATCTTTGGTTGGTGATACTTCCAAGAAATGGATGGGGGGTGCCTTGCCAAGATGGAGGCCACCTCTCCATCCCATTCAATGAGATTCGAGTTGTTGTGATAGTTAAACACTCCAAGCTTGGAGTAGATTTGGGATTCGACTTTGATGATTGGTGCCATTGGCACCTTGATTGCCAATTCGAATTGGGGTAGGGCTGAGCTCTTGGATTTGTATAAATAGAGGTTCTTTTAGCTCTATTCTTCATGGATTTTTAGAAAAGAAACTCTGGAGGAATTGTAACTTGATTCATATTTAATAAAGTTGTGACTTTGGAGGTCAATTCGTGGAGGCTCTTGGTGGCCATGCATCATCCCAATTCCTAGGTGATATTGTGTATTTCTCATATGCTTAGGAATATTAAGCTTTGATTTATATTTCTAGAAGGCTAACAATCTAGCACATGCATCTATAAATCTTCTCTTTTCGCTTGAGCATATTTGACTTGCAGGTGTCTTCCAAGGTTTTAAAGATTTTTTGTTGGTTCTCCTTCACCCTACTTATGGCCAAAGGATTCTCAGTTTAATAACCATAAGAACAAGAAGATATTGCTTCTCCCATCAAACAGTCAACAAACTTCTACTTTGATTACTGGTTCCTAAGGGTTTACTTCTTCAAACCTTCCACTTTCTCCTTGATTCTTTTACATTGATTTGCTACCCTATTTTCTTCTCACCCTAGATCTATCCTTGTTTTCGTTTTTGCCATCCTTTTAGCTCTCGTCCATCCCTTCTCTCCTTGCCATTTCTCCTCCCTTTTTCCCATTCGCTCATCTTCCTCTCCTCCTTCCTCTCGTCCATATCCACTTAGGGCTTATTCTACCTTTCGTTTGTCCCTTTGCTTTTCTTCAAAGCTGCCCTCTCGTCTCCCTCCTCTTTCTTCCTTCTTCTCCCCATTCGTCCCTTTTGATCTTCCTCTCTCTTTTGCCCTCGTCCCTCCTCTTCAAGGCTCCATTTCCTCCCTTTCGTTCCTCCTTGAAGCACTACAGAAAAGCAACAAAATTTTTGGTTAAGAGTAGTTTTATGCCTTTGTCAAAGTTAAATAGTTAGATCTTTTCTCATCATTGTTTACATTTCATAGCTTAGATATAAGCAGTTTCAAATTCATTTTGATTTTCATTAACACTTAACGGGTGTTTGTTGAGATTTCGTTGAGCTTGTGTAGGTTGCTTTGAAAGAGAAGAAGTGCTTGTGAAGACAAGATCCAAGAGAGGATCAAAGTTACATTCAAGGAGAAGTTTTAAACCAAATAAGAAATCCAAAACCATTCTCCTTTGTAAAAGCCATTAAGGGCTTATAAATTTTGCTTCACTAAGTTGTTCTCTTCTTCAAAAAGACCTTTCAAGGATTTTTTCTAAGGCAATTGTAACCCAAGTAATAAAAAGGCTAGGTGGGATAGTGCCTCCCACACTTAGTTTCTCCTTCCCCATTTGGGGAAGTTTGTTCATGCATGCTTAGATTAATTTTATTTTCAGTTCTTAGATTAAAATTTGCTTTCTGTACTTAGATTAGTTCTCTTCCAAGTCTTGACTTGAGATAGTATCCCAAGGGTAGGGCCACATAGTTTTGTGGTTACTTCTCTTTCCCTGTTAGCATCCTTGCGGACATCCAGCTAGCTGGAAGGTTTTCGAGACTAGCAGTTCTAGCGGTCGACCTTGTTCGGAGGTTGATCCCACTTCGTTATTTGTTTCTTAGCTAATTGTTAGATTTGGCCTAGTTTCTTTTATGCATCTTGTTTAGTCTTTCATTTTGCAAGTAGTTGTTCTTCACTTCTTCAATTTATTTCATTTTTGTCATTTGTTGAGCTATTATATGAGTTCCCATTTATAACTACTTCTATCTTAACAATGAACAAAGTCTCTTGAACTTGAAGTAACCCAAGTCAAGAGCACTTTCTATCGGAGAGCATAATAGTCTTGCATTCCCCTTGCATTAGGGATTTAGAGTAATTAAAGTCTCTTGAACTTTGGTCTTAAGACTAAGTCAAGAGCGCTCTCTATCGGAGGGTGGAACTGTGTGTTTTCAATAATAATAAAAATTTCAACTCACACCCCCATTAATTAATTTATCTTGGTTGTTATCTGACACCCGTATGCTCTGCCAACCTGAAAAGGTTGGGCTAGTACTTAGAAAGGTGTTAGATTTGATAAAACTTCTATCACATAATAAAATTTTATCCCCACAACCAACGAACCGGCGTTGTCTTCGATTTATACTTGAAAGTGCTATTTTGGGAGGTGGAGCCGGAAACATACCGTTGTTCAGACTTCGGAGTAGTTAAGGCATTAGACACTTCCTCCTTGATAACTGGACGGTCCGTCAGATCACTGTGGATAGCTACTCAAAGTATACATTTCTGGACTTTTGATTACCTTGTTGGTTCTTAGGCTAATAATCAAGACCATTAAAATCTTTAATTTACCAAGATAAATTGCAAAACGATCTCACAAACATTTCCACTTTGAACTCTTGTATCAAGCAACCCAGGCACTTAAGATTGTTTTGACTCCATAAGGCACTGGTCCTTGTCATTATTTTTATTTATCTATTTGGAGCATTTACATTATCACGGTTATCTTGCTTTAATTTATCAAGTGGTTTTTTCTTCGATCTTGTAATCTTGTTTTGCAACGTGGATTGCATTTTATCTTGTGTTCTATTTAAAGTATTTTGTGATCTATTCAAAAACTCCTAAACAACACCCATCCGCATCACAACACCAATAAACATTTAAAACACATTGAGCCATAGTTAACTCTTTGTAGGGACTACCCCCCTTGGCTTCGTTAGGAGTTAGCCTAAACGGAGGAGCTGGGATTCAGGTGACAGTACCTGGCTCATTGCTTGCCCCCAAGGCCACACCTCTCCCCACTTCCAGTGAGGGAGACAACTTTCAGAAGATTTCTGCTGTTGGTGTGCATCTCGGCGGACAACAATAGTGATGACATGTTATGAGGACGGAAAACTTCTTAGAATGAAGGGCACAGTCCTTCCAAGAATGAAAGAATTTGCAGGTTCAGTTGAGGCCAATATTACACCCATAAGATTGTGGCACATTTGTTTCGGTCACTTGAATGATGATAGTCTTGTTCAACTTCAACAAGGAATGGTAAAGGGGTTACCCACTTTTCGAAAGGAAAATGCAAGATGTCAAGCTTGCATTTTTGGAAAACAAAGAAGGTTAGCTTTTCCCAAAAGCACTTGGAGGGAAACTAGGAGATTACAACTTATACATAGTGATATTTGTGGGCCTTTGGACACTTCACTTGGTGGATGCAAGTATTTTTTGCTTTTTATTGATGATTTTAGCAGGAAGGTTTGGGTGTATTTTTTGAAGGAGAAATCAGAGACATTTGCTAAGTTTCAGTCTTTTCAGAATTTGGTTGAAACTGCAACTAAAGAAAAAATTGCCACTTTGAGAACTAATAATGGTGGTGAGTATACATCAAATGAATTCTTAACATATTGCCAAGAAAAAGGAATAAGGAGACAATTGACTAACTTCTATACTCAACGAAATGGAGTAACAGAACGAATGAATCAAACATTATTAGGTATGGCAAGAGCAATGATTTTCTTCAAAGGATCAAGTTCAAGTTATTGGGTTGAGGCAGTACATACAACAGTTTATTTAAGAAATCGCTCCCCCTCTTCATCTTTGAATGGAATTACTCCTTATGAGGCATGGTTTGGATTCAAACCTATGATTAAACATCTCAGACTTTTTGGTTCAGTTTGTTATGCCCTTGTTCCAAAAGAAAAGTCAACAAAGTTAGATTCTAGAAGTATGAAATATATTCTAATTGGATATTTTGAGCAGAAGAAGGGGTATAGACTTTTATCAAATGGAAAATTTATTGTCAACATATATGTTATTTTTTTATGAAACATAAATTCTAAGTGCGGAAGAAATTGAAAAACAAGTTAGTCACTTGGAACAAAAAGTATGGAAGGAACAACAATGAATGCAACACTTAAACAAATCAAGAGATGATCAGTGGTTTCATATGACTTAGACTTCAAATGATCATGTTGAAGATAAGGATTCAACAAAATCTTCACAAGTTAACTTAGAGGATTCAAATCAACTTAACATTGATCATAGTTATGTGGAAGGTACTTCATCATCATCTCAAGTTGCACACAAGGCACCAAAGTGGGCAACTAAGTTACTTCAAGTCGTTAAGTTTGATGAGAAACATAAAACAGGTACAAGGAGATCTCAAATGAATCAATGGAATTTGAATTCAAAAAATTTTGCTCTTTTTGCGAATGAACCATCCACTTTTATTGAGGTAGTTGAACATGATGTATGGAGGGAAACAATGCAAAGTGAATATGATGCAAAGATAAAAAATCAGACTTGGAATATTGTTGAGTGTCCAAAGGATGTTAAACCCATTGGTTGCAAGTGGGTTTACATAATTAACTACAAGGAAAATGGAGAAATTGATAAGTATAAGGCAAGATTGGTGGCAAAGGGATTTCCTCAGAAAGAAGGGATTGATTATGAAGAAACCTTCGCTCCAACAACTAAGTGGAATACTATAAGGGTTGTGCTAGCTTTGGCTGCATAGAATGGATGGAAAGTTCATCAAATGGATGCAAAGAGTGCATTTCTTAATGGTGATTTGTAGGAGGATGTTTATATGACTTAGCCTCCTGGTTTTGAGGTTCCGGGATGTTGCCGCCGGATATGCACCTTGGGCAGGTTAGCATGGCAGAAATCTTCAAGCCACTGGGTGCATCTTTGGGGGCAAGTCTCGAGTTGAGATACTGTCATTCAACACTCAACTCCTCTATCTAGGCCAACTCCTAGCGAAGCCAAAAGGGGTATTCCCTATTAAAATAACTAAGGCTATTAAGGGTGATTTAGTTATTAGGATGAAAGTTAAATTATCTAGGAGTTTAGAAAAATTATTGAACAAGAGATTGCAAACATAAATTAAATCGACAACATAAAGCAAATTAATCCATCTAACACATTGATTCACTTAATTGAAAATATACGATTGTTGCAGGTAGACTAGTGCTAAATGGAGGCACAAAAATTGAGTGTTGCTGTGTTGTGAAAGTGTTGCAGTTGTCTCATTGGTCAGTTTTAATTATTATTAGATGTGTGGATTAGGGAGTGGGTTAATTCATGGTTTGGCCCAAAGGAAGTCTGCTTCCTTTAACTGGGTGCTTATTGAAACAATATCAAGTGTCCAACGGGGCGAGCCATAAGCTGCTTAAAGTAGCCCCCTGACTCTAGGATATGTTCAATGCAACCTCCCAAGTTCTCTGAAACAAACTACTTATGGATTTCCCTATTAATCTAGTCACTTAGCTCCCTTTCTGGTATGATCAACTGGTCGGACGAACCGCAAAGATCAAGAGCATACGGGGTGGCTAAGCCTTAGGTTTGTTTTAACAAAGTAAATTGAAGTTATTACTAAAAGTCCGATAATCCCTTTTTACCTACCGGGGCCAAAGCCCTTTCAGTTTACTTCGGGAATGCATAGCCCAATTATTTGTTAAGACTGAACAACAAAATTGTCAAAGGTAAATTTATTAACGACTGAGAATCTCTTTCCCTTTTGGTACTTCGGGAATGCACAACCATTTTTAATCTTTAAGTTTTGTTAATTGTGAAAGCAAAGTAGAAGATTGTAAAAAGAAAATTGCAAAAGTGAAAAATGTTTTCTAATTACTACACTGTGAGTCTCTTTTCCCCTACGGTACTTCGGGAGAACACAATGGGTTAGTACTCATTTACAATAAGCCAAAAAGAAATAAAAGCAGATCAGTTAATCTATTCTATGAACTAAAACAAAATGAAACTAAGCAAAAAAAAAATCCAAACACACACAAGATTGATACGGGCTCCCCCTGGTGGTAGGAGCGGGAGGTTTGTGGGCGCTGTGTAGCTCACTTGCTTTATTTTTTACAAAAATTTCAAGAAACTAGTACCATTTTGTCCTTAAAAACTTGGATCCAAGGCTTTACAACACTAGAAATTGATAAGATGAAGAAAGGAGGTCTTTGGAGGCCCTGAACGGTTCGATTTTAGCGAATTTTCGCCAGAGTATCTCTCTGTTCTTTTGTCAAATCTGCAAAACCAGCACGCAAACAATGTTAGAAAATGATGATATAAACAAATAAAAGATAAAAAAATTTCAAACTTGGTACTTGGAAAAATATTGAAAATTTCTTTGATACAAACAAATAAAAGATAAAAAAATTTCAAACTTGGTACTCGGAAAAATATTGAAATTTTTTCTAAGTGTAAGTACCAATTTAGCTAGCCTAGATTTGATGTAAAAATCAAACTTTTAAACCACTTTTAAGATCTAGCTACTCAACATGCACTAAAATAGATCTGAAGAATAAAGCTTTGAAAACTAGATCAACTTATTTAGCATATAGAACAAAGTAACTGAAAAAAGAGAGAGTTTGAGTTTGAGGGGATGGACAGAAGACTTCAAGACCAAGCTTGATCTTCTTATGAGGACTTTGAGATGCCCGCAATAAAAAAGTATTAGCTCGAAAGTGCTGAAGAGGGGAGAGGAAGCAATCGATCTCAACTCCTCCTTTAGATCTGTGACCTGCACCACTATAATAGAGCCCTTGCACAAAATGTATTAGATCTAGTGTGTTTGAAGAAAAGAGATCAAGAGAGCCTCAGTACAATTGAGTACAGTTGGCTACTCTTGTATCTCTTAAAAGCAAAGCACAAGCAAGCAAGTTATAACCATAAATGCCTACTCTATGGACTGGAAACAGTCTTCTAAGCTAGATCTATCAACAAAATTGCAACAAAAGAAATCTAAGCAGTACAATATCACCTCAACTAAATAACATTCATTAGATGGCACAACACAGACCTCCAAAGTATTCAAATTTCATTAATCAAAATAACAATAGTATTATGGAAGAGGCCTCGCGCTTAAATAGAATTTTCAGAGAGAGGGGGGCACATGAGCCACTTGAGAAGACTGAGGGCGAATGAGAGGAATTATGGATCCTGATTGATGCTTGACTGAGGTTTGATTAAGGTTTAACTTAGGAGGTGGACGCCACCTCACAAGAGGTGCGCCCCCTCATCCTTGGATTTGCCTCTAACCATCATAAAGATGCCACATGAGCTAATGCGCCCCTTTCATGAGGGAGGGCGCATCCTTTGATTGAGATGAACTCACCTTCACTAGATCTCAAGCCAAATCACCTAATCTGATGTCTAGTTAACTCAGATATGATGGCCAGTTAACTCAATTACTACTGAAACATGTCCCTGGCAAGATTCCTTTGATTTAGGAATTTGATTTTCTCTCATATCTTTTATTTTTTTATTCACTTTTTTATTTTTTGAGAGAGTTCTTATTTAAGTTATAAATAATCACTCAAACACTTAGGAAAGTGGGTTTAGGGGTATTCTGGGTGCTTCGGGTTAGAAAATGAGCACCCCCATGGTGAATTTCACCTCCTAAACACCTTTTTATGAGATTTTCAAATTTTTACATTACAAATATTAAAAAATAATCCCGTTTGCGGGAAACTTTTTTATGTCCAAAAACAAAAATAAAACCTAGGGGGACCTATTACATGTCCATGTGACTCATTGTTGATGCTTAACATGCTAAAATACATAAACACTTAGACTTTAATAACCTCCCAAGGTTTGGCCACCAAGGCGAATACTCCAGCTTTAGAGGTGTGAGTGAAAAACTCAGAAATTATGCTTTGCTGAAAAGCAATGCATAATAACTAAGGAAAAAACACTCTAGAGTACTACATTGATGTACAAACCTAAGGCAAGCCAAGTCTATTACAAAAGACATCATGCTAGACCAACTTATTACAATTCCTCATGGGGCATGAACATGCAATTTTTGAAAAAAAAGGGCCAAAATTGGTTGGTTGAACTTCTGAATGCTGGCAATGAACAAGTACATTGCTTCAATCTTCGCTGGCTCACTTGGGAACCAACTAAGTACAACTTAGGTGGTAACACAGGAGAAGAAAGGAAATTTTGTAAATTGGTTAAGGCTTTGCATGGGTTAAAACAAGCTCCCAGAGCTTGGTATGCTAAAATGGATGCTTATATACATAAAGTTTTAACTAGAGGAAAGTAGAAACACACCTACTCAGCTTCTCACTGTTCTCTTTCTTCTCTTACTTCTTTTCTGACTTTAAGCTTGGTTGCTGTTCCTAAATCAACAGATTAACATGCATTCTTTAAGTTTAAAAGGTCCGAAAGGTATTCTAAATTTTGGAAGAAAGTGGTCTTCACCACTAGTCACTTCGTAGCTTGCTTCTTTTCTATTTTTTGCATTTATTTCAAGTAACTTAGATTTAATTTCTCATCATTTCATCTAAGTACAATCTAGCCTAGGATTCTAAAAATAGATTAAATTTACTTTGCTGCTTACTTTCAAATCATTCATAGACAGATGTAAGCTCTACACCCTCACTGCAGTTGAGGCATACTTTAGATCTTGAGATTTCCGAGTCAATCCGAATTCTGGTTTGGTACTTGCTAGCCATTGATGGTTCTCAGACTTGCTTGTGAGGCAATAATATATCTTTTTGTTGAAGTCTCTAACTTGCAAATTCTAATTGCTTTTCAATTCTAAATTAATTACTAATTGCATTTACTTTTCCTAGATTATATTTTATTTTTATTTGCCCATCAATTATATGGACGCTACAATCTAAAGTAGGAATAACCACGTTTAATTTTTCTAGAATAAGTTTTTCCTTTTGTCCACCAATTATGTAGATGCTAACTACAATCTTGAGTAGGACTAATTGCTTTTTATTTTCATAGATTAGACATTAACGGCAATTTAGTCTAGGTCATCTCTAATTTCACTCAATCTTAAATTGGCTAAAAGGAACTTAAGGCACTGATCTCTATCATTGATATATCATAAGTCGCTATCGTATGCAGTTACTTTAATGCTTATTTATTTACATGCATCTGAATTGAGTTGTAGATCTGAGTATTTATATTAGTGATACATCTCATAGATGAGATCTGATTCCATTTCCAAGTACTTGCTTTATTCCCTAAATATCATTTGTACTTGTAGTGCTTCAAAATTAAACCCCTATATTAATCCTTAGTTATTTTCTTAAGGTCTGGACTCTACCTCCCTTGGCTTTGTTTAGGAGTTGGCCTAAACAGAGGGGTTGAGAGTTGTGGTGGCAGTTGGAAGCCAACGTGAACTTGCCCCCAAGGCCGTGTCCATTGAGTTGAGATTTTTTTCACCAAGGTGCATATTAGGTGGCAACACTGTCTATACTGCAGCTGAAAATTGGGCAACATAAAGGTCTGAAGCAGAGAATCAGGGCGTGGACATGATGCTTGTGCTGGTCTGTAAGGAGGCTGAAAGGTGCAAAATGGATTTATCTGCTATACATTGAATTCTGTATAAGCTGGCAAAAGTCTATAACAACAAGAATGATGTAAAGTAAATGAGAAGGGAGAGATGCAAATGAAGATGGTGCAAAATAGCATGAAATACATTTTACAGGCAAAACTCTCTCTGTAAGGTGTTTGAGTTACTCGGAGCTGGCTAAGCAGATCTCTTCCTTGTGGACCTATACTCTCAGATAACGTCTGACTTTTCTAACCTCCCCTGTACTGTAGTGTCTTCATGTCTGACAGAGGCTGTTGTGTAATATCACTGTTGATGTTTAATATGTGGTTCCTCTGTTCTGCTTATTTTAGGATGTGTCACCTTGTCTGGCAAGCTTGCAGTATTTTACTTAGTTATTGTAATCACGATATAGGAGGGTGCTAAACATGTTCAGGTAGAATCTTATTATTGTTCATTTGCCATGAGAAATGATGAATCTTATTGCCTTTATGACATTGAACATCTTCATGCTACAACTATGGGTTTCCTCTTTTTGACCATATGTTGATGTATGCTTTTTGTACAGATATGTGGAGGCAGATGGTTGAACTTACTATCATGGATGATTTAGTGAACAAGCCGGAATTACTATCATTTTACATTGCCAGTAAAATACCTGTGCCTGATTCTACGAGGCAGGAGCTTCTAGAGATTGACGGTGTTGCTTACAGATTGCGAAGAGAGATACAACTACTAGAAAGTATTGACCGTATATGTTGTAAGAATTGCTCGGTATGTTGCCAATCTCTATACTTTAACTCTACAAGTAGTGCGGTTTGTTGAGGCCTTTTGAAAATTAATGGACGTAGAAGAGAGTAGGATATTAACATTCACTTTTGCCTTTTCTGTAATGAACAATCCTAGGCTCCCTTATTTACCTCCCCTTGTCTTTTCATTTTCATCCATTAACCATTATCACTTTGAAAACAAAGGAAACAAAACATTATCATGATTCATTTTTCTTTCTCATTAATAGACATAGATAATATAAGCCAAGATAATTTTATTAATGTCCAGCATATGACCACAAATATGTCAATGTGCTGCTAAGTAAACCAGTGTTGTTACTAATTGGGAGCACAAAAGATTGCTCCTATAAAATAAGGATAAACATATGTCTAGCCTATAAGATCTGAGATCTAGAAATAAAGTCATAGAGAACCAAATACAAAGTCGGATGTCATGATCCTCTTTTGCCTTTTCTGCAAGGAACAATGCTAGTGTTTCTCTTATTTTCCTTTGTATGTGCCCTTGCAATCTGATGCATTAACCATTATCATTTTATAAGCAAAGGGAGAGAACTGCTGTTATTCATTTTGCTTTCAGTTTTCCCTTGTTTTATATTATTATCATTGCTTCTGATATTGTGTTCTTAGTTACTATCACATGTTACTGTCATGAGCCCCTTAAACTTTCATTGAAGGGACATAAGACTAAGAATTTCAAGTGCTGAGCATTGACACTTAGCTAGCACAGTACACTGGCTAATGTTTGTTATTGGCAGTCACTAGTTGCTAAATGATGCAGAGTTCATGTTTGCTTCTAATCAACCAAGATGGAAGAGAAGACAAATAATTAGGAGTTTTGTTCTTGAGCTGTTTTGTATTCATTTAAATATTGTTATGTATATATATATTATTAATATATCTCTCTTCTATAAATTCTATAAATGAAATAATAATGTAAAAATCACATTACAAAAAAAGGTGTGGCAGGTAGGCTGCCACCACAAGGCAAAATCAGGGTCACATTAAACACCCCACTAAGCTAGATCCGTAATGTTTTCTTCAAGTGAAATTGGTCCGTGGCTATTCATACATCACAGATCATAAATTCCAAAAAATTAAGGTTCTGAATAGCAAGCCATAATAATAAAATAACCCCGAGCACAAAATAACCTAGGGAATAAAAAAACCTAAATCATATATAAAACACTTTCAGATCACAATAACCACATTCAAGCATACACCACATTCAAATAGCAATATCCCAATTTAGAACGATAGAAGAATGTTTCAGAAAAGAAATAATCTATTAATAATGTAATGATTAATGATAGATCATATCTAAATTGCAGGAAATGCCTAGAATGGTGGCGTACCTGTCCCGGAAACATGGAAACGGGTATGAAACGCCATTGGCCATACCATACAGCATTTCTGAATTTGGAAACTCTGCATGGGCCAATGGTGTTTCCAAGGCGTTTTGGCCATTTTCAGTGACATTTCGGGCACTTTTTTGGAAGTTCCCAGGCGAGGGATGTGGGACACGTAGGAAAATATTGCCTTGTTCTCCAATGATAGGGGATTGAGCTATGAGGAGTTTGTCACCCTATAATTAATGGTAATATTAAATTCTTAAAGTAAAAGTTGACATTTTCCTTTATCTTACCTTTTTAGGATTTAAGGGTTGGTAGGATTGTAGCATTTCCATTGGGTTCCATCATGTATGAGGGTATGAGATTGGCCTTAGTCAAAACTTAAAAGACCACCAAGCTATAGGATTTTGCATCATGTAATCATCTTTGAGAGTTAATATAGACATGGGTTTCCTTCTTAAATGTCATTTATGTTTATCATTCTAATTTTCTTGCAAGATAATGTGTTATTTAAAAAACTATATATCTGTATTTTTTGTATTTCTTATATACATGTTCCCCCTGCGTACTCATCTTGTACATGTTTCCATGTCTCATGCAAATTAGGATTATAAGAATTTGAAAATGAGTACAGTCACATGTTATTGATACAAGTTTAATGTTGTATTGGCAACTGGACTACATATGGGATGACCCACACTATTATTAACTACTATTCTAGCCTACGTACATAATCCACTTACGTTCATTACATGCCCCGCCTTGAAGGGATTCTCAAAGCATTTTCAAGGATAGGTGTTGCTGTCAAAAGGCATCATTTTGCCAAGAGGCTTCTTTCAGTAAATTCTTCCATTTGATGAGGTATTTGGTCACTATTTTGGATCCAGGGATCTTCTTTGAGTGGCTCGTACTTCATTTGGTTTTAAAATAAGTTTTCCCTCATCATCAAGCATAGGTAGTTCCCTTTGTAGCTGATCATGACTCCCCAGTTTCTTTGTTAAGCATGGTACATGGGATACATTATGAATATGGTTTGTGCTGGGTAGCTCTAGGGCATAAGAAATGCTCTTGATTTTTCTCTTGATCTGATAAGGCCCATAGAGCTTGGCTGCCAGCTTGTTTTTCCTCCTCATTTGAGTTTAGTTTCTTATAAGGTTACAAGTGTAAAACGACCCAATCTCCTCCTTTGAACTCATGCTTCTATCAGTGTATGCTAGCTTGTTGCTTAATTCAGTTTTGCGCATTGACAAGGTTCTCCTTAAGCATATGCACAACCTTTTGAAATTCTTCTACTTACTATAAAAACCTTGACATTTGGTTGTATGAAGTCCTAGAGTCTGGTGGGGTAATAACCATATAAACCTTTGTATGTGGTTGTCATGGCAGATGTATAATAAGTGGAGTTGTATCAGCCTTCATTTAGATGTAACCATTTGTTCTGCTTATTTGTAGTAAACCAACAAACATAAGCTTCTGTGTTAAAGTTAGTGCAGCTGCGAGACCCATTCTCAGAGAGGATGGTACCCTAGTCAGTTAACTAGGGTTTTTGGTCAAGTTAACCAGGAAGAGTAAAGAGTAAGACCCTAGAAGGTACCCTAGGGCCCCCAACTGTCTCTTGGGGTTCTTGGTCGGGGACCAAGTAGGTTGATGCCATGGCAAAGTCCCTAGCATGTGGCTAGGGCCCCTATTTGTCTCTAGGGTTTTCTGGTCTGGGACCAGATAGTTTCTTGGTCACGAGGACCAAGTAGATTCTGTAGGTTGAGACAGAGACCTTTTGGTCTGGGACCAGGCAGATTCTTGGTTAGGAGAACCAAGTAAGTTCCTGTAGTGACATACCTAGTCAGTTAACCAGGTGGATCTTGGTCAGTGGACCAAGATGATGGTGTGTGATGTCCTCTTCTCCCAGGTCTTCGAGATGGTTGAGCTAAATGGTCTTCTCAAGTGATTGGCCACCCCTTGATGGAGTCACTAGCTTTGACCTAAGGAGCAGTATGGAGGATCACATCATCCAGTGTGGACCTTTCCTTATACAGTGATGATGAACTTTCAGGTTATATGGAACATTTGTATTTTTGAGAGAGAGATGATTGGTTGTACCCCACTTTGGTTGTTCATCCTTGGTCTTTATACCTTGTTGATTATTGGTCTTGTGGTACCTTGTTTTTTTACTTGTGGTTAGTAGGGTCATCTATCCACCTTGAGTTGTTTTGATTTGCACCACCTTGATGTTTTGGTCTTATGGGTACTTTGGTTGATTGTCCACCTTGTGGTACACCCCTTGGTCCTAGGGTTATGGGTCATGTACCCACCTTTGTTTTATATTTTGACTTGTACCATGTATTGGCCCTTGTACCCTCACCTAATTAATTATATGAGTGGTGACATGACCCTAGTACCCACCTAAGACACTAATTATATTTTATGTTTTTACTTTTGGTGTCTTAACCATTAATTATCAGTACCCTCCTAATCTAATGGAACCCTAACTAAATAAAAGAATAAATTATTGATCTCTCTAGAAGACACTAAGATCCTATATATTGAAGTCTTTTGTTCCTCATTTGGCAAGTTGAAAAAATATATTGATGTAATTAATTATGTAAACCCTTGAAAGAATCAATGTAAACCTTGGGGATAAATTACCCAAAGAAAATATTAAAATAAACTTTATTTATAAATCCCCAAGTCAAGTTGGCGCAAACAGTTTTGACTAGTCGGCCCTGTTGAGGAAAAAGCCAGTTTGGAACTTGTATAAATAGAAGGAAAGTTCACCTCATTTGTACACTCACTCAACCAAGCAAGTTCGCACCACTTGGAGAGAGATTCGCATCTCCAGCTAGGAGAAGATATTTTGGGGTTTCTACTTGGAAAGTTCTTCCACTTTTCTCTCTCATCATTGTACTCCATTCTCAGAATTATTCATCTCTATACGAAGGTTGCTGGATTTTCTCCCTATTGCATTTCCCAGGATAAATTCTCGTGTTCTTTGTTTCTGTGTTGTCTTTCTTCTCTTATCCTATTGATCTTATGCAATTGAATTATAATGCTATAATTGTACGAAAAACTAACATGGTATCAGAGTAGTATTAGAAGAAGCCATTGCCAGAACTAGGGTTTCATCTTTTAGGGACTTCATTCATCATTTTGGCGGAAAAAGTGCCTTGGGAATTTCTCTCTAGGAAGGTTGCATCTTTTGGTGAAGCTAGAATCCAATTCTGAGAAGTTTCATTTTTGACCTAATTCTGCAACTGCAATTACTACAAAAATTAGGGTTTCAAGTTTTGACCTACTCCCTCCAAAGATTTGACTTGACCCTACCTTTTCTCAACTCGCCTTGCTAGGGCGCATCTTCCCGTGGAGTCAAATTTTCAAGAATCCAACCTTCAATTTTGACCAAGCTCCTGCTAGGGTTTCTGGTCCAGATCTGCAGTCAAGATGATTGGAATAAAGGTTGAAGATCGTCTGGAAGGGGCTTCTAACTTCATCTCTTGGAAGTCTAGGGTTCTTCTCTTACTAGAAGAAAATGATCTCTTACAGTTTGTCAATGAGAATGTCCCAGAACCAGAAGCCGAAGAAGACAAATCTCGCTGGAGGAAGAATGATGCCAGAGCAAGAAGGGTTTTGGTGGACTCAGTTAGAGACCATTTGGTACCTCAAATCTCAGGAAAGAAGAATCCTAGAAGGATGTTCAAAACCCTAAAGAAGTTGTTTGAACATAGTAGTATCAATGTAACCCTTACATTGAGGAACCAACTATCAAACATGAAGATGTCCAAGTCAGAATCCATTGCCTCATATTTCATGAGGATCACAAAACTAAGGGACAAGCTTAATACCAGTGGAGAACCCATTGATGATAAGGAGCTTGTCATTACAACTGTAAATGGTCTCCCACCATCGTGGGAGTCATTCATTCAAAGTATAAGTGGTCGAACCAAGATGCCCAAATTTGACAAGTTATGGGCAGATTGCACTCAGGAAGAATCAAGGATAGTAGCAAGGCAGAGACTTCATGGCACTCAATTGAGGAGAATCAAGCATTCATGTCCCATGCCAAGAAAGGAAAGGGAAAGGGAAGAACGTTTTACAAACACAAGCACCAACGTAGGAGATCAAGCCCTCCAGATCAGAAGAAGAAGAAGGATTTATCTTAGATACAATGTTGCAGGTGCAAGACATATGGCCATTATGCCAGTAATTGTCGAAGTTCAAACAAAAGGAAGCATGAAGCCTCAACCGCTGATGTAGAAGAAGACCACCATCACAAGAAGCCAAGGAATGAAGATTGTACATAATTCTTCTTCATATCAACATTAATAGGTACTGTTCCCAACACTAGTGATACGCGGCTCATAAATAGTGGTGCTTCTAGACATATGACAAGTTATAAAGAAAATCTTTCAGAATTAGTTGAGAAAGAATCTCATCTCCATGTTGTACTTGGAGATGATGCCAACTACACTGTGAAGGGATCTGGGGCCACCTCCCTTCAGCTAGAGTCTAGTGATACACTACACTTGAGTGATGTGCTTTATGTACCTGGTATGAAAAGAAATATTGTCTCCATCTCAGCCTTGGAGGACAAGGGATATAAAGTTGGATTTTCAGATGGGAAAGTGCTTGCTTGGCGCAAGAACTCAAGCATGGATACAACCAAAGAAATTGGTGTGAGAGAGGAGAGCTTGCACCGGTTGAGCACTCCACCAGCTCAAGCCCTAGTTCACGACTCTACCAACATGGGTGAACTATGGCACATGAGACTAGCTCATCTAAATTATAAAGTTCTCCCAGCATTGAAGATATAGTAACAGGTATACCAGTGCTTCAGGTATACCACGATGGAACATGTAGAGGATGTGCACTTGGAAAGAATGCCAAGAGATCTTTCCCAGATAGTGAAAGCAGATCTAAACGAATTTTGGATCTAGTGCACTTCGACTTGTGCGGGCTCCTGACTGTTGCTTCACTGGGAGGCTATAATTATTATGTGACATTTATTGACGACTACTCACGGAGGACTTGGATATTCTTTCTCAAGACCAAGGAATCCAAGGAAGTGCTCAGCAAATTCAAAGAGTTCAAATCACAAGTCGAGAATCTGACAGGAAATAGGATCAAGATCTTGAGATCCGATAATGGTGGAGAATATACCTCTACTAATTTCAATAATTTCTGCAAGGAGGCAGTAATCAAGAGGGAGCTCACAGTACCTTGCAACCCTCAACAAAATGGGGTTGCAGAAAGGAAGAATAGAACAATTGTGGAGGCAGCCAAAGCTATGATACATGACCAGAGCCTACTGATGTTCTTGTGGGTAGAAGCATCCAGAACAATTGTCTATGTACGAAATAGATGCCCACATAAGATTGTGAAGAACATGACTCCGAAAGAAGCTTTCACAGGAGTGAAACTAGAAGTGGGCCACCTCTGAATCTTGGATGTCCAGTCTACATACGTGTGCCAAAGGAGAAGAGGACGAAGTTAGAACCTTTAGGCAAGAAGGGAATTTTCGTGGGATACAATGAATCTTCAAAGGCCTACAGGATCTATATCCCAGGATCCAGATAGATCGAAGTAAGCAAGGATGTGTCCTTTGAAGAAGAGATGGTTGTCAGGAAAGGCAAAAGATTAGACATGGAGATTGATGATGAAGAGATGCTAGACCCAAAGGAGATGAGATCATCTCCCCCTCCAGTTCAAAGGGAGTTAGCAGAGAAGGACGAACCCATCGATCCCATTGATCTAGTTGATGTTCCTAGAGATATTGCAGTACGATGGAAAAGGCCTAGATGGGCACAACAAACTTTGCAGGATGCAGAGGGGCATGAAGCTCCACATGGTACTTTCCGAGAAAGTAAAAAACCTCAGAGGTTCTCTAGTTATGTAGCATTGATCATCCAGTGTATGAACGTGTAAGCATGCACTATGATAATCAATATTGGATCAAAAGACTATATTGCCAATTAAAACCTCAACCATGAACCAAACATGCATTAAATGATAAATGTCAGTTTTATTCACTAATCAGGCATAAGCATATAACATGAGCATCCAAAGCCAATTATGTTTAAGTTCGACAAAGCATATAATCACCAAATCATTCCATAAGACGTATAATGTGTAAGCATATGAGCATGTATTCACAATGGCAAATGTTGGATCAAAATATTATATTGACAAAACACTCCAACCAATAACCAAAGGTGTATTAATTCAATGTCATTCAATAATCTAATATAAACACCTAAAGATAATTCACAACTAAAGGCAATTTAAGGAAACCTAGTAATCAATTATTAACCAAATGCATATTAGTTTGTGTTCACAATGTTTGTATCAAACAAAATATATACAAGAGTAAATAATGATCAATGATTTTCAAAGCATAGTAGCCTCATCAAATATATATGTTTATTGAAATACATGCAATTTATAATTACAATTATATCATAAATTCACCAATGTTTCAAATGGCACTTGACGCACATCTAATAAAATAACTCGATTTATTTTTGTTTTCCTTTTTTTTGTTTTATATCTTGTACGCAGGGGTCAAAAAGGAGGAATGGTACACACTAGGGCTGCTCGAGAGGGCAGGCCTGTGTGAAGGCAAAAAAGGAAGAGGAGACGGCAGTGCAGCGAAAAGGGAAGGCTCTGATTGGGCAGCAAGCGCGGGAAGGCATGGGGTTTGGGCGAGCTGCGAAAGGGCTGTGAGGAGATGGCACCCGCGGGCAGAAGAAGTGGAGGCAGGGAGCAACGAAGTGGGATCAAGCTGCCGAGGGAGTGGAAGAGAGAGGCGGAGGTTGGAGAAGGGGCCGCGAAGAATAAAGGCCGCGGGCTGGTGGAGTTAGCATGCCCGTGGAGGGGATGGCCGCGGGTAGAAGAAAAGGCCACAGGGGTGATGGATACGGCCTGCGGAATGGACACGTGCAGTAGCAATAGACGTAGGATGTGGGCAGCAGCTGGGAGGAATGAAAAGGCCGCGGACGGGTGAGGCTCGACTGCGGGTTAGGAAGAAGAGGCATCCGCGAAGGAGGAGAGGTGGCTTGAGCTAGCGTGGAGGAGAGAGCCGGCTCCGGGATGGCGAAGGAGGAGCCCGACGTAAAAGAAAGGGAGAGCAATAGGGTGAAGGCTACGGTGATGGAGCATATATGCAGCAGGTGAGGACTCGAGCTGCGGGTGGATGTATAAGAAGGGATAAGCTGTGGACCGTGAAGAGGAAGCTAATCGACGATGTGTAGCAACAGGTGAAGTAAAGCCGCGGATTGAAGGAAGCAGCACGGGGGAGCTGGGTTGACGAAGGAGAAAGGCGAGGGTTTAGATTAGGTTTTTAAGTAATTAACAAAACACAACTAACTCAGGATAAAATAGAAATCAAATAATATTTACAATAATTAACTCAGAAAAATTAAAAATTAAAAAAAAGGCAAATAACTTCAGGAAAAATAATAATTAATCTCATTACCTCGGACATAAAAGTAAAGTAGATTAGCTAACTCAGAAATTAAAATAAATTAGGCTAACTAGCATAATATTTACAAACTAAACTCATGAATTAGGTTTAAAGAAGTTTGAACAACTAGGGCATCAATTAATGACAACTACTCACCAAACCTAAGGCATCAATGAGGAAAACCCTCTTTGAGATGGTACTTGGCAAGCTTGGCCAACTAGGGCTCACCTCTACAACCTCTAAGACTCGTAGAGGAAGCCTAGCTCGAGCAAAGCTTGAAGACCTAAAGCTCAAGCTTGATTGCAATGGTGACCAATGATGAAAATGGCATGCAAATTAAGAAAAAGATGAAGCAACAATGGCTTCCATCAAACCCTAACAAGCATCACTTTCATACAATTGACATAGAGACATCAAACAAAAAAAGTATAGATACCTCCAAGTGCATGTGTTAAGCAAACAACTCTAGCTTCGCCTTAGCGATGGCATGAACAAAAGAAAAACTTCCAAGAGATGCTTCAAATTTGCAAAATAACCTTCATCAAGGAGTGCCTTCCTTCAAAGAGCCCTAGTTAGGGCAAATAGCAGACATAATGATCTTATCCCAAAAGTTGATGTCTAAAAATGAAGTGAGGAGATCTTATTTATATGATCTCACACTCACTTTTCACAAAATAAGGTAAATTTAACATTAAAAATGTCAACTTAAAATTAGAATTAAAATAATATAAAAATAATCAAAGTAGTGGGTAAATTGGGTGTTTTCCCATGATTGACCCCTACTTGAGCAAAAATGGCTAAACAAGGCCAAATTTGACGAAACGAAAGGCCAGCCTGCACAGGGGGGGGTTTGTCATGCCCCAACTAACCCCTACAATGATGAAAACCCTCAACGCCCCCCCCATTTAGCAAGTAAACAGTCTGCCAAGGAGGATAACGTCATCCTCTGAAGGAGGCCCCAGAGAGAGGGCGCTGCTAGACTGGAGAGGCCAGGAGGATGCTCGAGGTGCTTTGGAAGATAAGAGCGTGTCTCAGTGCTGAATCAATTGCCTGCTGGAGTGATAGAACAAGGTTGGGGTCATGTGACCCAGTGACCCACCCTTGAAAGCCCCGGACACCAACCTCAGGGTTTCAAACCCTTTGGTGAGGCAGTCAACGATGCCATTAAGCCATAGTACTTCCAAAGGAGAAACCAGAGGGTTTGGCCATAACCGCAGCTCAGAATATGCTGGCTAAACACCCCTCCTGGTTAGAAAAAAGACACTCTCTCCTCGGGGTACCTCTACAGGCGCACTGGTGCTAGTACCATCGTAACAAATAGATTTGTTTCCATAGGATTCTTTCAGAAAGAGGGAGTCGATTATGATGACACATTTGCTCCTGTGGCTCGATACACTTACATCAGATCGATCGTTGCTATTGCTTCAACTATGGGATGGAAGTTGCATCAGATGGATGTCAAGGTAACCTTTCTCAATGGTGTTATTGAGGAAGAAGTATATATTGAACAACCATAAGGGTTTGTTGTCCATGGAAAGGAGTCTCAGGTATGCAGGCTGAAAAAGGCCCTGTATGGACTCAAGCAAGTACCCCGTTCTTGGTATGGACGGATAGACGGATTCCTAGTGAGTCTGGGATTCACCAAGAGTGATGCAAACCCCAACCTTTACTACAAGGTTGTGGATGATGAGCCACTTATTTTGGTCCTTTATGTTGATGACCCGTTTCTCACTGGAAATGAGAAACTTATCATATTGTGTAAGTGGAAACTTGCCTTTGAGTTCGAAATGAAGGATCTTGGATTGATGCATTATTTCTTGGGATTAGAAGTATGGCAGAGGCAGAAGGAGATTTTCCTAGGTCAAGGAAAGTACACCATAGATATTCTGAAGAGATTCGGAATGTTGGACTACAATTCCATGGCCACTCCGATGGATGCAAATTTGAAGAAGCTAAGGGATTCTGCTGCAGATTCAAATTTGATTGATCCCACTATGTATCGCTATTTGGTTGGATCCTTGATGTATCCGACGAACACCAGACCAGATATATGTTTTGCTGTGAATGCTCTTAGTTAGTTCATGTGTGAATCGAGGCAAATTCACTGGGTTGCTGCAAAACATGTTCTCAAATACTTGCGTGACACTGTGGGAAATGGCCTGAGATATGCTTCAGAGTGTGACTTGAGATTGCAAGGGTTTTCAGAATCAGATTGGGCTAGATGTGCTGCAGATAGGAAGAGTATTTCCAGTTGTTGCTTCAGTCGAGGTTCTGTAGTGATTTCCTAGTGTACCAGGAAGCATACCTCAGTAGCACTCAGTACTGTAGAGGTCAAGTATGGCTGCTAGTACATCAGCTCGAGAAGCTGTATGGATTTGGAAACTCCTTGCGGGATTGTTTGGCCAGATTCTAGAGGCAACTGTGATTCACTGTGATAACCAGAGCTGTGTGCAGATGTCAGTGAATCCCGTATTCCATGACAAGTCAGAGCATATAGAGATTCAGTATCAGTTCATTCGTGATATGGTGCAAAAAGGTGCAGTCGAGTTACAGTATGTTCTCACGGATGACCAAATTGCATGTGTTCTCACCAAGCCTCTTCCCAGGATAAAGTTTGAATACTTTTGTGGAATACTTGGAGTTGAAGAGAACATGTCCTTCCTTGAGAGGGAAAGATGACATAGAGATGTTTACCCTACTTTCACCCAGGTACCTCTACTCGTCCAGGTTCTCAGCCAGGTATGGGAGTAATCCCATCGGCAGATGAGACACACAGGTAGTAGATGGTCGGGTTCCACACAGGTACTGTTGCCAACTAAGTTGTACTTGGTTGGATTATCAAGCGAGCGGGCAGAGTAGAACATGATACATGTTCATTTTTGGTGATTTGATATCCAGCTGGCCTTTTAAAGGCCCCCGTTTTTAAATTTTTCCACATGTCCATGGCCCTGTGGGGTTTGTAATAAAAATGTACTAGCATGGTGTTTTGTAAAAGACTTGGTTCCCTAGGACTTTTTGGCTAAGTCAGGTATTCTAAGGAGTTTTTTCACCTATCTATTATGTTTTGCATTAGTGCATAACATAATTAATTGGTTTTTCTCGTGCTGCTCCAAAGCTGGAATGCCTAGGGAGGCTGACGGGCCTTAGGGGATTGTTAAAGTCTATGGGTCAATGTATATGAACATGCTAGGCGTTAATTTTGAGTCATATGGACATGTCCTAAGTCCCCCTAGGTTGTTTTTTTAATTTTTGGCAAAGTTTATTTTTCTCGTAAATTGAGCCATTTTTTAATGGTTCAATTAAAAAATTTGTAATTGGCCTATAAGGGGCGTCTGGAGGTATTTTTTGCCTTAGGGGTGCTCGTTTTCTAACTCAGAGCACCCCCTAAACCCCTAAACCCACTCTTTCTAATGTTTGGGTGATTATTTTTCCATAAAAATCCAAAAAAGTCAAAAAAAAGCCAAAAAAGTCATAAAAATTTGGAAAAAGTGAAAAATGACATAAAAAAAATTAAAAGATTTTTGAGATATTTATGGTCTGATTTTGACCAGCACTATTGGGGGAGAGTTTTTGGCTGATTTGGAGGAATGTTAGCAGCCCAAATTTATGGGAGTGTGTCCCCACTTCACTTGGGCGCATTCTCTCTCAACTTGGGCGCATTTGTTAGTGTTGGCAGCCCACGATCTATGGAGGGAGCAGCACCATTGGTGCTGGCTGCTAGCACATTTGGTGCTTCATGTGGGCAGCTAAAATTATGGAATGGGCAGCCCTATCCCCTCCACCATTCATGCCACCACTCCACCTTTCTCTCCCCTCACCAAGTGCGCCCTTCCTCTTTGTTTTTTTCTATAAATTGCAGTCTCTTCTCTCATTATTGTGGAGTTGGAGTTGGATAGCAAGGAACTTATCATTGTAATACTTTTGGTTTTTCTTGATTAATAAAAGGCTTTGGAGGTCACTTATGGTGTTGGGCTTTGTGAGTGGATGAATGTCTTGTTTCAAATGAGGTAACTTGTATTGATGCATTTGTTTCTTTAAGATCAAGTATAGCTTAGGGAAAGATCAATATTGGTTTATGAGGAAAGTTTAAGTAATTTGTTTATTGTTGAGTCTTTCATTTTACGCTTTAGTAGAGATCAGATTTAAATATATCATTTGTTTATGAATATTTTCTTCAAATTTCTACTATGTGTTTTATCTACATTTGATCTTTTTGTTGCAAGTTGTGGTGTTTTTACAAGTTGTCTCAGGCGGATAGGTTGGAGAACTTGTTTGTGTCTTCTATTTATCTAATCTTTTATGCAGATACAGTCCCTCAGCTCACCACCGGAAAGGATCTCCAAAGTTTCGGTTTTATTCAACAAAAAATTGCTCCATCTCTCTCTCCCTTCTATTTCAAAAAAGTTTGCTCTGGTTACTGGTTACACTAGAAAAGTATTTTCTGATTTATATACCATCGTTAACATTCAAAATAGATCAGGATCTACTTTCAGAAGAATCTAGTCTAGTGGTTTGTTAGAGCTCTTATTTTTGACTGATTAGATCTTTACTTCTTTCAAAACTTGCAAAAAATCGTTAAATTTTTCAAAGTTTTGTTGAGTAGTGTTAGTTCTGATTTTAAAGTATATCTGGCTGTTAATTAGAGCTTGCAAAGATCCCAAGTAAACAAGCCTCACTGCTTGTCTTACTTGGTTATTTTATTGCGTTTTTACTTAGATTTTCACTTAGAGATTTTTTGGGTTTTTTAGGAGGTGTTCCAAAGACACTCTTAAAGTGTTTTTGGGCATCTTATACTAATAATTGCTTGCTGGTTTGCAGCAAAAGACGAACAGGTAGGAGGAGGTGTTGCCGAAATTTTGAGGATCCAGGCAATCTGGAGGACCAAAACTCATATTTTTGTAAAACCGGTTAATTTTCCCTCAAAATTGTAAGCCACCAAGTCACTTTAAGTAGACTGGGGCACTTCTCAGATCATTGTAAAAGACTATTAAACGAGAGCAAGTGGGCTAGCCAGCGCCCATACCCCATCCCCCCAGGGGTGGCCTGTGTCGTCTCTTTTCATGGTGTGATTTTTTAGAGTAGTTTACTTCTTTTATTTTCGGCATTTTAATGAAATTAACTCGGGTTAAAATCAACCTTGTTGGTCTGTTTCCACTGGCGGGCCACAAGTTCACTCAAAACGTAGTTTTTCCATTTTTTTTTACAAACTCAAAACGCCCCCCTTGCTTTCCCGAAGTAGGGTTTCTGTATAAGGGCTTGCCCGAATACGTGCCTGAAAAGAGACTCCTGGGGTTTAAAAAGATAAAATTTTGGTTCTTAAAATTTTTCTAAAAATACCAAGATCTTCTCCCGTATGCTCTGTGGCCGACTTGCAGCTCAATCTGATCCAGTTGGTACACATTAGAAAGGGGGAGACAACTAGTAATAGGAGCTAACACTGCCCCAAATAAAAACCCTTTATGTGAAAATCCGGCACATCACGAATATTTTGCTCTCGTGAGGAAATTTCTCAGAAGGCTTGGGACAAAACTGAGTAGCGACCTCTTGGAAACTGTTAGGCTTTCCCTCGTTGGTACAGCATCTGAACACCTCCTCGAGACTCCGATTCAGCCCAAGCCTGAGAGGGAAGCCACGCTTCAAAATTCCGGACACGTTCCCCCGTGCCTTGCGTATATTGGGAACCCACCTGCCATAATAAAAAGATCACTTTCACATTAATTTTAAAATAAACCAAGAACACTCGCACAACATCTACTTTTTCTGCTTATGCATTTGTTTATTGACTCCATTATAAGGCACTGGTCTATGTTAATGTTATTTCATATTATTGATAAATGTGCAAATGAATGATGATTATAGTAAATGGGAGTAAATGATGAATGATTGTTTTATTTCACAAAAGTATATGCTGTTTTCTCTTGGTTATCCAATATATTTTCCTAACTCCTAGATTAGACGCCTTAGTTTTCTTTTCATTTTTAGGGTCCACCCCCCTTGGCTTCGCTAGGAAAGCCTAGACGGAGGAGTCGAGTCCCAAGTGACAGCACTTGACTCTGACTTGCCCCCAAGGCCACACCAGCAGCTTGAAGACTTCTGCTGCGTTTTCCCCAGGTGTGGAACCAGGCGGCAACAGGTACCTCTACTCGTCTAGTTTCTTAGCCAAGTATGGGAGTAATCCCATCAACAGATGAGACAAACAAGTAGTAGATGGCCATGTGATGCTTGCACAAGTACCTCTACTCGTTCAGGTTCTCAGCCAGATATGGGAGTATTCCATCGACATATGAGACGAACAGGTAGTAGATGGTCGTGCACCTCTGCTCGTCTAGGTTCTCAGCCAGGTATGGGAGGATCCCATCGACAGATGAGACGAACAGGTAGCAGATGGTAAAGCAGATAGTAAAGCTTATCTCTCGGACATCCAGGTAGGATTGAGAGGCTACTTTTGGACTCACCGAAGGACTGGTGAAGTTGATGCATGATGACACCTCTCGAAGCACTGAGATCGTGTTGACAACCTTCAGTATGTATAGAGATGATCGAGACAGTATAGATGTACATATGAAACCCAGATGATTGTGATGCTAATGATGACCGTATTCAAAGAATACCTTCCTTGTTGAGAGGGAGTGTTGGAATTTGTGAAACTTAGGAAATTATTCTTATTATATTTTATTGTATTGATTTGTACCTCCAACGGGAGATGAATTTGATGTAATTAATTATGTAAACCCTTGAAGGAATCAATGTAAACCTTGGGGATAAACTACCCAAAGAAAATATTAAAATAAACTTTATTTATTGATCCCCAAGTCAAGTCGGACCAGTCAGTTTTGACAAGTTGACCCTATTGCTGCCAGATTGGGCACCTGGTTAACGTAGCAGAAATCTATGCTACTACTTGGTGCACCCTTGGGGGCAAGTCTCGAGTCAAGGATGTCACCAAATCTTGAATCCTCCGTTTAGGTCAACTCCTAACCGAAGCCAAGGGGGGTGGTCCCTACAGAATGCTTCTAAGGTTATTAGAATGTTTCTAGAAAAGTTAATTAAGGATGTTTTTAGGAGTTTTGAGGGTTTTGATTACAAGAAATCCAAGTTTGTTTGCAAAATGGTTTTAAATAGATGCTTTCACCAGCAAAAAATAAAAGACCACCAATATATAAAGATAACACAACCATTTAATGATATTAAGCAAAATATGAAATAATGTTGTTGTGGACCAGTGCCAATGGAGTCAATACATAAAAGATGCTGTTGAAAGGGAACATTTTGCAAATGTCTCTTGGTTTTTTAAATTATTAAAACGTCGAAATTGTTAAGGGAACAAGGGAGACTCCAGAGATACCGTGAGGTACAAGGAGCAATGTCCAAAAATTGAATGGAGGTGGCTCTCCAGGAAGACGTGTGGGCTGGAATGGAGTCTCTAGGGTAGTGTTCAATAGTAACACTACACCGACAAGGGTGTAGCCTAACTGTGCCTTGAGGTCGCCTCCCAATTGTTCTCGCTTCTTCTGAGAATTTTTCCCACGCAAAACTCAATAAACTTAGTGCTGGATTTTCACTATGTGAGGGGTTGTTGTTTTTATTAAGATGAGTTGTTAATTAAAGTGTGAAAATTTAAAGAGTGGTTACAATTCTTTCTGATTTCCCACAAGGCCAGGAAAAATGTTAGTTTTTGTACCTAGGGAAGTGTTCCCCAAATGACTTTTGCCTAAAGTCACTTAGAAGGGGGAAAAAGGTGACCCTCACATTAAATGACTTAGTAAAAGCATTTAATGAGACTGTATAAACTCAAAGTCACTTTTTGATAAATTTAAGTGGGTGAGGGAAATTAACATTTATAAAAGGTAAATGGAGCATTTAATTTCCACCGTTGATCTCAATTAATCTCATCCATTCGATTAGAACAACCCTAGCGTTTGATCAAAAAGGTATGAGGGAGGCATTCATCCTCACTTTTGCTGATTGAAGTGGAAAGAAGAGAGAAGAGAGAAAACTTGGAGAGGGCATGCATTTTGAGGCAGCCAGTTTCCATTGGCACGAATATCGAGGCATATTGCTTGGCATTTAATGCATAGTACGGATTCCTAGCAGAGATATTTTTTTTCTTCAGCAGGCACACATCCTGAGGCAGTGATTGCTGGCACAAAAATCGAGGTACTGTACAACAACGTTTAATGCTGTCCATACAACACAAAAATCAAGATATTTAGCAGCAATCCCGAGGCGTTGCACACATCTCGAGGTGGTTTGTACAACAGTCTGTTTGGCACGATTTTCATGGTGAATCTGGGCACAAATCCCAAGGCATTTTCTGGGCACGAGTTTCAAGACAGTCAACACAAATCCCGAGGTCATTCTGGGCACAAATCCCGAGAATCTTGACACAGTTTTCGAGGCAAACAATGGGCACATAAATCGAGGGTTGCTGCACAGTTTTTGAGGCAAATTTTGGGCACAGAAATTGAGACAGGTTGCATAGATTTCAAGGAGAACAGTACTGTACGGATTCTATACTTTCAGCACAGAAATCGAGGCTGCAGTTTTGGCATTGATTTCGAGATAAATGCTGGGTGAAATTTTATGGTGGAGATAAGTAAAATTCTGCTATAAAATTTATGTACTGAGATTTACTGAAGAAATAAGAAACTCTCTCTCTCTTACTCGTTTTCCCCATGGGGGTTTTTCCAGGGCACAGTCGCCGAAAATTCTGAGTCTGAAATTTTATGGTGTGCATGTTAAAATTTATCTTCTGTCTGTTAGAGTATTTTTACAGCGTGTTTAATTGTCTGCAAATTTCATAAGTAATTTCCAGCCTATGCAAAACCGGCTGGAAGTGAAAACCACTGAAACTATGACATAAACCAGCAAGCTGAAAACTCAGAAAAATGTACATGGTATCAGAGCTTGGGGGCAGAAAATAGAGATATTTTGCAGACACAGAAATTTCCAGAACTCAGTAAATTCAGTGATTTTCTTCTGTTAGTGAACAACACCTTATTGGGTTGAAGTAGAGATGGCTACAGGACTTAGGTTGGAGGATAGGATGAATGGGACAGTGAACTTTGTGCCATGGAAGGCCAAAATTTTGCTGATATTAGAGGAGAATGAACTATGGGAAGAAGTGGTTAGGAATACTACAGCAAACCTCGTTCAGATTCCCGCTGCTACAGATGTAGCAGCATTGTTAGCCTTCGACAAGAAGGACTGTAAGGCTAGGAGGATAATCCTTGATGCAATTAAAGACCACATAAACCCTCACATTTCAGGCAAGGCTAGGGAATACTTGATGTGGACTGCTTTGACCAGTTTGTATGAGAGTACCAATGAGAATCGGAAGATGGTTCTCAAAGAGAAAGAGAGGGAGTGACAGCATACCTTACCAGGATATCTGCAGTTTGAGATGAACTGGCAGCAGTTGGGGAGGTGGTATCTGCTACTGAGCTTGTACGTATAGCAGTGAATGGGGCTTCAAAGCCCTGGGGTGCATTTGTGTAGGCCATACTGGGTAGAGAGAACCTACCTTCTTGGGAGAGACTGTGGGATGACTTTGTGCAGGAGGAGACCAGGAGAGGTTTGCGTACAGGGCAGTTCATCACTGGGTGGGGTAGATTAGGAGAATGTCGCTTTGACAACAAAGGGGAAGAAGAAGAAGGGTCCCAAGAAGGGTGGGGCCAAGCAGCAGCAGCAGCAGGGTGGACAGAAGAAGGACTTGAGTAAAATCAAGAGCTATGGTTGTCAAACGTTTGGGCACTATGCTTCACAGTGTCCAAACAAGAAGAAGAAGAAGGGACAGCAGACTGCAGCCTCAGTAGAGGTTGATGACTTTGGTGACAGATTTCAGAGGGAGTTTTCCCTATGTGCTGGACAGATTGAGAGAGAGAGAGCCTCTTTAGCCACCAACACATATGTGGATATGGAGATGGAGCATTCATTGTTGGCAGGCCATCAGACGAGTCCATCCACCACTAGTACATGGTACATTGACAGCGGAGCTTCGAGCCACATGACAGGTGCTCGAGAGATGTTCTCCGAGCTATCACAGACAGGTAGAGATGTGGAGGTTGTACTTAGAGACAATACCATTGTTAGAGCAGTTGGTCGGGGGACTATCACATTTAAGAGGGAGTCTATGAGTCCCATGACTCTGAGAGATGTGTTATATGTTCCTGGGCTGAAGAAGAACCTTGTATCAATTTCCACCATTGAGGACAGGGGTCTTGGGGTGTGTTTCTCGGATGGGAGAGTGCAGGTATTCCCTAGGACTATAGGAGTATCTACCCCCATGGACATTGGGGTTAGATGTGTAAAGCTGTACAAGCTCTTGTTTCAGCCGCAGCACGCTCTAGCACATAGCAACAACAGTGAGCTATGTGAGCTATGGCATCGGAGGATGGCCCGCCTACATCACCCAGCTCTGAGATTGTTGAGGAGCATGGTTACAAGTTTACCCGAGTTCAACACTGAGTAGAGTGATGTGTGCAGGGGGTGTGCTTTGGGAAAGTACACCAAGACTGCTTTTCCAAGCGGTAACACGAGAGCAGCAAAAGTGCTTGACTTGATCCATTATGATATTTGCGGTCCTATGTCATCGGTCTCTTTGACTGGTTTTGAGTACTACATCATCTTCATTGATGACTACTCCAGGAAGACCTGGATCTACTTCTTGACGAGCAAGAAGTCACCCTTAGTTTTGAATGTCTTCCAAGGGTTCAAAGCCCTTGTGGAGAAGCAAGCAGGGAGGAAGATTCGGATGTTGAGATCAGACAATGGGGGTGAGTATACCTCCAAGGAGTTCGATGCTTTCTGTAGACAGGAGGGTATACAGAGACAGCTGACAATTCCCTACACTCCTGAGCAGAATGGAGTAGCAGAAAGGAAGAACAGGTCGATCCTCTCATTCTTCTGTTATATGTTGATGACTTGTTTATCACTGGAGAGGAGCGTCTCATTGCACATTGCAAGAGAGACCTTGTAGCTGAGTATGAGATGACTGATATTGGGTTGATGCATTACTATTTGGGGATGGAGGTTTGGCAGGAGCTTGGACATATTTTCCTGGGATAGGGGAAGTATGCAGTTGATATTCTGAGGAGATTTCGGATGGAGGACTGCAGGCCTATGTCTACACCTATGATCACCAACTGGAAGCAACTTCATGCTTCTGAGGGTAAGTTGGTGGATCCTACACTTTACCGTCAGCTCGTTGGATTGTTGATGTATTTGGTCAACACCAGGCCAGACTTGTGTTTTGCGGTGAACACTCTTAGTCAGTTCATGGTGGAGCCTAGGAGTGTACATTGGACTGCTGCAAAACATCTGTTGAGATACCTAGCAGGCACAGTGGACTATGGTTTGGACTACAGGGGTTCGGGTGGAGTCAGCTTGGTTGGTTTCACAGATTCAGACTGAGCAGGTTGTGAGAGGGATCGGAAGAGCACTTCCGATTGTTGTTTCAGTTTGGGCTCGACAGCAGTGTCGTGGTTCAGTCGGAAACAGAAGTCCGTTGCATTGAGTTTTGCCGAGGTTGAGTATATGGCAGCCAGTTAGGCTACTTGCGAGGCACTGTGGCTTCGCAAGCTGTTGGTAGATTTATTTGATCAGGAGCTTAGACCTACGGTGATCTATTGTGACAATCAGAGTTGCATTCAACTCTCTGAGAATCCGGTGTTCCAAGACAGGTCAAAGCACATGGAGATCAGGTACCATTTCATCCGAGACTACATCCAGAGAGGAGCAGTTGAGTTGCAGTATATTTCCACTGATGAGTAGGTAGCAGATATCCTAACGAAATCTTTTGGGAGGGGCAAGTTTGTCTTCTTCAGAGACAAGTTGGGAGTGATGCAGAACACCTTCCTCGGTAAGAGGGAGTGTTAGTTTTTGTACCTAGGGAAGTGTTCACCAACTGACTTTTGCGTAAAGTCACTTAGAAGGGGGAAAAAGGTGACCCTCACATTAAATGACTTAGTAAAAGCATTTAATGAGACTTTATAAACTCAAAGTCACTTTTTGATAAACTTAAGTGGGTGAGGGAAATTAACATTTATAAAAGGTAAATGGAGCATTTAATTTCCACTGTTGATCTTAATCAATCTCATCCATTGGATTAGAGCAACCCTAGGGTTTGATAAAAAAGGTATGAGGAAGGCATTCATCCTCACTTTTGCTGATTGAAGTGGAGAGAAGAGAGAAGAGAGAAAGCTTGGAGAGGGCACGCATTTCGAGGCAACTAGTTTCCATTGGCACGAATATCGAGGCATATTGCTGGGCATTTAATGCATAGTACGGATTCCTAGCAGAGATATTTTTTTCTTCAGTAGGCACACATCTCGAGGCAGTGATTGCTGGCACAGAAATCGAGGTACTGTACAGCAGCATTTACTGCTGTCCGTACAACACAGAAATCGAGATATTTAGCAGCAATCTCGAGGAGTTGCACACATCCCGAGGTGGTTTGTACAGCAGTCTGTTTGGCACGGTTTTCAAGGTGAATCTGGGCACAAATCTTGAGGCATTTTCTAGGAACGAGTTTCAAGACAGTTAGCACAAATCCCGAGGTCATTCTGGGCACAAATCCCAAGAATCTTGACACGGTTTCCGAGGCAAATAGTGGGCACAGAAATCGAGGGTTGCTACACAGTTTTTGAGGCAGATTTTGGGCACAAAAATCGAGATAGGTTGCATAGATTTCAAGGAGAACAATATTGTACAGATTATGTACTTTCAGCACAGAAATCGAGGCACCGATTGCACATAAATCGAGGCTGCAGTTTTGGCACTGATTTCGAGATAAATGCTAGGTGAAATTTCATGGTGGAGATAAGTAAAATTCTGCTGTAAAATTTATGTACTGAGATTTACTGAAGAAATAAGAAACTCTCTCTCTCTTACTGGTTTTCCCCATGCGGGTTTTTCCAGGGCACAGTTGCCGAAAATTCTAAGTCTGAAATTTTATGGTGTGCATGTTAAAATTTATTTTTTGTCTGTTAGAGTAATTTTACAGCGTGTTTAATTGTCTGCAAATTTCATAAGTAATTTCCAGCCTATGCAAAACCGGTTGGAAGTGAAAACCACTGAAACTATGACAAACTAGCAAGCTGAAAACTCAGAAAAATTTACACAAAATGCCCACAAGGGGAAAGACCATACTTTGAATTGTAGACCAAATGTTTATTTCGGTTTACTTGAAGAAAATAACCAAATGAAAACATAAATGTTATGCGAATTACTACGAGCAAAGAGTCTCTTTTCTCATCATCCAATCACGTACTTAGGCAAAGCTCTTTATGTGATGGCGAGAGCATACTTCGGCAAGGCAATGCCAATGGATTTCCTTTAATCTACTTTGCAAAAGTAAAAGTAAAATAAAAGCATAAATGAAATATTTTGTAAGTATACAAACCTGCAGTTAAACGTGCCTTGTGTGTTTGTGCTTTGTCAGAAAAAATCACACCACAAATCGACACTGCAAATCCCCCCAGGGGGGATGGGGTGTGGGCGCTGTGTAGCCCACTTGCTCTTGTTTAAAAATTATTACAATGCTAGCTCAAAGAAGTGCCTCTTAGTCCATTTAAAATTGGATCTAAGGGCTTACAATTTGACAAAATGATATACAAGTAAATGGGGGTCCACAAAGAGTCTTTTTGGCACTTTCTGACAAAAAATTGTCAGAAATTCTTTCCCTTTTCTCTTGGACCTGCTAAAAACCAGCGAACGAAAAATGCAAAGTTAGTGGTTTAAACATACATGAATACATAAAATTTACAAGATCTATAATTGCAAAAAATTATGGAAACTTTGAGCAATTACAAGTATGGAAATATTAGATCTAGACCTACAAATTTAGCTTTAAAATTGAGACTTTTTCTAGATCAACTTGGAAAAGAAGATGCTTTAAATATTCTTTAGATCTACACCACTTGTTTCAAACAGAAATTTAAAAGAAGTGCTTTTGATTGGAAGAGGAAGGTGGAAGAGAAACCAAAGCTTGATAGCTCTTTTTTGAAGTGGAGAAGGAGTTTGATGCCTGCAAAAACAAGATCACTTAGAAAAGAGGTGATCCACCACCAAGCTTGGAGGAAAAGTCAAGACAAGATCTACACCCAAAGCTTAGCACCGAATCCTGTAAAACATCCAAACACTCATACACAAAAGAGATAAATCTAGTAAATCAAATGGAAAGAAATCAGAAGGGCAAGAGTACAACCAAATACATTTGCTACTTCTAGATCTCTAAACTATTCAGTAACAATAAGCAAATCAAGAACTATGAATGCTTATCCTACTAGAATCCAATATCCTTACCAAGCTAGATCAATCTACTATTGTATATGAAAGAAAAACTGGAAATCTACAATTTTACCTCAACCAAGTGCATGCATGAAGAACAATAGCCACCACTTTGACCTACAAAGTCTCCAAATCTTATTACTCAAAGAAATATTACAAATTACAGGAGCAAAGGTTCAATGCATTCCATCATTTGCAAATGAGGAGCATGAGCCTTGCTTATATAGCAAATGAGAGAGAGGGGGGCGAGTTAATGAGGAGGGGGCACATTCCTTGAGAAATGGATGTCAAATCCCATCTAATGCTTGATCTATCCCTTGATTCGGGTGATTGGGGATGAGTAGGATGCCACCTAAGGGAGGTGCCCTCATCCCAACCTTGGGATTATCTCCCCACTAATGCAAGCTTGCCACCTCAAGAGAAAGTCGCCCAAGTGAGGAAGGCGTACTTCCCAAGAGAGGATAGCTCATATCTTCTCAATCCTTGATTGATTTACTCCGAAATTGATTGGGATATTCCTTAAATGCCTTTGCCAACTCAACTGGGCCTTCATTGAGACAAATTCCATTGATTTAGGAATTTGATTTTCTCTCGTCTCTTTAATTTTTTAATTAAATAATTCCTCAAAATTAATTTTGAGAGAATATTTATTTAAGTGAATAATATTCACTTCATGTTGCAAATATCGTGTCGGTGAATATATCGCCGAGGGTCTAGAAAGAAACTTATTGGGAATATCAGGAATTATCGGAAAATATCGGCAAAAATTAACTTAGTCTTGAAGAATTATGAAAATATCGGAGAAATCGGCAACACGAAAAACTCAGGAGAAATCAGAAATATCGGGAGAAATCAGAGATATTTGCAACACTGATTCACTTATAACTTAGGAAAAGTGGGTTTAGGGGTTTTGCGGGTGCTCTGGGTTGGAAAACGAGCACCCCCATGGAAAATTTCGCCTCCTAACCACACTTTTATCACTTTTTTTGAATTTTTAATTAAACTATTAAAAAATCCCGTTAAACGAAAAAAATTATTTTTGTCTGAATAACTTGAAAATCCTAGGGGACCTAGTGCATGTCCATATGACTCATTATTGATGGCTAGCATGTGAAAAATACATACACACATATGCTTAAATAACCCCCCTAGGTTCGACCACCATGGAAAATACTTCAGCTTTGGAGGTGTGAGTGAAAAACTCAGGAATTATACGCCACTGAAGTGCAACGCATAATTCCTAAGGAAAAAACACTCTAGAGCATCCCCTTGATAGCTAAACCTAGGTAGGACAAGCCTTTTACAAAAGTATCATGCTTAGACCAATTTATTACAATTCCCCATGGGGGTCTGGAAATGCAAATTTTACAAAGGGCCAAAAATTTGGCCTGATGAACTTCTGAACTCTGGCAATGAACAATGTAAGTTGTTCAAGTCTTTTGAGGTTCACAAGGAGTCCATGTAAGTGCAACTTGTTAATTTTTTATTGCAGCTGCGAGACCCATTCTCAGAGAGAATGGTACCCTAGTCAATTAACTAGGGTTTCTGGTCAAGTTAACCAGGCAGAGTAGTGAGGAAGACACTAGAAGGTACCCTAGGGCCCCTAGCTGTCTCCTGGGGTTCTTGGTCGAGGACCAAGCAAATTAATGCCATGGCAAAGTCCCTAGCATGTGGCTAGGGCCCCTATTTGTCTCTAGGGCATTCTGGTTTGGGACCAGACAGTTTCTTGGTCACGAGGACCAAGCAGATCCTGCAAGTTGAGACAAAGACATGCTGGTCTAGAACCAGGCAGATTCTTGGTCAAGGACCAAGTAGATCCTGCAAATGGTTGATCAACATTTAGTCTGGGACTGAAAGCTCAGCTTGAGGTTGAGGACCATTCTCTGGGAGAATGGAGGACCTGGTCATGGACCAGAGGTTGATCAACATGACTCTGTCTAGGAATGAAGCTCAGCCTTGGGCTGAGAGCCATTCCTTGTGAATGGAGGCACTTGGTCAGTTACCAAGATTATGATGTGTGATGTCCTCTTCTCCTAGGTCTTCGAGATGGATGAGTTAGTTGGTCTTTTCAAGGGACTGGCCACCCCTTGATGAAGCCACTGACATTTGACCTTAGGAGCAGTTTAGAGGACCACATGATCACATCATCCGTGTGAACCCTTCCTTATACAATAATGATGAACTTTCAAGTTATATGGAACATTTGTACATTTGAGAGAGAGAGGATTGGTTGCACCTTCTCCACCCTGGTTGATTTACTTTTGGTCCTTACACCTTATTGTTCTTGGTCTTGTGTTACTTTGTGTTGTTTACCCACTTTGAGTTGTTTTGATGTTTTTGGGTATTAGGGTTGTGTGCCCACCTTTGTGGTACACCCCTTGGTACTAGGGTTTTGGGTCATGTACCTGTTATCACACAACTTTTAGTTGTCCATAGTGGTATCCCATCCGGGATGGTAGAGGAGATGGACAACTAAAGAGGTGACCCAAGAGATGCTACGGTTCCCAAAGCAAGGTGGGAGTCACGTCAACCGAGGCATTCTTCACTTTAGATCTAGATAAATCAAGACCTAGGGAAAGACCCTATAACCAATCAAAGATGATTGGACCCAGACAAAGGTTCCTAGGGATGAGTAAATGGTAAGTTACAAAAACCAATGCAAGGTAAAGTGGACCTAGAAATTGAAGTATGGTTGAAGGTGGTTTGAGAGATAATTAGTGTTTCAACCAATGTATGATTTAGGCCACATGATTAGTTATAATGACAAGATCTAGTACCATGTGTTACACAAGTGGGTCCTATTTTCTTGGGATATGTGAAATGGCTTAATGTGGACCCACAAGGTGAAATTAAGGGATGCAATTGGTACTAGAGGATATGTAATGAGTAGATCTATGGATCTAAGTTGAAACTAGGAATACCCACATATGGGATCTAAGATTTGACACAATTCCCAAGGAGTGTGACTTGCCTAAGGAGGACTAGTGCCTTTTTGGATGGGTTAATGGAGTCAAAAGATATGTCAAAGTGTAGATCGAGACACCTAGAAGTCAAGTCAAGTGGGCTAATTGAGATAAAGTGGTTGGATCTTGCTAGATCTAGGATTTCATGAAATGACCCAAGTGGACCACAATCCCTTAAAACAAGGAATGCTACCCCCAAGGCAGATCGTCACAAAATGATACTCTAGATATAGGTTTCAAGGTATGCCCGTTCCAAATTCACTGAAATCTCAACTACCCAGGTCCTAGAAGTGGGCAAACTCAGTCACCCAAGGAAGTGCGACCTTGCTCAAGGAGGGCTAAAAGGTGGATAAGGTGTGTCAAATCAAATCCAATGGCCACCAAATTGTAGATCCAAGTGGTTTATGCAATGATCTATATGGATCTTGAAAATCAAGTCAATCCAAGGGTTAGATCTTACTAGATCTGAGTTTTAAGGTGCCAAGTAGTTCAAAAGGGGGTTTTAATCCCTTAAAATGTGGAATGATGCCCACAAGGTAGAAATCACCCAAGTAAAAGTCTAGGGGTAGGTTATCAAATGTGTAGATTGCAAATCAAGTGGGATCTCACCTACCCACATACTAGATCTAACCCAACAAGCCTCTCCAAGGAAGTGCGATTTGGTTCAAGAGGGCTATATTGCCTTGAAAAGTGTGTCAATTTTAACCCAATCACCACCAAACTATAGATCCAACTAAGGGTGGATGCTATAGAGGTGGGTTCTTAAGATCTTTTCAAAAGCAAGGCTAGATCTAAGTAGATCTAAGAAAAACCAAAATGAGGGTTTCAATTAATTAGGGTTTGTGACCAATGAAGAAAGAATGAATGAAAGAGGCACATACCTTGTAGATTTTACCTCAATTGCTTATGGCCACCTTGCAAATTGATAGCATTCTCCTATGTGTATATTCAAGAGTGCAATTTTGATTCTCCAAGCCAAATCGTCCTCCTCAAGAAGCCAAATCGTCCTCCTCCTACAAGACAAGATTAATTGAAACAAGTCAAGTAAGATGATTATGAAAATGATAGAAAGATGTAATAGAAAGCATCAACTATGTCACGAAGATACAATAATGATACTCCCTGTCACAAGATCAACCCAAGAGAGAATATGTGGATCCCTCCAACAATAACCCTCAAGAAATCGCCCTCCTCTCCACCAATTCGACTTCCCTGCAAGACAAATAGTTGTAGAACCAAAACCCACAATGATACATAGAAGAGATACTGTATACTCAAGATGCAAGAGAATCCACAAGACAAGAGAGATATGCTCCACAAAGAAGTGTTCTATTCCAATATTCCAGAGCTCCAAAGGTGAGCTATACAATAGGGGGTCTCCTCCTTATATAGGATAATAAAGACCAAAACCCTATACCACTCTACAATACTACATCAAATAAGTGGTTGAGATTAAAAGATCTCAATACATGATCAATGGCTAATAATGAATCATAACAATATATCACATGGATCACCCAATATAATGATGACACCCTAACTAAATGGTACAAAGTGAGGATGACATCATCCACTAGAGGGGTAAAAGTACAAAAATCCACCTCATAATGACTAGGACATAACATAAGAAGCACATGGTGGGGCTAGGAGGCATCAATCCTTACTAGCTCATCCCCAAGGCACAATAAAATAATAAAATATGTCCAAGATAATATAAATGATCAAATCTGTCCTCAAAATTTGTGACAGACACACAGTAAAAGGCCTCTTGTGATCGCTGTGGGCCTACCCACATGGTGAAAACTGGTTGGAAAATAGTGGGATCACCCTGGAAGACCTTTGTAAAAACCAAATGCCAAAACCTTGCCTCAATTGCCCAAATCGAATTCCTCAGTGACCACTTTATCCCATTTTTTAACTGCCTCGGTAACTGTGAAAGTGCTAAAACTGCCTCCTAGGGCATCTGCACTGTCCAACTGAGCCCACCAGGCTCTCCAGAAGGGGGGGTAAATGGTAAAAACAAGTGGCTGGACCACCCCCTCCTCATACAACGCCCTAGGTGAACTGGCCTCTCATGGCCCCTGTTGCTCAGGCTGGGAAATCAGCCCCAAATTTGGTCAACAAGTGTAAAACTACATCAATCACTGTCAGAAGTGCCCAGAACTGAAAGATAAGTGTCTCATTGGATCCAGAAGACCCAAATCCACTAGGAATGTGTACTCATACACCATGGGTTGCCCTGATGGGCCAGCTGTAGGGTCCACCATATATGGACAGTGTATAATTTGATGATCTGGAGTAATAAATAAAACTGCTGAACTGCATCAATAATCATCTGCATCATATATCCATCATATGGCATCATCATCAAGAATATGTGGGTCCATCAATCATCATCCATAAGCACATGTGGCCCATATCATCACGGATCCCAAGAAATGACCATAGTTAAACTAGGTTTGACTAGGTCTATATATAACCAAGGAAAAATCATATCAGTAGACTAAGACATGTTCCCCTAATCATTCTCACAGCTTAGCCCAAAGTATAACATCCATTCAGTGGTATTAATCAAGTTAGCATATTCCTTTGTTATATGAAATTACTTGCACAATAGTTCAAATGACAAACTCACCCATTGGACATGGTCAAATTGCTAGTGAAGGATGAAGGCTAGGAACAAGGTTGGGTCAAAGGGTTGACTTGTCTAACTCAACTCAAAAATACTTTGGACTGGGAGAAGGGGAAATCTACAAACTCTGTGCTAGACAAAATAACACGGGGAATGGCTGTGCCTCACAAATGGATAAGTTGTTTAGAGAGTGCTTATTCAACTTAGGCATCATGTCTACATCAAGTTGATCTAGGTTCATTAGGATCATTCAATTTCATTTCATGGCCTTTTTGGCCTACATAACCCTTCGGATCTCAGGTGTGCTGATAAGCACAACTAGTTGCAGCTTGCATCCAGGGCATGTTTTCATATACATATAAGGTCAACAATTGTTTAGATATAGCTTTTAAGAACCATTGCTTTTTGGACCTTTCTTATACTCTTCGAGGAGTATTTTTAGCAGTTCATCGCTCTTGCCCTTTTTAGTTTCCATTGGTGAATTTATAAGTTTCCATAAGTAGTACATGAGCTTTCAGTTTTAGCCAACAACATCTCAAGTGACTAGGGGGAGTTCGAGCCAATGCCAAACATCGGGACAACCGACCAGAATGATTTAGGCCTACAATCCAACTCACCAAAGGCAAGTTTTGTCACCAACTTAGAGCCGAGACACTGAACATACAGGGATGCGGTCCAAACACAGAGGTAGAAAAAATGGGGAAGTCCTTAGTATCAGAAAGTCAAATGAGACAGTTCAAGGTTTAAAGTCAAATAAGGCAAGTCATGTATGGATGGAGTCAAGTGAATATGGAGCCTCAACTAGCAGACAACTGGTGTCAGGAAAGACCATATCTATGTAAGGTGGTAAACCAGTGGGTTTTGTTAAATGACCTAAATGTGCAAGTAAATGTCCATTTTATAATTTATAGTTCATTTTAAACGGTTTGCCACATCAGGAATAATATACCAAGCAAATGCTGTGAACATGACTAAATTAACAAGATAATAATCCACAGTCAATGATAAAATATCCATAGATCATATAACATCATCACAATAATAATCATAATATATTATCTGAAACACTGCCGCAATATATCTCTAAGCACTGAACTGAAACTGTATGGGATAAAGGGTCACATCGGTCATCAAATCTGAACTCTCAAGGCTTAGCCTTGACACAAGGTCTAACATAAGTCTGAATAATACTCTGCTCTGATCATGAGTGATCACAAAATATACAATCATCATAGCCATGCTCTGAATAATGGAAGCTCTGGAATGTGCAAACATCTGCTAAACAAGAATAGTAGCCTTGCTACTATGTTGTTATAACAGTACCCATCCTTGGTGTATGGTTTGACTTGTACCATCTTATTGGTCTTTGTACCCTAGTACCCACCTAAGTTACCCACTTTTATATTTTATGGGTTGACAACCACTTAAGACACTTTAATTATATTTTATGTTTTATTTTTTATTTTTTTTTATATCTTATTTTTTATCTTTTATTATTTTTATGTTTTATTCTTCTTCTTATTTTTTATCTTTTGATTCTTCCCTAAATTTATGGAGCCCTAATTTAAAGGATTAATTTATTAAACTTTCTAGAAGATCTAAGTCTCTATTTAATGAAGACTCTTTCATTCATTTTGTAAACCACCTATCACCTTATCTTAGCTGTCCTTCGTGCTTGACGTCAAGGGTTTCTGTTGCTTGCTGAGGCCGTTCTTCTGCTGGAGATCTCCATCTATTTTTTCCAGATCTGATAGGGTTGACTTTAAAGGTTATTATGCTGCTGCTAGGGTTTGCTGTTTTCATCCTTGACTAAGCCGTGATAACTGTTGTTGCCACCTGTCTCAGTTGTAAGGTTTACTTGGGGTTTGTTGAGGTTTGATTGGAACCCTTTCTGCCTTGTTGAGATAGCCGTGACCTTCCCTTGCCTGCTGGTTATCATTTTGAGGAGGCCGGGATCTTAACTTGCCTGCTGGTTATCTTTTTGAGGAGGTGGTGACCATCATCTGCTTGCTGGTTATCAATTTGAGGAGGCTGTGATGTCTAGTAGTTAGATCCTAGCTGCTCTGTGAAGGTCGTGAGGTGTGGGGTTCACTTTTGCCTGTTGTGGTGTTTGATTTATGTGTTGAGGGTTACTGTGGCCCCTTTATTTTAGATCTCTGTGTTATTTCAGACTCATCCTATTGCCATTCTATGTGCTGAGTTTTGTAGACCTTGTTTGTGGTCTAACCTTTTGTATTAAGACTTACTTAGGGTCTGTTCTTTGTGCTGATATTTTGTGTTGATTGGTTGAGGTCATTTTCTGTCATCACCTAGGGTTTAGACCCCTTCTACTTATATCTATTGGAGATAATTTATTTTGGGTCTTTATTGTGACTTTCACTGTGTTTATCTGATTGTCTTTGACCTACTTTGTTCAACTGTACTACTGCCCTCTCATCTCTCTCTCTCTGGTTTCTACTACCCTCTTGTAGGATCAACTAGTTTCCAGAATTGACTAGCCTCTCTGAGGCACAGTCTGTTACTGAAAGTAACTTGTCTGAGTATTCTTATAGGAAGGGTTTCACACCCAGGTAAGTATCTTCAACCATATCTCTTTAATTATTATGTGATCAATTTGTTTATTTACTTTACATGTTACTGAAGATTAATTCAACATAGTGATCTAACTGGTAGTGTTAAAATTACCTTAACACAGTGATCGACCTAATAGTGCTAAAAGTGTGAAGTTGAAAGAGATGAAAATTATGTTATGTTAGAGTTTACTACTGCACTATTTCATTTCAATGTTTAAATGTTTATTAAATGTATTTTTTGCATTAAAGTATATTGAATTGTTATTCTTCTGCATATAACCCCAACTTGATGAAAAATTAACATGGTATCAGAGCTTAGGTCTTGTAGCTAACTCTGTTTTGCAGGCTAACAGATTCTACATAGATCCTAAGGTAAGGGTTTGTGCCCTATTCAACTTGATTACAAGTTTACAGGTGTACTTGGCAAGTTGACTGTTAGGGTTTGAGATGGCTTCTAACTCAGTAAAGGCAGAAGATAGGCTTGAAGGAGCCTCAAACTTTAATGCATGGAAGGCTAGGGTCTTAAATATTTTGGAGGAGAGTGACTTGGATGAATTAGTCACTAATGTTGTGGAAGAACCCACAACAACTCAAAGAAGAGCAGCATTTAAGAAGAAGCAAGTTAAAGCAAAGAGGGTGATCTTTGACTCGGTCAAAGATAAATTGATGTCTATAATAGCTCCTCTAAGGACAGCTAAGGAATGCTTTGATGGCCTAGCTAATCTCTATGAGAAGAAGGCACCTACTCAGAAGAGGGTCTTGAAGAAGCAACTTCGTTCATTGAAGATGGAGGACAAAGAAACAGTTGCCTCTTTCTTCTCAACGATTGCTCAGCTAAAAGATCAGCTCATGGCATTTGGAGTTGAAGTAGATGATGATGATCTTGTGCAAACAACAGTAGATGGTCTTCCTACATCTTGGGAGATATTTCTTTCAGCAGTGAATGGAAGAGAAACAAAACCAAGCTTTGATAGGTTGTGGCATGATTTCCTAGAAGAAGAAGGCAGAATCCAGACTAGATCTGGACCTCCAACTGAAAAGAATCTTGCTCTTACTGCCAAGACAAGGAAAGAAAGAAGTTTCCCTTAGCACCAGAACAAAGGTAAGAGACCCCAAGGTAAGCACTCTTATAAGTCAAAAGTAAGATGTTTTAAATGTAACAAGCTTGGTCATTATGCAAATGTTTGTAGAAATCCTCCTAACAAGAATTGGCATAAAGGAAAGCATCATGCTTCAACTGCTACAGAAGAAGAAGAGCGTCAACAAAAGAAATCTAAAACTGAGACCAAAGAAAAAGATCAAAGAGAGTACTACTTGATTTCAGCACTCTCAGGTTCCATCTCCAACTCATCAGACTCATGGTGGATTGACAGTGGAGCCACTAAGCATATGATTGGATACAAAAAGGCTCTTCTAGGTTACAAGGCCAAGAAGTTTAATAAGAAAGTAGAGGTGGGAAACAAAAGTACCTTCGAAATAAAAGGAGTTGGTTCAACTGCCTTAAAGCTTGATTCAGGTACGTTAATTTATGTTGAGGAAATTTTATATGTTCCTGGTTTAAAGAGGAATGTTCTTTCAGTGGAAATTTCAGAAGACAAGGGGTTCTCTGTAGCTTTCTCAGAAGGAAAGGCTTTAGTATGGACTAAAGGTTGAAATATGAGCTCAACTATTGAGATTGGTGTCTGTGAGGGGGACCTTTACAAGGTCTCAGGACATGTTAAAGCTCTAATGAATAACCCCTGTCAAGTTTCAGAGATCAAGAGGGAGTCTTACAGTGACTCAGATATAAAGTCCATGAGACTTCTCATTCAGAGAAACAGAGGGAGAAGGCCAAGAAGCCTTCAGTTGATCTCGTTAAGAAGCCTATTGTGGGGTTCCAAGGTTGCTCCAATGGGATCCATGTCACTGATTCAAGTTTAACCACTGATGTGGAGTTAGCTAAACTTCAGGTTTGGAGCGATGCTTTCCAGTTGAAATTGGATAATGATAGATGGAAAGTGATTCTCAGACAACAAGGGAAGTCAGGTGTAACTTCCAAATGGATCTATAAGATCAAGGTGTTTGTTGACATTCAAAGCTCTTTGAAGCTCTCAGAAAATCCTCTATTCTATGACAGGCTGTTTCACCATGAAAAGGACATGGTGCAGTTGTCATTTGTGTTGACTAAGCCTCTGTCTTCGACAAGCTTAGTGTTGCTGAGAATGCCTCTCTTGCTGAGAGGGAGTGTTAATTTTTTAGTGCAGCTGCGAGACCCATTCTCAGAGAGAATGGTACCCTAGTCAGTTAACTAGGGTTCCTGGTCAAGTTAACTAGGTAGAGTAATGAGTAAGACCCTAGAAGGTACCCTAGGGCCCCCAGCTGTCTCCTGGGGTTCTTGGTCGAGGACCAAGCAGATTAATGCCATGGCAAAGTCCCTAGCATGTGGCTAGGGCCCCTATTTGTCTCTAGGGCATTCTGGTCTGGGACTAGATAGTTTCTTGGTCACGAGGACCAAGCAGATCCTGCAGGTTGAGACAAAGACATGCTGGTCTAGAACCAGGCAGATTCTTGGTCAAGGACCAAGTAGATCCTGTAGATGGTTGATCAACATTTAGTCTTGGACTGAAAGCTCAGCTTGAGGTTGAGGACAATTCTCTGGGAGAATGTAGGACCTGGTCATGGACCAAAGGTTGATCAACATGACTCAGTCTAGGATTGAAGCTCAGCCTTGGGCTGAGAGCCATTCCTTGTGAATCGAGGCACTTGGTCAGTTACCAAGATTATGATGTGTGATGTCTTCTTCTCCTATGTCTTCGAGATGGATGAGTTAGTTGGTCTTCTCAAGGGACTGGCCACCCCTTGATGAAGCCACTGACATTTGACCTTAGGAGCAGTTTAGAGGACCATATGATCACATCATCCGTGTGAACCCTTCCTTATACAATGATGATGAACTTTCAGGTTATATGGAACATTTGTACATTTGAGAGAGAGATGATTGGTTGCACCTTCTCCACCCTGGTTGATTTACTTTTGGTCCTTACACCTTCTTGTTCTTGGTCTTGTGGTACTTTGTGTTGTTTACCCACTTTGAGTTGTTTTGATGTTTTTGGGTATTAGGGTTGTGTGCCCACCTTTGTGGTACACCCCTTGGTACTAGGGTTTTGGGTCATGTACCCATCCTTGTTGTATGGTTTGACTTGTACCATCTTATTGGTCTTTGTACACTAGTACCCACCTAAGTTGCCCACTTTTATATTTTATGTTTTTATTTTTTTATTTTTTTATATCTTATTTTTTATCTTTTATTATTTTTATGTTTTATTCTTCTTTTTTAATCTTTTGATTCTTCCCTAAATTTATGGATCCCTAATTTAAAGGATTAATTTATCAAACTTTCTAGAAGATCTAAGTCTCTATTTAATGAAGACTCTTTCATTCATTTTGAAAACCACCTATCACCTTATCTTAGCTCTCCTTTGTGCTTGACGTCAAGGGTTTCTGTTGCTTGATGAGGCCGTTCTTCTACTGGAGATCTCCATCTATTTTTTCTAGATCTGATAGGGTTGACTTTAAAGGTTATTATGCTGCTGCTAGGGTTCGCTGTTTTCATCCTTGATTGAGCCGGGAGAACTGTTGCTGCCACCTATCTTAGTTGGAAGGTTTACTTGGGGATTGTTGAGGTTTGATTGGAACCCTTTCTGCCTTGTTGAGACAGCCGTGACCTTCCCCTGCCTGCTGGTTATCATTTTTGAGGAGGCCACGACCTTAACTTGCCTGCTGGTTATCTTTTTGAGGAGGTCGTGACCATCATCTGCCTATTGGTTATCAATTTGAGGAGGCCGTGATGTCTAGCAGTCAGATCCTGGCTTCTCTGTGAACGCTGTGAGGTGTGGGGTTCACTTCTGCCTGTTGTGGTGTTTGACTTATGTGTTGAGGGTTACCGTGGTCCCTTTATTTCAGATCTCTCTGCTATTTCAGACTCATTCTATTGCCATTCTATGTTCTGAGTTTTGTAGACCCTGTTTGTGGTCTAACCTTTTGTATTAAGACTTACTTGGGGTCTGTTCTTGGTGTTGATATTTTGTGTTGATTGGTTGAGGTCATTTTCGGTCATCACCTAGGGTTTTAGACCCCTTCTACTTACATCTATTGGACGTAATTTATTCTGGGTCTTTATTGTGACTTTCACTGTGTTTTTCTGATTGTCTTTGACCTACTTTGTTCGATTGTACTACTACCCTCTCATCTCTCTCTCTGGTTTGTACTACCCTCTTGTAGGGTCATCTAATTTCCAGAATTGACTAGCCTCTCTGAGGCACAATTTGTTACTGAAAGTAACTCTTCTGAGTATTCTTATAGGAAGGGTTTCACACCCAGGTAAGCATCTTCAACCGTATCTCTTTAATTATTATTTGATCAATTTGTTTATTTACTTTACATGTTACTGAAGATTAATTCAGCACAATGATCTAACTGGTAGTGTTAAAATTACCTTAACACAGTGGCCGACCTGATAGTGCTAAAAGTGTGAAGTTGAAAGAGATGAAAATTATGTTATGTTAGAGTTTACTACTGCACTATTTCATATTCAATGTTTGTAAATGTTTATTAAATGTTTATTAAATGTATTTTTTGCATTAAATTATATTGAATTGTTATTCTTCTGCATATAACCCTAACTTGATGAAAAATTAACACAACTTAGTGGGCAACATGCCCTATTGAGGAAAAAGCCAGTTTGGCACTTGTATAAATAGAAGGAAAGTTCACCTCATTTGTACACTCACTCAACCAAGCAAGTTCGCACCACTTGGAGAGACATTCACATCTGCAACTAGGAGAAGATATTTTGGGGTTTCTGCTTGGAAAGTTCTTCCACTTTTCTCTCTCATCATTGAACTATGTTCTTAGAATTATTCATCTCTATACAAAGGTTGTTGGGTTTCCTCCCTATTGGGTTTCCCAGGTTAAATTATTCTGTTCTTTGTTTTTGTGCTTTGTCTTTCTTCTAGTGATCCTATTGATCTTATGCAATTGAATTATAATGTTATAATTGTATGAAAAACTAACACTGTTTACTTACCTGTTGAGGCTGCCCATTTGCTGAAGGTTATCACTTATGCCAGATCTGATCTTAAGGGTTGACGTCAAGGTTTTTACTGTTGTTTATTGGAGGCCGCCCACTTGCTGAACACTTCATATTTGCTTGATCATTGTTAGGGTTTGCTGCTACCACACTTGACTGAGCCGTGAACTAATTGAGGTCTTTCCAGCCTTCCTGCTATTTGATCTGCCTCTTGAGACCTAGTTAAAACTCAACCGTGAATTTGGAAAGGCTCAATCTGCTGTTTTATGGTCCTTTTGGCTAAACTGAGACTCAATCTGCTGTTTAAAGTACTGTTGATGTTCTCGATCCGCCTTGTGGTTGACTGTTGAAGAAGGACGTGACCCTATGCTAACCTTACAACTCAGCTGTGACTCCTTTTAGACTCCGATCTGCATGCTAAGAGATTATTGGTGGAGGCCGTGAGCCTCTTTAGCCCAGTTTCAGTCTGTTGGGTGCAGATCTGTGGAGGCCATGGGGCCTGTATAGTCTGTTTATCCTACTGAGCATATATGAGGGCTATGAAAACTAGTGATTAGGTCTTATGCAGATCTGATTTATTGAACTTGTGACTTTGCTGAGTCTGTTCTATGTTCAAACATAATTGTTGAGATTTAATTGTGCTTGGATTTATGCTGCTGAGACTTATTGAGGGTTGATCTTTTGTGCTGAGAATTTGTTGAGTCTATTGTTAAAGAAATGTAATTGCGGAAGATATTCTATTTGTACTTGTCTCTTGTATTATTGTATTCCTCCTTCAGGAGATGCCATTGATGTAATTAATAATGTAAGAGTCATCGAAAGAGTCAATGTAAACCCTAGGTCTTGTGTCGGCCTAGAAGAACCCATAAAAGATTATTATATTATGTAATAGAGAGGTTGGCCCAGTCAGTTAGGAGAAGTCGCCCCAATTGGGGAAAAGTCACCTCAACAGAATACTATAAATAGAGGAGTCTCTCATTTATATTCACTCATCTCACTCACACAAGTTCGCATAGGAGAGAGAGAGAAGTTCGCACAAGTGGAGGAGTAGCTGGTTTTGTCTTGGGGTTTATTTTTGTACTTTGTGAATTCTATATTGAGGAAGATTTTGCCTAGGTTTTCCCCCTTGTGGTTTCACCGAGAGAAATATTGTGTTCATTGTGTTCTTGTTGTGCTTGTATTTCTTTCAGTGGTAGATTGTTTAATGTTATATGCTAAACAAGTAAAAACTAACATGGTATCAGAGCAGGCCTGAAAGAAAACATTGAGTAGCCTCCGTAATTGCAGAAACTAGGGATTCCTGTTCCGGGAGCTCCCTTCATAGATCAACTGAAAAAAAGAGTGCATCTAACTCGCCTCACTAGGGCGCATCTTTTTGTTGAAGCAGATTTCAATTTTGAGAATTTTCATTTTTGGGTCCCACACTACAGCCTGGGAGAATTAGGGTATCAAGTTTTTGGATCATCTGCTCATAGAATTGGGAGGAGTACTTTGCTCGACTCGCTTTGAGGAGGCGAATTTGCTCATCCATTCAATTTTCCAAAATCCCGAAGTCGGAAAATTAGGGTTTCTTTGACAAACCCTAGGTCAAAGTAGAATCAATTTTCAGAAGGACAAATTTTCTGGTAAGTCCCAAATCTATTATATTTCCATCTGAAGTACTCATTATATCAAGATGACTACCAATACCAAGCTTGAGGGAGCTGAGAACTTTAGGGCATGGAAGTATAGAGTCATGCTCATCCTTGAAGAACATGACCTAGAAGACTTTATAAAGGAAGGACTTATAGAACCAGAGGGAGATGAAGCCAAAGCAAGGCTTAAGAAGAATATGGTCAAGGCAAAGAGGATCATTGTTGATTCCATCAAAGATCACTTGATCCCCCAAGTGTCTTCCAAGAAGACCCCAAAAGAGATGTTCGATGCCCGGACGAATCTATTTGAAGGGAAGAACATTTATAGTAAGATGGCCTTGAGAAATCAACTCAAGGGAGTGAAGATCTTGAAGTTTGAGTCCATGCACTCATACTTCTCCAGAGTGTCCTAGATAAAAGAACAACTAGAAGCTATGTGAGACATGGTAGAGGATGCTGAAGTTGTGGTGACCACTCTGAATGGTCTCCTCGGAGATTGGGAACCATTTGTTTGTGGCATTTGTGCTAGAAAGAAATTGATCCAGTTCAAACAGCTATGGGAAGAGTGTGTGCAAGAGGAAGAAAGAATAGTGGTGAGAGAGGAGAAACTAAACGACAATGAAGATCAAGCCATGGAAACTCATGCCAAAGGTGGAAGGAAAATGAAGAACAATGTACGTTCCCGAGAGGACTCTCCAAGAAGACCTCAGAAGAAAAGAAGTTCAAGGAAGACCTATCTTTAGTTGAATGTTACTCCTGTCACAAAACAAGACACATTGCAAGAAATTGTCCACTCAAATCCGGACATCATAAGAAGTAGAAGAAGAGATTTCATGCTCATGCAGCAGAAGATAGTGAGTATGATGAAGAAATAAAAAATAGAGAAGATGAAGACTCTAGTGAAGAATATGTTCTAATATCAGCCCTCACTGGTTCAATATAAAATGGAAGTGATACTTCGCTAGTAGATAGTGGAGCTTCAAAACACATGACGGGATACAAAGAATCCCTCTCACATCTCATTTAGAAGGAATCTCCACACAAGGTAAAGCTTGGAGACAATTATCAATACCCCATCAAAGGAATGGGAGAAGCATCTTACAAATTGGACTTTGGAAAGTCCATGAACATGAGGATGTACTTTATGTACCAGGTTTAAAGAAGAACCTTCTATCTATTTCAGCATTAGATAAGAAAGGTCTTCGAATTGCATTTATAGATGGTGAAGTTCTTATGTGGCCAAAGGGGAAGACTATCAATGATGTAGTAGTCATTGGAGTAGAAGAAGGTGGACTTTACAAACTGAAGGGTCATGCAGATACAACATTGATGATCAGTACCATGAGCCCTTGTGAGCTATGGCATAGAAGACTAGCTCATGTACACTATAAAGCCTTACCAATAGTAAGTAAGGTGGTGACTGGACTACCAAAAATCCAGATTGATCATGAAGGAGTATGCAAAGGATGTGCTCAAGGAAAGAGTACAAAGAATCCATTTCCAAGCAGCGACAACAAAGTGAAAGGTATTTTGGATATTATTCACTTAGATATCTGTGGACCTATGTCCACCACTTCACTAAGCGGCTATGTTTACTATGCCTCTTTTATTGATGATTACTCCCGCAAAACATGGATTTATTTTCTGAAGAATAAGAATGAAGTCTTTGAAAAGTTTAAAGAGTTCAAGGCTCTTGTAGAAAACCTCTTTGAAAAGAAGATAAAGATTCTAAGGACAGATAATGGAGGGGAATACACTTCAGGCGATTTCAAAGATTTCTATAAACAACTAGGGATTAAGAGGGAGCTTACTATTCCCTATAATCCACAACAGAATGGTGTAGATGAAAGGAAGAACAGAACGATCATAGGAGCAGTGAAGGCCATGATCCATGTTCAAGACTTACTCATGCATCTATGGGCAGAAGCAGCCAGAACCGCAATATATGTACATAACATAATCTCTCACAGTGTTCTTGGCAACAAGACCCCAGAAGAGATGTTTACAGGTATGAAGCTTGAAGTTAGCCATCTAAAGATATTTGGATGTCCAGTATTTATTCACATTCCAAAAGAGAAGAGATCAAAGTTGGAACCTTCAGGAAAGAAGGGAATATTTGTGGGCTATAGTGAGCAATCAAAGGCTTACTGTATCTACATCCCAGGATTCCGCTAGATTGAACTCAGCCGGGATGTTACATTTGATGAAGACATAGCTTTCAACAAATCCAAGAAGACTCATGAGGATGAAGAGGAGCATGAAGCTCCTAGAGTTACAGAAACAATCAGAGTACCGAAAAGAAATGTTGAAGAAGAACCTATTCCAGAGGATCATGACATGGCAGAACCTCAGAGATCTGAGGAGACACCTCATGAGGAAATTTCTCAGAAGAGAAGACCATCTTGGGCACGAGAATTAATACAAGATGCAGGAAGGTACGGTGCCCCAGAAAGAACTAGGAGAGAGAGCAAGAGACCAAGGCCATACTCCAGTTATGTAGCCTTGATGTGTAACCTTGTTGAAGAGGAACCGACATGTTTTGAAGATGCAGTGAAGAAGAAGGAATGGCTGGATGCTATGAATGAAGAATACCAGTCCATCATCAAGAATGATGTTTGGGATGTGGTACCAAGACCAAGGGACAAGTCAGTCGTTTCATCAAAGTGGATCTTCAAAACAAAACACTCAACAAACGGAAGCATTGAAAAGTACAAAGCAATATTTGTAGCCCGAGGGTTCTCTCAGAAGGAAGGAATTGATTATGAGGACACCTTTGCTCCTGTGGCTAGATATACTTCAATTAAAACCATTCTTTCCTTGGCAGCCAAGTTGAAATGGAAGTTACATCAGATGGATGTAAAGATGGCGTTCCTGAATGGGAAGATAGAAGAAGAAGTATATATCGAGCAACGAAAAGGATTTGAAATAGAAGATAGAAAGTCACATGTATGCAGACTGAAGAAAGCATTGTACAGGTTAAAGCAAGCACCCAGAGCATGGTATGGAAGAATTGATAACTGCTTGATGAGTTTGGGCTTTACCAAAAGTAAAGCAGATTCTAATCTTTATTATAAGATTATGGATGATGAACATATGATACTACTATTGTATCTAGATGATTTGTTCCTGACAAGAGAAGACAAGCCCATCACCGAATGTAAGAGAAGGCTTGCAGCAGAATTTGAGATGAAAGACCTTGGTATGATGCATTACTTTCTTGGTCTTGAAGTATGGCAGTTTCCAGATGAGATTTTCCTGAGTCAAGGAAAATACACAATTGGGATCCTGAAGAGATTTGGGATGATGGATTGTAAGTCCATGACTACTCCGATGGTGACAAACTTGAAGCTCCTGAATGATGCTTCATTGGAGATAGTAGATGTCAACATGTATAGACAGATTATTGGGTCATTGATGTACTTGACCAATACTCGACCAAATATATGTTTTGTTGTGAACACATTGAGCTAGTATATGGTGGATCCTAGGAATGTTCACTTGATTGCAGCAAAACATGTGATGAGGTATCTAAAGGGTACGTTGGATTATAGACTCATATATGCTTCAGATAGTGAGTTCAGGTTGTATGGGTACACAGACTCAGATTGGGTTGGAAGTGCCGAAGTTAGGAAAAACATTTCAGGATGTTGCTTTAGTTTGGGATCAGGTATGATCTCATGGCTCAGTAGAAAGTAGCCTTGTGTTGCACTCAGTACAGCAGAAGCTGAATATGTAGTAGCTTGTTCAGCTTGTAGCGAAGCAGTGTGGCTTCGCAAGATGTTGGCAGAATTGTTCGATGCAGAGATTGATGCTACGGATATACTTTGTGACAGCCAGAGTTGTATCAAGATGATAGAGAATCTTGTGTTCCACGATAGATCGAAGCACATCGAGATCAAGTTCCACTATATCCGGGATATGGTGCAGAAGGGAGCTTTAAATCTCAAGTATGTTCCTACAAAGGAACAAGTTGCTGATGTGCTGGCTAAGCCTCTGTCTCGCATAAAGTTGGAATACTTTCGAGACAAGCTTGGTGTGGTCCAGAGGGACCTCTCGCGAAAGAGAGACTGAGGCTATTCCAAGGTGAAAGGATTCTTGAGGCTCTTTCTCTTCTCCTTTTCTCTCTCAATTGTGGCAAGATCTTGAACCTCTTGTCTTGCATTGTCGGAGGCATCTTAGGTAGGAGCAGTTTGGGGTTTTACGCATAATAGTTTAGTCTTGTTGGGTGAGACATTCTAGAAAAATTTCTCTTGTCTTGGGTTGGCATCTTGTTTGCCCTAATTAGGTAAAGTGCTAACATAACCTTAAGGTTTCTTAGCCTTTCCCTAATTCATTCAAATATTGAATTGCCGTTGGCAGCCCTGTCCAATCTGTCCTCAACCCTCAACCCTATAGCCATGACCTTCACACTGAAAATGCAAGTTCAAAATTTGCTTGGTGAACTAAACAGTCCCTCTCTGCAAGTCTGAAAATCTGCTCTGTGTATTATGCTCTGATCTTTATGACAGTTCTGATACCATGTAAAAATTTCTTCCCCAACCCGGTTTCAAATCACGCTGAACATCATTGTTTAATGCCCAAACCCATTCATTATTTGACTGCTGAAAATGATTTTTTATCTCATAAACAAATTCAGAATTTGAAACACATGAGGAATTTACAAACATATCTGAGCAGAAATTAAATGCACACGTAAAAATCAGACACTGAGATTTTTGGGCAAATGACCCAGGGAAAACCCCCTAAGGGGAAAACCTGAGGGGAAAACCTGAGAGAGAGAGTGTTATTATTATTTTTCTTCAATAAAGGCACATCAGTATCAAAACTCAGAAATAAAGGCACAATTTATCTCAACCACAGAAGACCAACATTCTGCCTCGAAAACAGTACTGGAAACTGCCTCGTTTTTTTGCATACACAGCCTCGAAATTTGTGCCCTTCACGGCACAGTATGGACTTCTTCTCAGTCAGAATTCCTCGAATTTTGTGCCCAGTTTAGTCTTCTTCCTCGGTTTTTGTGCCCACTGTCACAGCAATTCATTTTCAGAAATTCGTGCCCTCTGTTACAGGAAAATGCTTATGATTGTATGACTGCCATTAATGCTGTACAGAACTCGAAAATTGTGCCAAAAAACCTGGGAATTCATGCCCAATTCATCTTCTCGGTATGTGTGCCAACCTCGATTTTTATGCTGCACTTACTGCTGTTTGAGTGCCTTGGAAATTGTGCGAGTCACCTTCTCTCTCTCCTATGTTCTCCCCTTTTCAAGAAGTCGACCTCTCCACATGCTTATGGAATATGTTGTGCCTCTTTGCTTGACCCAGTGCTTTTGTTCATTCAATGAGGGTATGTGAACCATCACAAGATCCAAGGGCCAAATTGAATCTTGAGATGTCAAATCAATGGATGAGAGAAAATCATTTTTTCTCACCATGAAAATTAATTTCACTCACTTCTCATTAAATAATCAAAAAGTCACTTTATATTTCATAAAGTGAACTCAACTTCAAAACATATGAAATTAATGCAAGGGTCATGTCACTTTTCCCCTTTTCTGACTTAGGCACAAAGTCACTGGGGGAACACTTCTCCAAGGTACAAAATTCAACAATTCCAGCATGATCAGAGTGTCCATGTACCTTAGATGTGCCTAGCAGAGACGGTATCGGATGAGCTAGTGTTGTGATATTGCTTACCCTCATTTGACACTTACACTGTTTAGTTGTATGACGATATGATTTCATGGGATGTTACTTTTATGTTTGTGTAATGACTCGTAACACTTAAAGCAGTTGGTCATTACTTAGTCTAACCTTGGTGTTATCATCATTCTGCCTTAGAAGTGTGTCATTTCGAAGGTGAAGTTGTACCCTAGTGAACTAAGTGAAGTGTTTTCACCCATTTCATAACATTTTTCGTAGCCATTTTTCATTTCACTAGTCAGTTCATTCATCCCCTTCATTTTCCCCTTTGTAAGTGATTTATCATCACTATCAGTAATTATCTAAGGTCTGTTAACTATTCCATGTATGTATGCCTCAATAAAGATAAAAGAGTCTAATACTCAAGATCGATGCTGCTAAATTAAATTGGAAATATACGGGAGATATTCCCCTTGCAAAAAGCTAGGTTCCCTATGTCCCAGGTTATTAAAACCAAATCCAAAGTAAAGGGACTAAGCCAATGAAAAGGCTAAGAAAAGCAAATAAATAAATAAAATAAAGTAAAAAGGGATCGCACATGTTGGACACGTGGGATGCTGTCTAGGGCACATGTCTGACATGGATTTGGCTCATTTTCTATCACAGGACATGTGCCAAACCCGTTTCGGACACATGTCCTTACTTATTTGTGTCTGAAATGTAGGATACAGTGTTGGACACACACAGAGCGCCTGGGGGATGTGTCCTGTTTCTCAACATATATGTATAACATGCTTTTGAAAAATAATGATCTTTTAACATTTTTTCAATCTTGACATGCAATTTGATATATTTTTGGGTCAAATTTGAAGCTGAAAACTATTTGTATTTAATTTTTGGTTTAACATATTCTTTCCTGAACTTGATGGTGAATTTTAGCATACTTTTTGTACTAGCTAACTTTTTTCAAATTTCAGTCCCCAGATTTGAACAAAAATTCGAACATGAACCAGGTGATGGAGATTTTAATATAACAGTTTGTATGTCTGGTCTCCTATAAACAAATACTGACAAATAGATTTCCTTGTTTCATAAAGACGGTTATAGCAAGACGCAGCGACATGCTAGTAATGTCTACTGATGGACCTATCAGTGCATATGTGAATTCGCATGGCTTTGTTCATGAAACTTTGACTCTTTACAAGACTAAAGGACTGGCACTAATAGGGCATGCAGAGACTGAACACACCTGGTTTCCAGGGTATGAAAAGATATTTTCTTCTTTGTTCCTTTTATCTGTTTAAACTTTAAACTACTAAAATCTCAGTTCTAATAAATAACTTTTGCAGGTATGCATGGACGATTGCAAATTGTAGTGTTTGTGATTCACACATGGGCTGGCTATTCACTGCAGTTAAACAAAGGTTGCTTCCCAAGTCATTTTGGGGAGTCCGGAGATCACAGCTGGCAGACAACTCACATTGATTTCTTAGTTGTATTTGTTGCATATGGACCTTTTAGTTCCTGTAATCTTCTCTGCTAGGGTTCTTTGGAGGGATTGGCATCTTAAGAGTTCAGGAGTTATTAATTGTCTGAGAAGCAAATGTGTTCCGATTGTTCTAATATTTTGGTGAAGTTGCGAGGGTTATATTTGTATCCGTCTTTCGAGTAGCAAGTTTAATTGCAATGTTATTAGATTTCCAAAATGTTGTACTAGTCATTGTACAATTATGTTAGATTACCACCCTGAAGGTTAACCAGAATGCTGCAGGATTTTCAACATAATGATCGATGCATTGGGGACATGATACTGTAGGTAGGTGCTGAGTCAGCCAAATGCAACTTTTGTCAATATTGCTATGGCTTCATGTAGAACACAAATCCCTATGGTAATATGGGTAATATGGGCATGCTGCTTTAAATTACCACCATCCTGTTGTCCGCAATATATTGTATTCTTTTATCTAGAGGCAAAATGTGTCTCAAGGGCCAGACTGATGTCGACTGAGTGAAGGTACCATTTACAAAGATGCATGTGCATTATATGCAATCTACTGTATCTTTCTATCTAGAGGCAAAATGTGTCTCCAGGACCAGATTGATGTCGACCTAATGAAGTACCATTTACAAAGATGCATGTGCAAACGCTTCCTAATTTTTTCTTCAGGATTTTGAGTATTAATCAGAACTTTCAGCAGTGTATTAAGCAGTCTTCTCATATTTTATATTTTACTTTGCATTTAAACTAGACAATGGTAATTGTTCAGACACAAGGAAATTCCTGTGTAGAAACATGTTCTTAAATTCTTTTTACTTTCATGCTTCTGGTTTATTTTCTATAAATGGTGCTCTAATATTTCATAGATTAACATTGATACAAATAAATATGGTGATCAAGTATGAATAATTATAATAATTGGGGATGGAAAATTGCAAAACAAAAATGAAAGTGCTATTGAGGTCTCGGTGCATGGCTTGTTACTCAAGGTGCTCTGATTGGCCAGTTGTTTACTTTGTTTTAGGTGATTTACATATGGTTAACCTTTCATAGCCAATTAAGTCATGGAAATGATCTTATGGTATGATACCTGAGCATCAAACTATGAAGTTAATTATAATAATTGAGCATCAAAGTATGAAGTTAATTAGAATTATAATAATGATTTGCATGTGGTTAACCTTTCATAGCCAATCAAGTCATGGCAATTCTCCTATGGTATGATACCTGAGCATCAAGCAGCAAAGTATGAAGTTAATTATAATAATTGATCATCGAAGTATCGAGTCAATTATAATTATAATAATTGAAGATGAAAAATCACAAGCAAAATAGAAAGTGGTAATGGAGTCTTGGTGCTTGGCTGGTTATGCCATCCACCAAGGTTTCAATCTAGTGGGGAAGTGAGGCCCCTCACTCTAGGTGGCATGTTATCAAGGTGAAAGTCGTGGATGAGTTATGGGTGGTTGTCTCTCCATGGCCAGTGAAGTCATAGAAATTCACTTATTTGATGATGAATAGTCACTTACATGCTGACATTATGAGCATGGATGATGAAGCTTTTATATATATCCCAAGATTAGAACCTTATAAGTTTGTAAAATAAGGTAAGGATAATAGGACGAAGGCATACATCATACATGAATATTATATTGTGTTGCTATATATATATCCCTAAAATGTATTAATTATATAGACACTTTTAATAGTTACAGATATAGTCACTTATACTATAATTAAATAATTTATACGTTTTATAATATACATGAAATCTATAACATAGATAATAGCTATGGCATGATAAGATGGTATGAGCATATATATCTGTTGTTAGTTTCCTTGGTTTCTCTAAAGCCACCCCATTTTTTTGTTGCATTATTGCTTCGTAGTTAAGGATGAGTTCTCCATTCATCTTTGAAAGTTGAGTGCATGGTTTGGAGGGAGAGCACACAATCATGGGAGTCTAAGATGCTTAAAGGGCACACTTGCTTGAGTGATAATATAGAAGAGTGTGATAGGTTACAAGGATGAGTGTGTTGAACACATGTTGGCATGTTCCTATTTATCATAGGACTAGGAGATGCATTTTTTTGTATAAAAATGTGCAGTTTTTGTCATTCTAGGTGTTAAATTCTATTCTTTTGATCAATGTAAGGTATGCTAGTTATGGCAAAATGAGAGATTCCTTAAATCGTTATGATGCATTTATGACAAATTCCTTAATATGCATGAGTAGGGTATATTCCTTGATGAGACTCCTTCGGACATATGCCATAACTTCTTTCATGTATGTAATATCCCTGATATGATATCATATGATATTATCTCAAATACAACTTTAAAAATCATAAAATTGCAAATAGTAACAAGTTCTCAAAAATAGTGAAGAATGAACTAGACTAAGTCAGTGATTAACCCACCCAAAGCTTGACTGAATGACACTTTTGGATTTGCAAAATGTACTGGGAGTGTGCAGTAGTGAGGACAGCAACATCAATGCCAACTTCTGAGTTCTAAACACAATGCACTGGGGCCATTTATGTTTCGAACATCAGCCAGGATGAAGTCTACTTCAAGGCTTCCTGGGCACACCAGCATATGCGTACTAAACTCTTCTAGTTACACTTGACATCAACCAAAGGTGGATGACAGGTGATTAACCCCCTAATTTGATGATGGATAAGAGTTACTGATGATTTGGGAGGATCCGACAGTGTTTGGAGGAAAAGGGAGAAATAACGCAATGTAGGATTCTTCCACTAGCTTGTTTCCAGGTTCTTCCAAATAGATTGAGATGGTCATGAATTCTCAATTTGATGGTGGGGTGATCTTTAGAAATGTCTCAAGGACCTATCACGACTGACATAACCAAAATTGAGCATACAAAGACTTTTTAATTAAACAAACTGCAAACTAGTCAAATTCGGGTACCCAATGAGCTCGTCTTGATAATCATGGACTCAAACAACCAAAGAAGGTAATGACTCTGATTTTTGGATTGGGATGGATTATACAGGAAGTTAACAAACTAGAACAACCTTCATAAAATAAAATAGTTACTCCGAGCTCTGTATATTGCAAATCATGGAAAACTAGTCAATTAAAAGAAGCTAAAGAGCTAGTCTTGAGAAAAGTCAATCCAAATAGCTTCTAAGGATTGATATCATTCAGACATGAATCACAAATACAACAACAACAAGAACTTGGCTTATTAAGTAAACAATAGAAGTCTCATGGCTCATATTACATAGAAAGTCAAGAATCTTGGATTTTAAGATGAATGGAGGAGAATGCTTTATAGAAAAATGTGAAGGGGAGGTATAACCAATGGATCTGATCTGTAGGATGGTAATGAGTTGTTGAATGCCCGTGGGAGGCGCACTAATCTTCTGTAGCTTCTTGCAAGCTCTCCAATGGATCTCTCTTTCTCAGTGAAACTCATCCAAAACTACATTAACTGGATTAAATATTTGCATCAACTCTGAGTGATTGTTCTTCACATGTAATGGCTAGATCAAATTTGCAATTTGACATCAATGGCTGCACTAGATCATGTGTAGAAGACTAGAACATAAAATATGGGGCATATCTCCCACAGGTGGCTAAAGGTGCATCACCAAAGCTTAGAGAAACTTGAGCTTACTCACATATAAACAATAAACTATCAAAATATATGACTGCGGTGCACCCTCATTCTTTTATAGATTGGGCGGTTTGTTGAACAAGTTAACTTTCCAATAAACCTCATTGGCCTCCTCCAATGCGCCTTCCTTGATAGAGTTGGCACTTTCCATCTTTTCCAATGACTGACTTTTCCTTTTCTTTGGAAACTACGCCCTCCTGGCTTTTTTGGATGTTTTCTTTTTACAATTGGCTAGATTTTGTTCTTTTTTTGGAAACTGTGCACTCCTTAGCTTTCTGGATGTTTCTTGCTTTTCCTCACTTGCCTGCTTTGTGCACTTCTCTGCTTTATGCATTGCTTTTGTCAGTTTCTTTCCTTTGTCCTAACACCTTGCTTTGTGCTGCTTTCCTCCAGTTTCCACTTTTTTTGCTTTGCTTTGCTTTTTCTTTTACTTTTCTCTTTGGTTGACAATTCACTGAGCCAACCTTCTCTCCTTATGCGCCATTGTCATCATCCAACTCATCATCACATGTATTTAATAATTAAATACAAAAATAATAATTACATCATCTTCCATTTAATTAATTGAAACAAGTAAGTTTGAATTTGTATTCTTGGTTAATTTAATTGCCTAGGGTAATTTATCAATGTTATCCCCCTTATCAATTAATTAATTGACTTTCACTAGGATCCATGGGGTTTTAAGGTGACATTGGTTGCTTGGTGCTTGACAAAATGGGAACATGACAATCCTCTCCTCCCAAGCTTGCTTGTCCTCAAGCACAAAACCAACTCCAACCAAAAGTCCACCATGTTTCTGCTACACCACTCTGATTATAGCCATTCTCCCAATGACTAACTCTTTTTCAACAAAATTTTCAACCCAACTAAGACAACTGAGAAGAATGCCTGAATCCCACTATTTGTGTTGCATGTCTCCCAGTGGCATTGCTACTTGTGGAAAACTATCATTCCAAAGAATTCCAGGGTCCCACTGTCTTAGCTGCATCTTTCCAAACATCAGGATCAACATGAAGAATATATCATCATGGAGGATGTCTAGATCACTCCACCATACTGGAAGTTCATCACTTCCAATGTGAAACCGAACCTCTGTGAGTCCCTCCAACCAAGTATGAAACTCCTTATGTTCCATGTGCAAACCAACATAGAGCCTCACATCACTGCTATCCAATTGACATAGGTCACAATCCCATGTCTTCAAAGCATCACATAACATCCATAGATGCCCATACAACTGCTCACAAAAGATGTATGATGGGTCCATAAAATTTCCACTGATGCAAACAACAAACTCACCCTTGGGGGTGCTTAGCTCCAATATGTATCCATCACCCAATCATCCCTATGTGTGCTGGCTTCCATATGTATGTGGGGTGGAGGAAAGTGAACCAACTCTTGGAAGCAATTATCCATCAATCTTGTGGTTGGCTCAACCGAAATGAAATCATGTGCCTCCGCCAAAATTGTGCAACTTCCTCCATGAGGCAACTTACAATTGTTTTGGTAATGAACATGTGCTTAGCCTTCATCTTGCTTAACTCATGCAAATCAGATTGTACTCTATGTGCCCAATGCACACAAGTACCAAATATCAAAACACTGTTGTCCAAATGACAAGGGTGAAGGTCCCATGTCCAATCACCAAAAGGGTAGGCATCATCAAAACTCCTTGGATGCCCATGCTTCTCAAAAAAAGTATAAAGTGTATCAAAGATTTCTCCATAGATGCAAGCAAGAATATCACTCATGTGTCTTCTCTCCCAAATAGGAAAAGAAGAGACCCCCTAACCCAATGGTTCAAACAGAAAGCAAGGTGCTTCCCCATGTGAAGACTCCCAATGACTTAACTCTCTGCCACTAGTCAAAGCATGGATGCAATCACAATATGTCCCACTCAATGAAGTCAAATGGGAACCATCTGCACCTTTATGTGGGTGGCATCAAAGATAGGCATGAGATGCCTCTGCAACTATTGGGTAGGAATTGGTGCCATCATTAAATCAGCTGGAGTGAATGTGGGATCCTTCTACTCCTCTTTAGGCACCATCAAAAATAAATTCTTGACCCAAAATTCATCCTCAAATGACATAGAAGAAGTAGAAGGGTCTGGTGTAGGATCATGGACCAAAATATCATCTCTGCAAACCTCATCCATCAATTTAATGGATGCATCAACTCCATCCAAGGCTAGTCCATCAAACATGAGCTCTTCTGATTCTTTAATGGAGGAATGACTCACTCCAGGAAGAAGCTCAGTTTCGCTCTGGGGAACAATATGTGCTTGGAACCCATCATCTTCATTCCAAATCTCCTCAAGCACATGTATGTCATAATGCACCTCATGAACCACCATCTCATGAGGTTCTTGCATAAAACTCCGAATACAACCAACCATAAGACATTGGATGACTGGTATGAGTGATCTTTGCAACTTTTGGTGAAGTTTCTCTATCTAGATCTTGGATTATAAGAGGGCACTTTGAGTGCTTCTCAAAGAATCTTGGGTGATCAACTCATCATTGAGCTTGTAAATATCGTCATCATCCTTCAAGGATGCTCCATGCAACATATGAACAAGCTCATGCAAATAATCTCTGTCAGAAAGCAAATCTGAAAAATTACCTTGGATTGCAGACAATGCTTTCTGAGTCTTCTCCACGGCTTCAAGGAAAGATGAATCTTCCAATGAAGCAACTCTCCAACCAGACTATGACATTGAAACATGCGTGTCATGGAGAATGTGTAAGGATTCCTTGATATTTCTTTCATTCATCTTGAGTGGCCTTTCAAAATGAGAAGGTTGAGAATAAACCTCCTTATCATCTACCAATGGATCAACCTCTTGAAGCTCATGTGGTGATAGTGAGATTGATCATGTGACTTCTTCCTTGACTGCAAGGAATTCATCTTCTTTACTATTAGGGAAACTTGTATTTGCAACAACCTCATCAAGTGGTATCTCTATGTCACCAACATAGAGAGATGGACATCCATCAGAAGATGCCTCCTCAAAACTTAGGCACCCATAAGTAGATACCTCTTCACAACATCCATCAGTAGATGCTTCTTCAAAATTTGAGAAACCATTAGTAGATGCCTCTTCTTGGCACCCATTAGTAGCTACTCTCTAATCCATAGTTTGTTGATCCTTAGCAGAACTGGTGGTGGCTTCTTCATGCTTACAACCTTTGGAAGATCTGCTTGAAGAAAACCCAAACAATCTCATAATGCTAGTAGATGCAGTTGGCTTGTTTGTTCTTCCTTCTTCTTTACTCAAAGAGACAAAACAACTTGGTTCCTCCCTTGATGGTTTGAAGCTCTCTATTGAATCCAAACTTCCATTTTTGAGCTCAAATCCAAATCTATAGTAAAAATCATCTTTGAAATAAATGGCCTTACCAATCTCTTTCCCCAAGGCTAGATACTCTTGGTAGTGGTAGGGCAAGTTTTCAATTGCATATATTATCTCTGCCAAATATTTCTTAGGTTTGGTCATCAGTGGTTCATCCCATTGGTCTATGTACATTTGTTCACAAATATAACCATTTTCATCTCTTCATAATCCTCCATCAATGTAAATGATCTCTTCTTCCTCATACAACTCAAAACCTTCATCTTCCATGATTGCAACTAGTTCCACAATTGCAACTTGAAAATAAATTTGAGATATCTTCCACTGAGAATTACTTTCCACAGGCTGAGCCAAGGAAAGTGCTCTAATACCACTGTAATATCCCTTATATGATATAAGATGATAATATCTCAAATACAACTTTAAAAATAAGAAAATTGCAAACAATAACAAGTTCTCAAAACTAGTGAAGAAGGAACTAGACTAGGTCAGTGATTAACCCACCCAAAGCTTGACTGAAAGACACTTTTGGATTTGCAAATTGTGCTAGGGAGTGTGCAGTATCAAGGACAACAGCATCAGGGCTAGCTTATGAGTTCTAAGCATAATGTATCAGGGCCATTTATGTTTTGAACATCAATGAGACTGAAGTCTACTCCAAGGATTCCTGGGCACACCAACATATGCATACTAAACTCTTCCATTTACACTTGACATCAACTAGAGGTGGATGAAATGTCATTAAACCCCTAATTTGATGATGTACAAGAGTTACTAATGATTTGGGAGGATCTGGAAGTGTTTGGAGGCAAAGGGAGAAAGAGCGTTATGTAGGATTGCCCCACTAGCTTGTTTCCAGGCTCTTCCAAAAAACTGAGATGGTCATGAATTCTCAATATGATGGTGGGATGATCTTAAGAAATGTCTCAAGGACCCATCACAACTGACGACACCAAAATTGAGCATACAGAGAATTTTTGATTAAACAAACTGCAAAACTAGTCAAATCCAGGTGCCCAATGAGCTAGTTTTGATAATCATGGACTCAAACAACCAGAGAAGGTCACGACCCTTTTATTTTTGGATTGCGATGGATTATACAGATAGTTAAAAAACTACAACAACATTCATAGAGGAAAATAGTTACTCCGAGCTCTGCATATTCAAATCCTGGAAAACTAGTCAATTAAAAGATGCTAAAGAGCTAGTCTTGAGAAAAGTCAATCCAAATAGCTTTTAAGGATCTCAAATTCTCCTTCTAAGGAATGATATCATTCAGACATGAATTAAAAATACAACATCAACAAGAAATCATCTTATTAAGTAAACGATAGAAGTCTCATGGCTCAGATTACATAGAAAGTAAAAAATCTTGGATTTTACACTGAATGGAGGAGAATGCTTCAGAGAAGAATGAGAAGGGGAGGTATACCCATTGGATCTGATCTATAGGATGGTAATGAGCTATTGACTGCTCATGGGAGGTGCATTAATCTTCTGTAGCTTCTTGCAAGCTCTCTAATGGATCTCTCTTTCTCAGTGAAACTCATCCAAAACTACATTAACTGGCTTAGATCTCTACATCAACTCTGAGTGATTGTTCTTCACATGTAATGGCTGGATCAGATCTGCAATTTGACATCAATGGCTACACTGGATCATGTGCAGAATACTAGAACATAAACTATGGGGCACATCTCCCGCAGGTGGCTAAGGGTGCATCAACAAAGCCTAGAGAAGCTCGAACTTACTCACATACAAACAAGAAACTGTCAAAAGATATGAATGTGGTGCACTCTCTTTCTTTTATAGATTGGGTGACTTGTTGAGCAAGTTAACTTTCCAATAAAACTCATTGGCCTCCTCCAATGCGCCTTCCTTGACTGAGTTGGCACTTTCTAGATTTCCAATTACTAGCTTTTTCTCTTTTTTTGAAACTGCGCCCTCTTGGATTTTCTGGATGTTTCCTTCTTTTTATAATTGGCTGGATTTTATTCTTTTAAAAAAAAAACTGTGCCCTCCTTATCTTTCTGGATGTTTCATGCTTTTTCCTCACTTTCCTGCTTTGTGCACTTGCTTGCTTTATGCACTGCTTTTGTCAGTTTCCTTCTTTTGTCCCGACCCTTGCTTTGTGTTGCTTTCCTCCAGTTCCCTCTTTTTTTGCTTTGCTCCATTTTTTCTTTCACTTTCCTCTTTGGTTGACAACTCACTGAGCCAACCTTACCTCCTTATGCACCCTTGTCATCATCTCATCATCACATGTAATTAATAATTAAATACAAAAATAATAATTACATCATCTTCCATTTAATTAATTGAAACAACTATAGTCTGAATTTTTATTCCTGGTTAATTTAATTGCCTAGGTTAATTTACCAATGCTATCCCCCTCATCAATTAATTAATTGAATTTCACTAGGAGCCATGGGGTTTTAAGGTGACAGTGGTTGCTTCCCGGTGCTTGACAAAATGGGAACATGACAATGTAAGAGATATACAAGTGCTATTTTTAGATAGATAGGGTGCATTGCTTGGGTAAGATTCTATTTTTTTATGTCCATGTGATGCACAAGGTTGATTTGACCCATTGATACGTGGTGTCTACATTCATGAGTTTTATTTCAATCTATTTGTGAATGTAGATCTAAAGTTTTCATTGGCGTTTTAAGGTTTTTGTGACAATAAATTCTCTTATGCAAATTTGTGCATCACATGGACATAAAATTGCAACATGATATCATAGTTGTGCATATGAAATAGTCCAAATATTTGTGTATAAAGAAAATTGTTGCATAAGAGGGAGTCATTAGAGGATTTTAGTGGGTGTGATGTGTTCCAATGATTGGAGAGATCCATGGCAAAGATTGACACTAGGGCTTGTGAAGGTTTAAGGGTGTGATGCCATAGCTAGTCTAGATAGGAGAGTGGTTTATAGCTTGTGCTATATTGCTGATTTGAGTTCTTTTCTAGTTGATTTGTTTTGTTGAAATTGTGATTCAACAAGTTTCATGAATCAATATTTAAAGAAAGTGGCTAGTTGAAGGGTGCCTCATACTTCACTCCTCGGAGGCATAGGTTGTAGATGCTTTTAGAGGAGCTTGATCTATAGGAAATAGTAGAAGGGTAGGCCATCATTCCTACAAATGCAACATTGATTCAATACGATAAGAATGCTTTTAAGGTGAAGAAAGTCATACTAGATTCGGCAAAGGACCATTTGAACCCTCACATTGTAGGGAAGGAATCATATGAGATGTATGTGGCATTCACATCTATGTATCAGAGTGCCAACATGTCCTATGAATTGGTCTTGAAGTACCACCTCTCACATATTGACATGAGTAACAGGCAATTTTTAGTGATCTTATGAAGATCAATGAGCTAAGATTTTGGCTCATGGCCATCAGTATGATGGTCAAAGATGAAGAGTTGATTCCTATAGCACTAAAAAAGTTCTCAAAGCCTTGGGAACCATTGTGCAAGGTCTTTGTGCAATTGAGAAAGAATTAACTTTTGAAAATCTTTGGGATGTTTTCATTCAAAATGAAATAAGGTGAGAAACATTAACAACGAGTGAAGAGGAAGCTCAACACCTATCCCTCATTAGAGGGCTTAGAAAGGAAAGAAAGGAGGACCCAATAAGGGTCACAAGGGACATTTGTGTTTTTTAGATCATGGGAAGAAAGACCTTAGTCATCTAAAGTGTTTCAAATATGACGATGGACCACTACGTGTCTCATTGTTAGAAGAACCAATAACAACAATAAATTTTTTTTGTAAGGAGTACCAGTGAAAGTGGATGAGTTAGTATCCAAGATTGATATCACCATCTCCATAACATTGTGCCCTTCCAGGAACACTTTCTTTGGTGTACGCCTGGTATATGGATAGTGGATCATTTAGGAACCTAACCTTCAACAAGAAGAATTTAAACATGCTTCAAGAACAAGAGGTCAACATAGAATGGAGGTGGTTGATGATGCCACATATCTAGTTATCGGAGTGGGATTTGTCTCATTATGCATGCCTTTGGGTGATGTTGTTGAGCTAGATGATGTCTTGTGATTCCTTGGCTTGATTAAAAATATTCTTTTACTTTTAGTCGTGACATATCTTAGGGTATGTAGTTGAGTTTGATTTTAAGCAAGTCATCATAAGAGCTCGTATTCAAAATGATGGTCAAGTTTTGGTCAAAGTTGTGCGAGAAGGTGGTCCATATAGGTTGTTTATGAATTTAGTGAAACGTGGTGCATTAGTACATAACAATGATAGGTTAGGAGGGTGTTGGAACAATAAATTTGATATGTTTCTCTATGGAGCACTACTATTGAAGGACACTGAATAGGGATTGTTGGACTTAAAGATCTAGAAACCACAAGTCTTCAAGTGTTGTGCACTCGAGAAACATGTAAACATTGTTTTTTCAAGCCATTTCTTGATCCGATTCATTTAGTTGTACGCTGATCTAGTCATGGCTTCTTTAAAAAGTAACAGTTATCATGATTCATTTATCGACATTTCCTCCAAAAATACCGGGGTTACCTTTCAAAGGCCATGGTTGAACTCTTTGGAAAGTTTCAAAATCTTAAAGTTATTATGGAGAATTAGATGTGTAAAAATATCAAAGCATTGAGGTTTGACAATTGAGGAGAGTACGCCTCCAAATACTTCGATGCATTTTGTAGGGAAGCAAGATCGAAGAGGGTGTTGGTAGTTCCTTTTAGTACGAAACAAAATGTGGTTGTAGAAATGAAGCATTGGTCCATCATAGAAACATGTAACATCCCATTTTGAATTTGTAGCTAAATTGCATTATGACCTGGTTTATATTTCTTTTCTTATTCTTTGTTGAACTCAATTGGATTGAGGAAACAATATCATTTGGATCGAGGAAACAATATTGTGGACTTATGGACCTACCTGTATATGTGAGTCATTTATAAACATATTGTTTATCTTGTAAAAGAGGGAAGTGGTATGATTTCCTTCCAACATGTTAATTAAATGGATATGGATAAATGTGGTACATAGATAACAATTTAAGTTATATTTTGAAATGAAACAATTGGTAGCAAGCATATGGTAAATTGACTAGCATGTTTACATGTTCACTGGTTAATGTTATGATAATCACATATAAACAGATAAATAGTTATGCATGATCTTGTGTTTGGTCACTAACCTAAATGTCAAGTGGGCTAAGTGATAGTTAGATAATTGTGGTACTAAAGTGACACAAATGTTGTTGACATTGAAGGAAAAATGTATGCTATGAAGCATTCATTCATAGTTTATTTATTAGTTTAATACATTCCTATGATGTGTGGGCAAGTGCAGGTTTACAATAAGCACAATTACCCAAACTAGTCATTTGATGACGTGGCTTTAATAACAACACTAGCAACTCAATGTGTAAGTGATAGGGTGTTGACCCTAGTTCTATCAAGAGGGATCGAGGTATTAGCCACCATTTATCCTTTGAAACCTAGAATCGTGGGAGGGATGTGCTAAGCCACACTCCCCAAGTTGTGTGATGGTGAGTATTGGTTGTCTGATTAGGAAGCTTGTTTGATATAATTGACACTTTCATTTGTATGCTATGAATGTATGCTATGAAGCATTCATTCATAGTTTATTTATTAGTTTAATACATTCCTATGATGTGTGGGCAAGTGCAGGTTTACAATAAGCACAATTACCCAAACTAGTCATTTGATGACGTGGCTTTAATAACAACACTAGCAACTCAATGTGTAAGTGATAGGGTGTTGACCCTAGTTCTATCAAGAGGGATCGAGGTATTAGCCACCATTTATCCTTTGAAACCTAGAATCGTGGGAGGGATGTGCTAAGCCACACTCCCCAAGTTGTGTGATGGTGAGTATTGGTTGTCTGATTAGGAAGCTTGTTTGATATAATTGACACTTTCACCTACAGGTTCTATTTGGGGTTAGGTAATGTAGTTGACACTAACATATTTTGCTAGATGAAATGATAGGATGTGGAATATGGAAATAAGTTAGGGATGAATGATGGTTTAGAGTAGTTAAGAATGTTGTTGGGGAATTATATATGCTATCTTAGTTCCCTATCGATTCCTTTTGTGTTCTAAAACACTTGTTTAATTGACTTATTATAGTCTTGGGGTAATGTTCAATTCATATTGAATTATTGTGACTTCGTTTGTGAGATTTTGGATGTTTTGATTTACTGAATTATTGTCTTGTATGCATGGATGAGATAATATTGGAAATATGCATTAGAGGTGATGGTTGTTATCATTAGTAAACACATGTTATGTATGTGCCAGCTACGCATTTATACATTGAGCACATACACTAGTATCATTTATAGCTATAAGCACTATTAAAATGATATGATAAATGGTTTGATTCATGATGAGTGCAATATAAGGTTAAATTGCATGCTTATGAATTAACCTTAATGTGGAATAATTTACTTTTCATTTCAAAGTAAGATTTCATCTTATCAGGGGAGGAAAATTCCATTCATCACTCAAAATTGAATTTCATTCCTTTTATGTAGAGACTTATTTGTAAATATTATTAAATGATTGGATATGATTAGATTGAATTGATTTTTATCTTGTTGAAGTCCATTGTCGGTTTATTAAATGTGGGTAGGATTTTAAGAATATGGAGTATCATTTTATTATTTTGAGGAACTTCCTAGGGATGGAGGTAACCACTCCTGTCAAGGCTAGAGAGGTAGCAAGGAACTGCAGAAAGTGAAGGATTGAAGAGAGATGAGGGTTTTTTTGGGGGAAACTCGAGGTTTTTTTTTGCAAGACTTAGGTAATTGGAAGAATTTGGAGAAGGGAACTTGGCGCTGGGTATTAAGAGATGGGAACCACAACTCCAAATTTGGTATCCTCCAGTGAATGAGACAGAAAATGAGGAGGGAGTTCTTTGGTGCCTTTCTCTTGTACCTACAAACAAGGAAGAAGTCTCTACCACAAACCAAAGGGTGTGAAGGTGAATCATGACTAGAAACCCTAGCCAATAGGCGTAGGCTTAAAGTTGAGTTACAGAGGAAAAAGATAAAATAAAATGAGGTGAAATGAATGTGAGGACTTAATCTTTTGAATTTAATTTAATTAAATAATAATTTTATTGAAAAGTGGAAAGGAGTGCAAAGAACGCATGGACTCCATGCATAAAGGATAAGTTATATTTCTCCTATTGAAATGATTTCATAAATTATTGATCATGTCATTTGATTTATTAATTAAATCTTAAGTAGAATAAACACACACACACACACACACACACACACACACATATATATATCTTGTGTCAAGTGGGTCTATCCTATATATATATTGTGTCAAGTAGGTCTAGTCTGAGTGGTGTGTGTATATATATATATATCCTTTTAAGTGGGTCTAGCCCCAGTGGTAGTGGGATGGAGTGTTATCCTCTCCATCCAAGTTCTATTCCCCTCAGCGGACATGCTGAGCTCATAATGAGTATATTGTTGTAATGACTTCGTGCCCTTGTTGATTGGCCTTGTGCCTTACGAAATCTGGGTTTACCTTGGGTACCATCCTTGAAATGAGGAGAAGTGCTTCTTGATTTGCCCCAAAAATATTACCTAAAAAATATGTATATTAATGAATCATAACTTTACACATTGTTAAACTATATATATATATATATATATGTTTAAAATAAATAAATAAATTTATTGAAATTAAATAATGTGTGAAGTTATAATTCATTAATATACTTTATCTTATTAGATTAAAGTTAATTTAATTAAAGCAATAAGTATTCCCATCGATTCCAAAAAAAATAGAAAATAAGATGAAAAAAATGGAGATCCAAAATTGACACAATCTAGAATATAACCCATATAAAAAAACTATTCCAGACTTAAAATCCCAACCTTCACAATGTAACTATGATGACTTGTCTTAGAGGGAGCAATTATCTAGCTTTAAGCTGTTCATAGCTAAGGCATTTAGTTTATTATATACATATTTAAAAGTAATTTGTTTAAAATGTACCTATTTTTTCTAAGTGAACTAGCTAAAGGAAGAAGTTGAATGTTCTGAATTTGTATTTGATCCTTGACAGAGAAATAATGTTCAAGCTTCGAATCCCCATTAACTTGTAAGTGTGAAATCTTCTTCATTGCCAATTGAATAACACCTTAAGAGCCATAAACTCACCAAAATAAATAAATATATATAAGATTTAAGATTGCAATATAATTAAATATATGAGTATATTAAGGTAAGTTATAACCCAATAAAAAATAACAAGGTGGATTATAATATAAGATTACAATAAGGAAATGAATGTATCATAAGTATGAAAAAGGTAATATGATGTTGGATTGGGTAATTATGTAAACAACAATGCGTGATAGTAAGCACTGGTGGCAAGTAAAATAGAAAATAACAAGGTGGATTATAATATAAGATTACAATAAGGAAATGAATGTATCATAAGTATGAAAAAGGTAATATGATGTTGGATTGGGTAATTATGTAAACAACAATGCGTGATAGTAAGCACTGGTGGCAAGTAAAATAGAGTGGTGGGCATGAAAAGTATAAGTAAAATGATATTTAGAGTAAGTACTCGACAATTAAGAAATGTGTAGAGTGAGACATTTAATGTATCCCTCATGCTTTGACAAATTCCCCTCCATCAATTAGGATGTGTTATTGATAGCATGCTATTTTCAAGCTCCCCCTCCTCGTGTATGAGATGCTTGCTACTCCAAGAAATTACGTGCATTGAATGAATTTATGTATGATTTTTTTATTTATAAATTGCACATTATAAGCATGTCAATGTGAGCATGACATGAAAAGTGACTATTAAGATGAGTGGAGGGTTAAATGTTACAAGAAAGAAACATAACAGTTGGTAATATTGAATAAGAGGTAATGAGTTCAAATAGATATTGTGACAAGGGTGTTGTATAATATAGTGTCAAGTAATGATGAAGAGAGAGCATAATGTTAGTAAGCCTAAGTATGTAAGAGGCATTATGATGTGTGGTTAATGACATATGGATAATAGGTGTTGATAGGTGTGAATCAGATACTAAAAGGAATAGAGGATAGTATAAGGGAATTAACGTAGAGATATGCATGGAATGGTAAAGAATAGTAAGAAATGGTAATACCAATGGTAATAAAAAAGGATAAGGGAAATACGTATATCAATATAAGGGATGGTTAGTGAAAGAGTATCAAGCAGGGAACCCAAATGTAAATATTACATGATAAATGATAGTGAAGTATAAGCAGTATGGATATTATTGTGGCACATATGAGATGGCATGGGTGGGAAGATATGAATTTAAGTAACGAAGGTAATAAACGAGATGTAATATGATCATGTAGGTGAATATGAAATTATAATAACAATAAGGTCGATGAAAATGAATAGAATGGTATAAATAAGTGTAGAGATCCAAAAAAATATAATCATGTAAGTAATATGTTGATTTAGGTAAATATGAGAAGTGAATAATAAGTATAAGGTGACATAGTGCAATGAGGATTTATAAAAAAAGAAGAGGATAATGAGTTTACACATAAGTCAAATAATCAAGGTAATTATGTGTGTGTGTGTGAGAGAGAGAGAGAGAGAGAGAGAGAGAGAGAGATGCACCTTAAAGGGTATAATAACAATATGGAATGAATAATGATGTTAGATTTAAGTGGAATTATAGTGAGATCTATATAGCAAGATGAGTATAAGTATTGAATGTTATGAGAAAACTAAGGAATGATAAACGAAAATAGACGGTAATAGGAATTGAAGTCCAGGGAAGTAAATAATAAGTATGTAAGAGTGGCAGTGACATAAATTGTGAGAAAACAAAACACAATTGTATCTTGATGGTATATGTTTATTTGTTTATGATGGTATATAAAATACATCATATATTAAATGCAAATATACACTGAAACAAGTGAGAATGGTGAGTGAGTATATGAATTTATAACAAGGTCAATGGAAAATAATAATACAAATGAAGGGAATAATAACATATGCAATTGTACGTGATAGTAGTGTGGTAATTATACATAAGCAATGTAACAAGTGGTAAAATGCATTATTTAGGATAAAGATATGATAAAGTGAATCATCTTTTTATTATATATAAGAATTATTAAAAATATCTATCTATAAAAATTATATTCAAGCAACTTATATATATGTGTTTGAAGATATGACTTGGGTTGCAAAATTATGACTAATAATGACACACCATGACACACCAAGGAAAGGGATTAAAATATATAAAGTGGAACATGTTATTTAAGCTATACTCATATGACATGGTAGGCTTAGTATATTGCTGCATATATAGGCTATACTCATATGACATGGCAGGCTTAGTATATTGTTGCATATATAGAAAATCACAATAGATATAATGTGATGATACCTTAAGCATGATTTGGAATAGATTTAAACAAATTATTGTTTATATAAATTTCATGCTTGAATGAAGCTTTGAGGTGGAAAACAAGTTTGAGTCAAACTTGTAAACTATTAACAACGAAATCGAATTTACTTCATAATATTTATATATTATTTTCAAAAACATAATATTTAACCCATCATTCTTTAAATAAAGAGCATGCAACTTTCATAAGTTGATAATCTTTATATGAAATGGTGTTAAAACTTCCACTGCAAGATCAAAGTTGCAATCGATCATTTTTTAAGTAACCAAATTTATGTCACTTATAAAATATACTAGATATGATGATACAGATAACATTATGACGTAATGGGATGTATTTATGTTCATACCGTCTTATGAAGCGAGTACAATTTGTATTGTGTTAGAATGTATTTAGGTTCATATTGGTAATGATCTAGTTATAGTATGAGCTAGTATAATATATATAGATATAGAAGGTTTAGATTATGGTTATATATAGTGTTATGTATTATTTTTGAAAATGATAAAATTCTTAATCAATAATGATTTGAATAAGTAGTAGATTCCTTGGAGTTGTATTAGATTCAAAAAGAAAAAGAAAAAAATGCTAAATGTGATGTGCAACATTGGTATCTTAAGAAAGATAGTCATAAAAATCATGTAAATGTTCGTAGTTCTCATATTTTGGTAAATGTTTATAGCACTATTAGTTATTATGAATTTGAATTAGTTTAATGTTACCGAGAAAATAATTCCCTATACTTTAGGAATTTTTTTATAAGTAAGGTACTATATTACTGCTTAAAAATGAGGATTACATGGCTTCCATCACAAAAGAGCCAACATGCTTAGTAACAACACAACGACCTGGTATACTCCTGCTAAGATTGACCTGAGACTAGCTTTCCTATCAACCTCAAAATACACATATCCATCCTTACAAAAAAATTCCATGCCTTACAAAACATGACTCTTTCAAACCTACACTGATTATTGACACTAAATCTGAAAGAATGAACCATAGACATAAATAATAGCCGACTAGCTACATGGATTAGAAACATCATGAACCTAAATATACCAACAACAATAAGCATATGAGGACCAAATGAACAAAAAAATACCCCTGAGATGGGCCGGCATTAGCGGATGAATTCGGGGCCCGAAGCCGCTTAGTGGAGGTTCCCAAGTAGTCACATCCATGACCCGAGCGTACAACAGTCGTAGTAGCTTTCTCTTTTTCGGTTCCCGACCCAAAGCGACCCGCAGCTGAAGTGGACAATTATTTGCTAGGACGTGAACCAGAAGGGGGAAGGGATTGAATCCCCATCTTGCTTGCTATAACATCAATTTTTCTATGCATAAAACGATAGTCCATGTTATGCTCCTTCCAGGACTGAGCAGGTTCTTCGTCACTGAATTCTTTGTTCACTCGTTCCATCAGGACATGGGCCAAAAGACCCTTAACCACCCAATAGGTCACCAGTACCTGGTCGTAAGTGGCCATTCTTCCATAGGTAGATCTAGGATCCTGCACCCATTCAACCAACTCCTCTCTAATATCATTCCGAGTGTCCAATGATCTTGTCACATGGGGCCATAATCGCAACGCGTAGTTATGGGATGTGTCAAAACCTCCCCTCGTAGGTGAAAGGGTGTCTTGTGTGGCCAACTGGGAACATCGAGCAGCACATGCCCGATTCTCAAAGCGCACCAGCTATCCGTCTCTACCACATTGTTTCTCCCTTTCTCCCACATTTTCCAAGTGGTCTACCACCTTAGTGCATTCCCTTCTGACATGGACGAAGGTCCAGGCATGGGGTAGGATGAGTAAGGTTCGCAACTTTTCCATCCTATAGTCAAGCCTCTAGCTTGCCGCCACCTTGGAAAGCCTTTGTCTGTTCTATAGCTTCTTCTCCATGTGGATTATGATCCAGGAGTCTCCTTCCACAATGACGAGCTTCCATCCCTCTCTAGAAACTATATTGAGCTCAAAGATCAGGCCATCAAATTATGCAATGTTATTTTTGTTGTTACCGATGTAACCTAGGAAAAATTTTAATATGTTTCCCTCATGGTTTCGAACAACCCCGTCGAAGCGAGTAGACCCCAGGTTCCCTTTGGAAGCTCCGTCGAAGTTCATCTTGAAAGCACCTTGTGGGGGTGGAGACCAAAAAGATGGGCTAGCTAGGGATAAAACATTGGGGATTCTCAGAGAAATATTTTGTGTTGATCGGAAAAATCCCCAAGCATCAAGAATTATTTTGTACGTACCAACCACTTTCCAATCCTTATCGTTCCAATTGTATGTCCTAATTGATTTATGGATGTGGGATTCCACTTTGGACTAGACATCTCCTGAAGTGGATTTTTTATCCTGGAAGATGCGCCTATTGTGCTCCTTCCAAATTTCCCAAAGAAGGAACCCAGGGAACATGAGCCAGTTAAGATTGAAAATGGGATTTTGGAAGGAATTCAAATCCCATCATTTCTCCAACCAAGCATTTCGGGTAGCCTCTGATTCTGCTAGATCATTGGAAGATCTCTGCCCCTTTATCCTAGAGGGTAGATGCAAAGGGGCATTCATCGAGAAGGTGTCCCATTATTTACTATGCATCAGCACATAAGAAGCATTGAGTAGGGCCTAGGAAGCCCCGCTTCTTGATATTTTCTCCAGTGAGGATTCTCCTATGCACGGCCAACCAAAGGAAGGTGGAAACTTTGGGCCAAATATTGTCCTTCCAGATCATTTTCCAGACTTCCTGCATCGGGGTCTCCTGTCGTCCTTTGTCATGTGTCCCCATCTTAGTTTATATGGCCCACTGTTAATGGATAAAATTCACACACATGCGACATTTCAGTGATTCTTCCAGTAAGGCATCATCAACATAGATAATGCAGCTTACCACATGAATCCTCAACAGAAACAAAAGACAACATGAGTCCAAAATGCCCAAGAATAGTCAAAATAAGAGGTCGCGTGGGTGAACCATTGTTGACCCACGGTATAGCATAAGTTATCAGTTCAGTGCCCAAGCTACACCACCGCGACTATTCCTTTGATAGTCACGCTACTGTCAAAATGACGGGACTACCTATTTCCCGCGGTGCATTGAAGGCCCCATCACCTCCAAGAACCCAAATTTGACCCCTCACACACTTGGTGGCATTAAATAGTCCCCTTGGTGTACTTGGGAACTAGTTCATGGGGGATATGGGTTCACATTTGGATCTAGTTGTTTGTTGGCCACCTCTTGGCCTATAAAAGGAAGCCATTGGTATGCATTTTATAGAGAGAATTCAAGAGCAAGGTTATGCTGCTGGATTTGTGTTGGAGCTTCCTCATAGACCACCTCTTCCTATCATTGTAAGCATTCCCAAGCTCCCTTTCCACCTTCCTTCAAGGGGAAAGAGTTCCTCTCCATTGTTCTACCATTACTTAGCATATAGTTTGGACAAAAATGGCCTCCCTAAGGGAGATTGTTGGCTTCCCTTGAATCCCAAACCTACTAGTTGTTTTAACCTTGACGATTGGGAAATACAAAAGTGGTTTGGCATATCTTAGATTGTTATTGGAGTTTTCATTCCCCCCCCATCTCTTTTATTTTGCTTATTATCCATGTTTCTTTGATTTTATGTGAATTGCACTAACAATCTCTTGTAGGATCACTTGGAGGAAAACCACACACCCAACAAAGGGCCTCCAAGGACTGAGCCCTTGCTACAACCTACAAGGTCTATCCCCCTACCAAGTGAGAGAGTGCACATTGTGCAATTCTTTCCACAATAGTTCTAATGGCGAATTCACTTATTTTTGTTCATTTCTTTTTTAACTAGGTTGTTTTATGCTAAGTAAATAATTCTGGGTGTTTATCATTTGCAGGAGAGTAGGTATTCCACCTCTTGCCCTATAATTTTCCCCCAAGTCGGCCCCAATTAATTTACACATAGTAGCACAGATCCTGGCCTCTTGGCCGCACTACCAATGCGGAAACGACTTCGACAGATACACTATCAGTGCAGGTAATCAGTTCACAACTCGTGCGACCTCCAATATGGTTGACCCGTGCACCCTGTCAGTGTATCACCCATGCTACTAGCACATCTGTTTTGTATTTATCCTCGCTACCCACGCGACAAAGTATTGTTTGGCCGCGCTACCGATTTTTATTTTCTTTTTATCTTCATAGTACAATCTGGTAGCCCAATTGCTGCTTACTAATGAACTTAAATTAAGGTTAACTCACATAATTACTTAATTGTTTAGTAATTAGTCCACCTTGACCAAGATTATGAATTAAGGAGTTCATCTCTCTTGTAACTTACTTAGGTAACCAACCTTAAGGATTTCAATGGGCCTCATTGTTATCACTAGTATTCAAGACCATTCTTATTTATGCACAATTGACATGTTTTTAGGATTAATGCTAGTGTAGAATACACTTTTTGCACACAAGCAAGGACCTAAAGAGTCTTGTCTCCCAAATTTATTATGCTCTTCACCTCGCACTTCATGTGAGCTTGGTGAATTAGAAAAGGGTGATAACTTTGAAATACCTCCATTGCACACTTGTCTATTAAAAGTACATCTACTTTTTCATTTACTTTATATACTCTTCTAGTTAATATGCGAGCAATTGATTTGATTTTATCACATGTGTTTGCACCACTAGCACACACTAAGAGACCTAAAGACTCTTCCAATCCAAGTATGCTCTTCACCTCGCACTTCATGTGAGCTTGGTGAATCAGAAAGGTATGGATTGTGAAATACCTCTCTTACACTCCTTAAGTGAAATTTAAACCCCTTAAAATCAACTTTGTAATTGTACAACCAACTAAAATCCTCCAAAGGAGGTCACAAAATGATATTTTAGTTAGGTAGGATTTATTGGGATAGGCATCCATTAATGCCCACCAATCTAGTTTCATTAGCGATTTTTTGAAACATAACATTTTTTTTGTATAGGGTAATTACAAAATCTTGCTATAATCAAGTGTTCAAAGAAAACCTGGATCAAAAGTGCGTTTTTCCCAAGAAGGTAAAATCCGAGGTATAACTTCCCTTCTCTCCCCTAGAATCCACTCAATTTGTTGTATGGATATGACACTATACCGTGCAGGCTGAACCACTGATCCACACTTGACTCAAGGTATCTTAATGGCCAAACTCAGGACATCGTCAAGGAGAAGTTGTGAGTGAAATTGAATCTTGAAGTTAGCTATTTCCATTGGTAGGTGTTTCCATGTCATCTTGATTGGAACATTGGCCCCATTACCGGTAGAACTAGCTCTTTGTTACCTCCACTAGTCAATTGGTGTGTGGATCCCATTGTCACCATCAATTGTACTTTTGGGAGGCCCAGTTACATTTGAGAGGAAGGACGTTAGGTATTTTTAGGGAATTTACATTTTTTTTCTTTTTAAAATACAAGTTCACTAACTCGTAATTAAAAAGAACCTACCTGTGGGAACTCATGCACTAAAACTGACTTTGCACATATCACTCACTTATTGCCCCATTTTGCATCTGTTGTGGTTGGCATATTTTTTCATTTTTTCAATTGTGTTTAATTCCAACATCATTCTCATTTGATACAAATTCTTCACCATTAAGGACCAAAACAACCCCCTAAGGCAGTCTCGAAGACGAAAAGGCCTTTCCCCTCTCTCTCTCTGGGTGTTTTTACACCTTCTCCTTATGGTTCATGTGGAAGGTACATTAGCCAAGGTCGTTCCCAGGCCACTTTGATAGGATCATCTGGGAAAGGCCGAGCCTTTCTAGGTGCATTTTCTCCTCGCAGATAAAGTATTGATCCCTCTACCTCCTCCTCCACCAGAAGAGGCACCCCCTTGGTGTCTCCTCACGGAGATCATTTGGACCCCTTCGAACCCTCCTCCGATGTAGGAGGTCGCTTGTTGTTTTCCACACCATCTGGGTCAACCCATCGCAAAAATCACACCTAACACATAATGGTAGGACCAACTCCCCCTACCCTACCATTCATGGCTAGTTTAAATATACTAGATTTGGCCAAACTAATCAATGATCTCAAAGCACACGATCAAACATGCCCGACTATGCTAGATAAAATTCCCTCTGATATCCCCAAATTCGAAGGAAAAAATGGGATGACCCCGCCAACCATGTCATGTATTTTCACCTATGGTGTTCATCTAACAGGATAGTGGATGATCCCGTGAGGCTTCGCCTCTTCCAGCGTACCCTCACCGTAACAACAAAAAAATGGTACGTAAACCTAGCAAGAGAAACCCATGCTACATTCACAACATTAGCCACTGTATTCCTCACTTACTTCCAATTTCTGATTCGACATGGCCTAGGTCTCAAAATTCTCATAGAGTTTTGACAAAATACATCCACCCACATCGTGGACCACATCCATAAGTGGTGTAGGCACCGCACATTGTGTAAAATCGAAATACAACCATCGTTTTTGTTGGATTGGTTTATCAAATCTCTCCAACCCGCCATAGCCAAAGATGCCACCACCTCCATGTGAAAAAGCAAGGAGGAGGCTATTATGAAAGTCCAACATTTCGATCTCATATATGCACAATCCGACTACCTTTACACTATACTTCCTGATGCCCCTCGACATCGGTTTTTGGATCCTACACCTGCGGGATCGCCACATTTCCCATTTAGGGAAGGTTCGTCCTACCACTTCAGCACCATTTAACATGGCTCCACAATACCCATCCTTGCCACCTGCATCAGTACCCCTTACACCGGTACCAACCCCACTAGTTGGTCAATTGCATTATGAACCTTACAGTCCTACTTACCTGAATGTTATCCAAACAACGATAGTTCCTACACTACCAATGGTGCAAGCCGTTCCTACGTCCAACTCTTATGGAACAAAAACCTCATTTATGCCACCTATCAGATATAACCCTTATTACCCATTCCCATGCCCAACTAGTCAGCAACCTACCCCCCACACGGGGGTAAAATTGGTTCAACCTTCTTACATTCAACATGCTCAACAATTCGAGCAATTGAACACCGCCAACCCTAGAATCCAAAGATTCAGGGGAATAAGAAAGGTAAGAACAAGAAGAACCAACAGTCAGGGCAAGGGGGAGACCCTCCTCCCTAGTAGAACCAGAATAAGGGTATCCAGAACACGTGGACTAACAATACCCCCAAACAAGGGAAGAAAACCAACCTGAGGACCAATTATTGTTGCTCCATAGGAAATGATTATGGTCATTACACACATCATTGTCCTCTTATCCTTGATTGCCAACAATTAGTGGAAGCCAAAAAGAAAACAATGATGAACCCTCCTTAGGTTGCGAACCCTCCCCAGCTACAAATTTCCATGTTACACAACCCTTTTCAAATCAAGGGGTAGTTACACAACAACCAGATCCTTTCCCTCCTGGTGATAACTCTTTTCAAAATATCTACACATTGTATATAAACCTCCATACTCAAGCCAGGGTTTATGATAGGTCTGAAACCCACCAAGTGGAATACGCTCCTATCCCCTCGTGGGGACCTGTCCAAATACCACACCCAAGTGCCAAAAAAATCCCATGGATTCCCAAGGTTCCACTTTGGCGTACCCTTAATAAACCCCACATGAAATCCACCCACAATTACAGTATTGTGGATGACTTGGCTGAATCGCCTGTAGCCATGCCCACATTGGAAGTGCTACGGTATTTCCTGACACAATGAAAGGAATTACTCAACGTACTTGGAGCCATCGATCCTTCTGACTCATGCCTCATGACGTTTGATCTTGACAAAGGAGAACCATGACTACCATCATCAGTCGCATTCCAAGTTCCAGTCACTGTAAAGAACGTCATGATTCATCATTGTATCATAGATGAAGGTGCATCCACTTGCATTATGTCCGCAAAAGTGTGGAAATGTTTAGGGTCACCTGAGCTGGTCCCCTCATCTATTTCCCTTCATGCATATGATGGGAGACCATCACAACCAAGAGGATTGTACCAAAATGTCCCCATCAAAATAAGGGGCAAGATGGTCATGATCAATATTGAAGTAGTTGACATCGAACTTGATTACAACATCCTCTTGAGGAATAGTTATATGTATGCCATGAAGGAAGTCGTATCCTCGGTCTTTTGTATCGTGATGTTTCCCATAAATGGGAAGGTCGTTACCCTCGACTAGCTTAAATACTATGACCCCAACATCACAAGCAATCCCTACAATGTCCTACCAACTGTACTCGACGATGATGAACCATATGTTGACATTTCCCTCAGCATGTACAAGGACTCCAATTTGGTAGGAGTCACTATTCGGGACCACTACCAAGAATCCCTACATCGATTGATAGCCTCATGTGCACAATTTTCATTGTTAAAAATGGAGTTGCCTCCACCTCAATCCCAATCATTAGTATCGTCATTGAGCCATGGAATTGAACAAATGTTGAGTCCATCAGTCCCACCGATATTCCAAATCCCATTCTTGTACCCTCCAACATGCATACAAGGGACACCGGTTATGTCTTAGTTAACTCTACTTGGGATTACTTTAAGTATCCCAGTATGGTACCTTAAACCACCCTACCTAGAGATGGCTTCCAAACCAGTCGCTCATTATGAGTTTTTCTCTATTTCGGCTGCTATTCCTACACGACCGGTAACCTCATCAGTTACAATATCCCAACCTATGACATCCGCTACTAAAACAAAACCTGTCGTCGCTAAGACCACCAATTGGGGCACCAAGAAATCGAAGTTGAAAGGTCCCCTCTTACCAAACCTAACATCCGACTCATCGGAAGTAGCTAAGTATAAAGTAGGGGGAATCAACCAACAACGGTTAAAAGCCCCAGTAATACTCCCACTCAAAGAGTTACACCACCATGTTCTCTTTGTGGGAAACAAGGCCACACGACCAACCTATGTCCTACTTTGCTGGAGCTAAGGAATTTTCTTAACACCCCTGTTAGCATAACCCATGCTCCACTGACGGTAAAAGGGGGCACATCTCCCTCGCCCATATCTAAGTCCAAGACACTACATACGAATCACGCTTGTGCCATGAGTTATCAATATGGGAACTATACACACCATTTACCCGATATCCCTTGATTTCAGGAGGCATTGGAAACCATTCATCTCACTCAAGTGACAATTGAGGAACTTCTCCCCTCAACCTAGGAATCAACATGTATTAATGTGGTCACGACATCAATGACACCTCTAGTCATACTTCCCACAAATGTTTCTCCAGTAGCAAGTCCTGTAGTGGAGATTATACCACCGCAAGATCCTCAACATCCTAATATTACGTCGACAACTCCACATGATGAATGCTCTTCCTGTGGGTATTCCGCACATATGCTCCCCCCTAGTTCCATCGCTTTCATTATGGACCAAGTCAAATCCTCAGAAGTACAATCACACTTCCCTAATTAGGTACCTGACCTTGTTGGTATTGTGATGAGACCACTCACTTCTTGTTTCAGTTCCCCATTTTTCACGTCGAATGAGAAGTTCGCCTAGAACTAATGAGACTACAAGGTCAACTTGCCCCCCTCCCAGCAACCCCGCAAAGGTAACAAACCGAGGATATTATACCCACCTTATCGTATACCATCAATGTTGAATCTCCTTTAGGCGGTGTCCTCATTTGCATTGATTCCTCATCTTCCAACGAAGACATAGGCCACCTGCAAGCCTTCCCCAATAATTAAAATCATCAGGGGGTTCTCCCCCACAACACAAACAAGACATCCATCACCATCTGTTGATATTCTTATTTGTGTCGTATTTTAATTTCTTTTCTCTAATACATTATTTTAATTAGAAAGTAAGTCCATCTCTTCTTTATGCAGACGACCTCCCATCCATACATCTATATAGGATATGTGGATGGTGCAATTCGATGGTCCAAAAACCTAGCATCCACTTCTTGGGCTATTTATTCCCCCTTCCATACACTCCACCACACCAGTGGAGTCTGCTTGGGGGAGCTTATGAATAACCAAGTAGAATATGATGCCGTAATAGGTCTATTAAGAAATTCCCTTCATCAGGGAGTTCACCATCTATGAGTGCACCTCGACTCACAACTAGTCGTTTTGCAGTTAAATAATGTATTTTGTGTTCTCAATCCACTCCTCTTCTGAAATATTTTGCACGTGCACCTTCTCATTTGATAGTTTGAAACCATCACTTTCAAACATATCCCGAGAAATGCCAATGCATTTGTTGACTCTGTCGCCAATGAGGTATTGAATTGGCACCTGCTACATAACTCCACTGCATAGTCCTACCTATCAAACATACATAAATATGTCTATGTGTCACAACTATGGATACACATACATGTGTATCATCAACATAAGTCCTAAGTCCTAAGTCCATAAACCATGCCCAAACATATATGTTAGTATCAACTACTGCATATGCATCACATCAACACATAGGAAACATAAACCAAACATACATACATCACATACACAAAGAAACGCATAATCATGTGCCGCAAAAGTGGTATATATATATATATCTCACCAAAAAATATGTGTCATGTACAAAAAATGGCCCTCCTGGGGCATATACAAGACAACCTTATGGGGGATAGATCAAATACAAATAGCCTCCCATAAGCTCATCAAAATAGTATACAAAATGGGGCTCACATCCCTATACAAAATCAAGCTACCCCACCAGTAGGTGGATCCCGGGGTCCCATAATAGCTAGAGGCCGTACAAACTCCTCGCGTGCTACCTATGGATCTGGTCTTGGGCACAGTCTCTATCATGGAGGAGGGGCTGCTCCCAATTGAACCTCTTATGCCACATGACACACCATTTGCAATCGTCGCATGATGGTCCTCCAAGATGGTCCACACTTAGATGGAAAATGAAATGTCAGGGCCAGCTCCTCATCCTCGAGATCAACAACACCTCGGTCGTCAACCATAGTAGACATAGCACCAAACCTCTGCTCCAAATCAGCCATGACAACTTCCATCTGATCCTCGATGGATGCTACACCTGTAGAATCTCCCTCGACACCTGATCCTCCCGCATGACCTGATCCGGTAGCTGCAGCCCCCCCCCCCAATATCCTTCCCAAATCTAGCAGCAGGGTGGTGTCTCTTAGGTCGTCCTTGTCGAGGTGGTTGTATAGGACCAATATATGCATCACAAAGGGGAAACCATCATCAGTACCTGATAAACATATATGTAAATGTGCAAAAATAACAGTATGTACAAAATATGTATGATTATCACAAAGTGAAAACCATAAAACATACATGTGGCGTTGAATCCCCTAGGGGGGAAGGAAGCTCCAGATATCTCCTGTAGTCCATACCACTCTAGGGGTACCTTTCCATATGGCCAATGTGGACCTCCCACACATCCAAGACCTGTGGCATAAAATAATCCCCCACGGTCCCACCACCAACACGAGGCATGATCTGCTCCCAATAAATCATTTGGGGCTCATGTGTCCCCCTGGAGGCACTACTACAACTGGCCTTAGACAAGGATACCGCTCGAAGAAATATGAGCACAGTACACTCCCGAAACAGAAAGTGGTCCTAATCTAACCCCGGTGCAGATCCAACATCTGTCGGGTCATTGACTGCAAGAGTAGATGACCCCACACCATCGAGCGACCAACGAACTCCCTCTCAACGAGAAAAATATTCTCTCTTGTAATCTTATTGGGGGATTATTCCCCCAATACTTTTACCATGGCTGTCACCACATCCTGAATAGGAAGAGCCCTCATATGGCTCAACAAAATATGACCATAGTTTATAGCACTTTGGTCACCATCGCAAATTCGATCCACTAGGCCATGGATCGTCTCTCCCGCCATCTACATAGGGAAGGCATCTCTCACTCTTCAGTGAGTCAACCCTTTCAGGAAATATATGTCCCGTGAAACAATTCTCAGGTATTCCCCTCCAACTCAGAAGACCCCTTGATTCGAGACCCACATATCAAGAAGCCTCCACAACAGATAGTCTAATGATCTCATCAAGGGGCACTTGAAAAACTTCAAGAGCTCCACGTCTTGCAGTGTCTATGTTGCCTGCATGTCCCCTAGTACCAAATCATAGAGCGCATCATACTCCCTCTCCCATCACTCAACCACACCAACGTAGGTCATGAGTAGCTGCAAATCACTTGCATAAGCATAATGCCCATCCATTAGACATAAACATCTACACAATGCATAAACATAACACAACCTCACCAAAGTGTATCCACGCATCATGTGAAAATCACAAGGAGAGTCACGCTTAGTGCAACTGAAACTCCGTTCTGCCGCATGACACCAGCGTGTAGGACATACGTTGTTCATTCGCGCTGGTAGCGCGGTTGACCGATTTTCAGCTGCGCTACACCAACACATGACCAAAGCACTATTGTATCATGCATAACACGGTACAATACATTTTTACCACGCTACACTACACACAATTTTTGGAAAATATCGCACTGTAGTTGCATGCGATTTTATGAAAATTGCACGCTACATCATGGGATTTTACCAAAATCCCCTGCGGTAACCCCAAAAGAGCTAAAACAAGCCCCTAACCAACCAGGGGACCACTACCCGTAATTCTACACGTCCCAAACTGAAACATGTAAGGACATAACATAGTTGGAACTTGCAGCTCAACCAAAGTCTCTTGGGATCTCCCAGAACCGTTCAAAACACGCTCTAGGAGGTCATCAACGAATAGTACAAATGATTTCAAAGAGTGGGCCCCACTCCTATTTATATTCATTTGACACAAATTTCAAATTGACCCCATGGACAAACCGTAGCTCCGTTTCACAAACCGTTCATACCGCCGCGATCAATGCTTCGAGTTCTTCGACATGACACTAACCAATCCAAATTTCCACTAGTTTCATTGGGACTCTATTTCTACATGGATAACCGTTAGGTATGCCTAGCTTTGGTTATATCATTTAAACATTGTCCATACCTTGATTATGTCCTTTACTACATTTGGGTATGTGTGCTGTATGTGCAGGATCTCGATCATGAAAATTTGGAACTCTTATTTTTATACTATAAGAACAAGACTCCATGCTTCAACAATGGCGTGTGGAACCCCACCACATGTATCCTTTCAAAACTAACATCTAGGCACTACTTACCCTCCATTTATAATGCATCTACCAGTATTCCTGTTGATAACCATATGGCCCTAATTTCCAGTATTAATGTGTCATCAATGTCATAATTGGGAATAGCATGTTTCCCCATGGGTGTGTGCACCATTTGCATCCCAGTCATCAATTGAAACCCATGATGTTGAACCCCCACAAGTCCGAGGAACCTGATACAACTTGAAAATATCACCCCTTAGCTTATCATTTTGTAATTGTGCATTTACTCCACCAAGTAAACACCATTAGCTTCCTCGTCTCATGTTACGATTAAGATTCACAAATCCCACTCATACCTCCATAAGCACTTTACCTTCCGCAATCTTCTTCGTATCAACACCTATGTGAAGACATCTATGGCCCCCCCACCCTTAGAAGAAACCAGTTATATTCAGTTATCCTGCAGGAATACATTGCATGGAATTGATTCATGGGACACTCGTCTTCGCGTCTGCAAATTAACCCTCATTTCATATCGGAAAGTATCCTATGACTCACTCAAAACCATGGAGACTCCACCGATAATCAAATTGGTCCCCTGACGCACCCAAAAATGTGGGGACCCCACCATTATTCTTTATGTACAAACAAGTTCTCCCATCACCTCACATTGCAGAAACACCATATTATTTTGGAAGCAACCCATGGTCTCCTTTGATTGATGTATTTGAATCTCCATATCCTCAACAATATTTGTTTTTTCGGTCAGCATTACTCTCCATTTTGTGTCTCCATCAAATCCATTTCATTTTCATTTTGTCTCCCTCTTCAATCTTTACCCTTCCAAAAGGAAAGTTGTCGTTCCCTCTCCCCATGTTTACATCGATGAAAGGAAGTTATGATTCTCACACTTATAAACCAGTCTTGTGTCAGGTCTATTCATCCCTCAGTTGGTTACAACAAGATCTTGGTTCTCCAGGAAAGAACTTCGTCTTATCATTTGCTTAATCTTTCGTCGATGTCAAAACAATACATTCTGAGAGTTGTAGTTGTACCTTAGGATCCCTTTCAATCACTATAAGGGATCACCTCGAACTTAGTAGGGAGATTCATTAGTGCTTCCTAACCAAGTGGTTTCCCCTATGCTCGATGTCAACACATCTATCGCATCAGGGGGAAACGTACTTTTAAAGGTATCAGTGTTCACATTTACAAATCATGGTCGCAGTCCATCTGGAAGACTGAAGCTCTCAGGAAGCTTCACAAACCATACCGGTTCCCCACCCCCGTGAGATTATCATGATGATCAGCTGTTCCCTTTCTTCAACACTCCACAACAGTTCCTTGTTCGTTTACTAAAAAACGGATTGAAGTTGCCTTCATCCATGTCCCAGCAGTATAATCGAGTGACACCTTTTTTTCCTCTATTATTGTAATCACATCGACAACATTTCAAGAGCATGGCTATTCCCGCCTCCTTTGTATAAAATCTATTTTTTACTATAGCTCCAATGGTTGTCACCAACAACCTTCCCCCATGGGAGTATCCTATTGTCCACAATGATTTGTCCTATAGAATAAGAGAGTAACACAGGAAAACATGATGCATTGTCGGCTCTACATTACCTTCTGAACCTCATACATCAAGGGGCATCTGTTAATGCCTAAATTTTTCACACATGTGACATTTCGATGATTCTTCCAGCAAGGCCTCATCAACATAGAGAATGCAACTTACCACAGGAATCCTCAACAAATACAAATGACAACATGGGTCCAAAATTCCCAAGAACATTCAAATTAAGAGGTCACGTGGATGAACGATTGTTGACCCATGCCATAGCACAGGTTATTAGTTCAATGCTCGCACTACACCATCGCGACTATTCCTTTGATAGTCATGCTACTGTCAAAATGGAGGGACCACCTATTTCTCGTGGTGCATTGAAAGCTCCATCACCTCCAAGAACCCAAATTCGACCCCTCACACACTTGGTGGCATTAAATATCTCCCTTGGTGTACTTGGGAACTAGTTCATGGGGGATATGGGTTCACATTTGGATCTAGTTGTTTGTTGGCCACCTCTTGGCCTATAAAATAATCCATTGGCATGCATTTTGTAGAGAGAAGTCGAGAGAAAGGTTATGTTGATGAATTTGTGTTGGAGCTTCCTCATAGCCCACCTCTTCCTATCATTGTAAGCATTCCCAAGCTCCCTTTCCACCTTCCTTCAAGGGGCAATATTTCCTCTCCATTGTTCTACCATTACTTAGAATTATAGTTTGGAAAAAAAAGGCCTCCCTAAGGGAGATTGTTGTCTTCCCTTGAAGCCCACACCTCTGAGGTGTTATACATCTTGACCATTGGGAAATACAAAAGTGGTTTGGCATATCTTGGATTGTTATTGGAGTTTTCATTCTCCCCCCATCTCTTTTATTTTTCTTATTATCCATATTTCTTTGTTTTTATGTGAATTGCACTAACAATCTATTGCAGGTTCACTTGGAGGAAAACCACACACCCAACATAGGGGCTCCAAGGACTAAGGCCTTGCTGCATCCTACAAGGCCTAGCCCCTTACCAAGTGGAAGAGTGCACATTGTGCAATTTTTTCCACAACAATTCTAATGGTGACTCCACTTATTTTTGTTCATTTCTTATTTAACTAGGTTGTTTTATGCTAATTAATTAATTCTGAGTGTTTATCATTTGCAGGAGAGCAGGTAATTAATTCCGAGTGTTTATCATCAATTGCACTACCACCATGGAAACACCTTCGATATACACGCTATCGACGCAGGTAATCAGTTCACGACCCGCACGACCTCTTGTATGGTTGACCCACGTAGCTTGTCAGTGTATCACCCATGCTACCAACACATCTGTTTTGTATTTATCCGTGCTACCCACGTGACCGATTATTGTTTATCCACGCTACCCGCATTTTATCTGCATAGTACAATCTCAGAGCCAAATTACTACTTACTAATGAACTTAAATTAAGGTTTATTCAAATAATTACTTAATTTTTTAGTAATTAGTCCACCTAGACCAAGATTAGGAAGTAAAGAGTTCATCTCTCTTGAAACTGACCTAGGTAACCATCCTTGAGGCTTTCAACGGGACTCATTGTTGTCACTAGTATTCAAGACCATTCTTGTTTATGCACAATTGACATGTTTTTACGATTAATGCTAGTGTAGAATACACTTTTTGCACATAAGAAAGGACCTAAAGAATCTTGTATCCCGAAGTATGCTCTTCACCTCGCACTTCATGTGAGCTTGGTGAATCAGAAAAGGGTGAGAAGTGTGAAATACGTCCATTGCAAAATTGTCTACTAGTTAGCATTTTAATTTGCAAAGCACCATGAGCAATTGAGTGCAATTGACTCCTGAAGTTAGATATTTCCATTGGGAGGTGTTTCCAAGTCATCTTGATTGGAACATTGGCCCCATTTCCGGTAGAAATAGCTCTTTGTTACCTCCACTAGTCAATTGGAGTGTGGATCCCATTGTCACTGAGTCAATTGTACTTTTGGGAGGCCCAGTTCTTTGCCGATTTCCTCCCTGCTTTCTACGTACTATCCAGATTCCTTTTTCAGACGATTGATCTGATTCCTTTGTCTACTTGGGATTACTGATTGGTGGAAGAATTTAGTATTGCGCTATCCCTCCCTTATCCATTGGTTTCTAAATTTATGTTTCCAGTATATTTCCTCTCGTTTCACTCGTTTGTTTAGCTACTTGAGGGTATTATTCTCTTGAGTTTTGAAGTCCTCATCATACCCATTTTGTATCCATTGTCTCTGAATCAATTCTAATTGCTTTGTAAGGTGCTTTTTGTCTTGGAATATGTTCCCAAGTTCCTCTTTTTCCCATGTACGGATCCTAACTTGTAGGGATTTCAGTTTCTATTGGAATTGGTACATCCTTGATCCCCTCGGGGGATACAGATCCTCCCACCATTGTTAGAACAATTGTTTGAAATCTTTGTGTTCAAGCTAGAATTGTTCGAATTTGAAATGTTTTATAATCGGGGGGCAGATGATGTCCCAGCATAGGAAAACTGGCCAATGGTTCGACCCTGTAGTTGGAAGAACCATTGCTGACAAGTATCCTCCTCTCATGACTGTATATTCTAATAGAAAGAATATATTGAGTTGAGAGGCCAAATGAATTTCTCCTCCTCTTCTATTGTTCCAGGTGAACCAACCAAAATTTAGTTTCCACATCCCCAACCTAGTTGCTTCAATGAAGTTTCTAAAGTCTTCATTCACTGCCTCGAGGATCCTTCTACCCCCCTTCTTCTCCTCCAACGAGGTGATGAGGTTGAAGTATCCCCTGACGATCCAATGTTTGTCTCCAACCCCCCGAGCTACCCATGCTAGAGAGTCTAGTAAATAATCCTTTTGTGGATTTACTCTTGGGTCATAAAAGTTTTAATACTACCCTTGATATAGGAGTTGGCAATTTGGAAATCAACGAAAAGGAAGAAGCTTGTCGCCATGAAGTTGGAGAGGAAAAATGCCTCGGGTCTCCACAGGATTTTCAAACCTCCTACCACGTTATTTACATCAATTGCTATGGTTTCACTATGTTTCCACATTCGACTACCTATTTCCTTAATAACCTCATCTTGGCACTACATTTCCTGAAGGAAAACGACCACTAGTTTTTCTTTTCGTAGCTTATTCGTTAGTGTCTTTATATTGCGGGGGTGGTTCACCCCACGGATGTTCCATTCTATTAGATTCATTGGGAAAATTTGTTTACTTTAGAAAATTTCTCCTTTATCATGGGATATTGGCCTAATTCGATTATATTGGTTCCTACTTCCGCTATCCTCTGTTTATTGGTATTTCTTCCTCTTTTTTCTCACTCTTCTTGGATTTTCCTCTTGTTTCCATTTTGGTTTTCTTTTTCTATTCCCAAATGAGGGGTTTCCCTTGTCCTCAAAATGGATTCTTGAAGGAGCTCAATCTGGCATCTTGGAACATAACCTTCCCCTTTCTTGGTGCACTCCCTTTCAATCTCATCGAGATCAAGTTCCTCTGGATCCATATCTTCCCCTTCTTCTTGTGGGCCTTATTTCTTTTTTCTGGTTGCTTTCCTTGATTTTCCTAGGCTCTTTTTTCATTCTTTTGGATATGGTCTTCTTTCTGCGAGGTTTTCTCCAGATCCTCCTGGATTTGATCTTCATCCGTTGAATTTAGGGTCTCGAATCTGTTCGAGTTAGCCGTTTTCTTGTTATTTACTTATCCCATTTGCTTGCATCCATGCCTTCTTTTACTATTCACCTACGTAAAACCCTCATCATCTGTCTCCTTCTCGGGGGATGGCTGGGTAGGAGGGTGGGGATTTGTTTTGGGGGAATTCACTGCTAATATGGCCATATACGTCACATTTCCTACATCTGAAAGGAATATGTTTATATTCGAGGGGCTTTAACCAATCCTCATCATCCCAAGTCAGATTAATGGCCTTTGGAATATCGTGGGAGATATCCATATACACACAGATCTGAGCGTATGATGTATACCTGAGATGTTTAGTCTATTCAAAGACTTTCACAAATTCCCCAAGGGAGTTTCTGATGTCCCGTAGAATGTATGGTTCCCAATATTCACATGGGAGTGAGTAGAGGGGGATCCACACTAGGGCTACTCACATATCCTCTGTGTTTGGGTTGAACCTCTCTTTCCAGGGTTTGAGGTAGAGACCAACCTAATAGAAAAAATAGGGTCCTCCATCCAAAATTCTGTCTCGATATTCCTAATTGAAAAATATGATGGTGAAAAATGTTGATGTATATGTAACTTAGGAATGTATTTCACATATATGTATATTGTATTCCTATAGAGATGTTATTATTCCTCTATACGGAAGTGTCGTCATTTATATTGTAAGTGTCGTAACTTATACTTGATGGGTTATTAGACCACCTTGTTGGGGTCGGCCCTGTATAAGTCATGTGGGTCGAAGGGTTATTAGACCACCCTATTTGGGGTCAGCCATGTGGGTCAAAGGGTTATTAGACCACCCTATTGGGGGTCGGCCCAGTCAGCATTATGTTATGTGGTTAAGTTCGAGCCTACATGAGTTAGGTAAAAAGGCAAGTCAAGTCAAGTATAAATAGAGTGCGGGAGGCACTCTATTTGATCACTCACTTCTCACTCATGCACTCAAGGAGGAGTGGCACACTTATGGAGGAGGAGGATCTGCTACTAGGTTATGTCTATCTCTCATGGTTGGTTGTATCATTGCTCTATCTATCTCTGAGGAAGTTATTGGGGTTTTTCACCTTTATGGTTTTCCCCAAGTAAATCTTTGTGTCTCTTGTGTGCTTGCATTATTGTCTCCATGATTGATATGCTGTAGATATGCTGTACATGTTATTCTCTCAGTTAAGATCCTAGATCATATTGAAGTAAATTCTGAAAATTTAACATGGTATCGGAGCTAGCCTGAAAGAAGGCATGATATGGCATGTATGACACTTGTTGCACTTACGATGCTAGGGCTTGATATAGCAAAAACCCGTCGTCGTAGGACTTTCGCTATAAATCCGTTTTGGAGAATGTTTCGGATCTGAAATATTTACAGGTCGAAGATTAAATCTTTAGGTACCTTGTGTCCAAAGTACAACCTCTAATTCGTTGTACTTTGTGATTTATGATCTGTACAATATAGGGTTTCTGCCTCTTCCAAATCTGAGTCAAAATCAGGTGACCTTGGGAAAAAGGTCATAACTTGGGATAGGAAGCTCCAAATGAAATTTCGTAAAAAGTGATAGGTAGTAAACAGACTGTAATATCTCAGAAAATTTTTGTAGAGGCTGAAGTTGAACCAGTGACACATGGCACGTCGTACAAGTGCACTCTCCTGTATTATCCCATAAACAGGTCACGTTGCGACACTTGGAATAACTCTCTCTCAGAGAGTTCAATTGAGGTCAAACCTGTCAGGATGGAAATATAACAGGCCGAGATATCTCAGAAAAGTTTTTCAAAGGCCGAAGTTCAAACAGTGACACGTGGCATGCCGTACAAGTTCTCTCTCCTGTATTATCCCAAAACAGGTCACGTTGCGACACTTGGCATAACTCTCTCTCAGAGAATCCAATGGAGGTCAGACCTGTCAGGATGGAAAGATAACAGGTCAGGATATCTCAGGAAAATTTTTCAGACCCTGTGGATCGAAAAGTTTGGAGGTACACTAGAAAAAATCAGGTACATATTTCTGTCAAAACATAATTATTTTTGAGTACCTCCATTCATGGCTTCCGGAATTTAGGGCTTTGGAGAAAGTTGAAATTTTTGTAATTGGAGACCATGGATGGATGCTACTCATCAAAATAGAAATTTAGAGACCAAGATCAGAATTTTTGGTTGGGCAGAAGGCTGGGCTTGATCAAACCCTAGTTCGGGACTTTGATAAGAAAAGTGGAAAATTAGGACTTCTGTAAAAATGGGAATTTTTGAAATCTGTGACCATGTCTGGAAGCTCCTCAGAAAAATAGAAGCTTAGAGCTTTGGATCAAACCTTTTGATTGGGCAGAAGAGTGGGCTTCATCAAACCCCAGTTCAGGGTCACGTCTAGTGAATCTGGAAGTTTCAAAGGCAAAATTGAGGAGTGAAACTTTGCAGTTTTTCAAATTCTAAATATACTAGCTTGATCAGCTCATCAAGGCGCATATTTCTATCCTTTCGGAAGTTTGAAATTCAAAGTTTGAATTTTTGGGGTTTCTCTGACAACCCCATATCCAGCTCCAGGTCCAGTTCTTGCAAATAAAGTGGATTGGGTTAATCCTAGAAGAAGATGGATTGATCATCTGCATGAGTGAAGAAGTTCCTGTTTCAGAGGGAGATGAGGCTAAGGCCTTACATAAGAAGATTTCAAGCGATCTCGATAGGTATGACTCATCGAGGTATGTTTCGATATTTGTTCATGATTAAGCTTATGGTATGTTTGTCTTCATGTTATTACTGTTAGTACAATCTTGATTTTAGACTTGTTGTATCACCTTAATAAAATTATGAATGCACGATAGAAAATATTCATTGATTAGGGTGTTGACACTTATGATTGTACTAATGCATTATGGTGTTGTATGAGGTTTATGTTGTCTACTAACATGAAAGGTACACCAAGAAAGACAAATCATGTTCTTCTTCAAGAATGTATGATCATGGTGACATGAAGACAAGGATTCATCCATTGTCATGGATCACATAGAAGATCTACTTTCGAGGTATGTATAACTTGTTTCTACAATGGTTAACTTATGAGATATGCAGGTTACTAGCACAATTCATTGAAGAGAACCAGAAGACATTATGCGGGTATGTTGGACAGAAATAGCTAGCATGCTAATCCAGGTATGTTTTTCTTATATCAAGCTAGAATCCTACCTTGTGTTAGGATCTTATACTATTGTTGATAATGATTATTCATGAAGTCATAGGTTTGAATAATCATGGTTGTATGCATATTATGTTTCTTACCATAATTGATGATATGACTAACCAGAAGAATCATGAAGTCATAGGTTTGAATAATCATGGTTGTATGCATATTATGTTTCTTACCATAATTGATGATATGACTAACCAGAAGAATCATGAAGGTATAGGTTTGAATAATCACAGGTTTTATGCATATTATATCTCTTATCTTGATTAATGATTCAACTAACCCGAAGAGTCATAGGTTTGAGTAATTATAGGTTTAGACATGTTATGCTTCTTATGATTTGACTAACCATAAGAATCCTACATAAACCTTGAATGCTAATGCTTATTATTTCTGTTTGAAATGATCATGACTATACATGCTTGAGATTATTGTGTTTTAATAGTATGCTAATGAATGTATGATTTTATATGAGCTCACAAGGATAACACAATCATGATACTAATAAGCATGCATAGGGACCAAGGATGAATATGAGTTCAAGAACAGGTAATCCAAGAAGCAAAGATCAAGAGGGAGTACACTCCAGTGGTTTATGCAAGGATGCAGATATTCAGAGGGAGTTGACCATCTCTCTCTACATTCCACAACAGAAAGGTGTAGAAGAAGCTACTTCAGATTAGGACTCCAGCAGCTCCTGCAAGGAAGCAAAGACTTAGAAGGAGTCCACCCAACGAACAAACAAAGATAAGTATTTTAAATAAAATTGTTCAATGATGTATATGCTCATGTTCCTAGACTTAGGATATGTATTGTGCATATTAGAATAGTTGCATTGATGAATAGTATACTACTAATATACATGGGTAAGTGGCCTATGGCACTGTACAACATTCCATTGCTACTTATCTAGAATGAAACCTCTTTGCTGACATGTTGGGAGTTGTGCACACTCTTAACAATGTTCTGGTAGAGATTGGAAGGCATCTAGAAAGTTACGGGATATCGATAAATGTTGTATTGAAGCATTGGCAAAGATAATTGCATGACTGTATGACATATTTCTTTATGTGTAAGAATTTGTTCTGAAAACTATGAGATGTTTTCTAATCATGCAATTTAACTTGTTGTGTAGGAAAGATCGTATGCCATCTCCTACAAAAGAAGAACTACAACATTTGTTCCAACAACAAAGATATCTATTTTCCTAGGATCTGGGATGAAGAAATGAAATGCCATGATCCGTCGATCATGAAGAATGATGTTTGGGATGTAGTCCCAAGACGTGAAGGGAAGTTTGTTATGACTTCCAAATGGAACTATCAGATCAAGCATGTTGCAGATGGCAGCATTGAGAAATATAAAAGTGATGAAATAGAAGATGCACCAGATGGATTTCAAGACAGCATGGTGTAGTCATATATGTGTGCAGAACTTGGTATGGTAGGATAGACAGCTTTCTATCCAGTTTGGGCTTTACCAAGAGTAAAGCGGATTCCAACCTTTACTACAAGGTTGAGGAAGGAAATCCAGTGATACTACTTTTGTATGCGGATAACCTGTTTGTTACAGGTGAAAATAGATTGATTGCCGACACGCAGCGGAAGCTTACTACCGAGTTTGAGATGAAGAACTTGGGGATGATGCACTATTTGTTTTTGGCATGGAGGTGTGGCAGAGTGCAGATGGAATCTTCCTTGGACAAGGGAAGTATGCAGTAGAGATCCTGAAGAGGTTCGGAATGATGGATTACAAGGCCATGGCCACACCTATGGCATCAAATCTGAAGCTTCTATGTGATGCTTCATCTGAGCCGATTGATGTCTCCATGTATCGTCAGATGATTGGGTCCTTGATGTACCTGACGAACACGAGACCAGACATTTGCTTTGCTGTGAACACATTGAGTCAGATCCGAGGAGTGTTCACCTGTTTTCTGTAAAGCATGTTCTGAGGTACCTGAAGGGTACAGTTGATTATGGGCTCAAGTATGAGGCAAATCAAAAGTTTAACCTACAGGGTTATGTTGATTCAGATTGGGCTGGCAGTGCTGCAGATAGGAAGAGCACATCTGGATGCTGCTTCAGTATGGGATCAGGTGTAATCTCTTGGTTTAGCAGGAAGCAGTCCTGCATAGCACTGAGTACAGCTGAGGCAGAGTATGTTGCAGCCTGTTCAGCTAGCTGTGAGGCAGTATGGCTACGGAAGCTACTGTCCGAGTCATTTGATCTCCCGTTGGAAGCTACTGGTATCTTCTATGACAACCAGAGTTGTGTGAAACTGTCCGAGAACCCAGTGTTTCATGACAGGTTGAAACACATAGAGATCAAATATCACTATATCAGGGATATGGTGCAGAGAGGATCCATGAAGCTCCTGTATGTTGAAACGGACGAACAGATTGCAGATGTGCTAACGAAGCCACTAGCCAGGGTGAAGTTCGAGTACTTTAGAGAGGCTTGGCGTTCTTCAGATCGAGGACACTTCGAAGAAGAAGTGATGGACACATTTGCTGAAGCCATTCCAAGAATGTTTGAAGGAGGATCCTTCACATGGCCGTGGATGTAAGCGCTGGATAATGAGCATCAGGATGATGTTCTGGTTTCTTCTTGGATATGATCAGTTGGATCATTTTTATGTATGCATCATGTTGGATGCTGGATATGATCAGTTGGATCATTTTTATGTATGTATGTATGCATCATGTTGGATGCTGGATATGATCAGTTGGATCATTTATATGTACGCATCATGTTGGATGCTGGATATGATCAATTGGATCATGTGTATGTATTTTTGTATATGCATCATGTTGGATGCTTGGACCATGTATCTGTATATGTATCAGGTGGATACATTGTATGATCAGGTGGATCATGTATGGTGATATGTATCATGTATTTGTATTTGTATCAGGTGGATACATTGTATGATCAGGAGGATCATGTATGATGATATGTATCAGGTAGATACTTGGTATGCATTAGGTAGATGCATTGTATGATCAGGATGATCATGGATGAAGAGCTTCAGGATGTTGCTCCAAATGACATGCAGCAGTATGTTGCAGTGATGATGATCAGGATGATCATGGATGATGAGCTTCAGGATGATGCTCCAGATGACATGCAGCAGGACGTTGCAGTGATGATGATCAGGATGATCATGGATACATCAGGATGATGTATGGTGAGTATCAGGTTGATACTCTATGGCCGTGGATCAGGTTGTGCAGATGAGCATGTAATCCGGTGCCCTGGGAGATTTGCAGATGGTCTTTCGAGGTTTTGCCTATGGCATGTAATTCGGTGCCCTGGGACATCTGGAAAATGCTCTTTCGAGGTTTTGCTCTGGGAGGACATGTAATTCGGTGCCCTAGGAGATCTGCAGATAGTCTTTCGAGGTTTTGCCTATGGCATGTAATTCGGTTCCCTGGGATATCTGGCAGATGCTCTTTCGAGGTTTTGTCCTATGGCATGTAATTCGATTCCCTGGGAGATCCGATAGGTTGGGCTGTGTGCCCGTAATCAGTCCTGGGATTCTCTTGCGAGGTTTTTCCATGACCACATGTAATGCGTTGCCCTGGGAGATCCTATAGGTAGAGCTGTGTGCTCGTAATAGCCTGGGATGCTCTTGCGAGGTTTTGTGGTGAGGTCACATGTAATTTGGTGCCCTGGGAGATCCTATAGGTAGAGCTGTGTGCTCGTAATAGCCTGGGATGCTCTTTCGAGGTTTTGTGACGCACGTAATAAGTCCTGAGGATTCCACAGTATGGCCAGTGATGATGAAGACCTGCAGGTGGTGGGCCTACATCCAGTATGAAAAAGGACTGGCTCTGTAGAACTTCCTATGACGAGTAGATTCAGAGATTGATTGAGATAGCAGCAGCAGTGACGATGATCCAGAGAAGATGACTTGTGCTAGAAGAATTGTGCTGAGAAATACCTTCCTAGTTAAGAGGGAGTGTTGATGTATGTGTAACTTCGGAATGTATTTCACATATATGTATATTGTATTCCTATAGAGATGTTATTATTCCTCTATACGGAAGTGTCATCATTTATATTGTAAGTGTCGTAACTTATACTTTATGGGTTATTAAACCACCTTGTTGGGGTCGGCCCTGTATAAGTCATGTGGGTCTAAGGGTTATTAGACCACCCTATTGGGGGTCAGCCATGTGGGTCAAAGGGTTATTAGACCACCCTATTGGGGGTCGGCCCAGTCAGCATCATGTTATGTGGTTAAGTTCGAGCTTACATGAGTTAGGTAAAAAGGCAAGTCAAGTCAAGTATAAATAGAGTGCGGGAGGCACTCTATTTGATCACTCACTTCTCACTCATGCACTCAAGGAGGAGTGGCACACTTATGGAGGAGGAGGATCTGCTGCTAGGTTATGTCTATCTCTCATGGTTGGTTGTATCATTGCTCTATCTATCTCTGAGGAAGTTATTGGGGTTTTTCACCTTTATGGTTTTCCCCAAGTAAATCTTTGTGTCTCTTGTGTGCTTGCATTATTGTCTCCATGATTGATATGCTGTAGATATGCTGTACATGTTGTTCTCTCAGTTAAGATCCTAGATCAGATTGAAGTAAATTCTGAAAATTTAACAAAAAATCCTTTCGAACCAAGTTACAAACCATAATGGCCTTTGGGGTTCCAATTTGATTTGATCCATCTGAGGATATTCCTCTCCTTGGGACAAACCCCAATAAATTTACTAATTAGGGTTTTTTCTTTCCAGAGTTCAATTCTCTGTCGCAGGTTTACAGATTGCATCTGGAGAGAGGGGATCTCAGTAGACTTTGGAAAACACCCACCATTCTTGTGGCCCAGGCCATTTCTCCGGTGTCTGTCTGTCCCCTTGTCAACGTTAGAGTCAGATTTTCCATTGGAGGGATCCTCCATCATGGGGCTTGGAATATATTTGCACTGATCCAGGGGGGATCCAGTATACCTCGTATCCGGTCACGACCTTAATGCACAATCCATTGCAGATCGACTCCTATTCTCACACCACAGATCTCCGAAAAACCTTTGCAAACCCTCGTGACTCTAGGTCAGGGTCACTTCTTCCTTTCGACCTAGGAAATCCAATTGTTAATGCCACGTGTAACTAATGTTCAAGAAATTACTAAGGAAACAAATTCATATCCAGTACTTTAGGATTTAATAACTGTAACAAATAATATATATATATATATATATATATATATATATATATATAAACTGGGGTAGGGTTAGTTGAGTATATAATTTTGTAGAAGAAAGTCCAGGACAACTAGATGGGGGACACATGAACTATAATCGTTTTTGTTGAAATGACAAATTAAACAAAAGTTCGATTAGTAATACAAAGAGAAGGTAGAGGAAAAAATTCCTCACCTGCTTCAATAAAATATTTTGGGGACCCAAATCCCCCCAAAATTTGTAGGCATGATCTGAAATGGATCACTATATAAATTTTCAGTTATTTTGTAAATTTTTGGGTGGAAACGTACGAGCTGATAGCTTGTAGATCACGTTTCAAGGGTAGATTTTGTTATGGTAATTTGGGGCCCATAAAATTCTATAGGTAATTGAATACATTAAATGACATTTTGGGGGATAAATAATTTGTAAACAAAGTTTGTAACCCATCATTCTGCACACCAAAATCCTTCCAAGAGTATAAATTTCACCTCAATTGAAGTTTAAATGAGGAATTTATTCCTACTACAACCTGAGATACCGTATTGACCACCATGGTATTGGATGCCACTTCGTGTTCCATTACTCAAACATGTGGAGTTAGTCATGAGTGGAATTTCAATATAATTCTAGCCGAGGGTCCAAAATCCTAAGCCTAATCGGGAATTGAGGCATGAAAACACCCTAATCCTAATCCTGGATGACTACAGAGACATGTTAAAAATAGTGGTCCACTATGAAAGGAAGGGGTTCCATTCTTGTTGTATTAATTGACTATATTCCATAGTTGAGGAGAGAAAATGAATCAGATATTGGAGTAGAGTAAAGGAATTAGAAGCCCCTATAGTATCCATATAAGCCAAATGTCCATTCCAACTCCACAATGATTTCACCTTTCTTTTTATTTCATTTCAAAATTGAGGAGAAAAAGTGAAAGGCATAGTCCTCACCTTTTGGTTGGGTTTTCCGATATTGGGTTTCGTATGATACATCTTGTATTCTTTGTTTTGGACGTTGTGGTGTTTGTTTTAGCACCTTTTATTTTAGTTTCAACTTATTTCAATATTTCACGCACTAAGCAAGTAATTAAATATTAATATTAAGTAAAACATTTGCATAACAAAGAGGTTTCAAAATCTTGTACGATTTGTTTTGATGGATTATTCCCATGGAATATCCACGATAAGTTATAGATCACTCCCCTATGATGATTTTCTTTCTTTCTATCGAAACCTATAAGTGGAATTTTTTTTCCTTGGCTAACCTTCATTTTAATATGTCTCAATATATGGATACATTCTTTTTGCATGAGATAATGTAATGCCCCCATGTCGCTACTTTGATTTTGTCTAGGTATAAATTCGAATTTGAAGACTAATTGGAAATTACTTTATTATTTATTGTGAAAAGTGTAATATATTAACTTCCCATTTTCCCTCATGAGAAAGAAGATGTAAAAGACAATGTAGGACACTATTAATATAAGTTGGATAATTGAAATCACTAAGAAAGAGCTACTTGTACTATTATGTTCACCTCTTTCAATTCATATAAATATGTGTCATTATCTTAAATAGAAGTATTGTAGGAGACTACTCATTTTGTATGACTACTCATTTTGTATGACTTATATAAGCTAAGATATTAAGGGAATGGTTATTAACTATTTCCCATATTAGTGCTTATTTCGTATGTTTTTTCTAATCTATTTTGGTTTATATTATCAAGGCTGTTAGCCATCACATATAATCCATTAATAATTCATATATAGCAAACACCTAGAAACCATTTAAAAATCTACCTCCACAACTTAAATTATTCACGCGACAAGCTATATGAACTCGAGTACTGGCTCAACCAGAACGCCTGGGCTCTGCCCACAACTATAAGAACTCTCTAATATAAAAATGATATATATATACATCGATAAAAAGAAAGGGTACACATGTTCATAAACCAAGCTCACAGAGCTGGCAATGTACCAATTACAATCTTTTAAACAAATAAAATTTAAATTGGAAACCGTACATCAAATCCATAGGATCTAGGAGTATCAACCCAACCGCATAGGCTCTATGTTTTTTTAAATGTTAATAACAATTTTGAATTTAGTAAAACTGACAAACAGGTTTGGAACCTTGTTTACCACCGAGACTTTGCATAATAGTAATATTGAGAGTATAAAAGAATAATAGAAATTGGAATGACTTATCTGCTAGTATCTCCTCAAGGATGAGCAAGTTCGAGTAGAGGAGTGAGATGCGAATGGGTATTCCATCTGATGGGTTCCCTCATAATAGACAGGGAGCCATTATTAAAATAGTGATCATATCACTACAACAAAACACTCCAGTAGTGCCGAATTTTGTGCCACATTTTAGTGTATTTTTTCAACTTTGGCCTCATTAGGGGACGCTAAATCTGGCAGTACACGACATTTTGAATTTGTGCCAACTTTAGCATTGGTGTTTGCATCAGGTTTAGCATCACCTTTATTGCCAAGTTTAGCACCGATTTTGCTTTGCGCTTAGTTTTTCATCGTGTCTAGCACCGGGACTGGCTCCTTTATTAGCGTCAGGTAAGGATTCTGAGTTTTCTTCCAACTTTGCTTCCATTTTTTCTTCCATTTTGAATTCCTTGTTAGCATCGAGTGGTGCTTCTTTTGTAGCACCGAGTTTTGATTCTTTTTAGTGCCAGGTTTTACTTCATTCTGAATGCCAGGTTTTGCATCCATTTTTGCTTCCAATATGGCTTCCATTATTACTTCCTTTTCTTCTTCTAGTCTTTCTTCCCTTATAGCTTCCTTTTTTGCTTTCATTATAGCTTCCATTTTGCTTGCGGTACTGCTTCCATTATAGCTTCTATGTTTGCTTCCTATGTGATGTCAAGTTTTTCTTCTTATTTTGCACTTAATTTTTCTTCGTATTTAGTGCCTGGTTTTGCTTTCTTTTTGACACCAGGGTTTGCTTCCTTTTAGTGTCGTGTTTTACTTCCATTTTAACTCCAAGTTTTGCTTCCATTTTACTTCCAATATGGCTTGCATTATTTCTTTTTTTTTGCTTCTAGTATTGCTTCCCTTATATCTTTATTTTTTGCTTCCAACATTGCATCCATTATAGCTTCCATTTTTCCTTCTGGTATTACTTCGATTATTGCTTCCATGTTTAATTCCTATTTGACGTTGGGTTTTTCAATATCATAAGAACCAAGATTTTAGTAATTTCGATTAAATATATGAAATATATCATAATTCTTAAATAAAATATATCTATCTAAAAAAACAGATAAACATTTCAAATATATAGGATAACATTTATGAAAAAATTTAATTGAAATTGACAACATCCATCCAAACTAGAAAAATCATCATACATAGTAAATATCCAAAAAAAAAAACCATCAACAACTTCCAATATATATGAATTAACAAGATAATACCGATAAGATCATCATCGTCTATAATTAAAACACATGAAATTCAAATATATTATCAGATCAATAACATGTCAAAATGATACAAGTCAAAATGAGATATATAAAATTCAAAATGATACATGTATTGTAATGACAAAAAAAAATCCATGATAGAAGTCAATATAAGCAACGTCACTGACTACCAATATCAACATCAACATCATCATGAAAATCATGATCATCATCATCCTAGGAATCCACCTCATCGTCATCTTCATCCACATCATCAACTTCATCATCAACTGCTAGATCCGATCCAGACTCAACATACTCTAGATCGTCATCTATTGGATCATCCAATCCAATTTTTTGCAAAAAAAACATTCAAAGTTAAAAGTTAATATTAATTTCATGCCATAATTCATGATTTTGTTATCTCATTCCATCTCCCAAAACCTTCCTCAACCTATCTCCCATTCTCCTACTAGTCTAGCCATCCAAAATCCATCATTTCCTAACCCTTATATGCCCTAGATGCATCTTAAAAAATGGTTTCCTACCATACATTCCATATCAAGTATAATGTTTATTATCATATACCCAATCTATTATGTTTTGAAGCATACCAACCCTGATTGATTCATAAAGTCACCAATGTAGTTTTTCTTTGGCATTAGCGAACTCATTATCCTCCTTCTCCTTGGTCGAAGTTTCCCTCATGGTACCCTAAGGTCATATATCCTTGTTCTGGAAGCCATATATCATTCTACATACACCCCACAATGTTCTGAGATAACCCTACCTAGCCTTTACTTATAACAACATTGAAAATCTGGCCTAACCTATTTATTGAATTGATGTTCATTGTTAAACAATTTGAATTCAATCTTATTAAGATAATATTAAAAGGCACATATTTTTGCTCATTCTTGACGATCATATTACACGTCAATTATTCACCATTTACTTTCTAGGGTTTCTAGGGTTATGGTATCAAATTTTGTGTTGTGTGGATTGGTGCTTCAAATCATAGATCTCTTAAATCCTAATAACAAAAAAAGAGAATATTGTGAAAAATCCCATAAATTATATTTCTTGTGCTTTCCATTTGTATTTTGGGATAACCCTAGGTGACATCACCTAAGACGTCACTTTCTTTTGACTTGTAAAGAAGGCTAATGTTGGGGTCACTTGGTTATTTTTGGCTTACAGGGGTATCATCAAACCATAGGGTATCCAAATTTGGATCAACGTTGCATGAGAGAGGCCTATTTTAGCCTAAATGAGTTCCTTCGGGGATAAAATACCTTGCTGGTATACATTTTTGCAGACTTGTAACTAGGCAACAAAACCTCACCTTGTTATCTCATTCCATCTCCCAAAAACTTCCTCAACCTATCTCCCATCCTCCTACATTGGGAGGTTTCAAACGAATGTTTATGCCATGCATGAATATCACATATTTGACTTCCTTTTTATCATGTTTTGGCATTGTGTTTCATCTTGTAACTCAGTCAAATTTATCCTATTTTGGTTGTACTGATTCTAAATGATAAAAGGACCATTATCCCTCCCACTCGATTTCTTCAATTGCACCCATACCTTAGCCTTCCCCATCAACCTGGCTAGAAGCATTTGTATGGATGAATGCTGGTTCGATTGAAAAATTGAATAACCTCATTTCTTAGCTTGTTTTGGCACTCTTAGGGTTCTTGGAGGATTCCTTTAATGGGAAAAAGTTTTGGATTTACCTTAAGATAGATATTTAGGAACTAAGGTTTGTTAGAAACCCTAGGGACGAGCTTATGATTTTTAGAGAAGAAGGAGAGAGGGAGATGTCTTGCTTGGAGCCAAGGAGACTTGCTAGTGTTGGTACCAGTGTGTGGAGGAGTCTTTGTGGAGCTAACATTTTTCCCTAGCTAGGGTTTTATAGATCCAGATAAGATGACATATGTTAGGTTTTTGTTGTGAAGTATGAGGAGGAGGAGGGACCTGTTAGATTTCAGGGTTAATGGTATGTACATTTACTTCATCTTCACACACACACACACATGAAGTTATAGTTGTACAAAACTATCTTATTTATAAATTCTATTTTCAACGATTATTGTCTTCATAGTTTTGTAATTTCCAACACTTATATGTCTCACTAATTTCACATAAGTTAAGACTGAAATTGTTAAGGTTTTAACATTGATATTGAAGACACCAGGACATAAATTGTTTTTGTAATTATTATTATCATAAAGTGAATTTCAGATCTAGTTTTTGCACGATAGGAATTCCCTAGAGGGATGAAGCTTAATGGAACATGATTGGTATCTTTTTCTTGGATCTCCTTAGTGAATGGTGTGAAATTTAACTCATGTTAGGATCTACTAGATAACGATATCCTCACAATTAATAAATTTGACTAACTATGCAGAAAATAGTATAAAAGAAGCATTTTGGACACACAAATGATAAAACAAACAGACACAAATGATCAAATAGTAGGTTTATTATTAACTGTCCAAACCATAAATGAGTTGTGATCATCCTTTTATAAAATTTGGGAAACATCGTGAGCCTTTGGAAGCATCAGAATGAGCTACAAGTGGCTAGCTTACATTGGACCTCAATTCCCCATAGGTTGACCAATAGTCTCCCAAGTCACCTCAAACTGTCACGAATTGTCAATCTTAATGTTGGGATGGCATGGGAAGGCATTAATGATGGTGGAACATGAGTAGGTGAGGATTTGGTGGAGTTTAGGTGGCCAAGGATAGGCCAAAATTGTCGAACAGGGGGGAAAATGACCACATTCAATGCATGGGCGCCTCAGGTCAAAGCCATATGGAGGTTTCCATAAATGAGGGCGCCTAACAACTAATTTGACCAAAAATGGGCCCAAAGGTGGTGAAATGTGTCATAAATGCCCCAACATCTTTCTAAAAACCTTGGATTAACATTATTAACCATGTTTTGGACCAAATAATCACCAAATTAATGTGAGACTATAGTCCTAAGGTGTAATAATGTCATAACAAATGGGGTTGTCAAGGAATAATATTAAGGAGATATTTGAGGCTTTGGTTGGCTTATTTTAATGTTCTTTTGTTTCTCGATAAGCTTACAAAATAAGCTTTCAAGTACTTGTAAGAGCAAGACATATATTGTTGTGAGTTATATAACCATGTTCACAAAAAAGTTTAGACATCAATTATTTTCCATAGGGATAGTGGTGGAAGACAAGGGGGTGGTGTCCATTATCTTGCATGTACTTGTTTCTTCTTGGAGGTATTTTGTTCAAGGTGTCTATGCTCGTGAGAGTTTTACTTCTTTCACAAAGTTCTATGATTGTTAACACCCAAAAATTATTCACCTAGCTCACCCCCCTAGTCACATAACCCATTTATCCCTTTTTCCTACATTTTTGGCCTCTAAAAACCCAAAAAACCCTAAATTGGTAACCAAATGGGAAAAAAAACATTATTTCCCTCATCAGTTAATGAAAATCCTCCAAAAAAGGATAAAATCCCATAAAAAAGGGTCAAAATTCCCAAAAGAAAGAAAAAAAAGGGGGAAAAAGTCAAAATAAAATTAAAAAGGAGGGAAAACATCAAATACCATTGGCCAATACTATTGGTTGCCCAATACCATGGGTCCATACTCCACCACCCAAAATTGATATAAAAGGGTGATGGAGGCCCCCCATTCAACATCCATGATCAACTCTTCCTACCCTTATGCTGCCAAAATTCCCGTTGAACTTTAGCCTATCACCTTGAGCTTCTGTTCCCCATTTAATTGAGTCTTGGAAACCTCTTGAGCATTTGGAGAAGATCAAGGAACTCTGGAGATCCGACGCGCTACTCTTCGTACAGCTGTGAAGGCTCACATCTACTCACCTTCTGAGGTAACTCTTATTGTAAACCCTTGTTTGCAACATAATACAAAATATACTTCATGGGTTCCGATCTATTTGTTATTTTTACTGCAGTAATTAGTTAGATTTATTTTCATTTTTATTTACACTCACACATTATTATCTATATTTGAAACTACTAGTAAGGGTTCCATAATCCTTAGTAGGTGCTATTTAGCACGAGTTGGTGTGAAAACACTAGCTACATGGATGATCTTGTGCATGAGGAAATTAGGTTGGAGTTGTATATGGAGGACCAAGTGGAAGTAGAATAATTTGTCCTAGTAGATTCTCATTTCATGAATCCAACGAAATTGATCGTTTGTCCATCGGAGTCCTGGTTTTCATTTTCTAGTAAGTTGCAACTCACATCCAAAAGGTCGTTCAAGGGCATTTTTGCAAGTTTTTCCCAAGGCATAAAAACCAAGCCGTTCAATGTTTTTAAAAGTCGTATGCTCCTACATGCTTTTTTAGGAAATGAATACATAGGTACACTGTCCATGGGACATGAAGCAAGGGTTTTCAAAATTTCACCCTTGGATCAAAAAGTTGCATTGCCTTTTATTGAGCAAAACCATAGTTTTATAAATTGTTGAGTACATCAAGTTCACAAACATGAACCTATGGGCCAGGTATTACCCTAGCTAGATTCCCATGTCATGAATCCAACGGTATTGATCATTCATCCATTGGAGTGTTGGCATACATTTTATCACGATTTGCAACTCGCATCCAAAAGTCGTTCAAGGACATTTGGAATATTTCTCCCAGGGCATATAAACCAAACTAGGAAACATTTTTGAAATCCATAAGCTCATGCATGTTTGTTTGGGAAATGAATACATGGACACAGTATCCATGTGATCTCAAGGTAGGGTTTTCGAAATTTGACTCCCGAATCCAAATTTTTCATTGCCTCTACTGAGCAAAACCCTAGTTTGAAAAACTGTGGAATATAATGGGATAACGGTGCGGTTAGCTAGATTCCCATGTCACTAATCCAATGGGATCAATCATTAATCCATCAGAGTCCCATGTCACGAATCCAATGGGACCTATTGTTCATCCATCAAAGTATTGTTTTTCATTTTATAGTGAGTTGCAAATCGCTTCCAAAACTCATTCAAGGAAATTTGCCAAATTTGACCCAGGGCATAAACCAAACCATTCAACATTTAAAAAAACCATAAGCTCTTGCATGTTTTTTTGGGTAAGGAATACATGGAAACACTCTCCACATGACCTCAAGGAGGATTTTTCAATATTTCACCCCCAGACAAAAAGTTGTGTTTCCTCTTACTGAGCAAAACTCTAGTTTCATAAACTATCAAGTACATAAAGTTCATAGCCATGAATCCATGGGATAGGGGTGCCCTAGCTAGATTCCCATGACAAGAACCCAATGGGATTGACTGTTTTTCCATCGAAGTGTCGATGTTCATTTTATCGTGAGTTACAACTTGCATCCAAAAGCCATTCAAGCACATTTGGAATGTTTCTCCCAGGGCACATAAACCAAACCAAGTGACATTTTTGAAATCCGTAAGCTCATGCATGTTTGTTTGAGCAAGGAATACATTGACAAACTCTCCATGTCAACAGAATTTGCATGCACAATTGGAGGGTTAATATCTAGTGAAATACGATCTTGTTATTTCCATCCAAGTTAGAGGGTTATTCAAGGTTTCATCAATCATTAGGGTTTGCTACAGATTTAGTTTTATTATATTCTTAGGAAATACTATCATGGATATTTCTCCTATATTCTAGGATCCAATTTTTGAGGGCCCACGTATCAAATAATTCTACATATTCTTAGTCCTTACAAGCTCATGATTATGATGATCCTTTTTCAATTAAAATGCAAGTTGTTTCATGATAGTGTTATTTTTAGCATTTTGGTTGTCAATGATTACATGTCAATTCCCATCATATACTGGGTTTCCTTATAAAAAAAACAAAATCGATGAGAGGATTTATTTGAAATGTAAAAGATTGTTATTTTTAGCAATCTCTATTTTTATATATGTTATATTTGGCATCAATCTCATAACAATTCCATTTATTTTCCATATTTCATATTTTTAGGAGTCAATCTACTATTTTTGGTAGGTCTACATTCAACATTTCTATTTATAGTATATACAAGTTGTGATGTCATTTTTACAATATGACATCACAAATATGAAATATGGTTGACCCGTGTGACCTCCCGTAGCCTGTCCGTGTATCACCCACGCTACCAGTGCATCTGTTTTGTATTTATTTGTGCTACCTGGGTGGCAGAGTATTGTTTGACCGCACTGCCGCTTTTTATTTGTTTTTTATATGCATAGTACAATCTGGGAGCCCAATTGCTTCTTACTAATGAACTTAAATTAAGGATAATTCAAATAATTAATTAATTTTTTAGTATTAGTCCACCCAGACCAAGATTACGAAGTAAAGAGTTCATCTCTCTTGAAACTTACCTAGGTAACCAACTTCTAGGCTTTCAACGGGCCTCATTGTTGTCACTAGTATTCAAGACCATTTTTTTTTATGTATAATTGACATGTTTTTAGGATTAATGCTAGTGTAGAATACACTTTTTGCACACTAGCAAGGACCTAAAGACTCTTGTCTCTCGAAGTATGCTCTTCACCTTGCGCTTCATGTGAGCTTGGTGAATAAAAAAAGGGTGAGAAGTGTGAAATACCTCCATTGCACACTTGTCTATTAGTTAGCATTTTAATTTGCAAAGCACCATGAGCATCTTTTAGAGTTGAAAGTACATCTACTTTTTCATTTAATTTATATACTCTTCTAGTTAATTTGCCGACAATCAATTTTCTTTCATCACATGTGTTTGCACCACTAGCACACACTAAGAGACTTAAAGACTCTTCCAATCCAAGTATTCTCTTCACCTCGCACTTCATGTGATCTTGGTGAATTAGAATGGTAGGTATTGTGAAATACCTCTCTTACATTCCTTAAGTGAAATTCAAACCCCTTAAAATAAACTTTGTAATTGTCCAACCAACTAAAATCCTCCACAGGAGGTCACTGGAAAAAATTTAGTTAGGTAGGATTGATTGGGATATGCATCCATTAATGCCCACAAATATAGTTTCATTAGTGATATTTTGAAACATAACATTGTTGTCTTATAGGGTATTTAAAAAATCCTGCTATAAGAAAGTGTTCAAAGAAAACCCAGATTAGAAGTGCACCGTGACCAAGGAGGTGAAAGCCGAAGTATAATTGCCCTGCTTTCCCCTACAAGCCACTCATATTTTTCTAGGGAGACGAAACTATACCGTGCAAACCGAACTATTGATCCAAAATTGACGCAAGGTATCTTAGTGGCCAAACTTAGGACATCGCCAAGGAGCAATTGTGAGTGCAGTTGACTCCTAAAGTTAGCTATTACCATTGGGAGGTGTTTCAAAGTCATATTGATCGGAACATTGGCCCCATTTCTGGTAGAAATAGCTCTTTGTTACCTCCACTAGTCAATTGGTGTGTGGATCCCATTGTCACCATCAATTGTACTTTTGGGAGGCCCAATTCTTCGTTGATTTCATCCATGCTTTCTATGTACTATCCAAATTCTTTTTTCAGACGATTGATCTGATTCATTTGTCTATTTTGGATGACTGATTGGTGGGAGAATTTAGTATTGTGTTATTCTCCCCTTAGCCATTGGTTTTTATATTTCTGTTTCCAATATATTTCCTCTTGTTTTTCTCATGCATTTAGCTTCTCGAGGGTATTATTCTCTTTTGTTTTTAGGTACTTCTCGTCATACCCATTTTCCATCCCTTCTCTCTGAATCTTTTCTAGTTGCTCCATTAGGTGCTTTTTGTCTTGGAAGATGTTCCCAAATTCGTCTTTGTTCCATGTATGGATCCTAACTTTTAGGGATTTTAGTTTCCATTAGAATTGGTACATCCTCGATCCCCTTGGGGGATCCAGATCCTCCCACCATTTTTGGAACGATTGTTTAAAATATTTGTGCTCAACCCAAAATTGTTCGAATTTGAAAGGTTTTCTAATCAGGGGGTCGATGCCATCCCAACATGGGTGAACATGCCAATGGTACGATCTTGCAGTTGGAAGAACCATTGCTAATAAATTTCCTCCTCCCATGACTGTGGCTTCTGATAGCAAGAATCTGTTGAGCCGAGAGGCCACGTGATTTTCTCCTCCTCTTCTATTGTTCCAAGTGAACCAACCATTCACCGTTTCCACACCAACCAACCTATGTTCTTCAATGAAGTCTCTAAAGTCTTGATTCACTGTCCCTAGGATCCTTCTGCCCCTGTTCTTCTCCTCTAGGTAGGTGATGAGGTTGAAGTCTCCCCCGACGATCCAATGCTTGTCTCCAACCCCCAGAGATTCCCATGCTAGAGAGTCTAAGAAATAATCCTTTTGTGGATTTACACTTGGGCCATAAAATTTTGTAATACTACCCTTGACAGAGGAGTTGGAAATTTGGAAATCAAAGGAAATGAAGAATCTTATCGCCATGAAGTTGGAGAGAAAAACTTCCGCGGGTCTCCACAGGATTTTCAGACCTCCTGCCACCCTATTTGCATCAATTTCTATGGTTTCACTCCCTTTCCACATTCGACTACCCATTTCCTTAATAAAATAGGCTTGGAACTTCATTTCCTAAAGGAAAATGAATGCTAGTTTCGCAGCTTATTCCTCAATGTCCTGATCTTGCGGGGGTGGTTCACCCCATTGATGTTCCATGCTATTAGCTTCATTGGGAAACTTTGTTTACTTCAGAAAAGGCCACCTTTATCATGGGATATTGGTCTAATTCGATTAGCTTGGTTCCTACTTCCGCTATCCTTTGTTTATTGGTCTTTCTTCCTATTTTTTCTCCCTCTTCTGGGAGTTTCATCTTCTTTCCCTTCTAGTTTTCTTTTTCTATGCCCAAATGATGGGTTTCCCTTGTCCAAAAAATGGCTTCTTGAAGGAGCTCAATCTTGTGTCTCAGAACATAACCTTTCCCTTTCTTGTTGCACTCCATTTCAATACCATCAAGATCAAGTTTCCTCAGATCCATAACTTCCCCTTCTTCTTGTGGGTTTTATTCCATTTTTTCTGGTTGCTCTGCCTGATTTTCCTAGGCTCTTTTGTCGTTCGTCTGGATCTGGTCTTCTTTCTGGGAGTTTTTCTCTAGATCCTCCTGGATCTGATCTTCATCCATTGAATTTAGGGTCTCGAATATGTTCGAGCTAACCGTTTTATTGTTATTTACTTATCCCATTTGCTTGTGTCCATGCCTCCTTTTACTATTCACCTACGTAAAACCCTCATCATTCATCTCCTTTTAGGGGGATGACTAGGTAGGAGGAGGGGGGATTTGTTTTGGAGGAATTTTATGCTAAGATGGACATATACGTGGCATTTCCTACATTTGAAAGGAACATGTTCGTAGTTGAGGGGTTGTAACCAATACTCATCATCCCAAGTAAGATTAATGGCCTCTGGAAGATCGCAGGAGATATCCATATACACACAGATCCAGGCATATGATGTATACCTAAGTTGTTTAGTATTTTAAGAGAATTTCACAAATTCCCCAAGGGAGTTTTTGATGTCCCTTAGAACGTATGGTTCCCATTATTGACATGGGAGCGAGTATATGCGGATCCACACTAGGGCTACTCACATATCATCTTTTTCCAGGTTGAACCGCTCTTTCCAGGGTTTGAGGTAGAGACTATTTGAATAGAAAAAATAGGGCCCTCCATCCATAATTCTATATCGATCTTATGATTGAAAAATATTATGGTGAATAAGAATTTCAAACCAAGATGCAAATCGTAATGTCCTTTGGGGTTCCAAGTTGCTTTGATCCATATGAGGAGATCCCTCTCCTTGGGCCAAACCCGAATAAATTTACCAATTAGGGGTTTTTCTTTCCAGAGTTCAATTCTCTCTCACAGGTTCGCAAATTAGATCTGGAAAGAGGGGATCTCAGTAGACTTTGGAAAACACCCATCATTATTGTGGCCTAGGCCATTTATCCATTTTCCATTTGTCCCCTTGTCAATGTTAGAGTCATATTTCCCATTGGAGGGAGCCTCCATCATTGGGCTTAGAGCCTCTTTGCACCGATCCGGGGGGGAGGGGGGGGCTCCAGGATACCTCATCTTTGGTCGCGACTGCAACACAAAATCCACCACAAACAATGGATTCCGCTATTCTCGTGCCACAGATCTCCAAAAACCCTTCGAAAACCCTTGTGACTCTAGGTCAGAGTCACTTATTCCTTTCCACCTAAGACATCTAGTTGTTAATTCCAAGTGTAACTAATGTTTAGGAAATTAATACGAAAACAAATTCATATCCTATACTGTAGGACTTAATAAATGTAACAAATAATATATATATATATATATATATATATATATATATATATATATATATATATATATATATATGTTACAGATAAGGTAAGGCATATCCATTTGCATGTAAAATAGACATTGAAACGATCAAAAGAAAAGTAAAATAATCGGCATGAAAAACATATAATTGAGAATACATCAAAGTGGGACTAGAGAATAATGGAATCTAAACAAAGAACGGTTATAGAGTCTTGGTAATAATATCAAAGATATGTGGTCTGGTCATTTTCAATTATTGAAGAGGGTAGACGATAATTCCTATAGGCTTAGTGTACACCCATATATGCACATTTACATATTAAGGTCTATGGAAAATATGAAACTCAATGATCCTTCCATATTAGACCAAGAAAATAATGGGTAAGTCTTACTTACGATAGAATACTTTGCATTGGAAAATCGGGTAGGGTTAGTTGAGTATGCAATTTTGTAGAAGAAAGTCTAGGACAACTAGATGGGGGACGCATGAACTCTAATATTTTTTGTTGAAATGAAAAATTCAACAAAAGATCGATTAGTAATACAAAGAGAAGTTAGAGGAAAATATTCCTCACCTCCTTCAATCAAATATTTTGTGGACCCAAATCCCCCAAAAATTGGTAGGCATGATCTGAAATGGATCACTATATAAATTTTCAGTTATTTTGTTAATTTTTGGGTGGAAATATTGGAGCTATTAGCTTGTAGATCTTGTTTCAAGGGTAGGTTTTTTTATGGTAATTTGGGGCCCATAAAATTCTATAGGTAATTGAATACATTAAATGGCATTTTAGGGGATCAATAATTTGTAAACAAATTTTGTAACCCATCATTTTGCACACCGAAATCCTTCCAAGAGTATAAAGTTCACCTCAATTGAATTTTATATGAGGAATGTATTCCTCCTGCAAGATGAGATACCTTTTTGACCACCATGGTATTGATTGGATGCCACTTTGAGCTCCATTAATCACACATGTGGAGTTAGTCATGAGTGGAATTTCAATATAATTCTAGCTGAGGGTCCAAAATCCTAATCCTAATCGGGAATTGAGGCATGAAAAAAACCTACCCCTATTCCTATATGACTATTGAGACATGTTAAATAGTGGTCCACTATGAAAGGAAGATTCCATTCTTGTTGTATTAATTTACCATATTCCATAGTTGAAGAGAGAAAAGGACTCGGATATTGGAGTAGAGTAAAGGAAGTAGAAGCCCCTATAGTATCCATATAAGACACAATGACGTCCATTCCAACTCCACAATGATTTCACCTTTCTTTTTATTTCATTTCACAATTGAGGAAAAAAAGTGAAAGGCATAGTCCTCACCTTTTGGTTGGGTTTTCCAATATTGGGTTCCCAATGATACATCTTGTATTCTTTGTTTTGGATGTTGTGGCGTTTGTTTTAGCACCTTTTATTTTAGTTTCAATTTATTTCAGTATTTCATGCACTAAGCAAGTAATTAAATATTAATATCAAGTAAAACATTTGCATAACAAAGAGGTTACAAAATCTTGTAATATTTGTTTTGATGCATTATTCCCATGGAATATCCATGATAAGTTATAGATCACTCCTCTATGATGTTTTTATTTCTTTCTATCGAAACCTGTAAGTGGAAATTTTTTTCCTCGGCTAACCTTCATTTTAATATGTCTCAATCTATGTATACATTCTTTTTGCATGAGATAATGTAATTCCCCCCTTCTTTCAATTTTATTTTGTCTAAGTATAAATTCAAATTTGTAGACTAATTGGAAATTACTTTATTATTTATTTTGAAAAGTGTAATATATTAACTTCCCATTTGCCCTGATTGGGAGGAAGATGTAAAAGACAATGGAGGACACTATTAATATAAGTTGGATAGTTGAAATGGCCATGTTATAAATTGATGAACCATGACCCCACAGGCGGGGAACATATACCTACTACTCAACATGAGAAGGAAAAATGTCAAGATATAGTTTTGTTGGAACCATCTCCCTAAAATCTAGGAGGCGATCCAAGGCCAACTGATTCCAAAGGAGGGAAAGTTGAGCCTTGAGTAAGACCTAGGAAAACAATTATTTTTATGTATATATGTGAGGGTAGGATGCTACCTAGTATGCGCAAGGAACTTGTTGTGTGAGCACCTTGGATGTGTTTCAAGGCATTTTTCCTGAGTTGTGTGAGCACCTTGGATGTGTTAAGCAAGAGCTTGTTCCAATTTTGAGTGGATAAAAGTTTCTATTCTGAAAAAGAGATGTTGCAGCTAAGAGTAGGGTGTTAACACCTATGTGTCATGTTTTATTCTAGGGGTCATTTCTTTGTAAGAGGATTGACAATTCAGTAATATACGATTAGGTGGAATGTGGATATTCAAACTGTATTTTTCTCTTCAATGGTTGTAGTTCAGATATGCATTAGATTAATTTATACTTTCTCTCTTGGTATTATTTCCATGTTAACCTTAAGTTGAAATATAGTATTGTCTTTGTGTATTACAATTTTGTTTTCTCTCTTATCTGGCTATTTTAGTTAGCCATAGACTGTAAATTTCCCATATTTATGACAAATTGTTCATTTCTTATTTGTTAAGTTGTTTAAACACTGCAAGTTGATTAGTGTATATCAGATAAGAAGGATCTACTTATACTATTATGTTCACCTCTTTCAATTCATATAAATATGTGAGTCATTATCTTAAATACAAGTATAGGAGACTATTCATTTTGTATGGTTTATATAAGCTAATATATTAAGGGAATGGATATCAACTCTCTCCCATATTCATGCTTATTTCATATGTTTTGTTTTAGTACAATAAATAGGCATACACTGATACACACACACACACACACACACACACACACATATGTATATATATATAACATAATCGAAAATGAAATAATAGGAATAAATATATTATCAAGGCTGTTGGCCATCACATATAATCCATTAATAATTCAGATATAGCAAAAACCTAGAAACCATTTAAAAATATACCTCCACAACTTAAATTATTCATGCAACAAGTTATATGAACTTGGGTATTGGCTCAACCTGACTACCTAGGATCTGCGCACAAGTATAAGAACTCCCTAATATAAAAATGATCTATAAATGGTACACTTGGTCATAAACCAAGCTCACAGAGCTAACAATGTACCAATTACAATATTTTAAACAAATAAAATTTAAATTGGAAACCCTACATCAAATCCACAGGGGCCAGGCGTATCAACCCAACCGCATAGGCTCTATGTGTTTTAAAAATGTTAATAAAATTTTTGAATTTAGTAAAACCGACAAAGAAGTTTGGAACCACCTTGAATGAGGAAGAGGGTTTTAAACCCTTCATATTGAAAATAAATGAATAAAAATACAAAGAGACCGCTCTGGTAGGAAAAGCACTTTTCCAAGCACATATTCTAAAGATAATTGAACTATAGGTAAGAATGGATGCACCAAGAGTAAAATAATGATATCAATCAATAGGATGATATATATATATATATATATATATATATATATAAACCATCAAGGCGTAGATATAAAATAACCGAATATCCATTTTATTAATTCTACAGTAAGAACAAGATACAACGAGTAGAGAAAAAGTCTCCCAGTTAACTATTTACATAATCGCATGCAATTTTAATAGAAATCTCAATGAGCCATCATAATAAGAAATTAATCTAAGGATAGAACACTAGCTAAGAAAATATTTAGATCATGAAGTGGACCAATATCCTCCTTAATAGAGAAACCATAAGAACCAATGGAAGTGCTCCAAACCCTCATGCCTAGGAATGATGGGAGGGAATTTGAAGTGCCTATCACTGGAGACCATGTGAACATCATCCCAACTAAGCTTGCCAAAAAGTGGAGTATACTTGTAAACACCATGCCATGAGTTAATAAATTCATATCCGAGAAGAGAAGGAAAAGTAATATTAATTTGAAAGATAAAAGTTTAAAAAATGCTCACCATTGTATAGTTAATCAGGGAGGAATATCAACTGGAGAATCAATTGGGATAGCCAACAACGTTCCTAGTTGAGAAAGGGAAAACCTTGTTTTATGTTATAAAAACAGGATTGCAAAGCAATAAAAATAAACAAGATGCAAACATAAATCACCTAAAACACATTACAAGAGATACATGGTTCACCCAAGATGGGCTACGTCCACACAAAATTTTTTAGTCCTTATTATTATACCATCCAATAAATGAAGGGATACAACCTGCAACACATCCGTTGCAACTTCCTCTTCACTCTCTCATAGTCTTTCTCACACAATCATATATATCTTTATAGTGCTACAATACATAATTGTATTACAATGCCTTCCTTTTAAAGAGCGATGAACATGGGAAAATACTATGGAACACCCAATACCATGGGCCCATAAATCACCCATAAATCACCCATTATTGACCAAGTCATGACTATGAAATTAAAACATTTTACACGACATTTTTTTTTCTGAAATTTTCGCTATGGATGTTCTTCCCCCAAATCTTCTAAATGGGGGGATCCCAAACAAGTCCCCCCCTACTTGACCCCCCATGGTGACTATTTGGGGGGGGGAAGCCCCCCAAAACCCCCCGTCATGGGCTGGGATCCAGACACGGCTGAAACACGACCTCTGAATAAGGAAGATCAAGCTCCACAACCAACAATATCCTACTTGGATACTGATCACAACAACTCCACCCCTGTTGCACTTGTTGGACTATGGTTTGAACCATAGATTTGAAAAATTTCTCATATTCACCTTCATGCTTGAAGGCCAACTGAAACCGAGCAGGAACTTAGTTTCTCTCTGGTTACTACCTTTGTCAACATGTACATGCAGGATTTTGGCTAGTGTGTATATTTTTTGGCTTCAACAGTTCATCTTCCAGAACAGACCGTATGAAATGGTACTTGAGATGTATATTTTTAGTATTAGAATGGAAGGTTGAGTTCTTTGCAATATGAATGGCACTCTGGATGTCATTGTACAACCTACTATTCTCCTGCTTCTTATCCAATTCCTCCATGAACCTCTGTAACCAAATCATCTCTTTACTAGCCTTTGTAGCAATAACATACTCTACTTCCATTGTTGAAAGTGCAACAACCTTTTGTAGTTTTGAAATCTAACTTACTGTTATTCCACCTAAATTAAAGACATACCCTATGGTGCTCCTCCTACTATCTTTATCACCTTCCATATCTGCATGAACATATCCATGTAGAACAATGTATGAACTTCCAAACCATAATGCATGAGTGGTAGCACCTCTCAAATACCTGAGAATCCATTGTACTTCCTTCCAATGTTCTTTACCTGAATTTTTCATATACCTAGTCACAACTCCCACTTCATGTGCAATATTTGGTCTTGTGCACACCATGGCATACATCAAGCTTCCAACTGCTGATGAAAAGGGAACCCTGGACATGTAATCTATATCTTCCTTTGTCTTAGGACACATATCCTTACTTAGTTTGAAATGGATGGCTAAAGGTGTACTAACTGGTTTTGCGTTTTGCATTCTAAACCTTTCTAACACCTTTTGTATGTACTCACTTCGAGACAATGTCAATTTGTGATTTTTCCTGTCTCTTGTTATTCTCATACCAAGGATTTTCTTTGCAGCACCCAAATCCTTCATCGCAAATGAATTAGCTAAATTCCTTTTGAGCACATTTATATCCTGCATGTTAGACCCTGCAACAAGCATGTCATCCACATACAATAACAAGATAATATATCTTCCATTATCTAGCCTCTTTAAATAAACACAGTGATTAGAATGACATCTACTATGACCTTGTTCTGTCATAAACATGTCAAATTTCAAATACCACTACCTTGAAGCTTACATTGGGCCATATAAGCTCTTCTTCAACCTGCATACCAAATTCTCCTTCCCTTTGACATCATACCCCTGTGGCTGCCTTATATAAATACCTTCCTCCAAATCCCAATGGAGAAAGGATGTTTTTACATTTAGCTGTTCAAGATGCAAATATTCTACCATCACTAGACTTAAAATAGTCATAATTAAAGTCATTTTAACATCAAGAGAAAATATTTCATCAAAATATATACCTTTCTTCTGTGCAAACCCCTTTACAACAAGTCTGGCTTTGTACCGCGTCTTTCCTCCATCTTCTTCCTTCAACCTATAAACCCATTTATTCTACAATGATATTTTACTTGCAGGAAACTGAACCAAATACCAAGTCTGGTTTCTTACCAATGAGTCCATCTCCTCATTCATGCCTTTATCCCACTTCTTTCTAGTTTCCACCTGGATTGCTTCTTCATAAAATTCTGGTTCACTAGAATCAATCATTAATAAATAATACAATGAAGGAGAGAATCATTCAAGGGGTATACTTAAACTGGTAGATCTTCTAACACTTGCAGAAGTTTGAGGTACCTGTTGTTGTTCTTGATTTTTTGGCACCTTTGGAACTTCATTTTCTTTGATTTCATCAAGCACTGTGTACTCTGTGTTTTCTTTTTCCTATTTATTTCCCTGCAAATACTCTTTATACATGACCTTTTAATTGAATATCACATCTCTACTCCTAATGATTTTGTTATTTTCATAATCCCATAAGCGATAACCAAAATCATCAACCTTGTATCCAATAAAGGTACATTTCTTGGATTTAGCCTCAAGCTTTGTTCTATTTTCTTTATCAATATGTACAAATGCTTTACAACCAAAAGTTCTTAGAAAAGAGTAGTTTGCCTTTTTACCTATCCATGACTCCTTTGGAATACCACCATGCAAATCACTTGAAGGCCCTTTGTTTATTAAGTAAACAACAGTATCTACAACAACTGCCCAAAACTGTAAGGGAAACCTTGCATGCAATCTCATACACCTTGCATACTCCATGATTGTTCTTTTCATCCTTTCTGACACACCATTTTCTTGTGGTGTTCATGAGACTTCCTTCTCTCTACGAATCCCATTGTATGAACAGTAACTATCAAATTCCTTGCTGTAGTATTCACCTCCATTATTAGATTTGAGACACTTCAACCTTTTTCCTGTCTCATTCTCAACCAAAGCTTTCCATTTCTTAAAAGTATCAACACATCAAATTTATGTCTAATGCAATAAAACCAAGTCTTTCTAGTTGCATCATCAATAAAAGTAACATAATAATGAAAGCCACCAAGATATTGTACTTGAGCCGATACCCATACATCTGTATGCACAAGCTCTAAATTTTCACTCTTCTTCTGTTTCCCAACCCTGAGAAATATGACTCTCTTCTATTTTTCATAAACACAGTTTTCACATAATTCCAAAATTACCTGCTTCAGATCTGGCCCAACAACTTCCTTGAGTAGAGAATCTGCATCCCCTTCTTAGTCATGTGGCCAAGCCTATGATGCCACAATGTTGTATCTATTCCTGTGGAATCTAAAGAGATAGAACAATCAGTATTATGAGGACATAAATACAATGTACCTATCATGTCTCCTCTTTCTATCACCATTGATCCTTTATTGATCTTCCACCATGTTTCTTTGAACACAGATAAACAACCACCATCTCCCAACTACCCTTCTTAGATTAGATTTATTTTCATAGCAGGAATATTCCTTACATATTTCAACATCCATTCACCATTCTTTAACTTTATCCGTACCTTACCCATTCCAACAATTTTACATGGTTCATCATCACCCAATAAAACATGTCCAAAATTGCCTGGAACATAATCATGAAAGAATTTCCTATTGGTTGTAGTATGACATGAATCCCCTGAATCTACTACCCAGTAATCACTAGTATTATCTAATGCAAGAACCATAGCATCTTGTAACAACTGCTACATTTGCTTCATGAGTAGTCTCCTGTTGTCCATCTCCTTTCTTCTTTAGAGATCTCCAGTATTTCTTTAGATGTCCTTTCTATTCACAGTTCCAACACTCTATCTTTCCCAATCTGGACTTGGATCTAGCCTTCCTGAATTTTCTGTGATTACCTGGGCTCTTTCCTCTCTCCCTTTGTCTTCCCCTGCTCTCCATGGTCAATGCATTACCTGATGTCTCACCTCTGCTTTTCCTTCACATTTCCTCTCTAAGAATAACACCAACATCATTAAATTTCAAAGTGTTTGAATCATAAATAGAGTTACTTACAACCATGACCAAGGCGTTCTAACTTTCTAGCAATGAGCACAATATTAGAAGAGCCCTAACCTCATCATCAAATATCACTTTTACAAAACATAGCTAATTTGTAATCGTATTAAATTAATTTAAATGATAAGCAACAGATCCACCTTCTGACATCTTCATATTAAATAAACGCTTCATTAGGAATACCTTATTGGAGGCCGAGGTATTTTCATACATCTTACCCAATGTGCTCATCAGACCCTCCTTTGTCTTTTCTTTTCAAATATTGAAAGCCACCGACGAAGCCAGGCACATCCATGTTGTTCCTAGTGCCTTTCTATCAAGAACCTCCCATTCTCCATCCTTCATAGTCGCTGGCTATTTTTCATTTCCTCCCAATGGTAGGAATATATCCTTCTGGTACAAATAGTCCTCCATTTGCATCTTCCATAACTGGTAGTTTTGGCCGTTAAATTTATCGACCTTAAACTTTCCTTCTTCCTCCATTGCTCCCACTCGAACCAGGAACCCTTCTTTCTGTGAGTTTATATGCCAAATAGACCTTTGGCTCTGATACCAATTGTTAGAAAAACAGGATCGCAAAGCAATAACAATAAACAAGATGAAAATATAAATCACATAAAACGCATTACAAGAGAGACACCAATATAACGTGGTTCACACAAGATGGGATACACCCACACAAAAATTGCCAGTCTTTATTATTATACCATCCAACAAATGAAGGGATACAACCTGTAGCACATCCGCTGCAACTTCCTCTTCACTGTCTCACAGTATCTCTCACACAATCATAGAGATATTTACAATTCTAGAATACACATCCATATTAAAATGCTTTATTTTTAAAGAGCAATTACCATGGGAAAATACTATGGAACACCCAATACCATGGGCCCATAAATCACCCATTATTGACCAAGGCATTGTTTCTGAAATTTTTTCTATGGGGGCGCTACTCCCAAAACCCCCCCAGGGGGGATCCCAAACTAATCGCCGCCCCGCACTTGACCCCCCATGGCGACTATTTTGGGGGGAAAATCCCCCCCAAACCCTCCCCAAACCCCCTCGTCATGGGCTGGGATCCAGACACAGCTGGAACACGACCTTTGAATAAGGAATATTAGGCTCAAGAAAAACCACTTTACCACTGAGAATTTGCATAAATAGTAATATTGAGGGTATAAAAGAATAATAGAAATTGTAATGACTTATCTGCAAGTATCTCCTCAAGGATGAGCAAGTTCGAGCAGAGGAGTGAGACGTGAATGGGTATTCCATATGATGGGTTCCCTCACAGTAGACAGGGACCCATTATTAAAATGGTGATCATATCACTACCACAAAACACTCCAGTAGTGACATATTTTATGGCAAATTTTAGTGTATTTTTTTCAACTTTGGCCTCATTAGTGGACACTAAATTTGGAAGTACACACAATTTTGAATTTGTGCCAACTTTTGCATTGGAGTTTGCATCAGGTTTAGCATCACCTTTAGTGCCATGTTTAACACCGAGTTTGCTTTGTGCCTTTTTTCACTGTGTCTAGCATCGAGACAGGCTCCCTTATTAGTGTAATGCAAGGATTCTGATTTTTCTTCCAACTTTGCTTCCAGTTTTTCTTCCATTTTCGCTTCCAGTTTTTCTTCCATTTTCGCTTCCTGGTTAGCGTCAAGTGGTGCTTCTTTTGTAGCATTGATTTTTGCTTCCTTTTAGTGCCAGGTTTTACTTCCCTTTTAATGGCAGGTTTTGCATCCATTTTTGCTTCCAATATGGATTCCATTATTGCTTCCTTTTTTATTCTAGTATTTCTTCCCTTATAGCTTCATTTTTTGCTTCCAACATTGCTTCCATTATAGCTTCCATTTTTCTCCTGGTATTGCTTTCATTATAGCTTCTATGTTTGCTTCCTATGTGATGTCAAGTTTTTCTTCTTATTTGGTACTTAATATTTCTTCCTATTTAGTGCCCGGTTTTGCTTCCTTTTTAGCACTAGGGTTTGCTTCCTTTTAGTGTCGTGTTTTACTTCCTTTTTAACTCCAATTTTTACTTCCATTTTACTTCCAATATGGCTTCCATTATTGCTTTTTTTTTTCTTCTAGTATCGCTTCCCTTATAGCTTCAGTTTTTGCTTCCAACATTACATCCATTATAGATTCCATTTTTGCTTTCGTTTTTGCTTCCATTATAGATTCCATGTTTTCTTCGTATTTGACGTCGTGTTTTTCTTCTTATTGGGAACTGAATTTTGATTCCTATTCTGGTTTTGCTTCCTTTTTAGCACTAGGGTTTGCTTCCTTTTAGTTTCGGGTTTTGATTCCTATTTAGCATTGATTTTTTCATCTTATTCAACAACCAATTTAGCTTCCTATTTAGAGCCACAAATAGCACCTAATTTGGCTTCCATTTTCGTGCCACATTTTTCTTCTATTTTAGCATCTGATGTTTCTTCCTTTATAGCTTCCACTTTATTAATTTCAATTAAATTAGATAAATATGTCATTATTCTTAAATAACATATATATTATAAAAAACATATATCACATTTCAAATTTATAACATAATATTTATAAATAAATTTAGGGAAATTAACAAGATCCATAAAAAACTAACTTATTAAATATCCATCAAAAAATCATCTCCAACTTCCAATATATATAAATTAACTAGATAATCCTAATAGCATCATCATCATCTATAATTATAACAAGTGAAAGTCAGATATACCATTAGATCAATATCATGTCATGGACATCATTATAGAAATAGTAAAAACAACAAGTCAATACCAATATCATAAGAACCAAGATTTTAGTAATTTCCATTAAATAGATGAAATATATCATAATTATTAAATAACTTATATCTATCTAAAAAAGTAGATATCACATGTTAGTTATCTTTCAGGCTGACCCGGGTTTGGCGAAGTTCTATTGTAGACCCAACAAAATCCCCTTTACTGGCCCTTTTGGCATCAACCCGTGAACAGGTTGGAGTCTCACCCGAAGCGAAGATGGATGGTTATGGAATCAGGTTTCTGTAACCGTGGTGATGCAGAGATGTGTTATGCGAACTTGTAATGCATTCCTTCCTTAACATCTACTTAACATAACATCACCAACATGTAACTGTGCATTTCACATTTATCAACAACCTACAGACTTCGTTGAATCGTTGTTCGTTTACTCTTATAACTACGCATTTATCATACTTAACATTACTTCGCAACATTCATACACATGTATTCCGCTTTCTTAACATATGATTCTCATTCACATCCATATTAAAGAAAATACATAAACATAACTCATCATGAACACAAAACATATAATAAACTCATACACATAACACAGGGATTTATGTGGTTCACCCCCCATATGGGAGATACGTCCACGGGAACTGTTCTTATATTACTTGGAAGGGCTAATAGTTCCAGTCTACGCACTCAGCTGTATAATATTCTCTACAATAGATCTTCACGCACTCAGTTGCAGGTATTTTCTCTCTTATATCTCTCTTAGTCTAAATCTAGCAATATCTAATCACATCTCTCCAAATATAATCCTTCCTTATACAAAACTTCCTTTTATATAGATGTGCCTAAAAGTCACCTATTACAATAACTATGGGCCAACCCCCATAGTACCCTTAAACCCAAAATATCATGGTTCTCTTGTTTACCACCCTTTGTCTTAACTTCGTTGTAGCTTCGTTGTCCTTTTGTGCCGCTTCTTCTGGCTCTTCCGCTTCTTCTGACAGTCACAGTTCTAACCACGCAGCTCTGACTCTACAATGGTGCATCATTTTCACCATTATGCTTCTTTACTCTTTGTTCCTGTAGCTGACAGTTCACTGCTTCATCAATAACTGCTCCAACTACCTCTGGTCGTCCTTAGTACTTCATTTTTACTAAGGGGACAGGCCCTTTCCTATCAACTTCACTTTGCTCCATACCCTCCTCCCGGGAATTGCAGAGTTGCTTCTCCCAAAACTTGGTCAATGTTAGGCCTCACTTAACTGTACCTTTTTCATAAAAAAATACTATAGTTGGGATGCGCCCAACAGGATCCTAACACTTACTTGTGGCTCGCCCCCAAGCCACTTTCACTGGGATTCTTCGACTGTGCATCCCCTGGGATGTTCGACTTTGCAGCAAATTCCTGAAAAATTGTGCTTAACATCACAACTGCTTCCTTAGTCTCTTTCTCGTATTATTTAATCGTTTTGAGCATCATCGCTGATATGGGTTCGTGCATCTGATCCTTCACTATACTCTCTGTCATACAGAGTTCTTGCAATTTCTACTTGATTTCTTCAGAAAGTGCCAGTGCTTCTTCTTGCATAGGCTGCAACTTCGACGAAGTTTCATCTTCCTTCACCCTTAGTTCCTTCAGATCCTTCTGAATCTCTTTAATCTCTGTGAACTTCTTGATCCTTTGCCTTGGTGGAAAATCCTTCATGGCCGTGTTCACAGAATCAAGGTCCTTTTGCCTCTTCTGAACTTCATCCTGAATTTTCTGAATTCAGGATCCTCTTGCAATATATCCCAAACCTTGGTGACTTCTTCCAGTAGGTCTTGACATCTCTCCACTTCTGTGGAGATGTTCTCTGTTGATGTCTTCATTTCTTCGGCTCTTGCTTCTTTCACATCTAGAGGAGTGTTAGGTTGTTGCCGAAACTCTAATTTAGAAATATTCTCCTTGTATCCAATATCCCTATCCTCCACCTACGCTTTGAGATTGTCCATAGCAACACTAATCTTTAGGATGGTCGATTCTACTTCAGGCTCTTCTGCGCAGTCTGGGATCTTCGCGCAGACCTCAGCGATGGATTTCTTCAACTTTTTCTGCCTCTCTTGCACATTTTCTATCTCATTTGTCTTTAGCGCGCATTCATTCTTTAGCTCCTTATAGCTATCTTACATCTTTCGCGCAGACCTCAGCGATGGATTTCTTCAACTTTTTCTGCCTCTCTTGCACATTTTCTATCTCATTTGTCTTTAGCGCGCATTCATTCTTTAGCTCCTTATAGCTATCTTACAGCTTTAGATGTTGGTTATAAGAGATCATATCTCTGTCTCTGATATCTTCCACAACCTACAAATGCAGATTATGCATTTCTTTGATGGGAAACATTCTCACGTTTAGTTTCAGATGTGCGAGTTGCTTCGCACCCTCAGTAAGCTCATCAGTAGGGAATATTACATTCAACACCTCTATGTGGACTAGTTGAGGTCTCATCGTTAAAGCAGGCACTTTTATTTTCCTTTGGCTTGACTCGCCTGTCCTGTCTTCGGAGTCTGATTCCCTTACTAAGTCTTGCTGGAATTGTTCCACTCTTGTTACCAGACTCTTCAGTTCTACAAGGCTCTCTATCATGCTTGCTTAGACTTCCTCTTGCTTGTTGTCCTTCAACGCAAGTGTCTCTTCAAGGTGCTCATTGAGTCGGGTTGTTATGTAGTCATAATCATCATCATACAACTACGCATCGAGAAGAGCCTTATTTTCATTCTGTTTCTTTCTTTGGGATGCTTCTGGCACGACTGTGTCGGGATTCTTCCTTTTCTCTCCTGCTAGAAAATCAACAGTTTGTTGTTGTTCTTCTCCTGGATCTTGTCCCTGATCTTGAGTACTTGTTGGATCATATTCTTGGTTCTGGTTATTTTTAGCTGCGCTTTCCTCTGATGTAGTGATCAACATCTTTGGCGGATCGATCTTCCACTCGGGCAGCCAATCTTCCATGATAAGATCAATTTTCTGTGCGTCTAATTGGTATATCCCTTCAAACCATTATGGATTATTTAGTGGTTCTCTCGACTGAATGCAAATGAAGTGAAGGTTGACTTTGAATGTCATATTGTGGATATACACAGTTGTTATTTCTTTGGTAATACACGAAGTGCATTGGATAACTTCGCATAACTGCTCATAATATGTAAACAATTGTATATTGTTGAGTCTTTTTCTTTTCGGCTTCGAGTTTTCCCACATGTTCGCAAATCTGGGTCCTTGGCAATCTCCAACGAATATCGGTACATTCTGCTGATACTTAGGCTCTTTCCAGCCTACGAATGCAATTGAAACTAACAACCAACTATAATGGAATTGATGTCCATTATCTTGTGTATCTGCAACATCATCTAGGAACTCGTTTAACATATAACTTGCCTAATTATATTGGAGTCCATCCTTGGCTTTTGTAGCTAAGGAGATTGCAGTGGCTGACATCTCGTTTGGTCTACATTTCCTTAGGACTCTCCTTGTGAGAAGTTGAATTGTGAACCTCGTAGCTTGATCCTTGATTCCAGCTGTCTAATATCCACAACTTCCCTTGAGAAAAACAAATTTACTCTTCATTCTCTTGGAAAGCTCTTTGTCTTTGTTTTTTCCTACGAATTCCACGGCGGGGTCAGCACCTCTTTTGTTCAAGTGCGTGATTATGTAAATCAGGTCTATGTTGATGTCAATCTTGCAGTCTAACAACAAGTAAACCTAGTGCATACATGAGAGTAATGTTCACACAACTACTGTGAGCTCTGGGATCCTATTAATGTGCGAAATTCACATCAAGTTCAACAATCCCGATGGTTGCAACGACGCAATCCAGTATTGCGCTTGAATTGTTTTTTGTTTGTTGGCTTCATCGTGTCTCCTACACATGTACTGGTCCGGTTGAAACTGCTGATTCTTCATTTCCTGCAGCAAGTGATGATCTGAGAACTTGCACTCTCAAATTTTACCGAGAAAATTCTCCTTTTCACACACATGACTTGACATGGGTGATAGTGGGATATCATAGTACGGATTCTTCATGAGCATCACCATGGGCACATTATCTCTTCTTGGAGGGATGTACTCTGGGATAAGCAGAATCAGCCTGTCTCGAGGTCATTCTGGAGGAAATGGATTTGGAATATCTGCGACCTTTGGCTTCTCTTTCTCAGTGGCCTTCTGCTTATCTTTCTGCTTCAGCTCTGGCATATTTCGCGGTGAACTTCTAGATGTTCCACCTCTCTCTGGGACTGCTTTCTTCACTGGCATCTTCATGACACCTTCCAAACTAGAACGTCATAATTCTCTTAATATCTCTTCTAGGATTGATTATTCAGACATACACTGTTGGATTACTCTTGCTCTTGGATGTTAAAAACTCAAAAATTATAGGAAGTAAAAATTTAAAAGTCACGGTAAAACCGATAACTATGTGGTCTTTACTATTTATAGGCACAACGAACTAAGGCACACCCAAAATCGACTAACTTAGCATTAAATGCTATGTATGTTGACCAAATATTGCTTAGATATTGGTCCTTTCCTTGCTTTTAATGTGTCTTCAACAGACGAATATGCCTTAAAAGTGGAAAAATCCGGTTCCCAAAAGTACTGTATAACAGGTATGTTACGACCAAAAACTGTAATGGTTAGTTTTCTTTTACTTCGCTGATGGTTAGGTGAACGGAGAGGTTCACTTCGCATTTTACTTGTTGTAATTTGAACTTCACAGCACTACTCCCTTCTTTTACTTCACAACTTAGCTTGTTATGTGTGCTTCGCAGCACATGTTCATATATTGTGAAAACTGCGCATTTTAACAAAACTGTTGTGTGCAGACTTTGCCCTCTGTTTTAGTGTCCAATTTCAAATTTCAACTACACTTGACACTTAAAAATTTCTTGCCTTGTTTAAATTTTGTTTATAGGAGTAGGGCCATCCCTGTAAGGCTTTAGTCTACTCCCATTGACAAGAACTTGCAAGTTTTATCCAAGTAATGTGGTTAACTGAACTGCACCACCATTAGTAACATTTTTGACAATGTATGGCCCTAACCAATCCATTTTGAATTTTCTAGGAAATTTCATAAATTTGCTATCATACGGGAGGACAAGGTCTCCTACCTAGAAGAATTTATTCTTGATGTGTCTGTCATGCCATACCTTTTCTCTGTCTTTCTGTACTTGTTGGTGAAAACCTGCAATGAAGCGATCTTCCTCCAATCCAAATAATTGTAGTAGTATTTAATCCATTGTCTGATCATCATCCATATCTGTGAATGTTGCAATTCTCAGGATTGGTACTATGTATTCCATGGGCATGATAGCTTCCTATCCATATGCTAATCTAAAAGGTGTACGACCTGTCAACTTCTTACAATTTGTTCTGTATGCCCATAATATTGTTGGTATTCTAAGATCCCAATCATCCATGTTTGTATTGCATACTTTGGACAATGCATTCTCCAATACTTTATTAAAGGATTCTACAGTGCCATTAGCTTGTGGATGATATGGTGTGTTATTTTGATGGTAGATCTAAAATTCTTTTGTTAGGGATTCTATAGTTCTACTCAGGAAATGGGTTCCCTGATCACTCATTAGAATCTTTGGACATCCAAACCTTGTCAAAATGTTCTAAAAAATGAACTGTACGGCGATAACTACGCTACAGTCCTTCACTGGTTTTTCCTCTTCCCATGTGTCTATATAATATGTAGCTATGATGATATATCTTGAGTTAGTTCGCTTCCCTAGTGGGTTAATAGGTGCTACAAAGTCAATAGCCCATTTATCAAAGGCTTGCAATGTCAATTGTGGCATTAATGGAATTTAATCTCTACGAGATGGCTTCCCTTTTCTATGGCATACATCGCACTTCCGACAATGTTCTTTTGAATCTTTGTGTATCGTAGCCCACCGTAGTCCTGATCTCAAAATTTTCTGCGTAGTATCTCTTCCTGCGTAGTGTCCTCCAGATACACATGAATGCGCTTCAACAAGTATGATGGGTCTTTCGTTTTCTAATATGCATCTTCGTAGTACTTCATCTGCTCCCATTTTGTATAATTGTCCTGCAATTATGGTAAATTCAACTGATCTTACCACTAATTGTTTCTTCTGTTGTGTAGTAAGTTCTGTAGGTTCTAATCCTATAGTTATAAATTCTACAATATCTCTGAAGTAGTCATCTGCTATATGGATAGCAAACAACTGTGAATCTGGTAGATTATCCTCCAAATTACTAGGTTCTTCTCCTGACTCGATTCTTGAAAGATGGTCAGGTCCTGTGTTCAATATTCCTGGTTTCACAATGATTTCAAAATCATATTCTTGAAACAGTAAGATCCATATGCATATTCTCCCCCCTAACACTGGTTTATTGACCAATTACTTCAAAGTTGAATGGTTAGTGAACATACAAAAATGTGGACCTAGAAGATAGTGTCTCAACTTCTGCAATGCGTACACCATATCTAAGACTTCCCTTTCTGTTGTGGTATAATTCTTCTTTGTTGAAGATATATTTCTGCTTGAAAATGCGATGGGATGATCTATGCCTCCCTCACCTGGTTGTGCCAGTACAATGCCAAGTGTTATAGAGGAAGCATCTACATCTACATGGAATGGTGTATTCTAGTCAGGAAAGACGAGAATAGGCGCTGTAACCATTTTATGTTTTAATGTGTCCAAGCCTTTTTGGAAATCTTCAGTCCAATTGTGTTATATTTTCATCATTTAATTCAATAGATCCAGGATATTAACTGAAAGAACAACATGTACAACATATCAAGCATAAGAGACAAGAGACAAGAGACACAAAACATTTCACCGGGGGAAACGAAGAAGGTGAAAAACCCCGCAACTTCCTCAGAGATAGAATAAGAATCAATACAAGGATCACCATGATCAAACCCAAGAGATAGATATCTTCAACAGCATGATCCTCCTCCACTTGTGCGCACCCTCCTCTTCTCTCACTAATGCGAAGTGAGTGAATAATAGAATGTGTAAAATGAGAGAGACACACTCTCTATTCATACACTACTTCACTTGTATTTTAACTCTAACTAGGTCGGCCCCAACTTAACCACTTAACATAATGTTGACTGGGCCGACCCCCACTAGGGTGGTCTAATAACCCTTTAACCCACATGACTCATATAGGGCCGACCCCATCAAGGTGGTCTAATAACCCGTCAAATATAAGTTACGACATTTACAATATAACTTGCGACACTTGCAAGTACAACTGACGACACTTCCAATCGGAGGAATAATACATCTCCGTTGGGGATACAATAAAGTACAAATACAATATACAAGTGAATATCTTCTAAAGTTACAAATACATCAACATCTATATCTTTGATCTGGGGAAGTTTTTTAATTTTCTTGCTTTGGTTGCATCAGAACCTTTTTCAATTTTGTGACAATTTTTGTTTGGCCTTCTTTACTGACCAACCTTCGCCAAATTTATCTTCCATGTCTTGAATGACTAGCTTTTTAATTGCATTAGAATCTTAAATAATGAGATATGGAGATGGTATCAAAATCATTGAAGGTGGGATTCCTTCAACCTATTGATAAATACTTTCCTTGTTGCTGATCTATGGATTTCCCCTGAAACCATCTCATATTCTATCCTAGTAATGTATGAACTGATACATGATCCATAAGATGGTGATGTGGAAGAGGAATTTTTTGTCCTAGGTGTTGCCAAGAATTTGGATGTCTCGACACCTTGTTCTAGATTCTTTGATGTTATTTTTAATTATTTTCTCTTGGATATTTTGGTCAACCCAGGAGTTGTTGGAGAATCAATTGATTCCCATGCTACTGGTTCACTAGTTTGTGAGGGTTTCTTACTTTTAGTTGATCGATTTTTAATGTATCTAGAAAGATATTTTATGTCAAAATCATTGTGTTTATTAACTTCCCCCACCCCCAAAATTGATGCTAATGTAGCTTTATCTATGTCGATTTCCTCTCCCTATAAATTGAAAAATAAGGTATTTGTTTGGGTTACATATCTATTAAATTTTTAAAACTATAATTAGAAACTCATAAAGAAAAATCCTAAAATCCAAATTTATACCAGTTAAAATATCTATAAATACATATTAACATACCTCTTGTCCTCCATTGCTGGTACTTTTTCCTTTGCTTGAAATTGCTTCCTCTTTCAATCCAATCCGATCCCTGCGATCTAGGATACAATCCAATCCATGCTAGAGGAAGGGAGAGCTACCACACAAGGGTGAAGTGAAGCCTTGCAATATAAGATACAATCCAATCCTTGCTAGATGAATGGCGAGGTATCGCACAAGGGAAATCTACCAAACAAGGGAGAAATGAAGGTAAGGATGTGGTTATGTGTTTGAAGTAGAGAAATACCTTTGGTGTTGAATGGAATCTCTCGGTGGCCCCTAACCTCACACAATGTTAATTCTATCTCAAGGTTTCCCTAATTCCTTCACACAATGAATGCAAACAAATAGAGTCCCTCTCTCATCAAATATCCCTCCTTCCCTACCCGGTTGAAGGTTGAACCTCCAAACTTTGAGCCTGAACCTCTCCCTGGTGGTGGTTGTTATGGCATTATGAATGTATAAGAAATATTGGGTGTGATTTTATTTGCTAGTTTTATTTCAATCCCACGATTTTTATTTTTTATTTTTTTTCACTTTCAAAAAATAGTCAATGCTAAAGCTAATGCAATAGAGCGAAGGATTTAGGCATGAATTAAGGGCATTTTAATGTAACCCATTTGGGACACATTAGTCAATTCTAATAGTGTTGATTTTGGTGCCATATTTTATGTAGGTGCAATTTTTGACACGGTAGTTGGCATATGTTGGGTATTTGACATCTTCCATAAGGATTCACTTGTTGATGATGATGAGCGCTTGTAAAATATTCACCCTAGGAGCATGTAAACACCTTACACATAGTTTGAGGAAAGATTGAGTTGAGAAGTAATTGATTGGAATATGCACCATCTTCGAGGAGCGCTTGACATGTGGACACTTAGCTTGTAGGACACACTACCTGGGGGGTTGGACATACCCTAGAGTGACAGAAAAACACTTTTCTCTGAATATTTCCATTTGGGGCTTTGTTTTTGGACTTAGTTGAGAGTTTCTAGTGTACTTGGTCCATGTTTTATTGTTGTCCTTCTTCACCATAGTGTATATAAAGGGAGGAGAGTGTCTTTATTAATAACACCTACTTTGGATCTTATATAATAATAGATGGTGTGATGTTAGTGATTTGAAAAATCTTGGAATATCATGTATTAATTTGTAACAAGGATTAGTTCTCGTGGCATGCTAGAACTAGGGTTCCTTAGCTTGTGATATTCAAGTGTTGGGTATTGTAGTTAGTTGGATGGTAGTGTGTGAATATTTTTTATAGCTTGTGTGGTGCAAGTGGGAGATATTGGGGTTTGAAAATTGGTGTGATGTTGGGTTCTTTGGAAGCTTCTAGGATTGACTTGTAGAGCTTAGTGGGATGCCTTTCTTGACTTTTGTATTGTTGGTTAGGGTTTGTAGTGATGGTGGATACCCTATCTAGGGTTTGGGATGCATTAATGATCCATTTATTTGGATGTGTTGAAAGTATTTATTCTATCAATGTGAGATGAGTTGATGTGTTGTTCTTTGTCTTCATTACTTTAATAATATGAAGTGTACCACTATTGTAAAAAAAATGTGATTACAAATCTATTTTTTCTCATCTATTGAGCAAGTTTTATGGATGTTTTAGTACATTGATTAATTAGTAAAATGAGGTGGAACACTATTATGTTTTAGCATGCTTAACAAAACTTCTATATCTGATTTGGTTTTGTTATATTTATGTTGTAATTGATGTAATTTTCAGATTATGTATTGAGATAGAAATTTCCTTGAGGACTACAAAGGGATCTATGTTTGAAGTCATTGTAGTGAATACATTATTGAGTTTGCCTAGAAGTTTTGGGAAAATTTTAAGTTTCTTGTTGGGTTATTGAAGTAATTAGTTTTAGCACTGAAGCTGAGAGCTCTATCAAGTATATCCATGGCCTCATGAAAGTGAGCAAGAAATTTCAGATTGGGTATAATTTTGAAATTTTGATAAATTAAAATAGGCTAACTATTTTTAGGTTTTAATATGCCACGCATTTTCTCTTTTGAAGAAATATTAATTCCCTTCGGCTTGACAAATGATCCATCATCTTTTATGTGTTTAATGAATAGTATATTAAGTAAGTATCTAGATAAATTTGTAGTCGTCTTATTGATGAAATATTAATTTATTCTAAAAATAAACAAGAGCATGAAGAACACTTAATATAGTTTTCCAAGTATTGAGAGAACAAGAATTGTTTGCTAAGTTTAGCAAATGTGACTTCTTTAAGGATACAATTCAATATTTAGGACATGTAATTTCTAAGGAAGGAATATCAGTTGATCCTGATAAGATTAAAGCTTTAATGGAGTGGCATGTCCCTAAAGACGTATATGATATCAGATATTTTATTGGGATTACTGGGTATTATAGAAAATTCATTGAAGGATTTTCTAAGATTGCATATCCTATCACCTCATTACAAAAGAAAGTAAAGAAATTTGATTGGAATGACAAATGTGAAAATAGTTTTAATAAATTGAAATATTTATTAACGATAGATCCTATCCTAAAAATTGTTGACCCTTATAAATACTTTGTTATATGTATGGATGCATGTAAAGAGGGTCTAGGAGGAGTATTAATGCAAGAAAATTATGTTGTAGCATATGAATCTAGGAAACTTAAAGAACACAAAAATACTATGAGACTCATGACTTAGAGTTAGCTGCTAAAATTCATGCCCTTAAGATGTGGCGACATTATCTTATAGGAAGATTTTTTTTCTAATGTCTGATAATATTAGTTTAAAATATTTATTCGACCAACAAAATTTAAATGCTAGACAGGCTATGTGGTTATCTTTCTTAAGTGAATATGATTTCAAAATTAAACATATTAAAGGGAAGGAAAATAAAGTGGATGATGATTTAAGTCATCATGCAAATCTACTGTATGTAAATGCAAGTAGTAGTTACGAGACAAATTTAGAGGAAAAAATTGAAACAACAACAAAGTTTGATAAAAATTACCAAAAATTGGAAGAAAAGACAACATAAAATGAAACTAATCATGTAAAAAAAGAATTCGGTTTGAACAGAAAAGGATTGTTGTTACATAAAAGAATATCATATATACCTAATTCAGAAGAAACTAAATTAATCATTATGAATGAATTACATAAAATACCCTATTCAGGACATCCTGGTTATCAGAAAATGATTACCATGATAAGAAAATATTTATTTTGGCCCAATATGAAAAATGAAGCTGCAGAATGCCTAACTAGATGTATTGAATGTCAGCAAGTAAAAGTTGAACATCAACATCCAGTTGGATTGCTACAACCTTTACCCATTCTAGGATGGAAATGGGAGATTATCAATATGGATTTATAACAGGTTTACCTAAAGATGATAAAAAAAAATGACTCAATTATGGTTGTGGTGGATAATCTTAGTAAAGCAAGACAATTTATTCCAGTTAAGTCTGCTTATAAAGCCATTAATATTGTTTTTATTTTTATGAAGGATATTTTTAGACTGCATCGTGTACCTAAGGTAGTCATTTCTGATAGGGATGCAAAGTTTATGGGAAATTTTTGGAAATATTTGTTTAAAGGTTTAGATACTCAATTAAATTTCAGTACCGCATATCATCCTCAGACTGATGGTCAAAATAAAAGGGTGAATTAGTTTTTAGAATATATGCTTAGAATGTATGTAATCAATAAACCAGGTAATTGGGAAGAGTATTTACATCTTGTAGAGTTTGCATATAACAATCATTTTCAAGCTTGAGCTAAATTGAGTCCATTTGAAATACTTTACGAACAAAAATGTAACACTCCAATTTCTTGGAGTAGTCTAGTGGATAGATTAATGTTAGGTCCTAAAGTATTGAAAGATATGGAACTAACCATGAAATAAGTACATCATAACTTGAAGATAGCTCAGGATAGACAAAAAAGTTATGCAGATTTAAAAAGAACTCTGAGAGATTTCCAGGTAGGAGATCATGTTTATGTGAAAGTGAAACCTAGAAAAAGTTCCCTAAGATTGGGAAAATGTGAAAAATTAGCACCCAGGTATTGTGGACCTTTTGAAATATTAGTAAAGGTTGGACCAGTAGCTTATCGGTTGGCACTACCACCTACAATAAAAGTACATAATGTTTTTCATGTTTCGATTTTAAAAAGATACGTTCATGATGCTACTCATGTGGTTGACTGGAGTGTTATTCAGGTGGAACCCGAAGGATAATTTCAAGTGGAACCAAAATGTATTCTTGACAGGAGATAACTTTTACTCCAGAACCGTACGATCAGATAGGTAAAGTTTCAATGGAAGCAACTTATTCCAGAAGAGGCTACTTGGGAATTGGAAAGAAATATGCGAGAAGCATATCCAATTTTGTTTCAGAATAATTTGGAATAACTTTAAAGTAACACCGAGGACAGTGTTAATATTAAGGGGAGGTGTATGTATATCCCAAGAACCTAAATAATTATTGTTTAAAGACCTTATGTTATTATTTTATTTTTTATATTTTGACCAAGTAAGGTCAAAATAATATGTAAAGGAATTTTTATTTAATAAATAATTATAAACTGAGAGAATCAAACTGGAGGTAGTTGTTATAGAGTGTTTGTTGACCCACATGGAGGAATGACAAGTGTCGAGAGAAAATCCCAAGTGGCAAGACTGCTTAATAAAGATTCAAATGATGCAGGAGGCATCCTCCCTAAAATCAGGTCGAGACTCAATATGGAGAATTAATGGAGCAGGTGGCTCATAAATGACCAAGTACAAGGAAAATATTATAAATATTGAACCCATCGAATGTGAAGGAGGCTCGTGATGGAGGGGAAAGTGATCTATCTTATTCAAGAGATGGAATTTTGACTAGTATTCATCCTTGTGGTTCAACAAATAGGCTTGGGGGTTTCAGATCAAGTAACTTGGTTGTTTTGGAAGTTTTGTTGGGAGGAACAATGACTTCTAGTTTTGATTCCCATCAGTTGGTTTCAGGTGTCATTATACATAATCTTATTTTGGACTAAGTTAGTATACATATTCCTATTATTGTTTATTAAATTTATTACTATTTTCTTTATTAAGTTTTGTTTTAAGACATTTATATTTATGCATCGAGTAGTTTGTAAATTATTGTTTATAAAAAAAATCATGTATTGTGTTTACACCAAATAGGACTGTAGAATAAATCATAAGTTATATTTCATGTATGAATATATATAATATATATACACACACACAGGCTTTTAAAATAGAACACAAAGAATAAGTGTATATATATATACACATAGTTTAATACCATGCTAGATACAGTTTATTTAGTCAATACCAGAACACTCATAACCTTCTAATACAGAGCCAAGAAGTATAATTTAGTACAAATTGAAATAGAATAAACAGAGCCAATAAATATCAAGTATATTTAGACTTTATAACAGATCCAAGAGACTATTATAAATCCAATATCGTTCTAAAACATAGTGGAATGGAAATAAAAGTGCATAGAGTTAATGAGAAATCTGAGAGGCATCATAAATATTAGAAGCATTATAGAATAAGGAGATACCATAACATGCCAATTAAAAAGAGATTCAACCCTGAACATTTCATTTATCAAACTGTAAGTTTATACAAGTAAATATAAACCTGAGCTGAGAGGCTTTAGACTACTATTAAAATTGAATATTCCAAAGATTAATCTACATCATCACAAAGAAGGGATTGAGCTCAATGGAGCCGAAAGGATTTTTATCTACGTATTAAAACTCAAAATCCAACCACAGATTCATATAAGAAAAATATGAAGTCTACACAGTAGCATTAAAATCAGAAGTCAAAGTTTAACCGATTGATCAAATCTCTAAGTGAGACAGTAGAAAAATAAAGATAAATCAGACTCTAATTTGATTCCCCAAATCACAGAGTCTTTGGAATACATAGAAATTACCAAAATAAAAGTATAAATACCAGAATCATTATAGGCCGACACCATGGGCGTTCTTAAGAGCTTAACTTAAAAATATATCAATAGGTTGCAGGAGGCTAAGAAGCCTTCCTCTTTGGGTTACAAAACCCCATAAACATATGAGTTTGGATACACAATATCTTGTCAACAGAGTGAAGGAATTGATTTTCATACTTGCTTGATGAAGTGAAGGTTCCAACACATAAAGTTGCGGTAAGGTCCACACTATCGAATGGATACCCAAAAAGATAACAATAAAACTAGTTTAGAAATATGGAAGTAAGAAAATATCAAAGAGTATTTAAGAACTTAAACATTGTATAAGGTTAAAAATTTACCAACGTTTTGTTAACCAAAGGTCTTGATAAACCCAGGATGTAACTAGTTCGATAAGTTGGTTCCCACTATCTCATAAGCAAGCAAGCACTGAGTCATCACTAAAACCCCAAATGGGTAAAGCCTTGTACCAATAAACATTTTTTTATTTGAAGATCAAACATAAGATGGATGGTCACCTCTCTCATCGCAAAACCACTATGTAAATGAAGCATGGTACTAGTCCATTGCATTGATTTAAAATATTTCTTCAAATTCAAACAGTAAGCAAGGAAAACTTACGGTGACTATATTTTTCTCCTCGCACAACCAAAACATAACCTCCAAGGTAGAAGTTTCCAAAACCTTCTATGAAGATAGAGCACAAAATTTGTATACAAATTGCAGAGAAAAAGAATGAAATGTAGAGCTCAACTTTGTATCTTTGATACAGCCCTATTTTTTTTCCAACTCTTCACTAAAGAAAATGTTGAATAAATCGAACTGAGCATTTTCACATTATATTGAGAAAACTATACCCTGTGACCACACTAGGGAGAAACCCTCAATAGGGTTGTTGGTGTAACCAAGAAATGAACCAGACATCAAACCAAGAAATGATAGTATCCAAGAGGTCCGAATAGACAATGAATTATTGTTCACACTTTCCAATTTGAACCAACCTCGAGGAGATATCATCCAACGATAGAGATCGAGCTTGGTGTCCAGATGGAGGGTTGACATTCCATCGCCTGAATCGAGTTTTGTTAAGTATTTAATACATCACAAGACCATATAAAGAACCCTGGCCACGCTGTCAAGTTTATATGCCATGGGTTTAATCACTAAATCAAACATTAAACACTATCACATGGCTAGAACGCAAACCTTAGCCATGCACTCAATATGAAAATATACCATAAAGATAAATATATGTTTATAACCATATCTTAAAGCTTAACATTGTTGTAAGGTCACACAAAATATTTTAAAAGGGTATATATACATATTCATATCTAGGTTATCAAAGAGACCAAGGACAAACCTTAGGTTTTGACCTAGGTCCTAACCACAACTAAATAACTAAGCTTTGATGCAAATAATTCCTAGCAATTTGAAATAGAAATAGGATGAGCATACCTAAGTTAATCCAATATTCCAAGAAGGAGGTCCATGCGCCGCTAAGCATTCAAACAAAACCTTGAGTTAGTACTTGGAAGGAAATGAAATGTGGTTATAAATATAATCATATTATCTTAAGAATGAGATCACAAGTGTTGTACATAATCATAGGGATTCCTTATATCAAACTCTAACTGTTTATAAATCCTCTTAGACAACTTAAACTTAATCTTGAGTAAGTAATTTCAGAACAATAGTTTTGAATTGTAATACATTAAGAACACTTCCTAGAGAACGTGTTTATGCTGTTAAGAAAAAGGAGTTGAGTTTTTTTTTATATAGATAAATTGGGGTTGTGACATGTTTGTACATTTATCAGAATGCACATGGGTAAAAATCTATGATTGAAATGCGTTGGGGCAGTGAGAATCCACTTCGGCCTTTCCCCAAAGAGATAGAATTCATCGAGTAGGAAAATTGGGCATGTTAACTCAAGGAGTTATAGGCCATATAAGAAATTACATAAGCATTATATACATGCGAAGTGGAACTATTGTACATTAACAATGACGAAGAATAGAAATAGAGCATTGACGTAAATACATTCCCTATTGTCAAAAATTAATATATGAGAAAATAATTTAAGAACGAAGAGCCTAGATAGGGTCAACATAAACATTCATTACAATGTTTAGCACAAAAGATAAATTTACTCATGTCATGTACATTTACACCTCAAGGATTATATATATATATATATATATATCAAGTTCACATAGTTGGCGATATATCCATTAAATTATTTTAAACAAGGAAAAAAATTAACTAGAAACCTTACATCGAACCCATAGTAGCCAGGTGTATCAACCCAATTGGATAGGATCTATGCATTTTAAATCCAGTAATAACATTTTCAAAATCACACTAGCTAAGCTAGTATTTAGACTGTGAAGTGGACTGATGTCCTCCTCAGTAGAGCAGCCATAAGAACCAATGGAAGTGCATTGAACCCTCTTTCCCAATAATGTCAGGATGGAAATAAAATCACCTGTCATTGGATATCTTGAAAACATCATCTCGGATGAGCCTGCCAAGGAGTGGAGAAAATTTGTAAACACCATGGCATAATTTAATAACTTCATATCCAGGAAGAGAATAACTTTATAGCCAAGGAGGGAAGCATTATAGCCAAGGTCATAACCAGCAATTGCAAACATAGATATATGTAACCTTCGGTAATGAAGTGGGATTGCTTCAAGTAGCAACGTAAGGAAAATTGAATGTGTCCCTTATGTGTTGTGATGGCGTACTTGACAGAAAAAGTGACAAGTAGAAATACAACAGCCACAAGTAACATGTAATGCCCTGTTCTGACTTTATCACCTGAACTATCATTGCCTATTTGTATTTGCTTATTATTGTGGAACTTAGTCAGTATGATGACACTATGAACATATGGACAAATTATTTTGCGAAAGTTATGTGTGTGAGTGTAATGTTAACATTAATAATGATGATCGTACTTTAATTTTACTCGAGCATGCAAAGTTAAATGAGATGTTTTGGTACATGAATACCAGTTTACATTTATATGTCGTATGGATGGATATGATCCCAGGTGCATGGTACATAGAAAAAATATTGCATTATTATTGTTCGTTACTAATGAAATGTATATACATGTCAATGATTGCACGATGTTCTCGATCTTATGTTTGGAGACTAACCTACAGGTTAAAAGAGCTAAGTGGTAGTTGGGTCCTACGAGGTGGGACTACCTATGGGACATGAATTATGAAATGTAAATGGTATGCAAGTAATGCATTATTGTTTAGCATGAGTATTGTGTTATTATCATGATTTGTGGGCACATGTGTGGTTTCAGGAAACTCAACCACCGAACTTGGTTATTCGATGACAAAAATTCAGTACAACATTCGCAATGCAGTCACTATGTCGATGTATACATAGTCCCTTGTTCCATAGGAGGGGTGGAGGCATTACCCACCGTTTATCCTCCAAAACTCGGATTCATGGGAGGGATGCACTATGGTGTGCTCCCCAAGGCGTGTGATGATGACTAGTGGGTGTCTGTTGGGGAATATTGGTCGATGTAGATGACACTTCCTCTTACAGGTTCTAACTAGAGTTAGGTCATGTAGTTGAAACTCCAGGGTAGTCCAACAAAGGAAGGATAGGATGTGGAAGTTAGTTGTGACTTAGGAAGAAGGAAGTAGGTAGAGAGGAATTTCATGGAAGTTTTGAAGGGAAACATAAATTACTGTGTGTGTAATGAAAACCTTTGTTTGATTCTTGTGTTGTAAATCAGTATATTTGTAGTGTCCCTTTTAATGAATTTGTAAAAACTAGGAAAAATTGCAAATTTTGGCCAATTTGACCCTTAGACTAGTATTAAACGAAATGACTCCAAATGGCTCCAAATGCTTCCAAATTGGTTCTGAATGTGTTTGGAAGGTATTAAGACATAAAATTGGGACTTATGGATTCTTGGAAACTCTCAGAATACTTGTGCAACATTCAATTACAATCAGGGAAAGATAGGGCAATTTACTAGTGAAATCGAGGTTCAAATCCCCCAAGGGTAGTGGTCAAAGATGGATCTCCAACTGCTATACAAAATTAAAAATTTCAGAACAGATACATGGTACTGTTAAAGGACTTCAATGTGTTAGGATATCTCATCATTCAGTTTTATGTTTGCATGCATGCATGCAATTGCATGCATCCTAGTCATCAGTTTGGTGTCTCCCAGCACCTAGTCCCTAGTTTGCTAGCCCTGGGAGCTTCTTTCCATTCATTTATAGCCCTCCTAGTCAGTGATGCGCCCTCCTTTCACCTACCACATGCGAAGGTTCCCTCCTTCACCTACCACCAGTGACACTTCAGTTAGTTAGATTGATTTGTGGATCTTTCCTTGATTTAAGGACTGATTGACTGGTTAGCTAACTGAAACACTTCGTTGGAACTCTAGTGAGACTAGATTTCCAGTTATGACTCCAGACAGCTCCTCATGTGCCCTCCTTGGATTCTCCTTCACTCCATTAGTGCTCCATGCACCAGTTACACCTACCTACATTCAATTGGACTCAGTTTGACACCTGGTTGACTGTTACTAGTGCATTGATGACACCATTGATCTGATGATGAGGAATTCTAGTGGAGCCAAGCTATTCCATGCAGACATATTCAAATGATCTCCTTGGTTAATTTGAATCATTCATTCATTTTTACTGCACATTGTATTGTATTCTACTTCTGAGTTCAATAGAGCACTACTGCAAGTCTTTTGCATAGTTTTGACATATTATTCTGCATGCATCTCTTGTAATGGTTGTGTTTGTTCCATAGATCTGTTGTGTTGAATTTCATATGCTATCAGAGCCATGGCAAGGACAAGACTTCTTTTCTGCAGGGATTCTTCATGAAGATTGAGTGTTTTTTCTCACAATATTGCAGCAGTGGCATGGATATTCTGCACTTGCATTCGCTATTGCTCCAAAATGTCTTCCAACTCCACAACAGAAGCCAAGAGTTTCCACATAATTCTTGGATTCGAATAATTGGATCTTCAAGCTTGCTTGATCTCCTATGCCGGGTGTGATGTAAATTGAAAAGTGTGGGTTGTCGACCTTATAGTTCTTGTTTTCTTGTGATTTGCAGGTTTTATCAACTCCTCCATTTGCATTCGCTATCATTGAGATGGACTCCTCTTCTTCAAATATACTCACTCCTTTCAACTATTTTTAATGGAAGGATGATATGGATATACTTTTGCGCTCAAAAGGCTTCTACAGAGTCACCATGGGCCTCGAAGTCGAGCCAAATACTCTCATTGAGAAATCCAAACACTTCAACAAATTGGATGAAGAATATGGTCTTCTTTGCCTCCATATTTCGAATGATCTTCATTTTCACCTCAGTGGATTGACTAATCCTAAAGCAGTGTGGGAGCAACTTGCCAAAATCTTTGGCTTGCAAGATGAGATGCGGTCTTTTCAATTGGAAAATGAATTGATTGCCTTGAACCCTGACAATTTCGAAACCATAAATGAGTTCTTCACCAAATTCAAGCATTTGGTATTGCAATTGAAGAAAAGTGGAGTTGTGAAAGAAGATAAACAATTGATTCTTTCAATTCTCACAAAAATTGGAAAATATTATTCAGTATTCGTCTCTACATTCAATTCCGGAAAGCTCACAATTCCGAATTGAAAAATGCCTACCTTAAATGGTTTCATTGAATCCTTGACAAAGGAGCATGATAAGCTTGTTCAAATGGGGTCCATATGCTCCAAACATCAATCTCTTTTCGCTGGAGGGTCCAAATATATGAATGGAAAAGGGAATCAAAATAAAGAGAAGCCAAAGTTTGATCCTTCCAAGAAAAGAGAGAAAACCAAGCAGTCGGATGAGCCATCCGGTTCAAGAAACAAGCAAAAGGGAAAAGAGGGAAAAGAGAAGACTAAATTTTATTATTGCTGTAGGGGATTTCATCTTGAAATCTCATGCATGAATAAGACCATAGATCAGACGTCCCTTCTCTTGGAGAAAAACAACATAACCCTTCCTGATGGTGCAAGGAAGAAGGAGAAAAATGATCATCCCGAAAGAGGTCATACACTCATGGCAACTGTTTCGAATTCCACAACTCTACTCATTGATTCTGGAGCTTCAAACCACATGGCTACAAATAAATATTCCCTATCACCATTTTATCCAAAAAACACCATCTCCATCCACATGGGGGATGGCTCTCAAATTTCCTCAAAGGGAAAAGGTACTATTAATTTAGAGCATGGCAGTTTCCACAATGTTCTTTATTACCCTCCTTAGCTTAGAATATTCTTTCCATATATTAGATGACACACACTGGTTCAACAAAGAAAGTTGTATTCTTCCCTAAAAAATTTGAAATTTTTGAAATTGCAAGTGGAAAACTCATTGCGGTAGGAAAAGCCAATCATGCTGCAAAAGCATACGAGTTTTCACACTTTCTTCCACATGAAAAGCCTACTGCTCTTCTAACTCATGGAAATGAGGTTAGTCGGTTATGGAATGAGAGGTTTGGACACCTAAATTATAAATATTTTCAGCTGCTACAAAACAAATCCATGGTTGATGGCCTTCTGAAGATCAAATCCTCGAAAGGAATATGTAAAGGTTGCATCATTGGGAAGCACCCTGAGCACAAGTTTGACCGAGGCAAAGCTAGCAAAGATTCTTTCATTTTGGGGCTGATACATTCTGATATCAGCAGTCCGCTACAACATACATCCATGAATGGCTCAAGGTATGTTCTGACATTCATTGATGACTTCTCCAAATTCACTTGGGTTTTCTTTCTCAAAAACAAGTCAGAAGTGCTATAAAAATTCAAGATTTTCAAGGCTTCTGTTGAGACTGGCACCGAGAGCAAGATAAAATCTCTTAGATATGATAATGGAGGTGAATATATCAAATCAGATCTGCTGCAACTTTGTGCTGAAAGTGGCATTCAAATCCAGCACACAGTTCCCTACACACCTCAGCAGAATGGTGTAGTGGAAAGGAACAACCGATCACTCAAAGAGATGGCAACCTGTATGATTGAGTCAAAAGGTTTGGCTGAAAATATTTAGGCTAAGGCTATGAATTTTACTGCATACATTCAAAACAGAGTTCCACATTCATCTTTGACAGATACTACACCTTTCGAAGCCTACACTGGTCACAAACCTGATGTGTCCAATTTTCGTGTTTTTGGCTCAACTGCTTGGGCTAGAATTCCGACTAAAAAGATAAAATATTTGGATCCACAAAGTGTTGAATGCATCCTATTGGGATATGCTGAAGAATCAAAAGGATAAAAACTCATGGATATCAGATCCAAAAAGATATTCATTGAGCAAAGTGTCATATTTGAAGAACCGCTTCAAAATCTAGAGCTAGTCGAGGAAGAAACTGCTGATTTGCTGCCTCTACAAGAAGAAGATTTTAGAGAAGATGATGAAAGTATTGGTTCTGATATTTATGATATTTTATCAGAATTTGATGAACATGAAATATCAGGTTCAAAAGATGATCCATATGTGCCCCAACACTTTCCAAAGTGGGCCCAAAATACACTCAATTCTGTTGGTTCTAACATTGGAAATCCTGCCGATCCAAGGAGAACTCGAGCAGACTTTCAAAGAGCAGGTATGAATCTTTCATTTTTTGATCCTTTTCTATCTGAGAAATATTTTTTTATGATAGTTTCATATCCTAAATCATACTATCATTCCCACCGAGACCCAAGATGGCAAACTGCCATAGATGAAGAATACGGTTCTCTTCAAAAGAATGCTACATGGGAGCCATTTTCTCTTCCACTTGGGAGAAAATTAGTCCAATGTAAATGGGTTTACCGCAAAAAGGTTGATGCTGATGGCTCAACCTGAAAATACAAAGCTAGGTTGGTTGCAAAAGGTTTCTCCCAAGTCCAAGGAGTGGACTACAGCAAAACCTTTGCACCGGTTGCAAAGATGGATTCTATATGCCTAGTTTTGGCAATTTCCGCATCTAAGCACTGGGAAGTACACCATATGGATGTGAAGAGTGCATTTCTCCATGGAGATATGAAAGAAGAAATTTACATGAAGCATCCAGAAGGATACATATCAGATCCAACATTAGTGTGCATACTGAAGAAATCATTGTATGGATTAAAACAGGCCCCAAGAGCTTGGTATGCAAAGATGGACTCCCTCCTTCTGTCACAGAATTTTGCAAGATGCAAATCAGATCCAAATGTGTACCTACATAAAAATGAAGTTAATTTTCTGATTATAGTTCTTTATGTTGATGACCTTCTGATTACAGGTAGCACTCTTACTTCAATCGACAAGCTAAAAACTGCCTTAAATCTAGCTTTTGACATGAGTGAATTGGGCTTGTTGAAGCAATTCCTTGGGCTTGAGATTGCTCAAGACTTTGATGGGATCACCATATATTAGAAAAAATATGTTTCAGACTTGCTAAAAAAATTTAATATGTCATATTGTAAGGCAACACCATTTCCATTCCTCTCAGGAATCAGTCTTGAGGAGGGAGATTCTACATCGCTTGTAGTTTCGACACTTTATCGACAGTTGATTGGATCTCTTCTATAATTGACACACTCTAGGCCTGATATTTCTTATGTCGTGAGTGTTGTATCAAGATATATGCAGCAGCCCCATGAGCTCCATTGAAGGGCAGCCAAAATAATCTTGCACTATGTGCAGGGTACTAGACATTTTGACATACACTATACTGCAGATTCTGAGCTAGATTTGGTTGGATTCACTAATTCAGATTGGGTGGGTGATAGCATTGATCGGAAGTCCACTTCCGGATATGTTTTCATGATTGGAACTGGGACTATTTTCTGGTCAAGCAAAAAGCAGGCATCCATTTCCTTATCTTCAGCAGAGGTAGAGTATCGAGGAGCAGTCAATGCTTGCATTTAGGCAGTTTGGTTGCAAGGTATTCTAGCAGGGTTTGATTTTGGTAGCACCACTTCGACTGTCATCTTTTGTGACAATCAAAGTTCTACCAAGATCTCAACATATCCAGTTTAGAGACAGAGGACCAAGCACATTGAGATCCACATGCACTACATCCGAGAGCTTGTGAATGACAGAACCATTGTTTTGCAATATTTCCTTACTGACGAGCAAATTGCAGACATATTCACCAAGAGCTTCACTGAGAAGAAGTTCTCTTACCTCCATTCACTATTGGGGGTGATTTCCATTATGGTGGAGACAGATTAGATCCTTCTATGTTCAGCTTGAGGGGGGGATTTCTTCCCACTGGGTTTTCCCTCTTTCCTCACTTAGATTTTTTCTAGCATTTTTGGATTATTGTATTGGGGTGACCTTTGGTCTCAGTAACCAAGGCCCTATCCTTCATTATTTTTTACATCATAGTATAAATTGTGGGCTGGTGTTAGGATATCTCATCATTCAATTTTATGTTTGCAGGCATTTTGCATGCATTCTGCATGCATGCATTCCGCATGCAATTGCATGCATCCCAGTCATCAGTTTGGTGTCTCCCAGCACCTAGTCCCCAGTTTGCTATCCTTGAGAGATTCTTTCCATTCATATATATCCCTCCTATTCAGTGATGCACCCTCCTTTCACCTACCACATGTGAAGGATCCCTCTTTTACCTACCACCAGTGACACTTCAGTTAGTTAGCTTGATTTGTGGATCTTTCCTTGATTTAAGGACTGATTGACTAGTTAGCTAACTGAAACACTCCGTTGGACCTCTAGTGAAACTAGATTGATAGTTCTGATTCCAGTCATCTCCTCATACACCCTCCTTGGATTCTCCTTCACTCCATTAGTGATCCATGCGCCAGTTACACCTACCTGCATTCAGTTAGACTCAGTTTGACACCTAGTTGACCGTTACTAGTGCATTGATGACACCACAAATATGATGATGAGGACTCCTAGTGGAGTCAAGATATTCCATGTAGACATATTCGAATGACCTCCTTGGTTAATTCGAATCATTCAGTCATTGTGACTGCACATTGTATTGTATTCTACTTCTGAGTTCAATAAAGCACTGCTGCAAGTCTTTTGCACAGTTTTGACATATTATTCTGCATGCATCTCTTGTAATGGTTGTGTTTGTTCCATAGATGTTTGTGTTGAATTTAATATAATGGGCTCCCAAATACATCATCAATCAGTTTCTAAAGACTTCTGCAACTCCCATAAATCAGAGGTTTGTGGACATGTCTTCACATAGGGGGAAATGCTAGTAAACTTCACCACTTGCTATGAAATTTGAGATTTATGTTCCAAATGCTTATGAAATGCATATGAAACTTCTTCCAGAAATTAATTACCATCCATACATCATAAAAATAATATATATGAACTTATACAAGTCTAAATAGAGCAACTTCAAGCTTTCATAACAAGATGTAGGGAAAATGGCACCATTTATGCATTGTTTGGTATTTTTACATAGTTCCACTTGGTATTTTGACATGAGAGTCTTCTGAGAATTAAATACAGAGTATATATATCATAATACAAATAAATGGGGCTAAAATATCTCCCCCAAAGAGAACAACATCTCACCAAGTGCGCCCTTCCTCCAAGAGCCAAAATATGAAGAGAAAAGTGAGAAAGGTGTGGAAGCAAGTTGAGGATGAGAATGTCACAAGATGCCCTGTAGCTTCAACTTGAAAAAAATTAATCCATTGTAGCTCCAAATTAAATGTCTGAATGGCCTCTACAATTTCCAATTAGGATGGGAATATTTCACCCTTGAAATTGGTACTAAGGAAAGTAGAGTAAACACTCCACAAGCATAGACAAGCTATGCTCTCCAATATGAAAAATGAGAAATGATAAAAATACACTCTCCTTATTTCTTCTTTTCTTTTATAAACTTCTCAAGTCATCCATGGGTCGAATTCCTTCCAAAATCTTCATTCCAACTCAAGTTGGGAAGAGATTCCAATGTGTGCCACTTGTCCAACAATTCCTAGTCTCCATCTTCCCTCAATTAAAATGGGTGTCTCTTTGGATGCCCTAACTCCCTTGTGCGCCTTCTTGGAGGCTATTTTTATCCCTGACATGTCATATATGTCATATGTCAGCATTCAGGTCTGATTTGTGTCATACGTTTCATAGCATCTTCATCATTGTTGTCATAGAAGCTAGGGAATCTATCCCAAGTGTCTCAATATCACTCAAATGCCTCTTCCTCTTCCATGGAAGTTACTCTTCCACTACAATTCGAACTTCATTGAGTCATTCCAAGTATATTGACCTTCCAACTCCCCAAGAACATTAGACTCCACCTTGGATTTGAATGGGTGAGAATAGGATGCCATGTGGCATGAGGAATCTAGCTTTGTGTGGGTCCCACACCACCAATGTGTATCCATGACCAAGTGCCACCTTATTTTCCTATCATAAATATTTATTTAAGTCATTTTTATATATTTATGTAAATATAATGTCCATTTGGGGTTTTATAGTATCCTTATTCCAAATCTAATGTTTCCACCCCAACCTAGGAAACTAGTAGATTGGTGGAATTTTCTCTTTCGAGATTTATTTGAATGGGGACATTACAGTCCTCCCCACCCAAGATTGCTTGTCTTCAAGCAATTTAGAACATGGATGTTGAAGAACCTGCTTTATTTCCAAAACTTTGATTCCAAATCTTTCTTTCCCCAATTTTTTTTGAAACCAACGAGACTAAAAATTATTCCAGGGTCCCATTGCTTGTATTGCACTCCAACAATTAGGAGTGCTCTCCAACCCATACCATTAGGAAAGAGAATTCACGGATCCCATTTCCTTGTATGAATTCTTCCAATCATCATAAGTACAAAATATATACCATCAAAGTACATAGAAACATAATAAAAATGTACATCAAGGAGGTGCCTCATCAAATAATCATGAAAGTGCTTATACCTCCAAGCAAGTAGACCACCATTTTCCAAGTGCAGACAAGCATCAAGTGACCAATCAAATTTTCTCCAATGACATAGGTGAGGATCCCATGTCCTATAATGCTTCTCCAAAAAGATGTATGATGCATCAAAATAATCAGACATGTATTCTTTCATCCAAGAAGTGAATGAAGAATGTCCACTAAAATATGAACCAAGTAGGGAGCAAAGAAAAAAATGAGCCTTCAATGGGCTCACATAAGTACCATTTATGCATCCATGGATATTTGTATCATCAAGAAATAAAAAGGGATTTTGCTTCCAATAAAATTTTTCTCCAATCATATATCTCTTCACCCAAGTAGTTAATGAAGTTCCTCCCACAACAATTGAACTAAGCAAGGAGCAAGGAAAATCATGAGTCTTCAAGTGGATCAAGTGAGCATCATAAGTGCATCCAAAGATCTGTATCATCATAAGGTAAAAAAGGATGCTTATGAAAATGTAAATAATGATGTGCTCTATTCATGTCATCATCAAAAGGAGAGGTAGGAGTTTCACACTCCTCATGTGGCACCATCAAACAAAACATTTCACCCATACTTCATTAGGATGAATGCTGCAAAATAGGGAAGTGTAAGATGTAGGAGAATGAACTAACTCACCCAAATGATCAGAATATGAAAAAGTGTCATCATTTGTAGGCTCCATAAGGGTAGGATCATGCACATCCCTCAAAAGGGAAAAAATTTCCTCTTCCTCTATTGCTTCATATACTTCACCTATTTCAGAACTAGGTGGCTCATGGGTCTCCTCCTTTCACTCCTTCAAGCAAGATGATGCATTTTTCCCCTTGGTTTCCTTAAGATCAATATATTTGGAGTATCGTTTTGAATAAAACCCAAAAAAATATCTTCAAGTAGGAAATACATGCATTCCCTGAAGCTTCAGATATTTCACTGCTCTTTTCACTCACACACATATGACTTTCTTTCCAATGTATTTTGCAAGAAAGGCATAGACATTTCTTCACTAACTCCACATCTTCATTTTTGGGCCTATTTTCAAACACCCAATCAGCAAAGCCTTCAAAAGGAATGGCCTTTTGTGTATCTCCCTTGTACACATCAAGATATGCCTGATATTGTTGGGGCAAGGTTTTACATGTTGCTCTCAATATTTGTAATTCATTCATAGAATTATCCTTTGGTAGTGTGACAAAATCATATTCATCAGATTCAAAGTTATAAGAATAACCCTCATTCCTTATGAAATTTTAATAAGTGTTGCATGATGGCACCTCTTCCTCATACCATTCACATTCTTCTTCATATTGCTCATAAGCATTGTACTCATATGATTCATCATAATAGTAAGACATGGATGCCAATTAATATTAAAGGAATGATATTGATTCACAGGTGCAAGGACTATGCTCTGATACCAATTGTAGTGTCCCTTTTAATGAATTTGTAAAAACTAGGAAAAATTGCAAATTTTGGCCAATTCGACCCTTAGACTAGTATTGACCGAAATGCCTCCAAATGGCTCCAAATGCTTCCAAATTGGTGATGAATGTGTTTGGAAGGTATTAAGACATAAAATTGGGAGTTATGGATTCTTGTAAACTCTAAAAATACTTCTTCAAGATTCAATTACAATCAGGGAAAGATAGGGCAATCATACTAGTCAAATTGAGGTTCAAATCCCGTAAGGGTAGTGGTAAAAGATGGACCTCCAAATGTTGTACAAAATTCCCAAATTTTAGAAAAGAGACATGGTATTGTTAAAGGAATTTAATGGGATCCAAAATACATCATCAATTAGTTTCTAAAGAATTCTACAACTCCCATAAATCAGAGGTTTGTGGGCATGTCTTCACATAGAAGGAAATGCTAGTAAACTTCACCACTTGCTATGAAATTCGAGATTTATGTTCCAAAGTATTATGAAATGTATTTGAAAATTATTCCATACATTAATGAACATCGATACATCATAAAAATCACAGAGATGAACTGATACAAGTCGAAATAGAGCAACTTCAAGCTTTGATAACACGATGTAGGGAAAATGGCACCATTTATGCATTGTTTGGTATTTTTACATAGTTCCAATTGGTATTTAGACCTAAGAGTCTTGTGAGAATTAAATACAGAGTATATATATCATAATACAAATAAATGGGGCCACAATATCTCCCTCAAAGAGAAAATAATCTCAGCAAGTGTGCCCTTCCTCTAAGAGCCAAAATATGACAAACCATGCTCTCCAATATGCAAAATGAGAAATGATCAAAATCCAATATTCTTATTTGTTATTGCCTTTTATAAACTTCTCAAGTCCTCCATGGGTCGAATTCCTTCAAAAATACTCATTCCAACTCAAGTTGGGAAGAGATTCCAATGTGTGCCACTTGTCCAACAATTCCTAGTCTCCATCTTCCCTCAATTCAAATGGGTGTCTCTTTGGATGCCCTAAATCCCTTGTGAACCTTCTTGGAGGCTATTTTTAGCCCTGGAATTCCATATATGTCAAATTTCAGCATTCAGATTTGATTTGTGTTAGAAGTGTCATAGAATCTTCATCATTGTTTTCATAGAAGCTAGGGAATCTAGCCCAAGTGTCTCAATATCTCTCAAATGCCTCTTCCTCTTCCATGGAAGTTACTCTTCCACTACAATTTGACCTTCATTGAGTCATTCCAAGCATATTTACCTTCCAACTCCCCAATAACATTAGAATCCACCTTGGATTTGAATGGGTGATAATAGGATGCCATGTGGCATGAGGAATCTAGCTTTGTGTGGGTCCCACACCACCAATGTGTCTTCATGACCAAGTGCCACCTTATTTTCCTATCATAAATATTTATTTAACCCCTTTTTATATATTTATGTCAAGATAATTTCCATTTGGGGTTTTATAGTCTCCTTATTCCAAATCTAATGTTTCCACGCCAACCCTAGGAAACTAGTAGATTGGTGGAATTTTCTCTTTCGAGATTTATTTGAATGGGGACATTATAGTCCTCCCCACACAAGATTTCTTTTCCTCAAGCAATTTCGAACATGGATGTTGAAGAACCTACTTTATTTCCAAATATTTGCTTCCAAAGTTTTCTTTCCCCAAAAAAATTTGAAACCAATGAGACTAAAAATTATTCCAGGGTCCCATTGCTTGTATTGCAATCCAACAATTAGGAGTGCTCTCCAACCGATACCATTAGGAAAGAGAATTTATGGATCCCATTTCCTTGTATTCATTCTTCCAATCATCATAAGTACAAAATATATACCATCAAAGTACATAACAACATAATAAAATTGTACATCAAGGAGGTGCTTCATCAAAGAATCATGAAAGTGCTTATACCTCCAAGCAAGTAGACCACCATTTGCCAAGTGCATACAAGCATCAATTGACCAATAAAATTTTCTCCAATGACATAGGTGAGGATCCCATGTCCTATAATGCTTCTCCAAAAAGATGTAGTATGCATCAAAATAATTAGACATGTATTCTTTCATCCAAGAAGTGAATGAAGAATCTCCACTAAAATCTGAACCAAGTAGGGAGTAAAGAAAACAATGAGCCTTCAAGGGGATCACATAAGGACCATTTATGCATCCATGGATATGTGTATCATTAAGAAATAACAAGGGATGTTGCTTCCAATAAACATTTTCTCCAATCATATATCTCTTCACCCAAGTAGTTAATGAAGTTCCTCCAACATCAATTGAACTAAGCAAGGAGCAAGGAAAATCATGAGTCTTCAAGTGAATCAAGTGAACATCATAAGTGCATCCATGAATATATGTATCATCATAAGGTAAAAAAGGATGCTGATGCAAATGTAAATAATTATGTGCTCTAGCCATGTCATCATCAAAAGGAGAGGTAGGATTTTCACACTCCTCATGTGGCACCATCAAAAAGAAACTTTTCACCCATACTTCATTAGGATGAATGTTGCAAAATAGGGAAGTGTAAGATGTAGGAGAATGAACCAAATCACCCAAATGATCAGAATATGAAAAAGTGTAATCATTTGTAGGCTCCATAAGGGTAGGATCATGCACATCCCTCAAAAGGGAAAAACTTTCCTCTTCCTGTACTGCTTCTTCTACTTCACCTATTTCAGAATTAGGTGGCTCATGGGTCTCCTCCTTTCGCTCCTTCAAGAAAGATGATGCATTTTTCCCCTTGGTTTCCTTAATATCAATATATTTGGAATCTCGTTTTGAAGAAAACCCAAAAAACTCTCTTCAAGTAGGAAATACATGCATTCCCCGAAGCTTCATATATTTCACTGCTCTTTTCACTCACACACATGAATTTCTCTCCAAGGTATTTTGCAAGAAATGAATAGACCTTTCTTCACTAACTCCACATCTTCATTTTTGGGCCTATTTTAAAACACCCAATCAGCAAAGTCTTCTAAAGGAATGGACTTTTGTGTATCTCCCTTGTACATATCAAGATATGCCTAATATTGTTGGGGCGAGGTTTTACATGATGCTCTCAATATTTGTAATTCATTCATAGAATTATCCTTTGGTAGTGTAACACACTCATATTAATAATATTCAAAGTCATAAGAATAACCCTCATTCCTTATAGAATTGTAATAAGTGTTGCATGATGGCACCTCTTCCTCATACCATTCACATTCTTATTCATATTGCTCATAAGCATTGCACTCATAGGATTCATCATAATAGTAAGACATGGCTGCCAATTATTATTAAATGCATGATATTAATTCACAGGCCCAAGGACCATGCTCTGATACCACTTGTAGTGTCCCTTTTAATGAATTTGTAAAAACGAGGAAAAATTGTAAATTTTGGCCAATTCGACCCTTATACTAGTATTGACCGAAATGCCTCCAAATGGCTCCAAATGATTCCAAATTGGTTATGAATGTGTTTTGAAGGTATTAAGACATAAAACTGGGACTTATGTATTCTTGGAAACTCTAAAAATACTTCTTCAAGATTCAATTACAATCAGTGAAAGATAGGGAAATTTACTAGTCAAATTGAGGTTCAAATCCCCCAAGGGTACTGGTCAAAGATGGATCTCCAAATGCTGTACGAAATTCCAAAATTTCAGAACCGATACATGGTATTGTTAAAGGAATTCAATGGGATCCCAAATACATCATCAATAAGTTTCTAAATATTTCTGCAACTCCCTTAAATCATAGGTTTGTGAGCATGTCTTCACATAGGGGGAAATGCTAATAAACTTCACCACTTGCTATGAAATTCGAGATTTATATTCCAAATTATTATGCAATGTATATGAAAATTCTTATAGACATTAATGACCATCCATACATCATAAAAATTGTAGATATGAACTGATACAAGGCGAAATAGAGCAACTTCAAGCTTTCATAACAAGATGTAGGGAAAATGGCACCATTTATGCATTATTTGGTATTTTTACATAGTTCCACTTGGTATTTCGACCTGAGATTCTTTTGAGAATTAAATATAGAGGATATATATCATAATACAAATAAATGGGTCCACAAGAGCTCCCCCAAAGAGAACATTATCTCACCAAGTGCGCCCTTCCTCCAAGAGCCAAAATATGAAGAGAAAAGTGAGAAAGGTGTGGAAGCAAGTTGAGGATGAGAATGTCATGAGATTCCCTGTAGCTTCAAACTGAAACAAATTACTCCATTGTAGCTCCAAATGAAAGGTTTGAATGGCCTCTCCAATTTCCAATTAGGATGGGAATCTTTCACCTCAAAATTGGTACTAAGGCAAGTAGAGTAAACACTCCACAAGCATGGACAAGCTATGCTCTCCAATATGCAAAATGAGAAATGATGAAAATCCACTCTCCTTATTTGTTCTTGTATTTTATAAAATTCTCAAGTCCTCCATGGGTCGAATTCCTTCCAAAATCCTCATTCCAACTCAATTTGGGAAGAGATTCCATTGTGTGCCACTTGTCCAACAATTCCTAGTCTCCATCTTCCCTCAATTCAAATGGGTGTTTTCTTTGGCTTCCCTAACTCCCTTGTGTGCCTTCTTGGAGACTATTTTTAGTCCTGACATGTCATATATGTCAGATGTCAACATTCAGCTCTGATTTTTGTCGTAAGTGTCATAGCATCTTCATCATTGTTGTCATAGAAGCTACGGAATCTAGCCCAAGTGTCTCAATATCTCTCAAATGCCTCTTCCCCTTCCATGAAAGTTACTCTTCCACTACAATTCGACCTTCATTGAGTCATTCCAAGTATATTGACCTTCCAACTCCCCAATAACATTAGACTCCACCTTGGATTTGAATGGGTGAGAATAGGATGCCATGTGGCATGAGGAATCTAGCTTTGTGTGGGTCCCACACCACCAATGTGTCTCCATGACCAAGTGCCACCTTATTTTCCTATCATAAATATTTATTTAACCCATTTTTATATATTTATGTCAAGCTAATGTCCATTTGGGGTTTTATAGTCTCCTTATTCCAAATCTAATGTTTCCACCCCAACCTAGGAAACTAGTAGATTGGTGGAATTTTCTCTTTCAAGATTTATTTGAATGGGGACATTACAATATTATGTTGTGTCATAGATTATTATGATCTGAGTTAGTGGTAGTAGGTACCCTTCCTTGTAATTGATTGATTAAAATAATGTGAACATAAATATAATGATATAAAATCTTAAATACTTAACTCTTACAATAACTAATGATGCTAAGGTAATTATGTTATATGTATGCTTGTCCTCCTTGCCTGGAATATTATTATTATTAATTAGCATGTATTCATATGAGAGATGTTGTTGCTTATAGTACATATCCGACCTGTGCATACGCTAGCCATGATGCACACTTTGCACATGTACACTAGTATCGATATGCAAATACTTGACATGTTAAATAATTGTATAAGTTGTCGTGAATAACTAAGTTAATTGTGTATTGCTCCAATACAGATAATGAACGTTCAAGTTACTAAGCATATGTTAACATTTTAATAAGTAATTGATTAAGTATCGTCAATTAGAATTGTCGTAAGGAAATTGTCATGAATAAACATAAATATTGTTCCATATGCATCAGTAGAATGGTATTGTTTAATTGTTATCATGATTGTTTAAAACCCTTAAGGGTATTTGTTTACAAATACAAGAATACTGTGTTGGTACTAGGGTACTCGTTGGTTAAAGAAACAAATATTATTATTATTTATTAATCACTAATTATTATTGTTATTATTTAATTAATATTAATAATGATAACATTTTTCTTTACTATAAACCATAGTGGATCAACTAAATTATTATAGGGATTATTGAGTTAAGTAATTATTAATAGGATTAACCGAAGCATTCATGAACAGTAGGATGGAATTAAAAATAATATTTTTATTAACATGTATTACCATGTAAGACATCAAATCCGGATGGATAACACATTTAAGACACCCACAACTACCAAATTGAAAAGTCAGCAATAATAACTATTAAATTATTATGTTATTCAAACATATTCAATATTTAAAATGGTGAATGGAATTCGTAATTAACCCATCGTTTCATGAAGATCCTAAATGAACATATCAAGAATTATTAATGAATGTGCAGTCAAATCACTTAATTGAAATAAATTGACATTAATGCCATTGAATTGCTCGAGAAAATAAGTACATAAGGATATAATATTTTATTATGATTGGAATTCTAAACAAGAAGGCAAATAAATGTTTTGGGGTTTGGAGGGATTTGATGGGGGGCAATGGAGTAAGCCCAAAGGCTTGAGTAGGAGAAAAATAGTATTTAGGTGAGAACTTACGGGTTAGAAGGGGGTTGGTTCTTTTGGGAGTAAATTGGTTGGGAATTGGAAATATTTTTTTGAAGGGAAATATTCTAAGGAGGGGGACAAATCGAGGTTGGGAGGAAAGGCATGATTCTTGGAGAAACAACAGAGGAGGTTTGTTTCTCATTGTTTCAGGGAAACATTGAACTAGTTGGACTGGTTGTACTCAAGTTTTGGGCTCGGGGGTCCAAGAAACATAGTTTCTTGGAGCTAGGAAGTCGACGAGACTTTCCTAGTTGGCAGGGTGGTAAACCTGGTTTGGAAGGTTGAGTTTTTGCTATCCTACAGGTATTTTACTTGTATGAAATTACAATTTTTACATTTAGGAAATGATATAACTATATAAAATGATGCTTATACCTGTTCATATTTGATTTCTACTTATTAGAATTGTTATCTACATCAGAAACACAAGATTTTATTGTTATCTGTATCAAAAACCTTGGATTTTACAAAAACACTAAAACAAACGGAAATACTCAAAACAAAATAACTTAAACAAATTGCAAATTGTTAGAAAATTTCAAATTGCTAGGTTTTCATTAAATAAAACTAAGGACGTGGAGAGTTCCTTACACATGGTATCAGAACCAAAGACTAAAAATCTAGGACCTTAGGGCGTATTTACGCCTAGAATTACTATGAAATTTACCAAAATATACAAACAAATACCTTCTACAACCTAGCTACAACTTGACCAGAAAATTCTGAAATTTGCTGTGTAAACATATAATCCTAAAGCTAGACAAAAAAAACTTGAACATAAAATTCTGAAACAAAACCACCAGAGGTTGCTTGTGGCTTGGAAGAAAGTGTGATTTAGAACATAATTTGGGACAAGGAAGCTTGTTCCATAGTGTAGTGCATCTTGGGAGGAAGGGGGAAGGCTTTCTTAACCTGCAGCCTCCATAGATCAAATCCTTTCCTTAAACCTGTGTGAAAATCCATTTACCTACAATAAGGAAGAAAGAAAGGAGACAACATGAACAACGTGATTAGTAATAATAATAATAACATATATATATATATATATATATATATATATATGAGATCCTCATGGTTCAAAAAAAAATAGTTTCTTGATGCAGGCATTAGAATATATACAGTCCTCATGTAGTCTATGTAAAACTAATTGATACAAAAAAGGGTGTAGCTCCAAGATTAGGGTATCATTGCTCAAGTCACAGACTTTGAATGTTGGGTCACATTCATGTAGGAGAGGTCACGTTAAATTCTCTGGTTGCAGTTGCAAAACCGAGAGGGAGGGCATAGCCCATATCTTTGCATGCTTGAGTAAGGGAGAAACCCAAACACCGGTGAAAAACATCATGGGTATGAATGCTCACCTCACACACACATAAAACATCACGGAGTATTAATGATCACCTTATGCGAAGGTAAAACTTTTGGATTTCATGAGAATGAGGACAAAGTCACACAAAGAGTGATCTAGCTCAAATTTGGGCTTGGACGCAAAGGATTAGGGTTGTATTTTGAAAACAAGATTGGCATGTGTGAGGGTGTTGTAGCATCAAGGAATTTTTTTCTTTTAAACGGTGTTCAAATACTAGTTAAAAAGAAAACATTTTCATTTCCCTACCCAAATGCATGAGATATGAGAAACAAAATGTGTAGGTATGAGGGATCACACATAGGAAGTAGTGAAAATGAGAGATGGTTGATTACGTACAGGTCCATACATGGATTATATAGGAATATTCAAATATATATATATATATATATATATATATATATAGAGAGAGAGAGAGAGAGAGAGAGAGAGATTATGTATGTAATATATGTATAGTGTTGTCATCAAGAGATATCACATAAATTAAACACAGGCATTAACCTCAAACAATACCCAGGTAATATTCATGCATACTCGACTGAAAAATGAAAGCAATGTAGAAAAAAATGGGACTGCGAGAGAGAGAGGGAGATGCCATGGTGAGGCCTCCTGTAGCTCGTTGATCGCATATGCGCTAGGTATGTAGCTAGCATCCAAGCATACCAATGTTACCATACTTTACAGCTCATCCAAGGGATGAACTCAATGCCTTGGTTCACACCGAGAGGAAGAGAGGGAGGGAAGCAGTGCTACTACTCCTAATGGGAGAAGGGGGATCTAGTTGCGATGCCTCCCTCTACAACTCTGCAAACCGGGTTCAAAAAACAATATAGATATAAAACACAAAAATAAACACTAATATACTGCGTGAGAGTGCAGGGAGGCATGGAAACTCAAGCTAACCCACAAAAGGATGCATGGAGAGAAGGAAGAAAGGGCCGAGCCAAAGGTCGCTCCAGTAAAACAATATATATATATGTACAAAAGATAATGTGGTTGCTTCCAAACTCCAAAGGAAATAACACCAAACAATAAAACAAACAGATAACCTCTTCCTAGAAATAAACAAGAGAGAAGAGGGTAAAAAGGATGTTGATATGGCTCATGAAAACCATGGATGCAAGCAGATAAAGCATGGCTCTCTGCAGATAGCATTACCACTCACCATGCTACAGGACAAGGGGAACATTAGGGCATAACGGGGTTGTTAGGTGAGTCCGTCTAGCATGTGGGCCACAGTCGCAACTAGCAGTCGAAAGAAATGGAGGGAGGCATAACCAGGACTCTATCCTAGTGCACCATCTAGCCTGGCCTTTAGATTATATAGCTTCTCGTGAAGTCTAAATATACCAATGTTTCCACAATTGGAAGCTCTTCTCCTCTTTGTGAAATTCCACAGGTGGAGATCACTTTAGCTTGAACAAACCTCACAATTTCACTCAATAATTGCAGAGAAGAATATACAGAAGATGATCAAAATTCACACATGAAACTCAAAGAATGTGGTAAACTGTTGTTGTTACATTCATCAATTGTAAGCTGGAAAAACAATGAGAGTATAATAGAATGAATTCAATATCATCCAAGGTGATTCGAATTCTCCTCATGGTATGGATTGGAATGCATTGGAACCATCTCCCAATCAGGTGTAGTGGCCACCGATAGTCAAAGATCAGTCAATGTGAGTCTAACTGAGTCTATCTGATGCATGTGAGAACAAATCTAGGGAAGGAGACTCCAAGGAGGGCGCAGACAAGCTGTCAGTGGTCAAGTAGAGCTAATCTAGTCTCTGTAGCATACAATCTAAGAGCTACAGTCAGTTAACTGAGTAATCAGTCCTCAAATCAAGGAAATGATCCCCAAATCATTGGAAGAGGGCGCAATTGTACTCCGGTGATGGAAACAAGGGCGCATTAGTGGCTAGGAGGGATAATACAGAGCAGAAACAGGATCCAAGGGGGCCAAAAATAAGGACTAGGTGCTGGGAGACTACCATACTAATGACTGGATGCATGCAGTATGCATCCATGCATGCAATGCACGCAAATACAAATGATGATGGTGAGAATATTCCAACACCCCCCGCAAGTCGGACTATGAGGAAACACATGAATTGAAAAACAGTAGGGCCCTGGTAACTAAGACCAAAGGTCACCCCATACAACAATCTAAACAAAAATGTGAGGAAAGAGGGAAAACCCAGTGGGAAGAAAGCCCCCCCTCAAGGTACCATGTGAAATTCCAAAGGTGGAGATCACTTTAGCTTGAACAAACCTCACAATTTCACTCAATAATTGAAGAGAAGAATATACAGAAGATGATCAAAATTCACACATGAAACTCAAAGAATGTGGTAAACTGCTTTTGTTACATTCATTAGCTGTAAAATAGAAAAAAGATGAGAGTACAATAGAATGAATTCGATATCATCCAAGGTGATTCAAATTCTCCTAAAGGTATGGCTTGGACTGCATTGGAACCATCTCCCAATAAGGTGTAGTGGCCACCGATAGTCAAAGATTAGTCAATGTGAGTCTAACTGATGCATGTGAGCACAAATGTAGGGAAGGATACTCCGAGGAGGGTGCAGACCAGCTGTCAGTGGTCAAGTAGAGCTACTCTAGTCTCTGTAGCAGTCAATCTAAGAGCTACAGTCAGTTAACTGAGTAATCATTCATCAAACCAAGGAAATGATCCCCAAATCATGGAATTCACTGATAGATATCCTAAATCATTGGAAGAGGGCGCAGTTGTACTCCGGTGATGGAAACAAGGGCGCATTAATGGCTAGGAGGGATAATACTGAGCAGAAACAGGATCCAAGGGGCCCAAAAATAAGGACTAGGTGCCGGGAGACTACCATACTAATGACTGGATGCATGCAGTATGCATCCATACATGCATAATGCATTAAATGCATGCAAATACAAATGATGATGGTGAGAATATTCCAACACCCCCTGCAAGCTGGACTATGAGGAAACACAGGAATTGAAAAATAGTAGGGCCCTGGTAACTGAGACCAAAGGTCACCCCGTACAACAATCTAAACAAAAATGTGAGGAAAGAGGGAAAACCCAGTGGGAAGAAAGCCCCCCCTCAAGGCACCATGTGAAATTCCACAGGTGGATATCACTTTAGCTTGAACAAACCTCACAATTTCACTCAATAATTGAAGAGAAGAATATACAGAAGATGATCAAAATTCACACATGAAACTCAAATATTGTGGTAAAATGTTGTTGTTACATTCATCAACTGTAAGCTGGAAAAACGATGAGAGTACAATAGAATGAATTCGATATCATCCAAGGTGGTTTGAATTCTTGTCAAGGTATGGCTTGGACTGCATTGGAACCATCTCCCAATTAGGTGTAGTGGCCATTGATAGTCAAAGATCAGTCAATGTGAGTCTAACTGATGCATGTGAGAAAAAATCTAGGGAAGGAGACTCCAAGGAGGGTGTAGACCAGGTGTCAGTGGTCAAGTAGAGCTACTCTAGTCTCTGTAGCAGTCAATCTAAGTGTAACATCCCAAAAATCGCAAAAATTTAAAATTTTTCAACATAGCATTAATTGCTATACTTGCTGTGCGGAAATATAATAAATGCGTAATTATTCGTCTAAAAGTTATACTGAAATAAAATATCATAAGGGTCATGGATGTCTATTGTTTTGCGACATATGCGGAAAGTGTTTATATGACCCCAAAGATGTTGTTGGATGTTTTCTTGCTCCAAACCTCCATACTAGACTTCTTATGAGTACTCATGATTACTTCGAAAAGATGTCGATGCTTTAAAGGTTCCCTTTGCTATTGTTATTGTTTATATGTGCTAATTGTGTTCCTTTGTTTGTTGATGATGAAGGGGTCCTGCTGACACCCCGAAGCTTACTTAGCTATTTGGCTAAAGCATTGAAACTCCTGTTTGCATATTACAGGTAAGAGAAATGTTATCTCAACGTACAACGAAGTCCTAAATTTGCTTCTAAACGCCTTCAATTTTTAAAGAAGAAAGTATACTAAATATTAAATAGTACTGGTGAGATCTATCCTAGCTAAACTTATAGTTTTTCCTCAATTGGTTTATGTATTTTCATAAATGATTCGACTTGCAGAATATAAGACTGTTCTCTTCACCTATGCCTTGTACTGAAATATCATGGATAGTATTGAAATCTTTGTTTTGTATAGCTAGCTTCTTAGAAAAGAACATGCATTGATTAATACATAATCTATGCTTGGATATTAGTATTATGATCCTAGGTCTAACCTTATATCCTATGCACTATGTACATAACCTAGAAAATTATATCAAAACAATACTTCATTAAAACCTATAGTTATGACTATATACTACAAGTGATTTGCTCTAATCGACATAGATCAATGTGACATTAGCTTACGCTAAGGTTTCAATATAGTGCTTCATGGTCTTATTTCTATTCAAAGTATTGACAGCAAGCAAATGATACTTTGGTGTAATTAATGTCGCTATGCTATAATATATTTGTCATATTATAAGTTTGAACCTAGGCTTGGGACATGATGCGATGGAAACCAAGGAAATGACTTAGGTGATGGTCTGAGTTTCGACCTTAGGTTAATGTCACTCATACTATATTATAGTCATGGCTTATAATAGCTCTAACCTTGACCTAAAAACATTTGATGCAAGGTATGATGTGCTTTGGTAGATACGATAATAGAAGGCATTAAAGTGGTTTAGAGTGGAGAGTTTGGAGGCGATCTACATGGCTAGAATTCACGTGGTTTTTCTTTGGGAATGCTGCTAGCATTAATTGCTTGGGCTTAATCTCGATGAGAGCATAACAAATACATTCATTTTGATAGGGAGGGTTTGAAGAGGCCGGTAGGCTGCGAAAATGTAGGGTTACAGAGTTGTTTTTAGGAAGAGCCATTACAAGGTTCGATACCCCGACCTTCAGCGTGTAGGTTCTTCCACAGTGAGATTTCAGAGTGTTTTTCTTGTTCACTGAGTTTGCTAGGTAATTTGGTTCTGGTTTCTGTCGAACATGGTCATGTTAAGTTTCAAGTACACGGATTCTTTTGTAAGGTAAGATACTAGGCTCGAAAACCTGTTACTTCTATTATTTTCTTAAATTTTACAATAGTTGTTTTATTTCATTTCTTGAACTTGCTAAGATACCCTTTTGACCATACATTTTTTTACGTGACAAGTTATCTTCGGCTCTGTGTTTTCAAGCTCAAGTTTGAGTGATGGCAACACGTTGGATCCGGTAAGCTTCGGTGGTTAACCCTGTAGGTTTCGACTATGTGACTGTTGGTCCTTTCTTTGGCTTTAGCTGAGACTTCATTTTTGATGTCTGGTTGTGGAAAGTAGTATCCGTTGTGATGTTTATGAGCCGAATGACAGAGTAGGGAAGATGAAATCCTCGACTCAATTTGGAATTTAAGTCTACAATGTTTCTCTGTGTAGCACTTGTAAAATAATGTAATTCTATTGGGAGGGTTTACCCTTGGATACCTTGGTTAATAAAAGATTGTGGTTCTTTTAACTTAATATTGTTCACGTTTTTTGCAACTGAGGGCGATGCTCTCGAACCTATGATATTTTAATGTTTTGTTTATGAAATGTTTTGTGTTAAAGAATTGCCTTGATAGGTTTTTAAGAATGTAAACTTACAGTGGATACCTAGTCTCATTTACTGACTTTGTGTTTCCATAATGGTTTGATCGACTATTTTGTGGCCTTAAGACCATAGTCCTGTGCGTGACTATAATTTTGATTAATGTTTAAAGGTTTGGAATCTGACTGGCTTAGTTTCCTCGAGCTGTAATATTCACGCTCTGTTTGTTTTAGAGGATAATTTTCTAGGGTTTTGTAATGATGACCTAACTGTTTTAAAAACTCAGTCTCGTAGGTCTAATGTATTAATGATTATGTTCCTTCTTTTAAGTGTTGACTTTGTAATGAAATCGTGACTAAAACTATCTTACTGTGGAGTGAGGGTATTGAATCTTACTTGTGATCTTGACACGAAGAGTTGGTGTTTAAGATGTTAAGTGTTTGATCGTCAAAATGGCTATGAACTTGTCACAATGCTTAAAGTTATTTGGTTCTCTTTTAAGGGTTTCGAACCCATGTCTACTATGTTTGCGAAAGTATTCTATGAACTCTGTCTCGGATGATTTATTCGATTTGATGAATATTGAAATGAATACTAAATGTTGAAGTATAGAAGCTAGGGTTCTGAATATGAGTATTAATAATTATGTTTACTCTGTTAAAGAAATAGTTGTGTAATAATATATAGGCCTATTTATCTTCTAATGCTGCAAGGGTGAAGATGTAAAATGTCTATATAAAAGGATATTGTTGTAATTGTGTTACAGCTATTAAGATTTCAAAAGAAAAGAAAATGCAGTAAAGGAAAAGATGATGAGACGTAGTGTATTTATCATTTGCTGTAAGAGATATAGTTATCCTGAAACCAAACTTTAGGTTTATGCAGAAACATAGAACTATTTTAAGATTTCTATTAACTCTTTTATTATAATAGTAGAGATATTCTAATGTCTATATAAAAACATTATTTCTATGTTTAGCTATGACAGAGAACCCATGTTATGAAAATTACCCAATAGCTAAGAAATTACAATAAGTATAATAGATAAGAAATATTAAGGAAAACATAACAGGGTTAGGTTATTCATTCAATCTATTCACTGTCTATCATTTATCTATTTTAAATCTTCCTTCTTTGTACTAGAGTACGATATAGAAAATAGTATGGGGAAAAATACAGAGAAGGCATTTATTCTATCAATTCATAAATATATTCAGCAGTCTACAAACCCTAAACAAATCAGAAAAATCAACATTTATTCCTGCATTATCAATATTTAACTAATGGATACTAACTTAACAGCTACAGAAACAAATCATACTACTTAGGAAATAAATTAGCAATTAGAACCTGTAGCTGTAGATAGGGTGGACAAACACCCAAGGAGGCCTGTTCCTCCCAACCTTCTCCAGAAGAAGCATCCAAACTACTTGCCTCCTTTGGACCCCCGAGCTTGTTTACTGAACCACTAGGTAGAAGAATCTGTGTAGAATCAAGGCACTCAAAATGTATAACCATCAATCAATAGAGACTTTCCAAAAATCCTCAAGCTCTGCACTCAGCAGTAAACAAGGCAGACTTACACCATGATCAAAAACCTAGACTTCCCCTCATCGAATCTCTTGTGTGCATACAACAGAACCACAAGGTAAGTTTCCTCGTCAGGAAAAGTGATGAACCTCAGTCCAAATTTCGATGGATCTTAAAAAGATTGCCTATGTCTTTAGTGGTCAGTTTTCAATAAATGAGCCTCAAGCTCCAATCCCATCTTTCAAGGCACTATGACCATAATTCAAGGTAGTTGTCCCATACCAACAGCTAGTTACTTGCCTCAGTGATGTTGCCACTTGTCCATTTCTTTCTACCCCAGATTCCATTCCACCTAGTGGGTCAGTAAACACTCTTTTAACAGCTCTCCTTGGTGAGTGTCTCCTATTTTATTTATTTAAATAATAATATTGTGCAATTACAGTCATCCTTGGACACTAGTCAAAATATAAAACTTTACAATAAAAGTTAAGATAATGTCTTCTTCAAACATAAAATGTTTTCAGTAAAAGGTTATGTTACACTAAGAGCTACAGTTAGTTAACTGAGTAATCAGTCCTCAAATCAAGGAATTGATTGATAGATCTCCTAAATCAATGGAAGAGGGAGCAGTTGTACTCTAGTGATAGAAACAAGGGCACATCAGTGGCTAGGAGGGATAATACTGAGCATAAAAAGGCTCCAGGGGCCCAAAAATAAGGACTAGCTACTAGGAGACTACCATACTGATGCATGCATGCATGCAAATACAAATGCTGATGGTGAGAATATTCCAACACTCTTTCAGTGGAATGATTCCACATGGTGCTCCACACTAACCACAGAGGTCAGTCACCACGCAAAGGGGAAGCAACCTAGATTGAGCCACATACAGATAATGGTCGCGAAGGCTATGCCCATGCTAGGCCAAAAATAAAAGGAATGAAGGGGGCGCAGAGGCCACCACTCCAAGAAGGGAGAGACCCTATGTAAACCATAATAAAAGCCAAGAATCACTCATATTGTTGATAAATAAACAAATATAATAACTAGAAAACTATTGGGGGAAGAGAAGACCTTCACAGAGCTAGTTGAATAAGGTTTTGTTGAGGTCGAACAAGTGATAGTATGGATGCGAGCCGGGGGAGAGCACGCTGTAGAGCTCCTTCTCACTTGCACACTATAGACCTCTCTCTCACTTGCGTAGCTCCCTCTTGAAAAAAAATCGATGACCAAAATGAACCAGGGGGGAGGGGTTTACCCTCTTATATTTCCCTATTATTATTTTTTAAGCGGTGGGTTGCTCGGATGAGGACGCATGGTCCCTCATGCAACCTATGAGTGACCTATCGATATTAGGGTTAGGGTTTAACTAAGGTTAATGTTAAAACTATATGCTGAATTATTTAATAATGTATTTCATTAAATTATTTAAATTTCTTTATTCAAATCGAATAATTTGCAGTTTGTTTAAAATATTTATTTTAAATTAAATATATTTTATATAAATATATATGATATAATTTAAATTTAATCACTTAAATTGTATTATCTTTTTTTCCTCTTTAATTTAAATATTTACATTTTGGGTATATATTTATGATTTCATTGTACTTTTTTTAAATATAATTTTGTTAAATTATATGTTGAGATTAATTTAAATTAAGGTTTAAGTTTTATGTTAGGATTAACATAATTCTAAATAAATTGATTAATTAAACCTTATAATTTAAAAAAAAATTTATAGACAAATTGTAAATTAATTCGAATTGGATATAGGGTTAGGAGGCAACTCTAGATAAATTGAATTTAGGTCAAACTAAGAAACAGAGAGGTCTTGTGGGGAATCACGACAGGTGTGACCTTGGTAGTAGATGTGATTACAAGTGACTACCTAAGACATGAGGATGGCACAATAACTTACATTTCTCTAGAGACATAGTGTCTTACCCCATGATTCACGACAGTGGGGAGGGTTGTGGGATCACGTAGCCTCATCATCCTCGTACCTTCTCCTTATACAAATAATTTCTTAATTTCCATAAACCATGAAATTGACATTATCTATACCAAGGAATGTCACATTAGATGACATGTCATCAAGGATTCTACTTAAGTATTATAGGGAAAATTATATCGTTGTAAATAAGCTATAAAAGTAAAATAAATGCATCAAATGGAAGAAAGGAGAATGTTGTGTAAGCAAGGGGGTGAAATTTTAGGGAAATTTATGCATGATGTATCATTATGTGTGACATGGTATTTAGACCAATTTATTAAAAGATCTATAATGTTGAGCTTACTCATGTTGAGTTTGCATCAGTTGTGGAGTAATTTGTGTTCAATTGTTGAGGGAGGATAGGACTTGGTATAATTAATGAAATAATTACTTCTGCCACCTTATAAGTAGGTGAAATTTTAGGTTAAGCTAAATATTAACAAGAATAGATCCATACAGCGATTTCAATGTTCACACGGGTTACCTCTGTACATGAGTGCGAGTGGGAAGGAGCCTTAACGTGATGAAGGTGTGGCATTGAGTCCAAAACAACTAGTGTTGCGAGTGGGATATGTTGGTTTCATTTGGATTGTGTAAGCACTCTTGCATCATATCACTTAAATGATTACTTATGTTTGGTACTAGGTTTTATATGTTTTTTTTCTTATGATGATGTAGGAAGAGGCTATGTTATGTCCCTAAATACCAAGTTCCAAAGGATGAGCGAGAGGCCATATGTTCCCATTATTATGTGTGAGATAATATGCGACTAATGAAAACATTAGATACATTTTGAAGAGCAGTAACGGGGAGTGGTGCAATATAATGATTAGGAATGTAAATTGGTAGGGACTAAGAGGTTAAAAAATGATAATGATATCAATAGGTAAATATATGTGAAAAGTGAACAAAACATAAAGTAAAGTATGCAAAAGACAATATGTTTAAATGGCACTTAATTACCATAAGAGATAGTGTTAGTGATAGAAAGAGTGGTACAAAAATGAAGAGGTATTTCAAGACTAATAATAAGAATTAGTGTAGAAAAAGGTGAATGGATAAATGACATTTCGATCTTGTTATAGCAAAAGATATGGCGAGCATGGGGTAGATTGACCAATTGTTGAACTTCTAAGATGGCTTAGCAAGAGGAAAATCTTGAGGGAGCTGGAGATATGTATGAGGGGTTAGATATCACCATGGAAAATATCAATATAGGTGTGATGTATAACTATAAATATTGCAAGGTATAAATTGAGAAAAGAAGATATGAAGAAATATATTTATAAGAGTGAGAATTGCATGGTAGTATTATAGGTTGTAATGATGGACCCTTGTAGGAAGTTAATTCTTAAACATTTTGGGCATTTTGTATTACCCTTTATAGTAGGCATATTTTAGCAACTGTGAAGAAGGTTGTAATAGGATTGTGTCCTAGGTGCAATAAAACACTTCCCAAGAGAATTTATGATGAAATTATTTATGAAAGAGTATGGGTGTCTTTACAAAATCATTGAAGTGAGTCAGAATCTCCTCGAAATTGTTGAGTAATAATATGTAATTCATTGAACAGTAAATGGTTCAAGTCAAAGTGAAGTTAACTTGAAATGAGAACCAATGAAAGAGTCGTGACAACATTTTAGAATCAAAATAAAAGTTATATAGAAGACACGGTCTTCCTATGAATCACATTATAGAAAATACAATGTAATTTAACAAGGATGTTAATTATTCTATGGATAAGTATAGTAATGAACCTTGAGTAGGTCAAACCAACAACCTATGCAAACGCTAAACAAAACATAAGAATACTTCCATTGTGATAAAATGATTAAATTGTGTGGACGTCGTTATGTCTAAACGATAGGAGGCCCATTGGGGAAAGTATAGCCCAGGTTCTTCCACCGAGGAGGAAGCATAGACCATGTGTCGTGATTTTCGCACACTACTGTGATTATAAATTCATGACAAAATTTCTTGAAGGGTGGGTGTATGCAATGCCCCGTTCTGACTTTATCACCTGAACTATCATTACCTATTTGTATTTGCTTATTATTGTGGAACTTCGTTAGTACGATGACATTGTGAACATATGGAACAATTATTTTGCAAAAGTTATGTGTGTGAGTGTAATGTTAAGATTAATAATGATGGTTGTACTTTAATTTTACTCAAGCATGCAAATTTAAATGAGATGTTTTGGTATGTGGATACCAGTTTAAATTTATATGTTGAATGGATTGATATGATCCTAGGTGCATGGTACATAGAAAAATGATTTCATTATTATTGTTCATTAGCAATTAAATGTATATACATGTCAATGATTGCACGATGGTCTTGATCTTATGTTTGGAGACTAACCTGCAAGTTAAAAGAGCTAAGTGGTAGATGGGTCCTATGAGGTGGGAGTACCTCTGGGACATGAATTCCAAAAGATAAATGGTATGCAAGTGATGCATTATTGTTTAGCATGAGTATTGTGTTATTGTCATGATGTGTGGGCAAGTTTGGGTTTCAGGAAACTCAACCACCCAACTTGGTTATTCGATGACAAAACTGGAGTAGAACAATCGCAACACAGTCACTATGTCGATGTAGACATAGTCCCTTGTTCCATAGGAGGGGTGGAGGCATTACCCACCGGTTATCCTCTGAAACCCGGAGTCATGGGAGGGATGCGCTATGCCACACTCCCCAAGGTGTGTGATGATGACTAGTGGGTTCTTGCTGGGGAAGCTTGGTCGATGTAGTCAACACTTCCGCTTACGGGTTCTAACTAGATTTAGGTCATGTAGTTAATGCTCTAGATTAGTCCAGTAGAGGAAGGATAGGATGCAGAAGTTAGTTGTGAATTAGGTAGAAGGAAGTAGGTAGATAGGAATGTCGTGGAAGTTTTAAAGGAAAACATAAATTATTGTGTGTGTACTGAAAACCTTTGTTTGATTCTTGTGTTGTAACTCAATATATTATGTTTGTGTCATAGATTATTATGATCTGAGTTAGTGGTAGTAGGTATCCTTCCTTGTAGATAAGAAAAGTTTGAAAGAGATCATTGGCCTCCTTTGAAGGGCGGTTCTTGGAGCGGCGGTTCTTGGAGCGGCAGAGCGTTCTGCTGCAGCTTGGGCGGCCAGGGCTTGGCCCAGCCGCCCCTCCCTTCCCTCTCTCGGTAGACTATGGAATGGAGATGACGATCTGTGCCCAGCACCGCCTCCAAGCAGATCAGTGGTATGGGATGCTTGCTCATGGGGTCTACGACGGCGAGGCGCTGTTTTTGATGGCCGCCTCGGGGTTCTCTGCTGCGCCTCTGCAACAGACGGGCGAGATGAAGGGGAAGCAGCGGGAGAAAGATCCTCGACTACAGGTTCTTCTAGCTCGTCCATTGCACCCTGTTACGCGTGCTTCGGCCAGGCCGTATTGTCCAGATCTGCATTGGCGATTTTTCGCAGAGGTTCTCGCTTCTATGAATCTACGGATGTAAGATCAATTTCTTGGAGCTGAAGAGCAAGATTTTCACTGCTGCCCTTCCTGAGAAGGAGTGCAGATATTATGATATTGGATCTTCCCCGTTGACGCGAATCCATTCTCTCGCCTGACGATACCTCCATTTTCTTGAATGAAGATTTCTTGATTTTTGTGGTGTACCAAGCACTACGCCGATGTCTGCTTCCTACGGGCACCAGCAAACGCTCATGGGTCAAGGTGCTCTGGTTCTGTCTGGCCGTTTTCTTCATCAGGAGATGCTGGCTGAGTTTCGCCGGTTTGGGAGATCTATAGAGTTTGCTGCTTGTCCACAGACTTGGATCTACTATTTCTTCTGTTGAGGGTTTCGGTTCTGATGGAAGCTGAAGACATATTGGCAGCGTTTGGGTTTCTCTTTGCTGTTCAATATTTACATCTTATTGTGGCGAAGTTTTACTTTGGGTTTCTCTTTTTTGGTTCAGCTATTAATAGGCTATTGTTTTTGCTTATATGCGACAGAAATATGTGAAAATGTAGGGATCCTTGTTGATTCTACTACATGTGCAATATGTAATTTTAATCATCTTTTTGAAATAAAATTACGGACTTTTTCCAAGGAAAAAAAAAAAAGGTATCCTTCCTTGTAATTGATTGATTAAACTAATGTGAACATAAAGATAATGATATGAAACCTTAAATCCTTAATTGTTACAATAACTAATGATGCTAAGGTAATTATGTTATATGTATGCTTGTTCTACCTGCCTGGAATATTATTATTATTAATTAGTAGGTACACATATGTGAGATGATGTTGCTTATAGTACATATACGATCTATGCATGCGCTGGCCACGCATGCACACTTTGCACATGTACACTAGTACCAATATACAAATACTTGACATGTTAAATAATTGTACAAAATGTTGTGAATAACTAAGTTAATTGTGCATTGATCCAATACAGACAATGAACGTTTAAGTTATTAAGTATATGTGAACATTGTAATAAGTAATTGATTAAGTAGCGTCAATTAGAATTGTCGTAAATAAACATAAATATTGTTCCATATGCATAAGTAGAAGGGTACTATTTAATTTTTATCATGGTTGTTTAAAACCCTTAAGGGTGCTTTGTTTACAAATACAAGAATACTGTGTTGGTACTGGGGTACTAGTCAGTTAAAAAAACAAATATTATTATTATTTATTAATCACTAATTATTATTGTTGTTGTTGTTGTTGTTATTCAATTAATATTAATAATGATAAAATTTTCCTTTACTATAAAACATAGTGGATCAACTAAATTATTATAGGGATTATTGAGTTAAGTAATTATTAATAGGATTAACCAAAGCATTCATGAAAAGTTAAAAATGAATATTTAATTAATTAACTAGATCAAATAAGATAAGATAGGATGGCATTAAAAATAATATTGTTATTAATTTATTACCATGCAAGACATGGATAACACATTTAAGACACCCACCACTACCAACTTGAAAAGTCAATGATAATAACTACTAAATTATTATTTTATTCAAACATATTTATTGTTTAAAGCCATTGAATTTCTCGAGAAAATAAGTACATAACAATATAATAATTTTATTATGATTGGGAATTCTAAACAAGAAGGTAAATAAATGTTTTGAGGTTTGGAGGGATTTGATGGGGGGCGGTGGAGGGGGTTGGTTCATTTGGGAGTAAACTATGAGGGAATTGGAAATATTTTTTGAAGGGAAGCCTTTCGCGGAGGGGAACAACTCAAGGCTGGAAGGAAAGGGAGCATTTTTGGAGAGACTTCCGGGGAGGGGGACAACTTGAGGCTCGAAGGAAAGGGAACATTTTTGGAGAAACAATAGAAAACTTGTTGGACTAGTTGTACTTAAGTTTTGGGATTGGGGTCCATAACCTTCGGGAGATATTTCTCGAGAAAATAAGTACATAACAATATAATAATTTTATTATGATTGGGAATTCTAAACAAGAAGGTAAATAAATGTTTTGAGGCAATAAGAAGGGTTATATAAAATTTATTTAACAAGAATGGTTATATAAAATTTATTTAAGAGAAAACCTAAAACTTAATGGATTTGTTTAATAATGCATTTGTAGTGAATTAATGGATTTAAGTTAGACATTTGATAATTGGAAAGAAGGAATGTTCTGGTTGTTTCTATTCCCTTAGTTAATTTTATTAAAAAAGATTTTTTTATGTTTTCATTATTAGCATAAAATTGAAAATTTATATATATGGAAGTTAATAAATTATTTTAAAATATTAATAAATTAATAAAATTATTTTAAAATATTAAAAAAAACTTATTTTCATACCATTCCAATAAATGGATGAGTATTTAAAACAATCTTATAAAGTTAGTAAAAATTAATATTCATTTATTTATTTTGAAAACAAAAATAAATATAAAAATTGGAAAACTGAAATATCTAAATACAAAATTATATAATATATAATGCAAAACTCCACTACTCATTTATGGAAATGAAACAACATTATTACCTTATTTACAGCAGAATTTCTCCAATTGCGAGCTGACACTCTCACGGAGTATAGAAGGGCTCGCGAGCAAATCTTATGGAAAGTTGACATTTGATCTGTATGTAGCATTGGGTTGCCAGTTATTTGGAATAACGTTATTTACAGTAAGCGTCTTTCTACTAGAAAGAGTGGTTAAGCGGATGGAAAAAGGAGCTTGGAGAGTCCCACTGCTATTCAAAATCCAGTTTACACCCCATTTATGTTGCATTTGTTGCCATGAATTAGAGTTTGCCTGCAACAAAAAAATGGAAATTAGAATTCATGACAAAATATATACATCAATTAAAATACTTTTTAAAATTTCAGTATGAACAAAATACCTACCTGTTTTAGCTCAACTGCTCCAAGATCGCCATCTCCTTTAAGATATTGAATAAAGACAGCAAAATGATAATTATTGGCTCCTGCGTCAACGTGGAACACAACATTCACCCCTGAATATGGGCAAGGCACCCTGCATGCAGACAAAATTAGAAGCCGTGTTGTGAAATGTGGTTTATAAAATAATTGAGATGGATGAAATTAATGAGTAGATAAATACCGCTGGAACAATATTGGTACGATTCCAATCTTACGCAGATCTTCATCTCTACCAGGAGATGCAATGCCTTCAAACGAGGCACGGCTGAGGTCAAAGTGTGTTTTGCCAGATCCGCAGACTCCACCAGCCGGACATATATCAGTAATAACTACAGTCACGGGGGCTCCAGAACAAACACCCTTCTCCGTGCACTTTACCTGCCAAATAGGGGAAACTTACTTACTTATGAGAACCCTAACAAGAAGGCAAACTTCATTAATAAATATTAAAATCTTTAACAACACTTCACTACATACTTGATAGCAAGCTCCACAGCCTTTTCCGTCTTTGAAGAGGTCTGGACTTCCTGCAGATATTTTTGACTGAAAAGGGATCTCTTTCACTGCGCTGCCATATCCGCAAGCACCTCCTGTCTCAAATAAACACAACTTTTTGATAAATATTACATATTTCTTTGGCTTACATATGTCACTAATAAATATTACATCTCTCTTTATTGCGACATGTAGATTACCATACCAAGTAGCAGTGGCTGGCTGCCAGCCACCACCTACAACTGTTTCCGAGCATAGTATTACAAATGCTGCAACTACAATAGCACACTTTAAAGAAACTCTCAACTTCATCATGATTTTCAAAGCCAACCAAGTACACAACATACACGCTTACAATATGCTCAAGGAAATTTCACTGGGTGAGATTATGACGGAAGGATGGATATATTTATAGTAAGTTTTTCAACCAACTCTCTCTTCTAGGGTTTTTCAACATTTCCAATTTCAATGCATTGCTCTCAATATTTAATGCTTTTAAGTTACTATTATTAATAACAATTTAAATTCTAAATAATATTATAAAATGAAATTGGAGCGTAATTTATTTGCTCCCATCATGTCATTTATAAAAATGCATACTAAATAATGAATAATCAACCATTTATTTGTGTCCATCGCATAGTTTATGAAAAAGCACACCCATAACTACATAAGAGTAAATGTGAACGATTTAAATATGACAAATGGTTTTACATAATTTTAGTGAATATCAATTTTAGAAATTCATTAATATGAATGATACTATTTATAAATTCATTGATATTAATGATACACTACATTTTATAATATATCTTCTTTACTCAATTAACACGTAAGAAAAGGGATAAATAACAATAACAAATTAGTCAATTACTTATATGTTATATACAAGTAACACCGAAGAGTGAGGGGAGACACCATAAGAGAAGCATTAAAGGCCGAAAAAATTCATTGATAAAATAAGGCATATCCATTTGCAAGTAAAACAGACATTGAAGAGACCAAAAGAAAAGTTCAATGCTAGGCATGAAAAACATATAATTGATAAGACCTCAAAGTGGAGTAGAGTATAGTGGAATCTAAAGAAATAAATGTTACAAGATTTTGGTAGAAAGTTAAGACTATGTGGTATGACCCTTTTCAATTTTTGAAGAAGGTAGATGATAATTCATATAGACTTAGTCTACCCCCATATATTCACATTTACTTAGTAATGTGTAGAAAATTTGAAACACTACGATCTTTCCATGCTAGACCAAGAAACTAATGGGTAATTCTTACCTACGATAGAGGACATTTCACTAGAAACTCACGTAGGGTTAGTTGAGTATACAATTTTGTAGAACAAAGTATAGGACCAAGAAACTAATGGGTATATGATCTTTCCATGCTAGACCAAGAAACTAATGGGGACAACTAGACGGGGGAAGGATGAACTATAATAGTTTTGGTTTAAATGAAAATTTCCATGAACTTGACCGATTCATACTCCAAAGAGAAGGAAAAGGAAAAATTTACTCACCTCCTATTTTGGACTAAAATCCCCTCAAAATTGTAAGGCATGACCTGAAATGGATCATTATATAATTTTTTATATTTTGCTAATTTTTGGGTGGAAACATTGGAGCTATACCTTGTAGATACTATTTCAAGGGTAGGTTATGTTATGGTAATTTGGGGCCCATAAACTTCTATAAGTAATTGAATACATTATGTTATGGTAATTTGGGGCCATTCGAAATACAGAGAGCATTGCTCCTCTTCTCCTCCAAACCCACTAAAGTGTATTGCAGAAGAGACCTCTCAACATTATGGTTTACCCTACCCCCATCCAACTGGATAACACTTTGAATGGTAGGCACATAGGCCACCATAAATGCCACCAACCTCCACTACCTTGGAAATGTTTACCCACTTTCCATAGTGGAGAGCGACACAACTTGCAAGAATCAATTTTTGTCACAATTTACTTGTTTTATATGCCTTTGACCCTCTTATTTAAAAGGCCATGTTAGTAATAAAAAAACTTTAGAATGTTGGGATTAGAACATTCCTTAAATCATACCTACAAAACACAGGTAGAAGTAAACCTTAGCATATAGCTAAGTAAGCTAGGCCTTAGTCACCAAACTCATCCCCTCAAGCTTTTAAAAATATTTACTTGGCCATCTTTAAAAAGAAGTCTATCACACATTAGAATTCAACCATTAAAGTTTAAAGCATGCACACCTTTAGGCTATTATCAAGATAGAATTATATCTATTATGCTCAACAAAGATCATTATAAACATCACCCCGAACATCGCTTCAGCTGGAGTTTAAAAGAATCCATTCACGTCAAATAAACCAAATAGAGAAATATGAATAAGTATAAACTATACTTTGACATTGCAACGATAAGTCTTCCATTTATCTCCCAGCACTGAAGTTAATTTACTTTAAACATTTGCTTAAATGGACAATGTTAGCCATACAGGAAATTTTTTTTTTATCTTACAGTTTTAGGGACATTACAAATACATTAAATGGAATTTTAGGGAATCAACCATTTGTAAACAAAGTTTGTAACCTACCATTCAACACAGTAAGATCCTTCGATTAATATAAAAGTCACCTCAGTTGGAGTTTATATGAGGAAGTTATTCATCTTGCAAATTGACCTACCTTATCGACCACCATGGTATTGTGTGTATATTATACCACTTTGAGTTCCATTACTCACACATGTGGAGCTAGTCATGAGTGGAATTTCAATATAATTCTAGATTGTCCAAAATCCTAAGCTTAATTGGGAATTGAGGCATGGAAAAAATCCTAACCCTAATCCTATATGGCTATCGAGACATGTTAAATAGTTGTCCACTATGAAAGGAAGGATTTTTATTCTTGTTGCATTGATTGACTATATTCCATGGTTGATGAGAGAAAAGGACTTGGATATTGGAGTAGAATAGAGGAAGTAGAAGGCCCTATAGTATCCATATAAGCTATAATATCAATGCCAAATCCACGATGATTTCACCTTTGTTTTTATTTTCATTTCATAATATCTGAGGAGAAAAGTGAAAGGCATAGTCCTCACCTTTTTGTTGGGGTTTCCAATATTGGGTTTCATACGACGCATCTTGTATTCCTTGATTTGGATGGTCTCGTGTTTTTTTTGGCTTCTGTTATTTTACTTTCATCTAATTGTTGTATTTCATGCACTATACAAGTAATTAAATGTTAATATTAGGTAAAACATTTGCATAACAAAGTGGTTACAAAGGCTTTTAATGTTTGTTTTGATGGATTGTTCCCATGGAATATCCACTATATAAATTATAGATCACTCCTCTATGATGTATTTTTTTTCTTTCTATAGGAACCTATAAGTTTATTTTTTTTCCTCACCCAGCCTTCATTTTAATATGTATACATTCTATGTGCATGAGATAATGTAAAGTCCCCCATGTTTTACTTTAATTTTTTATTAGGTATAAATTCAAATTTGAAGACTAAGTAGAATTTTTTATTTATTTATTGTGGAAATGTGCAAGATAATAACTTACCACTTATCCTCATGAGATGGAAGATGTAAAAGATAATGTTCGATACTACTAATAAGATATCTAATAGTTATAACGTCCATGTTAGAACTTGATGAATAGTGACCCCATAGGTGGGGAACATAGACCTACAACTCAAAAAATGAGAAGGACAAATGTTAAGAGATAGTTTTGTTGGAACAATCCCCCTAAAATATAGGAGGGGATCCAAGGTCACTTAATTCCAAAGGATGGAAAGTTGAGCCTTCAGTAAGTCCTAGGAAAACAATTATTTATATGCATATATGTGTGAGGGAAGGATGCTTCCTAGTATGCATGTTGAGGAAAATGTTGTGTGAGCACCTTGGATGTGTTAGCCATTTTTCCTGAGTTGTGAGATTTGTTGAGCTGACCAAGAGATAATTCCAATTTTGAGTGGGTAAGAGTTTATATTCTGAAAAAGAGCTATTGCAATCCAGAGAAGGGTTTTATCCCCCATTGTGTCATTATTTATGCTAGGGGTTGATTTCTGAAAGAGAGGACTGGATGTTTAATATTATATGGTTGGGTAGAACGTGTTTGTTCCACTTATATTTTTCTCTTCAATGGTTGCAGTTTTGATATGTATTAGAATCCTATTTACTTTCTCTCTTGTTAGTTAGCCATAGACTACAAATTTCACATATTTATGACAGACTTTTCATTTCTTCTTGTTCAATTGTTTAAACATTGCAAGTTAATTAGTGTAGATTAGATAAGGAGGAGCTACTTATAATATTATGTTTACCTCTTTCAATTTCTATAAATATGTGAGTCATTATCTTAAATATACGTATAGGATACTTCCCATTTTGCTTTGTTTTATGTATGCTAAGATCTTAAAAGAATGTATATTAACTATCTCCCATAATCGTTCTTATTTCTTATGTTTTTTTCTAATCTATTTTGTTTTAGTACAATAAATAGCCACATATACATACATATATATATATAACCCGGGGAGATGGCGGTGTCGGCTAGGGTTTTGCAGGTTTGGCCTGCATTTCCTGTTGTTTTTGGCTGCGGTGGTGGCGATTTTGTAGTTGATCCTACTCTGTACTAGGGTCTTGTCGGATGTTAGAACTTTTAGTATTGTACGGGTACGTTTGGACAGCTGTTTCCTTTTGTGGGAGGTGTCTTTTGTCTTTTCGATTTTGGGACAGGTGTGGGAACTACCGGCTGGCCCGGTTGCTGAGATATGTGTGCTATCGAATAGGGGGTTTATCCCCTATCTGCTCATTCTCTTGGTTTTGCGTCGAATGGTGGCCCTTCTGATCCTCCTCCCTCTACGTGTGGGTTTGGCGAAAACCCTAATCTATTTGGGGTTCGTGCAAAGAATAGACGCTGGGCAAAAACCTACAAGGCCAGGGCGAATGTAGATAGGTTTGTTATTTCGGAGGGCTCTCATCTGGATAGGGTGGATATGCTGGCGAATAGAGCTTTAGTCGGGCGACTTGAAAATGCGTCGGGCTCGAAGGTTGAGATTGTTGAATGGGTGAAACAGAACTGGTCTCCTCTGATGGAAAATATGCCGAGAGTAAATATGCTGGTGAATCAGTGGATACTGTTCATCTTCCCTTCGGCGGAGGCGTTGGCTTGAATTTTGGACGGAACCTGGCTGTTCAAAAATGGTTCTTTGTATCTTCAGCATTGGCATTTGGCTTTTGATCCCATTCATGAGTGTCTTGGTATCCGACATCTGTGGATGTTTGTTCCGGGTCTTCCTATTGAGGTTTGGACGGAGGAGACTGTGATTGGTTTGGCATATTCGGTGGGTAAATGTATAAAGGTGGATAAAAATTCTGTCTATGGGATAGACAGACGTTATGCGAAGGTTCTGGTGGAGATTGACCTCCGGCTGGGCTTGCCGGCGAATATTGAAATAGTTTGGGGTGAGCATCACTGGATTCAACAGTTGGATTTCTTTCGGGTTCCTTTTCGATGTTTCTTCTGCCGAGAGGTTGGGCATATCCGTGCAAAGTGTCCAAAGATATAGAATGGACCGAGGGATTCGAGGCGTCGGATTAACTTTTCCAACACTCCTTGTGATTTGGTTTCTCCGCAATTGGATTCTTCGACAACCCCACTCTCTGGTAAGTTAAAAATCCCTCCGGAATTAGCTTATTCTGTTCTTTCAAAAGCAGAATTAGAATATATTAAAGATAAGGAGATAGATTTGGATAGAAGAATTTCCCTGGGGGCTGTACAGTTGAGGCATGGTTTGTCAAAATCGGTGGATGGTTCTGGGTCTGTTTTGGCTGTTTCGGAGCATGTTCCTGGTTCTGGAGTTGATGTTTGTCCGTCAGTTATGGATACTGGCCTTTCTTCGGGGGTTCCGAGGGTACATTCTGTTGCTGATCCACCTACTCTCTCTTCTCGTATTCCCATTGGTTGTGAGTCGGGGGATATTCCTACTGTCAACCCGGGTGATGTTGGGGGACTTGATTGCTTGGTGGATAGTGGTAACAGGGAGGGTTTTGATATGGTCCCTATTGATATTTTTTCAAAAAACCCTCAGCCGGACTTTGGTGTTTTGCCTCTTCCACCAAAATTTCAAAATGTGACGATTCGAAAGGGTAAAAAGAAGAAAAAAGTTCCTATCCCTGGAACTTTGCAGCCTGTTGATTTTTGTGATAATGAGGGGGGGTTTGTTGGTGATATTGACTTGGGTCTTAGAGCACAACTACCCAATGCGGACGTTCTGTAATGTCTATTATTTCTCTGAACGTCCGTGGGTTGGGTGGGGTTTCGAGGGCTAGGGCCCTATCCAACCTTTTCATGGCTACTAGTCCTGGTATTTTATTAATTCAGGAATCTATGTGTCTTGGTCTGGTTGCGGTTTCAAAGATTGGCAGTCTTCTGCCAAATTGGGAGGTCTCGGCAGTGGATGCCTCCGGACTTTCTAGGGGTTTGGTTGCTGCTTGGAATCCCCAGTTATTCTCTTTCAGACCCTTTAGAACTGAGTGGGGATTGCTTTTGAAAGGTTATTGTATTGGTCTGAAGACATGTTTGACGGTGTTAAATTGTTATGCTCCTTATAACAATAGGCAGACTTTTTGGGAATCTCTGGCTGGTTCAGGACTATTGAATGACGATTATCTTGTTTTAGTGGGGGACTTAAACTTTACCATGTCTCCCTCGGAGATTTGGGGGAGGAAGACTAGATTGGATCCTTTGGCGGATTTTTTTTGCAAATTTGTGGAAAATCATGATCTAATTGATGCTGTGCCTACAAAACTCTGTCTGACTTGGAGAAATGGTCGTGGGGGTAATGAAGGTGTATATAAGCGATTGGATCGCTTCTTGATAAAATCCTCATTGCTAGGTAAGTTTCACAGATATCGCTCATGGGTTCATGGTGTAAAAGTTTCTGATCATTGGCCCATTTTGTTCCAGTTTGATGATTATGGAAAGAAACCAAATGTTCCTTTCAAGTTTAATAGCTCGTGGCTGTTGGAAGAAGATTTCTGCAACTTGGTGAAGGATTTTTGGGCCTCTGCTTCGGCAATTGGGAAAAATCCATTAGAGTGCTTCTGCAACAAAATGAGGGACCTTAAACGGGTTGCTAATGGTTGGATCAAGCAAAAGAAAGATTCGGATAAGAGAGAACTGGTTTCCCTGGAATCCGAAATTCAAAATTTTTATTCAGGTGATTTTGTTGGGGAGAAGTCAGAGGCAAATTTTGAATTGGTTAAATGTATGGAGAAGAAAAGAGAGGATATTCTCCTCTGGGAAGAAATGGAATGGAGGCTGAAAAGTTGGGCATTGTGGGTAAAACATGGAGATCTTAATACAAAGTTTTTTCATTCTTACACTTCGGCTAGACGGAATCAGAATACTATTTGGGAACTGAAAGCTTATGATGGTAACATTTGCTTCGGTGACGAGGTGCTGAAGGTAGAAGCTGTGAAACATTTTGGGAGGATTTATAGAGATGAAGGAAATTGTGTGCTGCTAGACCAGATTAGAATTGCTAAACTTTTCCCCAGGTTTTTTAGTGATGAGGAGGCAGCTGCTCTTGGTAGGGAGGTTACCTTGGAAGAGGTTGAGTCCACTTTGCATCTTTTTGCTGGTGAAAAAAGCCCGGGCCCTGATGGGTGGCCGGTGGAGATTTATAAACATTTCTTTGAGGTTATGGGGCCTGATCTTTTGAGTATGGTGGAATACACCAGGTTACATGGGTTTACCTCTGGAGCATTAAATTCTTCCTTTGTGACGTTGATTCCAAAAAAGGGCAAACCAGTTGATTTTGGTGACTATAGGCCTATTGCTCTTTGCAATTTGGCGTATAAGCTGGTATCCAAAATCATTGCACAAAGATTGAAATCATCCCTTTCTGATCATCACTGGTGAACAGTTTGGCTTTCTGCATAGTCGTCAGATTCATGATGCCATTGGGGCATCTCAGGAACTCCTACATTCTATCAAGAAGCGTAAAATGAGTGCTATGCTTCTTAAAATTGACTTGGAAAAGGCATATGATCGGGTGAATTGGTCTTTCTTAAGACTTATATTGATCCAAATTGGGGTTTCCCCACTTGCCCTTAACTGGATCATGTCTTGTGTTTCCATAGCCAGCATTGCTATTTTGATAAATGGATTGCCTTCGTCTTTTTTCCAATGCTCGAGGGGAGTCCGTCAGGGTTGTCCTTTATCCCCTTTATTATTCCTTCTGGTTATTGATGCTCTTAGCAGATTGTTAAATTTGGCAAAACAGGATGGCTACATCAAAGGTATTGAATTTGGGATAGACTGTATAATCTCTCATTTAATTTTTGTTGATGATGTGTTGCTGGCTAGTGTGGCGACTGCAGCAGAATGGGGTGTCATCAGGAACATACTGAATTGTTTCTGTCAAGTTTCTGGGATGAAGGTAAGCCTTTCAAAAACAAGTTTCTATTATCATAATGTTGATCCTGATGTCAGACAGGAAATTACATCTATCTTACCCTATTGTTGTCATCCTTTAGTCGAAGGGTTAAAATATTTGGGTTTTTTCTTGAGACCCAATGACTATCGGATCAAGGATTGGTGGTGGCTTGTGCGGAAATTTGAAGCTCGGATTTCACATTGGGCTTATAGGATACTTTCCGTGGGGGGTAAACTTACCCTAATCAAAGCGGTCCTGTTGGGGATTCCGGTATATTGGATGTCTCTTCTTGAAATTCCTGCTCACATCTTGACTATTATCAGAAAATTGATTTTTAATTTTTTGTGGATGGGTGGTATTGAAAAAGCCAGTCTGGTTATGGCTGGTTGGGAATCATTATCCAGGCCTGAAAGAGTTGGTGGTTGGGGTATTAAGGATTTAAAAACTTTCAGTATTGCGCTCAGAGCTAAGAGTCTTTGGAGATGTCTCTTTCACCATAACCTGTGGTCCAAGATTTCTTATGTGAAATATATAAATATTCATCCTACTGAATGGATCAAAAGGCGTATGCCTTCATGTTCTGGTTGTTCTCCTTTATGGCGCGGACTGTTAAAAGTTTCGGGTTGGATTATGGGTGATATAAGGTGGCAGGTAGGAAAGGAAGGGATATCAGAGTTGGCAGAGAGCATATTTTGGGAATTGATAGCATGGTTAGTCTATCTAATAGAATACTAGATTATTTAAAAGTTTATGGTCTTACAACATTAAAAAGTATCAGGGGTATAGCGGGCCAGTCAAATTGGTTAAGTTCTAATGATTTGGGGTTGATGGGTGAGGATGCAATATTATGGGACTCATATGTTCTAGCTCTCGGCTCGGCTGGTGTTTCTTTGTCTGATCGATGTGATAAGATTGTATGGATTGGTAATGAGAAGAATGGTACTGTTACTGCCAAATCAGCCTATGATAGAATTATGCAGGAAAAGTTTATTTTTCCCCAACACTGGTGGTACAAACAATTATGGAAATGGAATATTGCACTAAAGCATAAGTGTTTTTTATGGCATGCTTTACAAGGATCTCTGAAAACCTGGGACAATCTTTCAAAACGTGGCTGGTGTGGACCAAATTGGTGTATCTTATGTAAGAATGATCAAGAATCTATTAATCATCTTTTTGTGTACTGCACTTTTGGGAGAAATGTCTGGGATTATTGTTGTTCAAAGGTGACAATCCAAAAGGTCTGGGAACATCATGGTTTTGGCGAGTCATTGTTGAACTGGTTTCGATCTTCTAGAGATACTCTGCAGGTTCCTATACTTATTTCCTGGGCACTCTGGTATTCCCGAAATTTGGCTACATTTCAAGATAAGGCTCCGGATGTTATGGCTTGTGGTCTTATGGTTTTAAATTTATTACAACAATTTTCTGCTATCAACAATGAGGTAGTGGTAAGAAGGCCTGGACTGTTTAATTTGATTATGAATCAACCTATTCTATTCTTCGATGGGGCTACGCAAGATGGTATTTGTGCTGCTGGTGGGGTTATTTATCTGAATCAGGAACATTTCTTTACTTTGCAACTTAATTGTGGCACTGGCAGCAATATGAAAGCGGAGCTCTTAGCGTTGTGGTGCATTCTGAAATGTGCAAACATTTTTGGGCTGGTTAATATCAGGGTCTATGGGGATTCACGTGTTACCATCAAATGGGATTCCAAGGAATATTATCTAAATATTATTGCTTTAGCTCATTGGTGTAGGCGTGCTAGAGATGAGATTGATCTTCAGGAACATATATATTTCTCTCATATCTATCGGGAACATAATGGGCAGGCTGATGGCTTATCAAAACTTGCTTTGAAGGGGATTGAGGGCGTTCTGGTATGGGAAGAATGGATGGATTCCTGCTTGCTGGAACACGGAGAAAACTATTTCTATTAGTTGATTTTGGAGTATTTCTATTTTGATCAGATCATTTTTGTATCTGATAATGCTGATGTATAATCTTGTCTGGAACATTTTTCGATGCTGATTTTGAGGACTCTGAGATCTTTGATCTTGATCCGTATGGACATACCTTTGTTAAAAGGGTGAAAATATTTGTATTATTTGATTTCAAGGAATAGCAATAGTACGTTTTTTTTTGGTTGAAAAAAAAATATAACCCAAAATCGAAAAGGCAATAAAAGGAATAAATATATTATCAAGGCCATTCTCCATTATATATAATCCATTAATAACTTAGATATATAAAACACTTTACAACCATTTAAAAAAATAACTTCACAACTTAAATTTTGGCTACAACGAACTATACAAACCTGGGTATTGGCTTAGTCGCATAGGCTCTTTGCACAAGTATGGGAACACTAATTATGTAAAAATGATCTATATATGCATTAATACAAAAACAAGGGTACACATATTCATAAACCAAAATCACAGATCTAACAATGTACCCATTACAATATTTTAAACAAAGAATATTTAAATTGGAAACCCTGTGTTAGCACCTAGTTTTTTTAGCACAAAGACCTACGGTAAAAGGGAATGGATGTCTCGAAAATTCTCAGGAAAGGGTCTGAAATTTGCCTTATTTTTCATGGATAGGCGCCAAGATATGGGAAAGGGTTGATTTGGGGGTGTTAAACATAACAAGACCCTAGGATTGCAAAAGAAACGGTTAAATGTGACCAAATGATCGTAAAGGGGACCAAATACTATAGTCCAGAGGAAAATAATGTGCAGGGTAGACTGCCAGTAGGTTTGCACCGTTGATCGGGCGTGGAAGGAAGATCAACGGCCCTCGTTGATTGTCTCATCGCCAAAGCGTATGGAGAACAACCATAGATGGTGGTTGCGATGGATATTACCGCCGGATAGGTGGCAGCTGGGGATTGCATCGCAAAGAGGAAGGGTGGTATGTAAAAACAGCTTGCGAGGTTGCGATACTGCCAAGGCGAAAAGGTAACATGGCTGGCCACGTGGACGGCCACGGTAAACCAAGGAATATCCTATGGTTCAAGGCAGAGTTTGGAAAAGTGCAGGTGCAATGTGACAAAAGAAATGGTTTAGATTAGATCGAGAAGATCGACGGTCCTCATTGATCGTCGCATCGGGGAGATGCACACTAGATAGACATGATGCTAGTTATGATGGGAAAACCCATTTTCCAGGTGTCACCACCAAGGCCTATCGCAAGGAAGGAAAGTGGTATTGAAAACCACTCTAAATATTTGCGATGCCACTTTTGTAGGCACATGTTGTCAAAATGAACGGTGGAGATCGAAGTATGAAAGATGATCCTAAAGTGGACGGAGAAGGGGCGTCAAATTAGTGGTTAAAATGGGGATCATATTTAACAGTAGAGATTGATACATGGGAGATCAACGGATGAGAAGGGTGGACAACTGGTGAAGAAGATCGAGGGATAAACAAAAAGGGTTATAGATATAAAAATGCACACGAAGGTTGACATTTGTGTTTTGGGACCTGTCAAGGTCGGAAGCTTCCGGGCGTGTGGGAGATGGGGAAAGAGACAGGAGAAGCCATTCTCAAGTTTTCCTAGGAACAGATAGAGCTTCAGGGTTGTCATTTTTTACAAATCTAATCATGTTTATGGCAGGGAATGGATGAAGAATCAGTGTCTAATGGGATTAGGGTTAAAATCACTCAACAAGATAGGGTTTGGATGCATTTGATACAAGGTCTCGGCCATCGATGCCTGGAATTAAGAAGAAATTGGAGGGTTCGGACGTGCATAGAGCACTCCATCTATTTTCCAAGTAAATGCCTTGGTCATTGGAAGTTTCCTGGAATTCATACATCCCAAGTGCCCGAATCCGAGGGTTGGTTCTGGGAAGTCCATCATCATTGCGTAGATGTGGGTTTTCTCCTTGGGAACTGCCAAACCTTTTCGACCGCCTGTATTAAACTTGAGATAGAAGGCTAAAGAGGCCAGCCGCCAAAATTGGTGGAGGCGATAGAATGGCAAAGTTGGAAGCACTACTAGCACTGGTACTATGCTAGCAGGCATGGAAGGTTATGGTTTGGTCAACGACGGAGATAAAGGGGCCAGAGTAGTAGGTGATAGAGGTGCGGGCAGAGAGTAAATTACTTGTGTAGACTATTGGGTGGCTTGAGGAGCTGCGAGGATGATGTGACCCGCGTCATTCAATGGATGGAAGGGAAATGAGGTGAAGTTTTATGACATAGACAAGTCTAGGTGGATAGGCTACTTAAAGGCATCTCTACTACCACCAAAATGATTGTAAATACGATGGAGGCCATCTCAACGTTGTCATATGTTTCTCTGTCTATCTGGAGATCCTTACCAAGCATGTTTCATGTCAGCTCAAGCCTTGGGAATCATTGTTGCTCAACTAGGAGGTTTAGTTAGGTTATCATGGAAAATATGGCCACACGTAACTGCTATCATCATCACGGCTGTTATAATTATGGTCTCTGCATCCCCTGTTCAAAATTAGTGCAGGGGAAAAGGTGGTGCACCTGGCAACATAGGAATTTTTTAGTCAGAGTTTGGTCATGGAAAAAGCTCAGAAATCCGAAGTGGTTTTTATGCCCGAACATGTATGGTCTGAGGTGGAGGAAGAACATGTTCCTTCATCTCCTATGGTATTTGAACACGAGGAAGACAGCATCACTAGTGAAGATGAAGAGCCTGAAGGGCGACAGGTGTCCAAAAGAGTCTAACGTCAAGGTAAGAAGGAGCCTCCTAAAGAGGGGCAAGGCATCTAGTAGGACATGGAATTCTCAAGGATTTCATGATCTCCACTGAGGAAGCGACACCTCCCCTTCCAGCGGATGAGTTGTAGGTGGATTTGAAAGTAGAATACTTATTTGATTCGCAAGGCCAATTGAAAACTCAGGAGTAAGGTGGTGCCCTGCTCATGGTACTTTTGTTTCATGTCTTAATTAGTCTGTTTTGAACTTGACACGTATGTAATATTCCCAATTTGGGGCTATCAAGGTGGCAGCATAATTTTGCTTGTTTCCTAAGAACCAATTCAAGGTTTGGATCCTATAAAATCGTTGCAATAGAAGAACTAAGGGTTGGAAAATCATTTCGTTGAGGCCTGAGGGGCGAGCCTGGTTTTTGAGAATTTCATATTAATACAATGTGGAGTGCCTATGGTAGACTATTTTGCAGAGATTCCTGTGTTGCTTAACCTGTAGTCAGTTTTTTCCTTCTTCTCTATGTGCATGTGCTTCCTATTATGCCTTTACATTATGTTTTTCATTTCATGCTTGAGATCATTGTATAATAACTTAGAATTCTTGGGAACAAGCTTTGGTTATTATCTTAGGTATTCACTCAATATTGCTACTAAAGTTGATATCGAATTCATCTTTGTTGGATGCTCATATCAATGGTCTGTTCTTATTTTCTTCTTTTACCACTAGAAAATAGTATTACGACGGCAAGAGGGTGGCTACCTTGCCTTTGTTTGAGTGGTTTATACTACGACATTGTTATCTGATTTATGTGTAACGCCTTGACTCCATCGCCCAATGTTTTTTCCTTGTGATTATCCCTCCAACACGTTCACACAATTTGCTCCATCAGAAATATGACGTTCTGTGTATGTTTTAATCGAATATTTTTGAATAATGAATACTTGTGTGTTTGTTCATTGTTGACACCTTTGAGTATTTCCAATTTTTCATAGATTTGTAGAGAGAGCCCTCTCAGATTGTGTTGGTTCAGTAGCACAAGCTAAATTGGTTAGTGGTTACCTCGATTCTACCTCTCCGCATCCTTGGGGAACGTTTTGGGTGTTAACAAATTGGCGCCATTGCCAGGGACGAATGTTTTATCATCCCTGGGAGAACGACAAATTTTTAGATCTGATTGTTGATGGTGGGCAGCATTCAGACACTAGAAGGGTTTCATATCATCCACATGGAGACTCCACTCATTATTCAAGTTAAATCTGCAAACTGCATAGGAGAATGAGCTCAGCCGCTCGAGGCATGGAGGGATTAAGGCCCAGGTATCATAGTATCAATCTGTTGAAAGAGGTCCTATTCTTCTTTGTTGGTATCCTTTTTCCCTTATGTATATATATATAAAAAAAATTGTCTCATCGGAGAGCTCTAGGTCATGAGAGGGCCTCCTTTTTATATCCCTCACTTGAATTCGAAAATGTACATTGCCCTTTCACCCCTAGAGTTGATCCCGTCCTCTCTTTTGAACCATGTATAAACCATAACCGGCCTTATGAATTCTCTAAGAGTAAGGCCAACGATATTCCCCCCGCACGTACTCCTTTTCCATCTCGAGCTCAGCTGAGATATAACCCTTTAAAGATGCTCCCTGTTCTTCATGAATTTCCTCTGGGCTACCATAAATACCTACCTATCTTTGATGGAGAATCTGAGGTTCTTACCGTTGAGAGACATCTTCAAGGTTTTGAACATTTTCTAGACCTTTTTGAAGAAGAACATGATGATGTGTGTATGATGGATTTTTCCAAATCCCTTCAAGGAAATGTGAAGGGATGGTTTAACCACTTGCAGCCTGAGTCTATTGGTACCTAGAGAGAGTTGTCTGATGCCTTTCTGGGGTTTTGGGGCAAAAGAAGGCCATGGGACTTAGTTCTTTCAGAGTTTTACTCTATGAGAAGGAAAGAAGATGAAACCATGTCTAGATTTAATAGGAGGTTTGCAAGCTTCTATTATGACATGCCAAAAGAAATTCAGCCCTTAGAGAATGCTGCTAAATTGCACTATGCATATGTTTTTCCTCCTGATTTGTCTTTCCATCTTTTGGAGAGAAGGTCTTCCAATTTACAGCTTATGTTCATTGATGCATTCAAGGTTGAAGACAATCTTAGGATGTCTGGGAAGTTATTGAACCAAGATAATGATGAAAAGATTGAAGAAGAAATAAAGTTCGAAGAGAGACATGAACAAAGGGAAATTTCCTTACAGTCCAATATTTCCCAGGATGAGCATAAAATTGATCGACCCGGTGATGTGCCAGAAGAAGGTAATTCCAGTTTGTTTTATGTAAATTGCAATCAGTCTGCTGAAGCTTCTATTACTGATGGTCCTGATGAAGTTTTCGGTCCACCTAAGTTTGATGAATATGAAGGAGACAGTTTGGGGAACTTCATAAGCTTTTTTTAAGAAGAGGATAAAGATGAGCCTCTGTGCAGTCAGTTTCACCAGTCAGGAGGACCATCCAAAGAAGGGAACTTGGTGGTAGGTCTTGAATCCACCATTGAGAGCCATCGGAATATTGAGCCCAAAGGTGGTGAAACCCCTTTACCCAAAGCGGAATCGTTCACCAGGATAAGTGAGATCCTTAAAACCATGAATGAAGAAAACCATGGGACTCTGCAGGAGAAGTCTGGCCATCACCCAGGAGGGGAAGGAAGAGCTAGCGAGCCAAGTTTCCCGGAGGATCCCCAGCAGACGGAAACCTCTCTTCAGGTTAGAGATGAAAGGGAGTATAGAGTCCTTGAAGAGGAATATAGGACCCTCGAGGAAGAATACCTGATCCTCGAGGAAAAATATGGAATTCTTGAAGAAAGTCTTGGGCCCGGCGGGTACCTTCGACAGGTTGACTAGATTGCTGAAAGGCTAGAAGAGGACCAAGGAGGCCCGCATGATTCTTATACTGAGCCCATTTCGGTGGCGGAAGATGATTTTAGAATCCTTGAAGAAGTTTTTCGGCTTGGCCAACATCTCCAACAAACTGAACATATAATCGAGGCACTTGAGGGAGATCGGGTGGGGCAGCAGGATTTCCAGACAGGTTTTTCAAGCCTGAAGTCCAGGTTTTAGGAAGAATTGCCTTTTCTAGACCCTTTTGGGGGACAGGGTGAAGTTTTTTTGAAGTTCTAGAGCAGAACCAGGTTTTCAACCCAGGGATCATAAGTGACCTGAAAAGAGAGGTGCTCAAAGTCACTCGTTTCAGCTCACTAGGACATGCAGAGGTTCCAATAAGTGTGGTCTTCTGGTATTGATTGGAGTTTGTCAAAGGTATGCAATCCCTAGGCCTAACATGAACACCTGGGGAAATGAATGACCTACTTACAGCTCTTCTGAAAGACATTTTGTTGTGACGCAAGAGGCATGTAGAGAGTACCGTGTTTTTTATGATCCAGCGACAGAATATATGGAAGATTTCATCAGTTGGAGTAAATGTTCTCTTCTGACTCGAAGGGTCCTCGCCCGTCACCATCGCCTAGCATTGTTGACCCTCGATGTTCTGAAGTAGTCGGACATTATGAGAAGACCCGCCTGGGGTATCGGTTGTTGGACTGGTTACATTGGAATTTTTGTATAACCTAGATACGAAGCCTCTCGAATAGAGTATCCTGTCTATAAATAAGCTTGACATGGCAAGCATCTCTTTCTGCTTTTTCCAATTTGTTTTCAGAATGTACATTTTCAATGTTGAGTTTCTATTTCAAGAAAATTTTCAATTTGCAGTATGGTAGAGCACTTTAGCTTGGGTAAAAAGCGTCGCAGGGTACACCTCACAGCAGGGTTTCCCATATGTTTTCCATGAATGTTTTTCAGGAAAACCCTCCCAAGCATTCTACCGGGAAGGTTTTCTTATAGGAGCCACCCAATGGATCAGGCACCCAGTCTACGAGGTTCTTTGCTACCTCGCAGGGAGTATAGCATCCCCAGTTGGAGCCACTTGTTAGCACCCAGTTTTTTCAGCACAAAGACATAGGGTAAAAGGGAATGGATGTCTCGAAAATTCCCGGGAAAGGGTATGGAATTTGCCTTTTTTTTCATGGATAGGCTCCAAGATATGGGAAAGTGTTGGTTTGGGGGTGTTAAACATAAGAATACCCTAGGATTGCAAAAGAAAGGGTTAAATGTGACCAAATGACCGAAAAGGGGACCAAATACTATAGTCCGAAGGAAAATAATGTGCAGGGTAGACTGTGGGAAGGTTTGCACCGTTGATCGGGCGCAGAAGGAAGATTAACGGCCCTCATTGATCGTCGCATCCCCAAAGCGTGTGGAGAACTGTAATGTCCCAAAAATAGCAAAAATTAAAAATTTTCCCTGCCTGCAATATTTGTCAATTTACAGTAAAAGATTCATTCATTAATCTAACATCATTAAAACATACATGCTTGCACGAAACACTTGTTAGTCTAAGACTACTGGTTTACAAGGTCGAATCAATGTGTAAGTTTAAGATGTTGCGGAAGCGACGTGGAAATGATATGATTGCACTTATTTGTTGAAAATGTAAATGCCATAACACTCTTTACTGTTTTAAGAATCAATGAGTTTAGTTATGATTATCTATTGCACCTTGAGCTTCTTATTGACGTATGTTATCCTCTTGGTGGTTATTGTAATACTACGGGGAAGGTAATTCGTACCTCGGTAGGATTTCCGGGAGGTATGGGTAAGAGTAATGGTTGCCGAACTTACTTAGCATTTGCTAATATCCTATTTTCCTTGGTGTTTGCAGGTGTGATCAATCTGAGGGCATTATCTCTAAAGTTTGGTGCCTAAATTGTTTTGGTAACAACTCACCAGGGCAAAAGATAAGTTATGAAAGGAACAATGGTTATTCTATTACTTGGGAGTGCACGATATAAAAGTGCTCCTCGTTGGTAAGGTTCAAGCTTAAACACTTCATGTTATATAACCAATGTGGATTGATTTATAGCTTGTTTATGGTGGGTTCAAGAATCGAACCCTTTAGTTTTTAAACCAAGGTTAGTCCTGTGACCTCACTATAGGCTTGTGCAATGAATTTCGCCTCCACTAAGGTGAGTTGGTGTACCATTAAATGCACTTTATGGAAAAGTGGGAAACAACCTGTCATGAGGGTTTGGGAGAGAATGATTTGGGATTTTGATCATCACACCTTCATTCGACTTACTCTTTGTTTTGGGTCTGCACTGCGTTGGTTTGGCTACTGTGTTGGGGTTTGACCCTAGCTCTGCTCATGGTCAGCCTAATCAATAGATATCAAACCCGTCTATGGTGTAAAATGATCCTGCTCTGTACAGGTAAGGAAAACTTCCATTTGTAATTGTTATCTCCATATCCTTCTTCTGCTACTAGGAAATTCATGGTGGAGCTAACCCATATCGTATGGCAGAGGGAAAGACTTGGCATAGGCGCAGCTAAGGTTCGAGGTGGTAGTAGAAGTGGCTAAATAAAAGTGGTAAGTTTGGCTCATCCATTCGTGCCCTACCTTTTGCAACCCTGCTGTTGTATGTATGCATTTGATCTCGATGTTTTAAACATGCCTAAATGAAGTTTACAGCTAACGGTTAAGAGGAGAGAAAATCAACACAAAATATTTTTGGTCGAATTAAATTCAATGGTTCTGATATTCTAGTAAGTAATAAAATGACTAGCAAAGACTAGCTGGCTAGTCCTGCTAGGAATGCCACTAGATTCTGGGAAAACTTGTCTCAAAACAAAAATTCGGAACATTACAAATTCCAAGTTTCTTTCATAAACAAACAATGTATAAATTGTAAGAGGGAGTTGTACAGATCTCATACCTGTTGATCCTTGTAGCTTGTTCCGGCTGTTAATGTCCTGCTGATCCCTGTAGCTTGTTTCTGCTAATAATGACCTGCACACTTAGCCAATAATTAATGAAAAACCTCCTGAGCTCTTAGTTGACCTGATAATTTATCTTGGATTGGATGACTTTGGGATTACCACGTTCCTCCCAACCATGATTCTACAACCATTCCTGGTTCAGTATGAATCCCCCTGAGCTGATTCTGACATGCAAACTGAGAAGTAGAGGCCCTAGGTGTGTAGCTGGTTCAGATCTTAGAAATCTATGGGAAAAGTTCACTTTCTTCAGCAGAGAGTGCTTCTTAGTATAATTATACTCCAAGAAAAAGATCCCCCAAACTTTAGGGTCTGTCCTCCTTAAGTAGGACAAATCTTGAATTATGACTGTTGGAAAATACTGGTTTCTTTAAAATAAGTTAATTTATGAAAACAATATTTGTTTATTTAACTACTAGCTATTTTGGGAACTAGGAAGTCTCAACCTCTTTTGATTAAAGTGTTTTTAATCTTTTATATATTTTTATAATAATAATAATATACAATTTACAATACCATCTAAATATTAATAAATAATATAATAATAATATACAATTTACAATAACATCTAAATATTAATAAATAATATTTAGTAGGTGGCAGCCCGCTTATGCATAAATATATATTTATAAAGTGTAAACATTTATAAAAGAATATATATATAATAATTAACCAATATACATATATATTCTTTATTGAAGCTCCTAATAATAATACTACTTTGGGGTCCTTAGCATTTTGTTGATGCTTATTTTAGTTCTTTTTAAGGGAAGGGTCCACTTCTTTGGATGGTTTCAGTAAGCTGGTAAAGGCACCTCTAGTCTCTCCCTTTGCATGTCAGATTCCCTCGTTTTAACATGGTAGTTTCCGCAGTAGCTGAAGATAATAAGATTTATTTAATCAAGTCAAAATAGTTGTGATAAGATATGCAAGTGCTATTGAGAGTCCTCTTTGACTCAACACTTGAGAAGTAGTAACCCCGAGTGCTCTTCAGAGCCTTTCAACTCAACACTCTCACATGGGCGTTACGCTAGTGCAATTCCAGAGCCTCTACTCAACACTAGAGCTAGAATGTGGTTGTGAGGCACATCTAGGATAATTACATGTCCTCGGATCCGGTAATCATTTCTTTCAAGCTTGGAGTGCTCCAGGGCTCATGCCTAACACTCAACATACATCGGGGATTAGGCCCAATATGAAATAGAATTCTCTAAATACATCAGGGCTTAGGCCCAGTATATAGGTCTTTTGTGTGTTCCTGAGTCCACGCTGAACACACTAACTAATCAACCATGTAAATCATGCTCTGCACAGTATAATGTAACAAGAGAGAAAATCTCAGTATATCATAATTTTGTAATCACTTCTCGAAATACAACATAGTTTATTCATTCGGCTTTCCTGCCCCGCATATATTCAATAATGAAACAAATCAGGGTCCATGCCCAATACATCACTCATAAGGAAATAAATCAAAACATATGGAAGCTATGTCAAACATAATAAATCACATATACTGGGGCCGTGACCCGACATGACATCATCATCATAGTTAGTCAAAAAGTTGGGATATTACATCCTTCCCCGCTTAGAACAACACCATCCCAGTGTTTCCTAGGGACTAGAAATGATATCATGAGACAAGGTGGGGTATGTCTCTCTCATGGTAGCTTCATTTTCCCAAGTGGCCTCATCTAGTCCAAAGTGCCTCCATTGCACTTTCAGCTGAGTAATGGTCCTCCTCCTAAGTTGGACCTCTCTCTTGTCTAGAATGTGGAGTGGTTCTGGCGTGAACTCCCCTTCGGGCTCCACCTGTAATAAGGACCAATCAATGACATGTTTAGTATCATATACATATTTATTTATAAAGAAGCATGAAATACATTATGAACTTTTATATGTGTTGGTAGGGCTAAATCAAATGCTACTGGACCCTTCTTTCCCAGTATTTCAAAAGGTCCACAAAACCTTGGGGCTAGTTTACCGCAACGTCCCAAACTTAATGAGCTTCATTTCGCTTTTATTCTTAGGAAGACATGTTCACTGATTTGGTAGTCCTTGTCCTTTCTTTTCTTATCTACATAACTCTTCTGGCAGTCTTGTGCTTCTTTCAAATTTAGTTGCACTTTGGAGACTAGTTGTTCTAAGTCTTTTAGTAAGTCTGGCCCTAGCATAAGCCTGTCCACCGGGCTATCCCAGGTGACAGGGGTTCGACACTTTCGACCGTAGAGTACCTCGAAGGGACTCATTTTGGCCGAGGTTTGATACCCGTTGTTGTATGCAAACTCTGCGAGTTGTAAGTAGTCTTCCCACTTAGTGGGGTTGTTCATGACATACATTCTCAGCATGTCTTCTAAGATTTGGTTTACTCGTTCCGTCTGTTAGTCGGTTTCGGGGTGGTATGCGGTACTAAACTGTAGTTGTGTTTCTAATCTGGAGAACAATGCTCTCCAAAAGTTACTAGTGAACTTTTTGTCTCGATCCGAGATAATTGCTTTGGGTATCCCGTGTAACCGAAAAATCTCCTTTAGGAAGATTTCCGCAATGTGAACTGCCTTGTAGGTAGATTTTACTGGTATAAAATGTGCGGCTTTCAATAGCTTGTCTACTACTACGAAGATGGAGTCATTTTGTTTCTTACTCTTGGGTAGACCCGTAATGAAATCCATACTTATTACCTCCCACTTCCATTTCGAAATGGGTAACGGTTGAAGTAGATCGGAGGGATGTTGGTGTTCTGCTTTGACCAACTAGCATTCCTGACATTTCGCGATGAACAATGCTATATCAGCTTTCAGTTTAGGCCAAAAGTAGTGTTTCTTTACGGCTGAAATCATCTTCTGATATCCAGGGTGTCCCAAATAGGGACTCCAATGGAATTCGGTGAGTATGTTAGGTCTAATGTCTCCTCCCTCAGGAACGTAAAGTCTCTCTTTTGACCATAACAATCCCGATTCATCTATCTTGTACTCTTTTTGATGCTAAAACATCCTATCTTCCTGAATCTTTTTAAGGATCTCGACATAGAACCTATCATTTTGGCATGTTGTTCTAATTCTGTCATGTAAGTCAGAGTCTGTCCGACTTTCAGTTACCTCATATAACATATGAGCTCGTCGACTTAAGGCGTCGGCAATCTTGTTTTCTTTCCCCTTGATGTGTTTTAGTTCAAAGTGATACTCACTAAGAAAGGCTAACCACCTAGCCTATCTAGCGTTCAGGTCTGGTTGATCGAATAGATACTTTAGACTCATGTTGTCCATCTTTAGTAGGAATTTCTTACCCATGAGGTAATGTCTCCACATCTTTAGAGTGTGGATGATGGCGGCCAATTCGAGGTCACGAGTAGGATAGTTTTTCTCATGTTCCTTTAGCTTTCTTGACTCATAGCAGATGGCAAATTCATCTTGCATAAGGACTCCACCGAGTCCTTCCTTGCTTGCATCGGTACAAACTACGAAGTCCCCATTGGGGTCGGCAATTCGTAGTATTGGTGCACTAATCAGAAGTTGTTTTAACTTCTGAAAACTTTCCTCGCGCTTGTCTGTCCAGATGAACTTACCGGTTTTCTTCTGTAATGCAGCCATGGGGCAAGCGATTCGAGAGAAGTTCTCAATGAACTTTCGATAATAACCGGCTAAACCTAGGAATGATCGTATGTCGAAGACACCTGTGGGTGTGGGCCATTCTTTGATAGCTTCGATCTTTTTGGGATCAACTGCTATTCCCTTCTCGGAGATGTTGTGCCCTAAGTACTGTATCTGAGGTCTATAGAAGTCACACTTGCTAAATTTTGCGTACAGCTGATGTTCTCGTAATATCCATAGGACTATTCGGAGGTGTTCCTCATGTTCTTCTTCATTCTTGGAATAGATCAGGATATCGTTTATGAATACCAAAACAAACTTGTCGAGGTACTTGCTGAAAACATTGTTCATCATGCACATGAAGTTTGCGGGTACATTGGTCAGACCGAAAGGAATTACTACAAATTCATAGTGGCCGTATCGAGTGCGAAACGCAGTCTTACTGATGTCCTCGTCATGGATCCTCACCTGGTGATATCCGGATCGCAGGTCGATCTTCGAGAAGATCTTTGCTCCTCCGACTTGGTCAAACAAGTCATTGATCCTAGGGAGTGGATAACGGTTCTTGATGGTTAACTTGTTGAGTTGGTGGTAATCGATGCACATACGCATTGTGTCGTCCTTCTTTTTAACAAATAGGATTGGTGCTCCCCAGGGAGACACACTCGATTGAACCCTTGTCTATTAGTTCTTGTAACTGCATTTTGAGCTCTACCAGTTTGGGTGTACTCATATGGTACAGAGTCCTAGAGACAGGTACGGATCCGAGGGTTAGTTCTATGGAAAAGTCTAAGTCCTGCTTGGGTGGTAACCCTAGAATCTCTTCGGGAAATACGTCTCTGAATTCTACTAGTATCGAGAAATCCTCGATCTTTTTATCTCTATCGGCTTCTACCGATTGAAGGTGGATTGCAAATAGTTTGCAACCCTTTCTTAAGCATTTCTTTGCTTGTAATGCTGATATTTGTCGGACTGATACTTCCTTAGGTATACCCTGGATGGTTCGTTGGTTTCCTTGACTATTGGTGCATAGGATCGACTTATTTAAGCAATCCAACAAGGCATGATGTCCTTCCAACCAATCCATGCCTATTATTACGTCATAAGATCCTAGCGGTAAGATGTTCAAATCTATCTTAGTTAAAAAGCTCTTCAAATCTATCTCACAACTCTTAACTAGTTCGGAGACCTTCCGTTTGGTACCAGTGGATAATTTTACTAGCCATGGTGATTTGTGACTCTCTCGGTTTAAGTTGCAAGACTCTACTATTCTAGGAGAGATGTAGCTCCGGCAAGCACCGGGATCTATTAAAACTAAAATGCTATTGTTAGATATCTTACCCTCAATTTCTACCATGGTGGCTTGATGATCCGCCTGCCAGCCATCAAGGGTGGCATAAATCCTAGGTGTCTTTTCCATGTCTCCCACTGTAGGCTCTACTTGGATGTTGTGTAAAGTCCCATCTGTTTTGTTGGGGCAGTCTCTGTAGTAATGTGGTCCCTGGAATTTCCAACAAGAAATAGTTGGTGGGGCTATCTTCGCCCATTTGTTGAAGGCTGGCCTGTTGGTTGGTGGTGGGGGTGCATTAGGTCGAGCTTGAGGTCAGTTGAAACCTCTGTTGGGTGGGAAACTATTGTTATGTTTCCGAAAAGGTGGGGGTTTAAAACCCGATTTGCGGTTGTCTGAGAAGGTCCTGAATCTGTCCCTATTTCTGTTGATGTTGTCGTTTCTTGGTTGTCCGTGCTCATAGCACAGCCTGGCTTTTTGTAGGGTTATTTCAAGAGTTTTAGGCATGTCGAATTCTATTTTCTCTCTAAATTTTGCTGGCATCCCACCCAAGAACTGTTGGATTTTCACCTTCTTGTCCTTAATATAAGGCACACAGTGCAGCAAGTCAAAGAACCGATTTATGAAAGCTTCCATAGTCAGGGAACCCATTTTCATCTCATGAAATTCTTTTATCTTCTTGTCAAACAATCTTTCAGACATATATTTGTCCTGAAAGATTCTGCTGAAAGTGTCCCAGCTTATGTCTCGCAGCTCTTGTCCCTTAATGTGTTTTAGGTCCCGCCACCATCTGGCATCCTTTCCATTTAGGTTGTATATGGCTAGTCGGGTTTGCATCTCACTGGAGTAATTATGAACCTTAAAGTATTTGTTCATTCCTAACAACCACTCTTCAGCCTTTTCTCCTAGGTTAACTTCCCCGTCATAAGTTGGGGACCTTATCTTTCTGAACTCCCCTTGTAAGCTGTCATCATTCTTCCTCCTTTTTTTGCAAGGAGGTGGAGACCCATTGTCACTGGAAGAGCTCTTACAGTCCTCTTCCAATGGTTCTGATTTATGTTTTGCTTGATCTCCTAATTTGTAACTGGTTGCTTTCTTTGTGTTAAGGGAATTGACAGAGAACATAGGATGTTCAGGGGGTTTTGTCCCTGTTAGGATTTGGAGTAAGGCTTCATTTATAGCTTGCTGTTCTCTTCTTTCTTGCATATTTTCATCCTTGAAACTCTAGAATTCTGCCTGTAGCTGCTGCATGGATTTCTCCAAATTTGAGTTGAGCTCCACCACGATTTCTTGCTCTCGTGGTGGGGAATTTAGGTTGCCTCGTATACTGCTACCTTGTTCTGCACTCATTTTTCTGCTACTGTTTGTACCTGGAATTTATATAAGTATATGTTGATGGAAAACAATGTGTTAGTTAATTCTTTTCGTAAAAACATAATACAATAATTTAAACACTTTCCTGTTTCTGCAGTTGTGTTTGGTAGTGAGCCCAATAGGTCACTTAGTGTTTGTAACTTGCTCTGACACCACTTGTAATGTCCCAAAAATAGCAAAAATTTAAAATTTTTCCTTGCCTGCAATATTCGTCAATTTACAGTAAAAGATTCATTCATTGATCTAACATCATTAAAACATACATGATTGCACGAAACACTTGTTAGTCTAAAACTACTGGTTTACAAGGTCGAATCAATGTGTAAGTTTAAGATGTTGCAGAAGCGATGTGGAAATTATATGATTGCACTTATTTGTTGAAAATGTAAATGCCATAACACTCTTTACTGTTTTAAGAATCAATGAGTTTAGTTATGATTATCTATTGCACCTTGAGCTTCTTGTTGACGTATGTTATCCTCTTGGTGGTTATTGTAATACTACGGGGAAGGTAATTACGTACCTTGGCAAGATTGCCGAAAGGTATGGGTAAGAGTAATGGTTTCCGAACTTACTTAACGTTTGCTAATATCCTATTTTCCTTGGTGTTTGCAGGTGTGATCAATCCGAGGGCATTATCTCTAAAGTTTGGTGCCTAAATTGTTTTGGTAACAACTCACCAGGGAAAAAGATAAGTTATGAAAGGAACAATGGTTATTCTATTACTTGGGAGTGCACGATATAAAAGTGCTCCTCGTTGGTAAGGTTCAAGCTTAAACACTTCATGTTATATAACCAATGTGGATTGATTTATAGCTTGTTTATGGTGGGTGCAAGAATCGAATCCTTTAGTTTTTAAACCAAGGTTAGTCCTGCGACCTCACTATAGGCTTGTGCAATGAATTTCGCCTCCACTAAGGTGAGTTGGTGTACCATTAAATGCACTTTATGGAAAAGTGGGAAACAGCCTGTCACGAGGGTTTGGGAGAGAATGATTTGGGCTTTTGATCATCACACCTTCATTCGACTTACTCTTTGTTTTCGGTCTGCACTACGTTGGTTTGGCTACTATGTTGGGGTTTGCCCGAGCTCTGCTTGTGGTCAGCGTAATCAATAGATATCGAACCCGTCTATGGTGTAAAACGATCCTGCTCTGTACAGGTAAGGAAAACTTCCATTTGTAATTGTTATCTCCATATCCTTCTTTTGCTACTGGGAAATTCATGGTGGATCTAACCCATATCATATGGCAGAGGGAAAGACTTGGCATAGGCGCAGCTAAGGTTCAAGGTGGTAGTAGATGTGGCTAAATAAAAGTGGTAAGTTTGGCTCATCCATTTGTTCCCTACCTTCTGCAACCCTGTTATTGTATGTATGCGTTTGACCTGGTTATTTTGGTATGAGACTCCCGTAAGCCATTGGCTTTACTGATCCACTTTGGGGAGGTCTAAGTAGTCGCCTACTGGTTGTACTAAGCAGAAATGGGGTTTTCAATGTAACTAAATGGCTTATCAAATGTCGGGACTATGATGTAAAATAATGTAGTCTTAACTGTTACCTGGTTCAGTGAATTTTTGTAATCATTGAAATGCTATATTTTTGAAAAGTGATTCTGTACAATCGCAATGGTTACCATGGTACTTTTTGAATTCTATGTATGAATGTAAGGCTTTAAGCCGAAACTTAATGATGCTACTATTATGGGTTTCTGGGATGATTTGGAAATCTGATTGTATAGGGAATTGTTCATATGATAATATGTCTTAGCACCGTCAGTTTAGGAATAGTAGCTGTGATTTGCGTGCTAAATTTGATTTGGGTTTTCTACTGTATCGAAATATTTGTTAGTGTGTTGCCATGTAAACACTGTATTGTTCATAAAGGAATATAGGATTTAAATGAGGGTTTCTAAGTTATACCCAACCTTCTGTTTCCTTGTTGTTGGTGACCACGACCCTCCTGTAGGGAATCCCTACCAGTTTTTGGGGTGGGAGATAGTCGTGGGGCTTGACCCTTGATCTCTGTTTTCGTTATGCATCTGTGTGGGTGACTTTCCGGTATCTCTAAGCACTGTAAAAGAAATTATAATTTAAAGTTGTGGGGTTTTAACTTGAGTCTGAGTAGGGTATCGTGTTGTGTGAAATAAAACCCTAAGTTCTTGAAAACTAGATCGATGGTAATAACGATGGTAGAAAAAAATTATGTGTGTCTTGTTTATATAAAGGAAAGAGGAATGTATAAAGGGAAATGATGGTTTCTATTCTTCCTACTGTTATCTCTTTAAACGAATGTAGTATGTGTAAATTGTGTAGCTTTTCAAGAAAACGAAAAGTAGATAGAAGAAGAATTCATACAAAGAATGGTACTGCGTTTTTCTTATTTCAGATTTGGTATTTATTTTGGTATTCGAAATGCCTAAACTAAATATTTTTTGTTTGAAAACAAAACTGGATCTCGATGTTTTAAACATGCCTTAATGAAGTTTACAGCTAACGGTTAAGAGGAGAGAAAATAAACACAAAAGTTTTTTGGTCGAATTAAATTCAATGATTTTGATATTCTAGTAAGTAATAAAATGACTAGCAAAGACTAGCTGGATAGTCCTGCTAGGAATGCCATTAGATTCTGGGAAAACTTGTCTTAAAACAAAAATTCAGAACATTACAAATTCCAAGTTTCTTTCATAAACAAACAATGTATAAATTGTAAGAGGGAGTTGTACAGATCTCATACCTGTTGATCCCTGTAGCTTGTTCCGGCTGTTAATGTCCTGCTGATCCATGTAGCTTGTTTCTGCTGATAATGACCTGCACACTTAGCCAATAATTAATGAAAAACCTCCTGAGCTCTTAGCTGACCTAAGAATTTATCTTGGATTGGATGACTTTGGGACTACCACGTTCCTCCCAACCATGATTCTACAACCGTTCCTGGTTCAATACGAATCCCCCTGAGCTGGTTCTGACATGCAAATTGAGAAGTAGAGGCCCTAGGTGTGTAGCTGGTTCAGATCTTAGAAATCTATGGGAAAATTTCACTTTATTCAGCAAAGAGTGCTTCTTAGTATAATAATACTCCAAGAAAAAGATCCCCCAAACTTTGGGGTTTTCCCTCCTTAAGTAGGACAAATCTTGAATTATGACTATTGGAAAATACTAGTTTCTTTAAAATAATTTAATTTATAAAAACAATATTTGTTTATTTAACTACTAGTTATTTTGGGAACTAGGAAGTCTCAACCTGTTTGATTAAAGTGTTTTTAATCTTTTAGATATTTTTATAACAATAATAATATACAATTCACAATACCATCTAAATATTAATGAATAATATTTAGTAGGTGGACCGCTTATGCATAAATATATATTTATAAAGTGTAAACATTTATAAAAGGATATATATATAATAATTAACCAATATACATATACATTCTTTATTGAAGCTCCTAATAATAATACTACTTTGGGGTCCTTAGCATTTTGTTTCACAAGATGCTTCTTTTGGTTCTTTTTAAGGGAAGGGTCCACTTCTTTGGACGGTTTCGGTAAGCTGGTAAAGGCACCTCTAGTCTCTCCCTTTGCATGTCAGATTCCCTCGTTTTAACATGGTAGTTCCCACAGTAGATGAAGATAATAAGATTTATTTAATCAAGTCAAAATAGTTGTGATAAGATATGCAAGTGCTATTCAGAGTCCTCTTTGACTCAACACTTGAGAAGTAGTAACCCCGAGTGCTCTTCAGAGCCTTTCAACTCAACACTCTCACATGGGCGTTACGCTAGTGCAATTCTAGAGCCTCTGCTCAACACTAGAGCTAGAATGTGGTTGTGAGGAACATCTAGGATAATTACATTTCCTCGGATCCGATAATCATTTCTTTCAAGCTTGGAGTGCTCCAAGGCTCATGCCCAACACTCAACGTACATCGGGGCTTAGGCCCAGTACGAAATAGAATTCTCTAAATACATCGGGGCTTAGGTCCATTATATAGGTCTTTTGTGTGTTCCTGAGGCCATGCTCAACACACTAACTAGTCAACCATGTAAATCATGCTCTGCACAGTATAATGTAACAAAAGAGAAAATCTCAGAATATCATAATTTTGTAATCACTTCTCGAAATACAACATAGTTTATTCATTCGGCTTTTCTGCCCCGCATATATTCAATAATGAAACAAATCAGGGTCCATGCCCAATACATCACTCATAAGGAAATAAATCAAAACATATGAAAGCTCTGTCGAACATAATAAATCACATATACTGGGGTCGTGACCCGACATGACATCATCATCATAGTTAGTCAAAAAGTTGGGATATTACAAGAACAACCATAGATGGTGGTTGCGATGGATATTACCACCGGACAGGTGGTAGCTGGGGATTGCATCGCAAAGAGGAAGGGCGGTATGTAAAACAGCTTGCGAGGGTGCGATACCGCCAAGGTGGAAAGGTAACATGACTATCCACGTGGACAACCACGGTAAACCAAGGAATATCCTAGGGTTCAAGGTGGAGTTCGAAAAAGTGAAGGTGCAATGTTACAAAAGAAACGGTTTATATTAGCTTGAGAAGATCGACGGTCCTCATCGATCGTCACATCAGGGAGATGCACGCTAGATAGACAGGATGCTGGTTGCGATGGGAAAACCCATTTTCCAGGTGTCACCACAAAGGCCTGTCGCAAGGAAGGAAAGTGGTATTGAAAACCACTCTGAATATTTCCAATGCCACTTTTGTAAGAACGTGTTGTGGAAATGAACGGTGGAGATCGAAGTATGAAAGATGATCCTATGGTGGATGGAGAAGGGGCGTCAAATCAGTGGTTAAAATGGGGATCGGATTTAACGATCGAGATTGATACATGGGAGATCAACAGATTAGAAGGGTGGACAGCTGGCGAAGAAGATCAAGGGATAAAGAAAAAGGGTTATAGATATAAAAACGTACACGAAGGTTGACATTTGTGTTTTGGGACCTATTGGGGTCAGAAGCCTCCGGGTGTGTGGAAGATGGGGAAAGAGATAGGAGAAGCCATTCTCAAGTTTTCCCAGGAATAGGTAGAGCTTCAGGGTTGTCATTTTTTACAAATCTAAGCCTATTTATGGCAGGGAATGGATGAAGAACCGGTGTCTGATGGGCTTCGGGTTAAAAGCGCTTAGCAAGATAGGGTTTGGATGCATTTGATACAGGGTATCGGCCATAGATGCCTAGAATTAAGAAGAAATTGGAAGGTTCGGACATGCATAGAGCACTCCAGCTATTTTCCAAGTAAATGCCTTAGCTGCTGGAATTTTCCTGGAATTCATGTGTCCCAAGTGCCCGAATCTAAGGGTTGGTTCCAGGGAAGTCCATCATCGCTGCGTAGAGGCAGGTTTTCTCCTTGGGAACCACCAAACCTTTTCACTCACCTTTATTAAACTTGAGACAGAAGGCTAAAGAGGCCAGCCGCCAAAATTGGTGGAGGTGATAGAATGGCAAAGTTGGAAGCGCTACGAGCATTGGTACGGTGCTAGCAGGCATGGAAGGTTATGTTTTGGTTGACAACATAGATAAAGGGGTCAGAGCAGAAAATGATATAGGTGCAGGGCATAGAGTAAACCACTTGTGCATACTATCGGGTGGCCTGAGGAGTTGCGAGGATGATGTGACCCGCGTCATTCGATGGATGGAATGGAAATGAAATGAATTTTTATGACATAGAGAAGGCCAGGTGGATAGGCAGCTTAAAGGCATCTCTACTGCCACCAAAATTATTGTAAATACAATGGAGGCCATCTTAGTGCCATCATATGTTTCTCCGTCTATCTGGAGATCCTTTCCAAGCATGTTTCACGTCAACTTGAGCCTTGGGAATCATTGTTGCTCGACTGGGAGGTTCAGTTAGGTTATCATGGAAAATATGGCCACACGTAGCTGCTGTCATCATTACGGCTGTTATAAGTAGGGTCTCTACATCCCCTGTTCAAAATCAGTGCAGGGGAAAATGTAGTGCACCTGGAAGCACAGGAAATTTTCAGTTAGAGTTTGATCATGGAAAAAGATCATAAATCTGAAGTGGTTTTTATGCTCGAACATGTATGGTATGAGGTGGAGGAAGAACATGTTCCTTAGTCTCCTATGGTATTCGACCACAAGGAAGACAGCACCACCAGCGAAGATGAAGAGCCCGAAGGGCGACAGGTGTCCAAAAGAGTCCGACATCGAGGTAAGAAGGATCCTCCTGAAGAGGGGCAAAGCATCCAGTAGGACACGAAGATTCTCAATGATTTCATGATCTCCACCGAGGAAGCGACACCTCCCCTTCCAGCGGACGAGTCCCAGGCGGACAGTTCTTTGAAAGTAGAAGACTTCTTTGATTCGCAAGGCCAATTGAAAAATCAGGAGTAAGGTGGCGCCCTGCTCATGGTACTTTTGTTTCCTATATTAATAAGTCTGTTTTGAACTTGACACGTATGTAATATTCCCAATTTGGGGTTGTCAAGGTGGGCAGCATAATTTTGCTTGTTTCCTAAGAACCAATTCAAGGCTGGGAGCCTATAAAAGCATTGTAATAGAAGAACTAAGGGTTGGAAAATCATTTGGCTGAGGCCTGAGGGGCGAGCCTAGTTTTTGAGAATTTCATATTAATACAATGTGCAGTGCCTATGGTAGACTGTTTTGCAGAGATTCCTATGTTGCTCTAACTTGTAGTCAGTTTTTTCCTTCTTCTCTATGTGCATGTGCTTCCTGTTATGCCTTTACACTATGTTTTTCATCTCATGCCTGAGATAAGTGTATAATAACTTAGAATTCTTGGGAACAAGCTCTGGTTATTATCTCAGGTATTCACTCAATATTGCTACTAAAGTTGATATCGAATTCATCTTTGTTGGATGCTCATAGCAATGGTCTGTTCTTATTTTCTTCTTTTACCACCAGAAAATAGCATTACGACGGTAAGAGGGTGGCTACCTTGCCTCTATTCGAGTGGTTTATACTACGGCACTGTTATATGATTTATGTGTAACGCCTTGAACCCATCACCCAATGTTTTTTCCTTGTGATTATCCCTCCAACACGTTCACACAATTTGCTCCATCGGAAATCTGACCTTCTATGTATGTTTTAATTGAATATTTTTTAATAATGAAGACTGGTGTGTTTGTTCATTGTTGACACCTTTGAGTATTTCTATTTTTTTCATAGATTGGTAGAGAGAGCCCTCTCAGATTGTGTTGGGTCAGTATCACAAGCTAAGTCGTTAGTGGTTACCCCGATTCTACTTCTCCACAGCCTTGGGGTACGTTTTGGGTGTTAACACCCTGCATCGAATCCACAGGATCCGAGCATATAAACCCAACTGCAGCTTTATGCATTTTAAAAATGCTAAAACACTTTCGAATTTAGTAAAACGGACGCACGGGTTTGGAATTACCTCGAATGAGGAAGAGGGTTTTAAATCCTTCATATTCCATATAAATGAATACAAATACAAAGAGACTGCGTCGGCGAGAGAATGACTTTTCCAAACACATCTAAGATAACCAAATTGCAAGTAAGAATGCATGCACTGAGAATAAAATGATGAAAATCATCCTAGTAGGATGATATATATATATATATATACCATCAAGCCCAGATGTAGATATAAAATAAGTAAATATGCCTTATTTAATTCTTTAGTAAGAACAAGAGGTAAAATTGTTTACTTCTGAAGAGATAATTAGTGATTCATATCTTGAAGTAAGTGCTCTGAATATTGATATTGCTTCAAAGCTTTTGGATAGAATGCTAGAAAAGGATTGTCGACATATTGTAGATACTTATAGTGCACTAATTGGACTATGCATAGGAGGCATTGAATTACATAAGGTAGATAAGTTGGAAAAAATAATGATGGGAGAGGCTTGCTTCCTCATAAATAAATATACAACTCTCTTACTATGGGGTGTTGCAAACAGCAAAAAACATGAGCATGCCCTCTAGATTTTATATTCAATGAGTGAAAATGGATTTGAACCTAATCTATCGATATAGAATCCAATAATTCCTCGTATTTATAGAGAATGGAAAACATAAGACGAAAGCAAATTTTTTGATAATGTTATTTCTATATTTTTTAGTCCAGATGAAATTACTTGGACCATACTCATTAATGGATTTTTCAAACAATGTGAATTTGATGTCTTAAGCTTCTCCATAGGATGGAGGAGAAAGCATATGAACCTAGTGTTCAAACATGTTCTATATTAATCAAAGAACTTCTTGAAGAAGATAAATCATATAAAGCAAAATCACTTGCCAATAAGATTAAGCAGAAAGGATATTTTTTTATAGAAGAATAGCTTTTTTGTTTATTTTGACAAATTTTTAATGATACTTTTGTGAAAGGAAAAAGTGCATTGATGAGACAATTAAGTTGTTATCCATTAGAATGTATCTTGGTGGATGGAGGGGGGTAATTTCTTTCCTCATCTTTTCAGAAGTGATGAATACATGTTCATAGTGTTTAAGTTGTGATTATGTGGAAAAGGGGAAGAATATGAATTAGAGTTGTATGGTTTCATGCTCAAATGATATGGACCCTACAATAAAAATTATACTTATAACTTAAAGTGAAAAGTGGGAGAAGATCATTCCATGGCACTTGTTAGTACTAATATTTTCAAATCCGCTAGAGCAGCACATCTAATCATAGGTGATGCCTATCTTTTTGGTTTAAGGATGAGAGCAAAATTCCAAAGGGGGAGGGATTCTAAGATTGATCATCGAAAGATCCATATCGTCAACGATCGAAGAACCAAGCTAGCGGACTAGGAATTTTGCAGTAAAGTACATATCAACGGTGGAGATTTTATTGAGGGGCTTGAAGTGCACAATATTTAATGAGCCAAGAGCGACCTTGAATGGAAACCGCATTGGCCACATGGCGGTCTCAAGTTCATTCACGGCCCGAAAAGAGGTCTTCCCAGACCGCTTATTTTGAGCCCTAAAACCACTCTTGTAATATGTCACTTTCCTCCCTTGGTGGACCCACCTAGGCTTTATCAAATGGATATTATCGTCGTCATTTCAGCAGAAACGGTCCCCGCGCATTAAAAGCCTCGCACCCCTCGCATAAAGGACCAATCCCTGAATGCCACGTATACACCTCATTGAAGTCTTCCATTTTTGAATTTCTGCTATAAATCTGCTTCATTTTAATTCATCGAGCACTTGTTTTATGTCGCCTCAAGCTTCTCTGCTATTCATCATCGCACAAGTCTCTTCACAACCAAAGCTAAGCATCCATCATCCCTTCTTTCATCTCACTAGTGCCATCATGTCTTCTATTTCTAACCAAGAGACATCTCCCTCTGCAGCCTCTACACTCAACTAAGAAGAGAAAAGGGGAGACGAGCATTTTGATATCCACAACGCCTTATCTTAATTCTCCAATCTACATCAATTGTCTAGATAGGTCAGGGATTGGGACAAAAGAGAAAACGATCTCTTCAATTTATGGAGCTCCATATTGGCGAAGATGATTTTACCATAGGCCAAACCCTTCCCAAATGTGGTGCAGTGGTGTGCAGACAGATATGCTCCAGATAAGAAGGCATTTGTTTCCCATTTAGGATCATTCATATCCCCAATCATAAGAGAACTCATCATGGAATTGATGGACACCGGGGAAGACAATACCAACTTTCAATTCGATGAAGAAGTTCTGGTGGGAAAGATTCGAGAATTATCATCAGAGAGCAAGGAAGCATTCATTTGAATGTTAATTCACCTAGAAGCAGACCTTCCCAATACTCGGTCAATGTTTTGTCTGGAAGTATTTTCAGAGCAAGCTAGACTTGTATTATCCATGATCTGCCAGGTCCTCGGGTATGGTCATGACTTGTTAATTGATGTTGTTTCCTTAGGTTTTCTCTTTCTTATCAATTTATTACAGCACGAAGCACCTATTAAGTTGGGCATGACATCTTCCCTTGCTTATTCCATTCATTTATAGTTCAATAATTTTTCTTCTAGAAAGTTGTTCAGATACAATTCATTTTTAATTTGCATGATCATCTATCATAATAAGGAATTCTTCAGTCGAGAATACCTCCAGAAGTCAATTACTCCTGCTCTGCTTCATGAAGGTTTTTTTGTGTTTGTGGATACCATTGTGACTAACATATATTCCTTGTTATTCGACCCTCCCCCTCCAAGAATCTTTCCAGAATGCAAGAATTTTCTCTAGTTAAATCCTAACGACTCAATTGGGATTGGTTATGCTTCGAGACCCACACTATGATTCGAGTATATGGAGCATATATTGCTCCATATAAGTTACATGTATTCATGACTCCTAGGTTCTTTGCCTTGGAGTACATCCGTCAAAGCTTCCACTGTGATGACATACATTTCATGAAGGGTAATAGCACCAATACCTTCAAAGTCACCAATGAAGCTGGACCTTTTAAAGTGAGAAGCAGGTCTGCTTAGAAAGTGGTTGAAGAAATGTTAGCCACCCTCAACTTCCCTGTGAGTTTTACGTGTAAGTACGATCCCAAAGGGATCATATCTCATAAAAGATAGTCTGCTAGAGAAATGACTTACTCCCATGAGCCACACACAATATTAGATAAAATTTCCAACTTAGATAGTTGGGAGTAGGCTAATTTGGTTTTGGATCGAAGCCAAAGCACTGTGGCACCAATCATCCCTACACCGCATAAAGTAGATTCTTTGGGAAAAAGGAGCACACTTGCACTGACCTCCGATGTTGACAAAGATAAATCAAGGAGTGTCGAGTCAAAATAAAAAAAGTCCAGATCGGGAAATGTATCAAGCTCAACATTGCAAATTAAACCAAATCCCATATCTTTGGCACATGTCATCTTGGAAACATTTCCATCTGCAATGTGGCCTCAAAAGCACGAGACATCATCTTTGAGGGATGCTTTGGTCGCAACATCGGCAGTTAAAGATGGATTATTTGGCTTATATTATCAAATTAAGGACAAAAACATTGATCTCCACAAGACCATGTTCCCAAAGAAAGATCTCGAGATAGGACACCAGTCGAGGATGTTGTTTGCATTATATTTGCGGCAGGGACCTGCAGATGGAAACTTTGGAACCACTTGTGCCTGGAGGAAATAAAGTACCTTCAAATTTCAAGACCACTCAGTTCACGGTCAACTTAGATGAATTTTCTTCAAAAGATATCATGGAAATTCACCGAAAAATAGGTGACTGAGTGTACAGAGATGTAATGAAATACACTATGAGTACTAAAAATTTAAAGGTTGTAGTCCACAGACTAGAAAAGCAATTAAAAAATGAGAAGTCATCGAATAAATCCAAACAGTTGAAGATAGATTACTTGGATTAATAGATTACCAAATTGGTTCAGGATCCTATTGATGCAACTCTATTTCAAGTCATGTTAAAGGAAAAATATAAGGATATTTCAGGTCTGAAGAAAAAGCTCAACATCCCACAGTTGATAATTCTCAAACAGTTGAAGTTTTGGCGATACATTCCGAGCTAGACAAGGCTCTAGTTGATGGCCAGACACTCAACGAAAGAATCATTACTCTGGAAAGAGAATTGAACGAGCTCAAGAAGTAGAATCAAGATTCCCCATTCCAAAAGGATACATCTTTACAAGCCATATCTTCAGCAGAGCGTACGGACAAGCTTGTGCAAGCAATCGCAGAAATAAGTCTTAAAGATTCCCAAGTGAATCATGCACATAATCAATTAAATCTAAAATATGATGAGCTAAGTAATATCAATGAATAATTAGCTAAAAGAAACTTGGTCATATCCGAGCTGTAGCCATCTAAGGTAGATCTACAAAAAAAGAATTCAGGATTTATCAAGAAAGCTGACGGGTAAGCCTTTACTCAAAACTGCAAAGTTTGTAATTTGGGAACAAATAGAAGCACTGATAATAGCACAATGGAGACATTTCTTCATCTCCCAAGAAGAGTGGGAAATCATTGAGACATATGCCCAATATTCTTGTTCAATTTTGAATAGCGTGAACAAAAAGACAGATGTAGCAAAGGCTGTAATTGATTTCTTAAATGAAAAGACCTTTGATGAGCTTCAAGCATATGTCATCCAAAATAGAACAAAGGTAATTATAGAAGAAAATAAAGTGATTACAAAGGTATTAATGGCTCATAATGTTGTTGATATGGCTAATCAACTGAAGCATGACGATCATTCGTTCAAAGAATTATCTAGAAATGTTTTCCCACTCGGTCTTCCGTCCTTTTGGGATGGACATGGAGACTTGTATCGCAAGGACCATTATAATGCCATGATATTGGATGTAATAAATTCCGAAGTCCATATGGGATAATAATATATGAGATAATATATTGGGATAATTATTTTTTAAAGTATTGATCAATATATTATTTTAGGTGAATAGATGAGATATATTATTATGGGATTACTTTGCTTATAGGTATAATTTAGGTTTATTTTTAATTAAGTAGTTTAATTATAAGATGTTAATTAAAGCAATCATTTAAAATTTAGAGTATATATAGTTTCTATTTAGATGTAATTTTTAATTCATATGGATTTTATATGTTAAGAAGTTTATGAGAGTTTAGAAATGATTTCAAAAATAGAAAGGAGAATTTTTGTTTTAAATTTTTAGTAAAAAGTTCAATATTTATTTGTGCCTAGCCCCATCTTCCTTTTCTGTGAAATGATCTAAACATGCTACCTATGCGCCTAGATGTCTAGACCATATATCCAATTGTTGAATGAGCCCATCAAATAGGCCCAGTGGTCAAGCATGAAAAACTGCTAATGAACCTGTTAAATACAATATCACGGACCTATGGGAGATGAAATGCATAAAGAAGAGGGGCAGCCGAAGTAAAACGGGGTTTGGAGGAGTTCTATGCGTTTTCATAATTAGGGGAGATAATGGAAACCAGGTATGCAATTGTTAACGCCAAATCATTGTGGGATGGATATGGGAAAACTTTATTGTAATTTAGCTATTATGTAGGGTACTTTTGAGCTGATTTGCACCAGGTTGCTTCATTTGAGTAATTTTTTGGAAGGTTAAAGTTCATAATTTTCAAAGTTGCATGTTAAACACAAAGTCTAGGTATATAAAATTTAATTTCCTGCCAGTCATGGAATCAATTACTCTACATTTGTATGACCTATGGATTTAACTTTGATAGTAAATCTCACCGAGTAGCTTAAAAAATGTTGCTCCCATCTCTCGCTTCCCTCCAGACTAAACTCACATAATATAGAATTCTGAACCCTCTCAGAAAAGGTGGAAAAGGGGTTGAATTTACTTTATGAGTGATTTGGAAGCTTTACCTTTAGGAGGAAAGGTTTCCAGTGGCTATTGCAACTACTTTATGGGCGCCAGTCTCACCCAATCCATGATATGAGCCCAGGCATTATCAGCATAGTCCAGGATTTATTCTATATGGAAACGATAACTACTACACTACTATTAGGGATATTTACCTTGGAATCCTTACCAACCTTTCTTATACTATAAACCAGAGTGCATTTATTCTATATGGAAACGATAACTACTACACTACTATTAGGGATATTTACCCTGGAATCCTTACCAACCTTTCTTATACTATAAACCAGAGTGGATCAACTAAATTATTTTAAATTATGAAAAAATAGAATACAATATTAAAAATAACTTATTTTCATACCATTCCAATAAATGGATGTGTATTTAAAACAATCATCGCAGCATACTTATAAAGTTTGTAAAAATAAATATTCATCTATTTATTTTGAAAACAAAAATAAATATAAAAATTGAAAAACTGAAATATCTACATACAAAATTATATTATATATAAAGCAAAACTCCTCCACTACTCATTAGTGAAAAGGAAACAACGTTATTAAGTTATTTACAGCAGGATTTCTCCAATTGCGAGCTGACACTCTCACGGAGTATAGAAGGGCTCGCGAGCAAATCCTATGGAAAGTTGACATTTGATCTGTATGTAGCATTGGGTTGCCAGTTATTTGGAATAACGTTATTTACAGTGAGCGTCTTTCTACTAGAAAGAGTGGCTAAGCGGATGGAAAACGGACGTTGGAGAGGCCCACTACTATTCAAAATCCAGTTTACACCCCATTTATGTTGCATTTGTTGCCATGAATTAGAGTTTGCCTGCAACAATAAAATGGAAATTAGAATTCATGACAAAATATATACATTAATTAAAATACTTTTTAAAATTTCAGTATGAACAAAATACCTACCTGTTTTAACTCAACTGCTCCAAGATCGCCATCTCCTTTAAGATATTGAATAAAGACAGCGAAATGATAATTATTGGCTCCTGCGTCAACGTGGAACGCAACATTCACCCCTGAATATTGGCAAGGCACCCTGCATGCAGACAAAAAGAAGCTGTGATGTGAAATGTGGTTTATAAAATAATTGAGATGGATGAAGTTAATGAGTAGATAAATACCGCTGGAACAATATCGGCACGATTCCAATCTTACGCAGATCTTCATCTCTACCAGGAGATGCAATGCCCTCAAACGAGGCACCGCTGAGGTCGAAGTGTGTTTTGCCAGATCCGCAGACTCCACCCGCCGGAAATATATCAGTAATAACTACAGTCACGGGGGCTCCAGAACAAACACCCTTCTCCGTGCACTTTACCTGCCAATTAGGGGAAATTTACTTACTTATGAGAACCCTAACAAGAAGGCAAACTTCATTAATAAATATTAAAATCTTTAACAACACTTCACTACATACTTGATAGCAAGCTCCGCAGCCTTTTCCGTCTTTGAAGAGCACTGGACTTCCTGCAGATATTTTTGACTGAAAAGGGATCTCTTTCACTGCGCTGCCATATCCGCAAGCGCCTCCTGTCTCAAATAAATACAACTTTTTGATAAATATTACATATTTCTTTGGCTTATATATATCACTAGAAAATATTACATCTCTCTTTATTGCTAATACCTTCACTTCCGGCTCCATGTAGATTACCATACCACGTAGCAGTGGCTGGCTGCCAGCCACTACCTACAACTGTTTCAGAGCATAGTATTACAAATGCTGCAACTGCAATAGCACAATTCAAAGAAACTCTAAACGTCATCATGATTTTCAAAGCTAACCAAGTACACAACATAGACGCTTACAGTATGCTCAATGAAATTTCAATGGGTGAGATTATGCCGGAAGGATGGATATATTTATAGTAAGTTTTTCAAGTAACTCTCTCTTCTAGGGTTTTTCAACATTTCCACTTTCAATGCATTGCTCTCAATATTTAATGCTTTTAAGTTACTATTATTAACAATTTAAATTCTAAATAATATTATAAAATGAAATTGGAGCGTAATTTATTTGCTCCCATCATGTCATTTATGAAAATGCATACTAAATAATGAATAATCAACAATTTATTCGTGTCCATCACAGAGTTTATGAAAAAGCACACCCATAAATACATAATAGCAAATGTGAACGATTTAAAAATGACAAATGGTTCTACATAATTTTAGTGAATAAATACGTAATAGTAAATGTGAACGGATCAAATACTACAATATATCAGTTTTAAAAATTCATTAATATTAATAATATTATTTATAAATTCATTAATATTAATGTACAATACATTCTATAATATATTTTCTTTACTCAATTAACTACTTAAGAAAAATGATAAATAGCAATAACAAATTAGTCAATTACTTATATGTTATACATAATAGTCAATGTGTACGTTTTAAATATGACAAATGGTTGTACATCATTTTAGTGAATAAATACGTATTAATAAATGTGAACGAATCAAATACTACAATAAATCAGTTTTAGAAATTCATTAATATTAATGATACTATTTATAAATTCTATAATATATCTTTTTTACTCAATTAACCACGTAAGAAAATGGATAAATAACAATAACAAATTAATCAATTAGTAAATGTGAACGGATCAAATACTACAATATACCACTTTTAGAAATTCATTAATATTAATGATACTATTTATAAATTCATTGATATTAATGATACACTACATTCTATAATATATCTTTTTTACTCAATTAACCACGTAAGATAAATAACAATAACAAATTAGTCAATTACTTATATGTTATACATAGTAGTAAATGTGAACTATTTAAATATGACAAATGGTTGTACATAATTTTAGTGAATAACTACTTATGAGTAAATGTGAATGGATCAAATACTACAATATATCAGTTTTGTAAATTCATTAATATTAATTGTAAATTCATTAATATTAATGATACTCATTTATAAATTTATTGATATTAATGATACACTACATTCTATAATATATTTTCTTTACTCAATTAACCACTTAAGAAAAGGGATAAATAACAATAACAAATTAGTCAATTACTTATATGTTATATACAAGTAACAAGGAAGAGTGAGGGAAGACATCATAAGAGAAGCATCAAAGGCCGAAAAAATTCATTGATAAAATAATATCCATTTGCAAGTAAAATAGACATTGAAGAGACCAAAAGAAAAGTTCAATGCTTGGCATGAAAAACATATAATTGAGAAAACATCAAAGTGGGGGTAGAGTATAGTGGAATCTAAACAAAGAAATGTTACAAGGTTTTGGTAGAAAGTTAAGGCTATGTAGTATGGCCATTTTCAATTTTTGAAGAAGGTAGATGATAATTCATATAGACTTAGTCTACCCCCCATATATTCACATTTACTTAGTAATGTCTACAGAAAATGTGAAACACTACGATCTTTCCATGCTAGACCAAGAAACTAATGGGTAATTCTTACCTACGATAGAGGACATTTCACTAGAAATAAAGGTAGGGTTAGTTTAGTATACGATTTTGTGGAAGAAAGTACATGACAACTAGATGGGGGAAGGATGAACTATAATAGTTTTGGTTTAAATGCAAAATTCCATGAACTTGACGGATTCATATTCCAAAGAGAAGGCAAAGGAAAATTTTCCTCGCCCCCTTAACTAAAAAAAAATTTGGACCAAAATTCCCTCAAAATTGTTAGGCTGATCTGAAATGGATCATTATATAAAAAAGTTATTTTGCTAATTTTTGGGTGGAAACATTGGAGCTATTACCTTGTAGATACTATTTCAAGAGTAGGTTAGGTTATGGTAATATGGGGCCCATAAACTTCTATAAGTAATTGAATACATTAAATGGAGTTTTGGGGAATCAATCATTTGTAAACAAAGTTTGTAACCTACCATTCACCACACTAAGATCCTTCCATTAGTATAAAAATCACCTCAATTGGAGTTTATATGAGGAAGTTAAATTCGTCTTGCAAATTGACCTACCTTATCGACCACCATGGTATTTTGTGTATGCCACTTTGAGTTCCATTACTCACACATGTGGAGCTAGTCATGAGTGGAATTTCATTATAATTCTAGACTGTCCAAAATCATAAGCCTAATTGGGAATTGAGGCATGGAATAAACCCTAACCCTATTACTAGATGGCTATCGAGACATGTTAAATAGTTGTCCACTATGAAAGGAAGGGGTTTTATTCTTGTTGTATTGCTTGACTATATTCCATAGTTGATGAGAGAAAAGGACTTGGATATTGGGGTAGAATAGCTCGGAAGTAGAAGCCCCTATAGTATCCATATAAGCTACAATATCAATGTCAAATCCATGATGATTTCACCTTTCTTTTTATTTTCATTTCATAATATTTGAGGAGAAAAGTGAAAGGAATAGTCCTCACCTTTTGGTTGGGGTTTCCAATATTGGGTTTCATATGATGCATCTTGTATTCTTTGATTTGGATGGTCTGGTGTTTTTTTTTTCTTCTTTTATTTTACTTTCATCTAATTGTTGTATTTCATGCACTATACAAGTAATTAAATGTTAATATTAAGTAAAACATTTGCATAACAAAGTGGTTACAAATGCTTGTAATGTTTGTTTTGATGGATTGTTCCCATGGAATATCCACGATAATTTATAGATCACTCGTCTATGATGGATTTTTTTTCTTTCTATAGGAACCTATAAGTGGATTTTTTTCCCTCACCCAACCTTCATTTTAATGTGTATACATTCTTTGTGCATGAGATAATGTAAAGTCCCCCATGTTTTACTTTAATTTTTTCTAAGTATAAATTCAAATTTGAAGACTAAGTGGAAATTTTTATTTATTTATTGTGAGAATGTGCAAGATAATAACTTGCCACTTACCTTCATGAGATGGAAGATGTAAAAGATAATGTTAAGATATTGAATAGTTAGAATGTGCATTTTAGAACTTGATGAATCGTGACCCAATAGGTGGGGAACATAGACCTACAACTCAAAAAATGAGAAGGACAAAATTTAAGAGATAGTTTTGTTGGAACAATCCTCCTAAAATATAGGAGGGGATCCAAAGACACTTAATTACAAAGGAGGGAAAGTTGAGCCTTCAGTAAGTCCTAGCAAAATAATGATTTATATTCATGTGTGAGGGAAGGATGCTTCCTAGTATGCATGATGAGGAAAATGTTGTGTGAGCACCTTGGATATGTTAGCCATTTTTCCTAAGTTGTGAGATTTGTTGAGTTGACCAAGAGCTAATTCCAATTTTGAGTGGGTAAGAGTTTATATTCTAAAAAGGAGATATTGTAATTAAGAGAAGGGTTGTAGTCCCGATTGTGTCATTGTTTATGCTAGGGGTGATTGATGAAAGAGAGGATTGGATGTTCAATAATAAATGTTTGGGTGGAATGTTCCACGTGTATTTTTCTCTTCAATGATTGTAGTTTTGATATATATTAGAATCCTATTTACTTTCTCTCTTGTTAGTTAGCCATAGACTACAAATTTCACATATTTATGACAGACTTTTCATTTCTTATTTGTTAAATTATTTCAACATTGCAAATTAATTAGTGTAGATTAGATAAGGAGGAGCTACTTATACTATTATGTTTACGTCTTTCAATTCCTATAAATATGTGAGTCATTATCTTAAATATAGGTATAGGAGACTTCCCATTTTTCTTTGTTTATATATGCTAAGATCTCAAAAGAATGCATATTAACTATCTCCCATAATCGTGCTTATTTCATATTTTTTTTCTAATCTATTTTTTTTTATATGTTTTTTTTAATCTATTTTGTTTTGAGTACAATAAATAGCCCCCCCCCACATATATATATATAACCCAAAATCGAAAAGGAAATAACAGGAATAATGTAATACCCCTAGAACCTTAGTTAAAGTTTAAATACTTTGTAATAATGTTTTTAATTGTTCTTGAATAATTATTTGACAAGTGTGGTCAAAGAAACTTGTTTGAAGATATTGTATTATTATTATTATTTAATAAAATAAAATAGGAGAATCCAATCTGAAGTAGCTCTTGAAAGAGTGTTTGTTGTCCCACGAGGAGAAATGACAAGTGTTGGGAAAACTGCCCCACAACTGCCCATAGTGGTGAAAAATGTTATTTAATACATCAATGGGTGCATGAGGCATCATCCCTATTTTTAAGGTCAGAACTCCAGATGGAGGTTCTAGAGGAGGAGGCTCATGATAGACCTAAGTCCTAGGAAAAGCTTTAATAAGCATTCCCAACAGACAAGCATGAGACTTGGATGGAAGAGGGAAATTGTTTTTTTGACTTGAGAAGTGGAACAGAGTGATAGTTCTGGGTTGTTTCAACACTCTTTGTCCTTGTGGTCCATTAAACAGGATCGGGGGTTAAACAAGTAATCTTGGTTGTTCTGGAAGATTGGTTGGGAGGAACGGCGAACTTCAGATTAGATTCGGTATGTTCTTTCAATCAGATTTCTATTATCTGTTTAATTAGTATTCAGTAATCTGTTCATTAGTATTTAGCATTTTCTATGTATAATTACTAGCAAATGATGAACTGTATTTTATACTGATTAAATGTTCTGCAAACGATTTTATTTCTGAGAAATACATTATTTATGTTTTCTATGTTTATGTATATGTAGTATTCTATTTTATGTTTTGTCATCAATTTTCTTTATATATAAACCTAGGGTTTTGTGTTTTATATTGCTGTAGATAGAATTATTATTTAAAATATTCTATCTCTGTTCTTTCTTCATATTCAGTTTATAAATTGTTATGTAAACCTAGAGTTTGTACAAGAGAAAATATTATAGTACACATTATACAAACAAGTTAAATAGAATAGAATAGGAAAATACATAGCATTCAATAAAGAGAGTTAGTATTTCTATTTTTATCTAGTATCAATTGACTGTATAATAAACACTTAATAAAAGAGTTATTATATAAATCATTATAACACATTATACATAGATATTATATGGGTCAATCCGTAAGGCTCCATTGCTTAGTTACAGATGAGGGAGGCCACGATAACTCGTATAAACATTTATTCAAAGTTTAAATGCATTGTTTTTCCAACACGATTTTCACATAAGTAAAACTATTCAAACCTAATATAATACAGAGCTGTGAGGCTTGTATGCATTGCATTGCTAAGTTAAATAAATAGCATACAAATGTTAATACAGATTCGTAAGGATTATAACATTTTCATTCAAGTATATAAATACAGAGCCGTGAGGCTCGAATACTTTTCGTGGCTAGGTTAAAAATATAATACAAATTGTATTATAGAGTGGTAAGGCTCATTTGGTTTCATTTCAAATATGTAACTTCATACAGAGATGGAAGATCACAAAACAAGCCAGCTAAGTAAAATGAATAACAACTCTGTTCCACATTTGTTTCATGAACAAAATAAAGGCATTGTTATTTCACTATTCATAACTAATAATAATGCAGAGCCGAGAGGCCATGAGCTATACGAATATATATTTTCATATGACCTTCATAAACAAGAAATCGGAATTTCGTATCAGAACCTAAGGGCTTTTATATAAATCAAAATAAGGTTTGAATGCCAAAAGGATTCATTCTTTTATAAAATACATTCATATTCAATGATGAAGAAATCCGTATAGTTCTTTATACAAAAAACTAAGTAATGATAAACAAAGTCAAAGCATTACAGATGCTAGTAACAGAGTGCAAGTTTGGGGAAACACCACCGGTGTCTTTGCATCAAGAACTCAACGCTTGCCTGGTATCAAGACCATAACTGTCGCGACCTTGAGACCATCTGTGTTGTAAACATTATATTTTAGTTAGGGTTTATAGAGAAGAAACGAAGTAAGAAAATAATAAAACTTAACAATGGTTTAATTCAAAAATAAAAGTGAAGAAGGGTTTAAACATTTACCATGAGGTCACAAACGTCAGTTAAGGAAGCGAACCCAAGACCCTTTGTATTACCCTGGGTATCCTTTGTTCCTTGTTCACACACCAGAACACATCAAATGTTCAAAACCTACAGACATCACTGAATACCTGCATAAAAATATTAACGAGTATAGGTTAAAAATCTTAAAAGCATATTGTTTATCAAAGCTAAAAACAAGAATCTCAACAGAGAGGTCGAACCCTTACATTTTCCAGGAATCTCACAAGGAAGCATTGAAGGAACACTTGCAATCCTGGAGTAACCGAGAGAACAGTAACCTTACTGTGATTATAACAAGTGCGCAAGCACCGAATGCTTTAGAGATTTGGGTAGAACCCCATTGCTTAGAACTCTTGGTTGATAACTTAACAATCAAACTTAAAGCTTAAACAGACCAAACGAGTCCCGTTTACAGAACTAAACAACAAGGCAAGCTTCAAACTATGGACTAGAGCATTGAAGCCACAGAGCCAAACAACTACTCAACAGAGCTTAAACAGAGAGATAAGCTAATGCATAAAAAAACCGAACTAATAAATTATAGATCCTAATGAAAACAAGTTAATGTTTCAACCGGAGGGAAAGCCCTCATGAAACACCATAGATTACTCCATGAAAATGTCGTAGTGCTATCTTTGCTTCATCTCATAAATAGATTGCTACCTCTGTAATAAGCTTGTAAACGATTGCATGCACAGAGTAAGCTTTGTGCAGAGCTTAGCTCCCCAATGCAGTAGCATGACCCTGTACTAGGAAGAAACAATAGAACAATGAACAACACGCTCATCAAAACGTTGGATTGAACGATTATGATCTTGAGAAACGTAAATCAACGTTGTTTGGTAAGCCATGCGAGGAGGAAGCCTGGTACTATATACCAACGCAAATTCCATCACATGGCTTTACCAACCTATGTTGTCACCTCACGACGGTCCTGCAAAACCAATGCAAATCAAACATTAATAAAAAGATCGTAAAAAAAAATAACACAGAGATCATATGTGATACGATACAACAAACCAAAGCTAAACCATATCATAACTTGAACCATCATTACAATATAATCATGATACAATGCATACGCTTGAGGTTTAGTGCATAGTTATATGCATACATAGGGTTGTGCATAGATTTTGATCACACCTTATATTATAACAAAACTATATGTTAACATTCACCATGTTAAGGCTAATACATCGACTTAGTATATTCGTGAAACATAGTCTTAAGTTAAGGCTAAAACATATTGATCTTATGGTTGCCACGATGGTACAAGCATATAGTTTATATGGTAATGTTATCCACTATATCGTGATTCCAGTAGGATTCACTTGGGTTTTTATAATTATGTTGTTATGTTTAATTCGTGTACAAGGTTTACATGGTATAAGAGATGGAATCACATAAAGGATCTCCACATAAATTACTATCTATATTATCAAATGATAAGTCTCCTTATATAAATTATGAAGGTAATGTTAAATATCATAATAGAACCAGTAGCTTAGGATTGGCCATGTCTTGGCCATGAAGCTAGGACTGCAATAATAATGTCCTTAGATTTAAAATCTAAGACGAACGAGATAGAAGTATAAACTGTAACCTTAATGGAGTCATGACAAGTTATTTGTTCAATCATGACTGTGATAAATACAAGTAGTCATCAATCTAAGGCTGACTCTTATTCTGCATAAGTACATCAGTAAATTATGAGGTGCATTAAATACTGGAATTAAATTATACCTTATAGATGAAGGGATGCTGAGTCATATGTCATCCTTGTTGTTGCGCAGACCTGTGACATAAAGTTTTAAATGTCGTCAATATACATATATATATAAAAAAAAAAATTGGGTAATTTTGGGGTTGTGACAAATAAATATATTATCAAGGCCTAACACTTGAAAACCATTTAAAAAAATACCTTCACAACATAAATTTTGGCTACAATGAACTATACAAACCTGGTTATTGGCTTAGCTTGGTTGCATAGGCTCTTTGCACAAGTATGGGAACTCTAATGTAAAAATGAGCTATATATGCATTAATACAAAAACAAGGGTAGACATATTCATAAACCAATATCACAGATCTGACAATGTACCCATTACAATATTTTAAATAAAGAATATTTAAATTGGAAACCCTGCATCGAATCCATAGGAGCCGAGCATATAAACCAGATTGCATAGGCTTTATGCGTTTTAAAATTGGTAAGACATTTTTGAATTCAGTAAAACTGGCACATGGGTTTGGAATCACCTCCAATGAGGAAGATGGTTTTAAATACTTCATAATCCATATAAATGAATACAAATACAAAGAGTTTGCTTGGGAGAGAGAATGAATTTTCCAAACACATACTCTAAGATAACCAAACTGCAAGTAAGAATTCATGCACTAAGAATAAAATGATGATATCAATCAATAGGATTATATATATATATATATATATAGATAGATAGATAGATAGATAGATAGATAGATAGATAGATAGATAGATAGATACCATCAATCCTGACTGTAGATATAAAATAAGTAAATATGCCTTTATTTATTTCTCTAGTAAGAACAAGAGGTAAAATCGATTACTTCTGAAGAGACAATTAGTGATTCATATCTTGAAGTAAGTGCTCTGAATATTGATATTGCTTCAAAGCTTTTGGACAGAATTCTAGAAAAGGATTGTTGATGTACTGTAGATACTTATAGTGCACTAATTGGACTATGCATAGGAGGAATTGAATTGCATGAGGTAGATAAGTTGGAAAAAATAATGATAGCGAGAGGCTTGCTTCCTCATAAATAAATATACAACTCTCTTACTATGGGGTGTTGCAAACAACAAAAAAAATGAGAATGTCCTCAAGAATGTAATTTTACATTCAATGAGTGAAAATGGATTTGAACCTAATCTATTGATATATAATGCAATAATTCCTCATATTTATAGAGATTGGAAAACATAAGACCCAAAGAGATTGTTTGATAATGTTATTTCTATCGTTTTTAGTCCAGATGAAATTACTTGGACTATACTCATTGATTGATTTTTCAAACAACGTGAATTTGATGTCTTAAGATTTTCCATAGGATGGAGGAGAAAGCATGTGAACCTAGTGTTCAAACATGTTCTGTATTAATCAAAGAACTTCTTGAAGAAGATATACCATTTGAAGCAAAATCACTTTCCAATAAGATTACGCAGAAAGGATATTTTGTTCTAGAAGAATCATTTTTGTGTTGATTTTGACAAATTTTTAATGATACTTTTGTGAAAGGAAAAAGTGCATTGATGAGACAATTAAGTTGTTATGGGATGTTGGGTTGTGTATTGTGAAAACCTTGAGTCAAATTGAATTTTAGTGGACCATAAGAATGTATCTTGGTGGATGGAGGGGGGGGGAATTGTTTTCCTCATCTTTTCAGAAGTGATTAATACATGTTCATAGTGTTTAAGTTGTGATTATGTGGAAAAGGGGAAGAATATGAATTGGAGTTGTATGGTTTCATGCTCAAATGATATCGACCCTACAATAAAAAGTATACTTACTTAAAGTGAAAAGTGGTAGAAGATCATTCCATGGCACTTGTTAGTACTAATATTTTCAAATCAGTTGGCAATGAGCAACACAACTAATCACACGCGATGCCTATTTTGTTGCTTTAAGGATGAGAGAAAAATTCCAAAGAAGGGATTCTAAGATTGATCTCCCAAATATCCATATGGTTGACGATTGAAGAACCAAGCTAGCGTCATGAATTTTGCAGTCAAGTACAGATCAACGGTGGAGATTTTATTGAGGGGCTTGAAGTACATGATCTTTAATGAGCCAGGAGAAACCCTTAATGGAAACCGTGTTGGCCACATGGCAGTCTCAAGTTCATTCAAGGACCAAAAAGAGGTCTTCCCAAACCACTTATTTTGAGCCCTGAAACCACTCTTGTAATAGGTCTCCTTCCTCCATCGGTGGACCCACCTAGGATTTATCCAACGGATATTGCCGCCGCCATTTCAACAGAAATGGTACTCGCGCCCCTCGTATAAAGGACCAATGCCTGAACGGCACGTATATAGCTCCTTGAATTCTTTCATTTTGGAATGCTAATATCCTAGTGTGTGGCCTTCACTAACACCATAGGGTTTTGGTGTAATGGTTCGTATCATTTGGTATCAGAGCCTCCACCCAGGTTCAAGTCACAGAGCGGGTGGCAACGTCGGCATTGCAGTGTTCGTCCGAGGCTTGTATGGCTCAAAGGGGACACCACCGTATGGGCGCACATCCAGCCCAGAGTCTGGACTGCGGAGCGTGGTGGGAAGTTAAGATCCTAGTGGGAGGCCTTCACTAACACCTCGGGGTTTTGGTGTAATGGTTCCTATCATTAATGAGAAGAACCTGCAACAATTAATTGATGAATACATGAGATATCAGATCACATAATACTTTTATTGATCGTAGGCCACTTCGAGGGGGAAACCTCCTTTGAGCAAGATCAATACAAAATAACTTCACGGTGGCTTCATAGGCCTCAACACACACTTATATACTAAGTCTAGGCGCCAATACTATGGGTCAAAACCATGGGCCAATACAAACTATGGATCAACAATACTACGGGCGACTTACAAAGCATATGCGCCAAACAAAAATAACACAAACTATGGATCAACAAATACTACGGGAAGACTTAAAAAGCATATGTGTCTAACAACAATATACTAACAAAGTAAAGACATGGGTTCCTAACACCCCCTCCCCCTTAGAAAAAGCTTTGTCCTCAAAGATTTAGATGTGGAAATTGTTGTTGAATATGGAGTGGTTCCCAGGTAGTATCCTCTAGTTCCATGTCGTGCCACTGAATTATGACCTCTGTGATAGAGTGAGAGCGAAGCTGACGAGTGCACTTATTGAGGACGGCCTCTGGCTCTAAAAGGATGGATCCTTCATTATCCAGTTCAGGTAAAATATTTTGACCTCTGATGTTGGTGCCAAGAACTTTCTTCAGACAAGAGACATGAAATACTGGATGAATGCGGGAAGAAGGAGGAAGTTCCAATTTCTAAGCAACGGACCCAATCTTCTTAAGAATTCGATATGGCCCATAGAACTTTGGAGCGAGCTTATGACGCCCTTTGAGTTTAAGGGAGGATTGCTTGTACGACTGGAGATGAATAAAAACCATATCACCTACTTGAAAAGTGCACTCAGAACGGTGTTGATCGGCTTGTTGCTTCATGCGATTTCTTTCCATGTGAAGATTGTCCAGCAAAATGTGAAGAATCTAATCGCTTTTGTGAAGGACTATGTCAACTACCTGAACTGGTGAACTGTTAGGGGTGTATGGAAGAAGAACTAGCAGTGCCTGACCATACACTACTTCATATGGGGTCATTTTAGAGGCAGTGTGGTAAGAGGTATTGTACCACCATTCAACGAGAGGGAGCCACTTTTCCCACTGATGTTGTTGTTCAAAGGTGAAGCAATGAAGATAAGTTTCCAAGCATTTATTGATAATTTCAATCTGACCATCTGTTTGTGGATGATACCCTAAACTCATCTTCAGTTTGGTGCCAGTGTGGTGAAATAGTTCTGTCCAAAAATGACTATTGAAAGTCACATCACGATCCGAGAGAATGGAAGAAGGGATGCCATGAAGACGAAAGATCTGGTCCAGGAAAATTTGAGTGATTGAGGAGGATGTATAGGGATGGCTGAGAGCACAAAAATGACTATATTTGGAGAGGCGATCAACCACAACCAAAATCACTGTCTTCCCTCCAGACTTAGGGAGCCCTTCAATGAAATTCATAGAAATATTTGTCCAAATCCGTGTAAGTATGGGCAAGGGTTTGAGCAATCCCGGAAGGAGTGTCGTTTCACCCTTATTGCGTTGGCAGGTATCACATTCAACCACCATCTGTTGAATTGTCCTTTTCATGCCCTACCAAAAGAAGTTACGACGTGCCCGCTCATACGTTTTGAGGAACTTAGAGTGCCCTGCCGATGGAGAAGCATGGAGTTCATAGAAGACAGCCCGTTGAATATCTGTGCTCAAGGGAAGCACCAGACAACCCTTGTATCTCAGGGAAGCACCATCCCAAGAGTAATGTGGTATAGCAGAAGGGTGGTTGGGCAAGTGTTAGATGATTTGAGACAATGAAGAGTCATTGACATAGCCCTGTTGAACAGATTGCAACCAATTTGGAACATGCATAGAAATAGCTGAAAGAGAACCTTGGGCATCAAATGTACGAGAAAGAGCATCCGCCACAATATTGTCCTTACCCTTCTTGTAAGTGATCTCATAGTCATAACCCGTGAGTTTGCTAACCCATTTCTGTTGTGCTGGGGAGGATACACGTTGTTCCAGGAAATATTTCAGACTTCGGTGATTAGTCTTGATGCAGAAATGATTCCCTAATAGGTATGGGCGCCACTTCTGTACTACATGCAAAATAGCCATCATTTCCTTCTCATATGTAGAGGCAGCTAAATTCTTACCTGAAAGGGCTTTGCTGGTGAACGCAATGGGGTGTTCCTCTTGAAGGAGAACAACACCAAGTCTATTGCCACAAGCATCACTCTCAATAGTGAAGGTCTTGGAAAAATCATGCATAGTTAGAACAGGTGTAGTACACATAGGTTGTTTCAGTTTGTCAAATGCACACTCAGTAGCATGTGTCCATGTAAAAGCATCCTTTTTCAATAGAGCAGTTAATGGAGCTACAATCTTCCCATAATCCTTGAAAAACTTGCGGTATTCGCCAGTCAATCCCAAGAAACCACGAAGGCTCTTGAGTGTCTGAGGACGCGGACAATTGTTCATGGAAGCAATTTTGGCAAGATCCACATGAACCCCTTCTGTTGAGATAATGTGCCCGAGATACTTGACTTCCTTCTCTCCAAAAACACATTTAGATTGTTTGGCATGGAGATGATGGTCAGAGAAAAGTTTCATTACAAGATCCAGATGCTGGAGATGTTCAGCCCAGTTTTTACTGTAGATGAGGATATCATCAAAGAATATCAGAATGAATTTCCGCAAGTAGGGCCGAAATATTTTATTCATCAAGGCTTGGAATGTGGAAGGAGCATTAGTGAGGCCAAAGGGCATGACCAAAAAATCATAGCGGCCATCATGTGTGCGGAAAGCTGTTTTAGGGATATCATTCTCATGAACCCGAATTTGATGATACCCAGAACGAAGATCCAACTTGGAGAAAAATTGAGCACCATGAATCTCATCAAGAAGCTCATCAACAATAGGAATTGGAAACTTATCCTTGATAGTGAGGTGATTAAGTGCTCGGAATTCAATGCAAAGGCACCAGGACCCATATTTTTTGCGGACAAGAAGAACTGGTGAAGAAAAGGAACTCATGCTTGGGCGAATAATACCTTGCTTCAGTAAGTCCCGAACGAGCATTTCAATCTCTGTTTTTTGATGAAATGGGTAGAAATAGGGCTTGATGTTGGGAGGAACACTTCCAGGAAGGATATGAATACGATGGCTGGCCTTGAAGGTGGAAATCCCACTGGTTCAGCAAAGACACCTGTATATTGATTCCAAATTTGTTGTAGATCCAAAGGAGTAGTGGAGACCGCTGATGGTTGCATCCGAATGGAATGGATCTGAGCAATGACACCATGTGAATTCTTCTTAAGGATTTTTTCCATGCGATGTGAACTGATGATGCTGAGAGACCCTAGTTGTAAGCCTGTCAATATGTGTTTTTGTCCTTTGGGGAAAACTGCATCCAAAATTCAACAAAATCCCATAAGATGGGACCAAGTGTGCGTAGCCATTGAGCACCCAAAACCACATCACATCCTCCTAAGGTCAAGGAAAACATGTCAGAGCATAGGTTATAATATCCCATAGAGATACACACATTATGACACTTCCCTTTGCAAGGTAAGGTGCCCCCATTAGCAACCATGACTTCAAAGTTGGACCAAGGATGGATAAAACAATCAGCTTGTTTAGCGTCCTGAGGGTCAATAAAATTATGAGTGCTACCAGAATCAATGAGTATTGTAAGAGGAAGCTTCTTGAAGTAACCCTTGACCCGCATGGTTTGGGGGGTGGTGATTCCAGCTAAAGTATGGATAGATATCTTTGGCTAGTCATCCTGAGACGGAGGGTCAATAGGCGGCTCTGGAATGTCAACCTGAGCATCCATTGTATCTGGATCTTCTTCACCAATTTCAGAGGTAGGTGGAGAATCCATATCCAAGAGATAGAGATTTTACTGAACACATCTATGTCCTTGAGTGAATTTCTCATCACAATTATAACAAAGCCATTTTTCTCTGTGTGCCTGCATCTTAGTTTCAGACAAATGTTTGATAGGAGTTGGTTGAGGAACTGGTGGGATGGGAGGTCGTTGAGAACCCATATTTAGGAAGGGAACAAAAGTTGGTTTGGAGCATTGTTCGGCTGCAATCTTGTCTTATGCCAACTTATCCAACCCCAGGGATTCCATCATTGTGTTGGGACAGAACATTTTGACCTCAGAGCGGATTGCATCTTTTAGATCACTGATAAAACAACTCCAGTAGAAGTCATCAGTCAATCCTTCAGTGTGGTTGGCTAGTTTCTCAAATTCGGTTTGGTACTCTCTCACAGTGCCAATTTGGAGAAGTTTAGTGAGGGCTCCTATGAAGTCATCAAAAGCACTAGGAACAAATTGTTGCAAAAGGAGCTGGCAAAAATCTGTCCATTTTGGCTCTTCATGAGCCTTGATGTACCAATGGTACCATTGAAGAGCTTCCTGTTCCAAATGAAAGGATGCAAGTGGAACTTTGTTGACATCAAAAGTATTATGCAAACTAAAATACTGTTCTGCACGATAGATCCATCTAGTCGGATCAGTACCATTGACGCGAGGAAAATCGAGCTTTGGACCACGTAAATTGCTAGAAGAAGAGAATCCATTGTCTGATGAAGACTCAGACTGTCGTTTGTTGTTCATGGATGAATGCTCAAGATGGAGGCCAAGAAATTTTTCATCCAGATCCTGGAGTTTGGCTTGGATGGCTGCAAGTGCTTCTTCCATGGTTTTTGCTCCTGCGCGGGTGACAACCATAACCAGGAGGTTTTTTTTTTGAATGGGTAGAAAAACAAAAACAGAAACTGCTTCAGTAAAGGAAAATCTGGATTTGGGAAAAAATCTGAAGGGTAATTTGGGTTTGACTCGGTTTTGGACACTGTCGAATCGACGGGGAAGCAGAAAAGGAGGATTTTAGAAGCGGGGTGAAAGAATGGGAAAATTTTGCAGAGAGGGACAAAGAAGCAGAATTAGGAAAGGAACTCTGTGGTAAAATTTGAAAGTGATTGGGTGAAATCCGAAGAAGTTATGTCAAACCCTAAAAATAGACAAATGTGGGATTTCGGGCTTTGGGAAGTGGAATTTGGGATAGGGTCCTCGGGAATGAAATATGTAGAATGGGATTACAGGGGTTCCAGGGAAGTTTCAAGGGAAATGAAGTGAAAACAAGGGAGATATGGAGAAAAAATTGAATGGATCTGCTATGGCATGGAAGCGATCGAAAACAGATGGATCTATAACGGTGTGGAAGGGATCAACAACATATGGATCTGAAATGATGCTGAAGGGATCGGCAACAGATAGATCTGAAACAACGCGAAAGTGAGTGGCAATAGTTCTGGAGAGAGGAAATCTGTGATTTATCAGCTGAAAATAGATATGGACCTCGTATGCTTGGCTTCCTAATGGTTCAAGGATTCACTCCACCACCAATGTTGTCTGACGGCTTGCGTATTGGGGAAGTACCCCTCACTCCACGGCTCAGGTAAAATTGATAACTGCTTTTCCACAAACGACATCTCTTGGTTTACCTCACGGGTGGGAACTAGTCAATCAGGTAGGGGTCATTGCCCTTTTCGCTGGCAGGTCCTCTCAATGGGACAGCTGCTTCGGGGTTCCTGTGGTACTCCTCAAAATGCATTTTAGGGCTTATGCCCAAGTACTTCCCATAGTTAAGGGGATAGGTATTATTCCCAGATCCAAACCTACAACAGATGCAAAAAAAAAAAAATGGCAGAAATTTCACCCAACGAGCCCAAGAAAGTGCTCTGATACCAGATGAGAAGAACCTGCAACAATTAATTGATGAATACATGAGATATTAGATCATAGAATACTTTTCTTGATCGCAAGCCACTTCGAGGGGGAAACCTCCTCTGAGCAAGCTCAATACAAAATAAATTCACAGTGGCTTCTTAGGCCTCAACACACACTTATATACTAAGTCTAGGCACCTATACTATGGGTCAAAACCATGGGCCAATACAAACTATGGATCAACAATACTACGGGCAACTTACAAAGCATATGTGCAAAACAACAATAACACAAACTATGGATCAACAAATACTACTGGATGACTTACAAAGCATATGTTTCCAACAACAATATACTAACAAAGTAAAGACATGGGTTCCTAACATCAAATTTCTACTATAAATCTGCTTCATTTGAATTTATCAAGCGCTTGTTTTATGTCGCCTCGAGCTTCTTTGTTATTTGTCATCGCACCAGCCTCTTCACAACCAAAGCCGAGCATCCATCATCCCTTCTTTCATCTCATCGGTGCCATCATGTATTCTATATCTAACCAAGAGTCATCTCCCTCTGCATCCTATACACTCAACCAAGAAGAAAACTTGGGAGACAATCATTTTGATATTCATGACCCCTTATTTTCATTCTCCAATCTACATCAATTTTCCAGATAGGACGAAGATCGAGCCAAAAGCAGAAATGATCTCTTCCATTTAAGGAGCTCCATATTGGCAAAGATGATTTTACCACATGTCAGACCCTTCCCTGAACTGGTGCAGTGGTGTGTAGAAAGATATGCTCCAGAGAAGAAGGCATTTGTTTCCCAGTTAGGATCAGTCATAGCCCCATTCAAAAGAGAACTCATCATGGAATTGATGGACAGTGAGGAAGACACTACCAACTTTCAATTCGATGAAGAAGTCTTGGTGGGAAATATTCAAGAATTATCATCAGATAGCAGGGAAGCATTCATCTGAATGTTAAGTCCCCCAAAAGTAGACCTTCCCAATACTCATTCAATGTTTAGTCAGGAAGTATTCTCAGAGCAAGCTAGACTTGTATTATCCATTATCTGCCAAGTCGTTGAGTATGATCATGACTTGGTAATTGATGTTGTTTCCTTAGGTTTTCTCTTTCTTATCAATTTAGTACAGTAGGAACCACCTATTAATTTGGACATGCCATCTTTCCCTGCTAAATACATTCATTTATAGTTCAAGTTTTTTTCTTCTAGAAAGTTGTTCAGATGTAATTCCTTTTTAATTTACATGATCATCTATCATAATAAGGAATTCTTCAGCCGAGAAGACCTCCAGAATTCAATTACTCCTGCTCCGCTTCATGAAGGTTTTTTCTGTGTTTTTGGATACTGTTGTGACTAAAATATATTCCTTGTTTTTCGACCCTCCCCCTCCCAGAATATTTCCAGAATGCAAGAATGTTCTCCAGTTAAATCCTAACGACTCAATTGGGATTGTTTTTTCTTCGATACCCACACCAAGATTCGAGTATATGGAGGAGAGATTGCTACATATAAGTTACATGTATTTATGACTCCTGGGTTCTTTTCCTTGGAATACATCCATCAAAGGTTCAACTGTGATGACATACATTTCATGAAGGGTAATAGCATCAGTACCGTCAAAGTCACCAATGAAGCTGGGCCTTTTAAAGTGAGAAGCAGGTCCGCTCAGAAAATGGTCAAAGAAATGTTATCCACCCTCAACTTCCCTCTGATTTTTACGTGTAAGTACGATCCCAAAGGGATCATCTCTCATAAAAGATAGTCTACTAGAGAAATGGATTACTCCCATGAGCCACACGTAATATTAGATAAAATTTCCAACTTATATAGTTGGGAGCAGGCTAAATTGATTTGGGATCCAATCCAAACCACTGTGGAACCAATCATCCCTACACCGCATAAAGTAGATACTTTGGGAAAAAGGAGCATGCTTGAACTGACCTTCGATGTTGACAAAGATAAATCAGGGAGTGTAGAGTCAAAATAAAAAAATCTAGATTGGGAAATGTATCAAGCTCAGCATTGCAATTAAACCAAATCCCACATCTTTGGCACTTGTCATCTTGGAAAAATTTCCATCTGCAATGTGGCCTCAAAATCAGGAGACATTGTCTCTGTGGGATTCTTTGGTCACACATCGACAGTTAAAGCTGGATTACTTGGATTATATTCTCAAATTAAGGACAAAAACATTGATCTCTAGAAGACTATGTTCCCAAAGAAATATCTCGACATAGGACACCAATTGAGGATGTTGTTTGCATTATATTTGAGACAGGGGACCCTGAAGATGGAAATTTTTGAACCCATTGTTCTTGGAGGAAATAAAGTACCTTCAAATTTCAAGACCACTCAGGTCACGTTCAATTTAGATGCATTTCCTTCAAAAGTTATCATGGAACTTTAGCGAAAAACAAGTGAAGGAGTGTACATAGATGTAATGAAGTACATTATGAGTACTAACAAGTTACAAGTTGTAGTCCATAGACTATAAAAGAAATTAAAAAGTGAGAAGTCGTCAAATAAAGCCAAACAGTTGAAGATAGATGAATTAGAGAAACATATTACCAAATTGGTTCAGGATCCTAGTAATGCAACTTTGGTTCAGGTCATGTTAAAGGAAAAATATAAGGATATTTCAGGTCTGGAGAAAAATCTCAACATCCCTACGATTGAGCATTCCCAAACAGTTGAAGTTTTGGCGATACAGTCCGAGCTAGAAACGGCTCTAGATGATGGCCAGACACTCAAGGAAAGAATCATTACTTTGGAAAGCAAATTCAATGAGCTGAAGAAGTAGAATCAAGACACCCTACTCCAAAATGCTGCAGCTTTACAAGCCACATCTTCAGCAAACCCTACTGACAAGCTTGCACAAGCAGTCACAAAAATAAGTCTTAAATATTCCTAAGTGAATCATGCACATAATCAATTAAAGATCAAATGTGATGAGCTAAGTAATATCAATGAAGAATTAGCTAAAAGAAACTTGGTCATATATGAACTACAACTGTCTAAGGTAGATCTACAAAAAAACATTCAGGATTTATAGGTAAAGATGATGGGTAAGCCTTTACTCAAAACTGCAAAGTGTGTAACTTGGGAACAAATAGAAGCACTGATAACAGCACAATGGAGCCATTTCTTCATCTCCCAAGAAGAGTGGGAAATCACTGAGACAGATGCCCAATATTCTTGTTCAATTTTGAAAAGCATGAACAAAAAGAAAGATGTAGAAAAGGCTGTAATTGATTTCTTAAATGAAAATACCTTTGATGAGCTTCAAGCATATGTCATCTGAGACAGAAAAAGGTAATTATAGAAGCAAATAAAGTGATTACAAAGGGATTAATGGCTCATAATTTTGTTGATATGGCTAATCAACTAAATCATGAAGTTCATTCGTTCAAATAATTATTCATAAATGTCTTCCCATTCAGTCTTCCATCCTTTTGGGATGGACATGGAGACTTATATCGCAAGGACGATTATAATTCCATGATATTGGATGCAAGAAATTTTGAAGTCCATCTAGCGGAAATTCATGGAGAACTAGATGGAAGAACCATTCTAAATAAGTTGCACCCATATTTTGAGATCCTTAATCGACTTCAGGCCATTTTTAGATCTCTACCTAAGCCTAGTTTTGAACATTATTCAGAACTAGACATGGCACTCAGGGAACTGAGGGGTTTTTAGTATCCAATGGTTAAGGGATGGAAGACTATCATGGGATTCCTTAAGTTCAGAATCTAGAGAGAGCATCGACCACACAGTTAGCAGTTGGAACATCATCAATGCAATAGAATCCTCCTCCACTTCAACGAGGAGGACCCCAGTCCCCACTATCATCAAATCCACGTCATTTTTCTAGATATACATTGTTGTAACTAATTTTTTTGATAACAATATGAGAAACTAAAGGCCTTTGGGCTATAAAAAAAATTGTTATAAATTTTGTAGAGGTCAGAATGGCTATAAATAGATAAGAGCAATCTAGACCAAAGGTTGACTCTTTTTGTAAGAAGTGTAAATTTTGATGATTTTAGTATGATTAAGGAATGAGAAAGAACTTTCAAGATTTATCTTGCATTCATGTGGATTCTAAACTCCGATGTGCACAATTAGTATTTTCTTCTTTTGTAATTCCATCTCTTTTCAAACTTATTCTATAATTGGAAAAGTTAGCACAGACCTCGGTATGATTATCTTTAACTGATATTTGATTTAAGTATTGTTTATGGGTAATGTATGTTGTGAAGTATTCATGATATATAAAGATCTGATTGTATCATTCCTATAAGGACTAGGTTTTACTTTGTGATTTGTTATTTTGGTATAACTACTGAATTCATTCTGCTCAGTACGTTTTCTGTAAACATGAGATAAATATTTACTTTAAGTGAGTACCTTTTGTCATGCCATTTCATTCATACAATTTTTTCAAAGTTTATACTGACTTATCAGAAGTGCTTCCCACATTATACGAAAATTGATTATTATTACTCTTTGTATTGGTTATCAATGACATGATTCTTGACTAAGCATTGGCAAAAGATAAACACTAAGAAATATTGATGCCCAAGAATAGTTCTAAATATAGCCTTAGAATGTATTTGGGACTAACATATTTTTTGGCTCCATTGTCAGGAACCATAGAAAGAATATTAATCTTCACTAACGCCAATGACAATCATATGCCCTTGATTTCATAGTGGACAAAATCAGGTTGCAGGCTGTGAAATCCACTTGGCAAATCCACTAAGGAAAACATGGAATCCAGATGTAGACATACTCGCCAGAATCCTAGCCATGAAGAATTTATGGCTCTACAAGATCCCATATCCTGGAGACATAGATGTGGAAAAAATGAATCCACTTCACCTCGCCATCACCGATGAATTTTCTCCCCTCCTATGTTTGGCCCACAGTTCACTGAGTCTGAGTTTATTTTTGAAACCTCTCGACGATAGTCTCCTCCCAAGAATCCCAATACTTCGTTCGGTTTACCTAATCCACCAAAAACAAAGAATCCTCTACTCAGAAAAATCCACCCAAATCCTTTATTACTCCTCAAGCTAAGAAGTTAATTGCTAAGCGAATTATTTAAGGAGGAGGAGGATGAGCTAGCAGAGGACCGCCACCACCACCCACAGTACCTCGATGGCTGGCTAGTTGGCATGGACCTCTACAATTACCTACACCCTTAAATGATATGCCCACCCACTATCTGAAGTTATTACCTAAATATAATGGCAGTAAGGGTGCATCTGCAGACAATCATGTGGATCGCTTTCAAGATTTCACCGATAACCTTTTTATTGACCACAATGATGTACACATGAGAGTCTTTGCTCAATCACTAGAGGGATAGGCCCAAAAATGGTTCAGATCATTTCCAAATGATTCGATCGGAACTATGGAAAATTTGGAAAACACTTTCATCAAGAAGTGGGGTGTCAAGCATGATAACTTGTATTATCTGACATAACATCATTTGTGTTGTATGAAGGACCACCTCATCACTGAAATAATAGGGTAGGAATTATCAAAGCCTTGGAAACTTTGAGTCATAGCATACTGATCATCACATGTGGGGAGCGTGATCACTGGACACCTATATCCATCTGATGGTGATCCGAGTAGCTACCAACCTCCACCTTGAAAGCATTTAATTAAATATGAAAACTTAATTATTGAGTTCATACAATGACAAGATGATCATTCTCAGCCAACCTACAGTGGGTTTATCATGCGAATAGGGATAGCAAGGAAGACGTTGCTAAGCCAGTGAGCTCAACCATAGAGCTGCAGGAATCTCAACACTCAGCCAATTTGGCACCCACATTATGTACCACATCCAGCACAAGGAATACCCTCTTCTATGCTGCATAGTCCCTCAAGGCCTCTTCCCTTCCATTGTTATTCCAAGATGGTCATAGAAAGGTCCAGTCGCTAGTTCTATGAGATTTTAGCCTTCATTGGGTTTACCAAGCAACCCAACCTTCTTCTGTAGTTCAACAAGCAGACTCGTTCCAGACTTGCGGACAGGGATCTGTTTCACAATCTATCATCTATGATCCAAGATCAGGTTCTCACGGTTTCTCCACACTGTCTAAGCTTGCAGTTTCCTCATGGGTTCTGTTATGTCAGGAATTTGTTTTTACTTTTTAAACCTTTTTGATCAAATTTGTTTATTTCTTTGACTTTATTTTCTTCAATTACTATAGGAAATTTTGGTATTTATTTTAATTTTTAGGTTTTTTGTCTTTAGATTTATTTTGTTTTTTCTCCTTTAGGCATTGAAGGGTGTTTAAAAGGTCATATTATTGAATAATGAAGTCATATTTAGCATCATGAGCAGGGTTCAACTTTTAAACCACATGCAAAATGACCCAAAGCTGCTAAAAAGCACCAAAACAGTGTTAAAGTTATTCTTGTAGTGCTGGAGCTCAAAATCACCAAAGGCACGCTACAAGAATATCCCGACTCCAAATTTTTCTGATTTTTCAGCAAATTTTGGCATGCTTGGGATAATGAATGACTGATTATGTGTTTTAGAGGATTCATTACGTGTTGATGCAGAAAACATCATGATTTCAAATGGTTACACATCGTGAGGAAATCGTGCTCATCATCAGCCGAGGTGTAATTCCTTTTTGACAGGTAGCAGCGTGGTTTGAGGTAAATGTGGGATAAATTTGTCACTTGCAGGAACATTCAAAGACGAAGAACTTTACTGGAGTAGCCATAATCACTAAAGAACCGAAAATTGTCGCTGCTGAACAAAGGAGAGTTGTTGATGGGTGCACGGGAAATTAGGGCTTCCTGATTTCGTTGCTCGCAATCAAATTGAATGCTGAAGGACGTCTGTACATCCAAGGTGACTCATTTGACAGCTCATGTCGTGATTTTAATAGCTGCAGTCGAGCAATTTGTAGGTATTTCTTGAAAAACTAGTATAACTGTAGATTTGGGGTTTTTTCGCTGAGGCTTACTCTGTCAAAATTGGTCAAAGGAAAAGTTAAATTGTGTTTTCAAACGCAATTCCGGCCAGAGAAATAGCTATTTGTTGATGCTCTGTGATGCCAGGCTGACTGAGGGTTGAAGATAACAGTTTCATTTTTTATGAAATGTAACCCTGCCAAAGCTAAGGTTGTAGTGTTGTGAATAACCCATACATTCGACAGTATTTTCAATATCCTAAATTAATCTCCTGCTCACAAACAATACAAAAGCACACTATTCAATTTGTAGTGATTGAAGAAGAATGGGCAGGAGTGGTAAGATAAACAGAGCTGAACCAACTGATGTAGGATGGATTGAAAAATTGCCTGAGTGTGTTGAGCTCTTTCAACAAGCTAGTTGGATGGATTTTTTCAAGAAAATCGATGGGTATAATGCAAAGGTGTCCTGTAAGTTTGCCCAGGGTTTCAAAAATGACATGGTGATTTTTGATACCCTTAAATTCAAGCGGACAGTAAAGCTGATTTCAGAAGCTACAGGGATTAAGGATGAGGGTGAACCATGGTTTAAAAAACTACCTTTTGACTTTGATCCACAGAGATACCTTTTACCAAATGTCACCCCTGATTGGAATAAAGGTGTCCTTATTCAAAATCTCAGAAAGGAATGGGTTGAGCCAATCAGAATATTGTAGAGCTATGTTACTTGTGAGGGTAGGTATGCTTATGTATACAAGTATCATTTTAGATTCCTTCAGCACATGGTGGGGGTGTCCAAGATGAACCTGCCATTCTTCTTTTTGAAAAGTTTGCAGAAGATGTCCAACAAGGTGAAAGGGCCAATAGATCATTCTTCTCAGTCCATCTTTCACCATGGGTTAATCAAGTTGATTATTAGTACTGTTTTGCAGCATGAAGGAAAGACCTGGGATTTCTTCATCTTTTGGTCTGGCTTTGAAGATCAGAAATCTAAGAGGCAAGCAGATAAGGGTAAGGTCTTGTTGAGGAAATTAGGTCAGAAGCCAAAACTTGAAGATAAGGAGGAGGTCAAAGTGGAGGAAACACCAGAGCATGTGGAGGAAGATAATGAACCAAAGCCATTCTCAGCCAGCTCTAAAGGCAAGTATTCACTGTTTTAACTTCATTTTGAGTTTGTTTAACTACTGGACTGATATATTCATTGCTAGTTCATGGTTTCTTTACTTGTGATGCTTGTCAGCCCTGAATGAATTTTAAGATTATATTCTGATTGATATTTGTTGATTATATGATGCATCTTTGTCTTTATTTGTTTATAATTCAGTTTCTTGTTTATCTCATGAGTGTAATCCCTGTTGATCACCAAATTTACAACCAAGAAAAATATTCCAGAAACCCTAAAACCTAGTTTACTTTGTTGAGTTTTATTTGAGATTGTTTTGGCTTGTTTCTTTAGCCTTGGAAACAATTTATGGCACAAACAGGTTCTCACCACTTTGTCATGGAGCACTCTGTCACCGGTAGACTGGGTTTTCACACACAGTTCTCATGGCCATCAACTCTCTGGTATTTTCTATTACACAGTAAAACACGATTATATTCAGGTTATACCGCTTTGTTGACTCTGCGTATGAAGAATCTCTCTCTCTCTAGGGAGATGGATCGTGAATAGCCAACGCGTGAATCGATCATCGATGTCTGAATGAGTGTGGTGGTCGTTTCCTTCCACCCATGGGTATTCAAATAGGATCTGTCAGTTTCATGCGTTGAGTGTATTTCCGTACAAGCAACCAGATTCATGCTCTGCTATACGAAATCGCAGGCATGCTCCATATTCCATCGGCTTTAGAAACGGAGTTCTCAAACACCCTCTGCAACAGCATTAATGTCATCGGGGAGTTCAAACGGGTTCACAGTCAGACATGTGGCAACATGGTAAACCAATCCCATAACCCCCTCACCTCTCCCTAGTGGATACATGTGGCCCCTTCTCATTAGTTTCCTCCTTAGCCAGCTTCTTGGTTATTTTATTCAATAATAATAGTTACATCATTTACATTTCTTCATGGCTTAACAGCCATGAATAATCAAGCTATCAAATTCTTGCCTATACAACAACCTTAAGCATCCAATAGTGGGTCCTTGGCCTTGAGCTCCATACTAGGGAAAATACACACACTGCATATATATATATAGTCTTTACATTAAAGCCAAATAACATCAAGGGAAAAATGGGTTATTACAACTCCCTCTCCCTTAAAATAACACTGTCATCGGTGCTCTCAAAACTGAAAAAAAATGGGAATGCGTCTTTCATGGAATCCTCCATCTCCCACATGGCCTCCTCTGGGATAAGGTGTTTCCATTGCACCTTTACCTGCACTATGGCCTGGTTCTGGAGCAAGGTAACCTTCTTGTCGAGGATGCATGTAGTCTCCACCTGGAACTCTCCCTCTGGTTCCGCCTATATCGCATGCCAATCAATGATATGATTAGGAGCATGTACATATTTCTTAAGAAAAGATACATGTAAAACATTATGAGCTTTCATGTTAGCAGGAAATGCAATTCTATATGCAACTGGCCCTATCCTATCAAGGACTTCAAATGACCCACAATATCTTGGTGCCAACTTGGCACAACTTCCCAACTTCATGGAACTCTTCCTTGGTTTCACTCTCAAGTAGATATGATCCCCAATCTGAAATTCCTTATACATTCTTTTCAGATATGCATAACTCTTCTTCCTGTCCTGTGCTGCCTTCAAATTCTGCCTGATCTTCACAATCTCTTCCTCCATCTCCTCAATCATCTCAGGTCCAAGCACTACTATGTTCACTAGGTTTTCCTAGCTAACTAGAGTTCTACATCCTTTTCTATACAACACTTCAAAAAGACACATCTTCAATGATGGTTGATGTCCATTCTTGTAAGAAAATTCCACTAAGTGTAAGCACTCTTCCTAGTTAGATGGATTATCCATCACATACATCCTTAATATATATTCAAGTATCTGATTTACTCTCTCAGTCTGAACATCTCTCTAAGGATGATAGGCTGTACTCAAATTCAACTGGGTTCCCAACTCCTGGAACAATTCTTTCCAAAAAAATGGATGTGAACTTCGTGTCATGGTCTGAAACTATTGCCTTGGGAAATCCATGCAATCTGAATATCTCTCTCATGAAGATATTTGCAATGTCATTAGCCTTGTGAGTGGACTTGACTAGAATGAAATGAGCCACCTTTGATAGCTCTTCCACCACCACCATGATTGAATCATGCTTCTTCACTGTCATTGGTGTTGATGTATATGTAACTTCGGAATGTATTTCACATATATGAATATTGTATTCCTATAGAGATGTTATTATTCCTCTATACGGAAGTGTCGTCATTTATATTGTAAGTGTCGTAACTTATACTTGATGGGTTATTAGACCACCTTGTTTGGGATCGGCCCTGTATAAGTCATGTGGGTCAAAGGGTTATTAGACCACCCTATTGGGGGTCGGCCTAGTGAGCATTATGTTATATGGTTAAGTTTGAGCCTACATGAGTTAGGTAAAAAGGCAAGTCAAGTCAAGTATAAATAGAGTGCCGGAGGCACTCTATTTACTCACTCACTTCTCACATATGCACTCAAGGAGGAGTGGTGCACTTATGGAGGAGGAGGATCTGCTGCTAGGTTGTGTCTATCTCTTATGGTTGGTTGTATCATTGCTCTATATATCTCTGAGGAAGTTATTGGGGTTTTTCACCTTTATGGTTTTCCCCAAGTAAATCTTTGTGTCTCTTGTGTGCTTGCATTATTGTCTCCATGATTGATATGCTGTAGATATGCTGTACATGTTGTTCTCTCAGTTAAGATCCTAGATCAGATTGAAGTAAATTCTGAAAATTTAACAATTGGAAACCCTGTTATGAAATCCATGGATATCACTTCCCACTTCCACTCTGGAATGGGCAAGGGCTGCAACAATCCTGTTGGATGTTGGTGCTCTGCCTTGAATTGTTGGCACTTCTGACATCTAGCAATGTACTCAACTATGTCTTTCTTCATACCATGCCAAAAGTACTGCTTCTTGCTACTGTTATAGTCTTATGATATCATGGATATCCTGAGTATGGTCTTTGATGTATCTCATCCATCACCAACTTCTTCAAATATGCACCGTTTGGAATGTACAGTCTGGTTTTTTGATAAATGAGAACATTATCCTCACTTAGTTGATATCTTGCATACTTTTCCTCTATAACATTCTGCTGCAATTTCTCTTTGATCTGAAGGTAGACTTCATCACTATTTTGAGCCTTGTTGATGCCTCGGGTGTGTAGGTGTTGGTATGGTGTCCAAGGAAAACAATAGGGGATGAAAACCCATCCAAAGGCTTCAGATAATCCTATGCAAGTATTACCCTATCCTCGAGCTGTTTGGTGTGGTTAACACCCACAGATACAAAGGCCTCTGCTGACACTTATGGGGTTTTTATCCTAGAAGGATTTGTCTTCCTCAGAAGGAAGATCAAAGTGTCATGATTCTAAGATGGGTCTAAACCTAGGACAACTCTACCTTAAAATAGGTCTAAGCTAAGTCATATCTAATCTAAAGGGAGTGTACTTGTTTGTATGCAGGTAACCTGGTTTGAGTCTTAATAAGTTATCTCATCAACTTGACAGAAATGTGCAATCGAATCATTAACTCATCACTTCAAAATACAATTAGACAATAAAAATTACTTGATAATAGTTCAAAGATCAAGCATATCCAAGATTATCCCGTTTTTCTTTTGTCAATTGAAAAATTAACATGAACTAAATAATTTTCTGTGAATCATTTGCAGAAATAAATAAAGATTTTAATTAAAGAAATTCAATTAAAACATTTAATTACATAGATCATGAACTGATAGAAATCTGAATTCCAAATCGATGCATATTATTAGTTGTAAACAATAGACAGTGTTTACCAATGTGTTGAAGCAAAATCACAATTCATGAAAGACATTTGATAAATTAAAACAAAAGAGGTATCTGAAGAAAAAACAACTGTGTATTGAGGTCTGGAAAACATTACATAGTCTGCAACATTAGAGCATCTCCAGTCTCTTTCCGTGATTCTCCCCCAAAATACATCCTCCTTTTCTATGATACATCTACCCCTTTAAATAATAATTACAACATTGTTACAAAGGTAAATTCCTCATGAAAAGAAATTACAAAATCGGATTGAACTAAGAATGACCAACAAAATCGTGCCACTTGGCACATATCTCCAACAATTCATCTAAATTTGGATAGTTTGTTGAGTTGAGCCCCAGTTGGGCGTCACACGTGAAACCTTCCATTTAATTTTTTGCCAGCTTGTGCCAGATCCGTATGAAAATGTGGATCTTCCCTTCCATAGTGACAGGTTTCCTAATGAATTGATCCACATTTGCAATTTGTATATGGTCAAGCTGATGGATATTTTCTGTAACCTCCTCACATCGGCTTTCCACCTGTTCGATCATCAATTTTAGTGGACAAACATCTTCAATCAAACCCATGGTAGGGAACTGTAATTTTTCCATAATACTATCCACAGCATACCATCTCCTCCCAAAAATAGCTTGTGCCTTTTGGATGGCTTCTTCCACTACATTAAGAACATTTTTCCAAGCATTGAGAGTAGTCCTAACTTTCTTGAACTGAAAACTGCTTAGAATAGGGATATCCTCTGTTTTATCTTTAATGTACCTTTTTCCATTCAACAATGTTATCATAGGCCTGTGAGGCTTGTTGTCTTTTATCCATCTTCCCATTAAGAATGACACACAGTTTTCCAAAGGAAATGTTAGTCTCCTGAATTTCATTAAGAGTACTAAGCAGTTCATAAATCAGCTCGTAATGTTCATCATTGACCTAAATGGCTAAGTCTTTAGACTCCTACTGAGAGAACTTAGAAAAGGAAGAAGAGGCTGCACTTGTAGTTGCACACTCCAAATTCTTTTCCAAGACAGCTATATTTTCTTCACGAGCATTTTTCAAGGCTTCAACATCTTGCAATTGGTTATGCAAAGAAACATTCTATTCTTGAAGGTCTTCAATCTTATCCTCAAATGCTCTTCTAAGTTCACGAATGTCAGTTTCATGGTCCTCATTGGATTTAGCCAGTTGCTCTTCAAGTTTCTTAACCTCCAACCTCTTCAAATCAATTTCTTTGTTCAGTGTCGTCACTGAATCAACATTTTCCCCTGCAAAAGCACCCAAGGCAGCAGCAAAATCGAGTGCTTATTGTTGTATGTCATCTGATTGCTTGGCCCAAATGATTTGATTAGTAATAGGAGCCTGCAAGATATCTTGATCTCTAGTTATCTTTTTACCTTTCTTCACCACTACCTTTGTTGCTTTACTATAAAAGTAGTCTCCAAGGGGAACTACAATGTCCTCTTCAAAATCAGCTACTAGCTCAGTGAATAAAGTGGTTACATTTGGTGTTGAGACCAATGAAGTGGTTTGGGTGACAATGGAGTTAGGAATTGACATAATAATTTGAGAAGTGGTTGGTGAAGGAAGGATACCTTTTGGGACTGGTGGTACAAAGGTTGGAGTATGAATTGAAGTAACAACTTCAAAAGGTGGAATAAGTGTATTAGCATCCGATGGTGAGGAAGAAACAACTGGGACTTGGACCTCATTGGATGATGGTGATGAAAGAAATGATGGTGATGGTTGAGGGACAGTTGAAGACTGGACCTCTGCCACTATCTATGGTGGAATGAGAAGTGGAACTGATAGGGTAGGAAGTGGAGCAGTGAGTGTGGTTAATGTATGAAATAGCTGGGATATGGTAGCTGGTGGTGTTTCCCCAGGGGATAAAGTTGAAAGAGTTTGAATGGATGAGAGTAAGAGTGTTGAAGTTGTGGTGTCAGTAGTAGTGGTGGTTTCAAGAAACTGTTGATCCGGAAAAGGATCATCCATTGTTATGGCATTCAACAAATTTGTCATTGACCGAGAACTTTCAGTTACTTCTTCTATCACGGGCACAGAAGGAAGTACCTCATCTTCCACATCACTGTCTTCAATATTAATTGTATGAATTTTAGAAGCAGGAGTTTGAATCTTTTGTCTTTTAGCTAGTTGGCTCACAACCATCACTTGAATATTAGGAATCAAATTGGTTGCAGCAACCACTTGAGCATCAGTAGTGGGTTTGGCTACTGCAACTACTTGGGTGTCCAGCACCGAAGTCATCTGTGCTAATCTCTTATTTAATTACTGAGATGTTTGCATTAATACTTTTAGTTCTGCAGCAGTCTTTAACTTCGGATATTTCATGCATAAGGCCTTTGCCTTTATATCCATCCGGATAAGTGAGCATCAATGGAGCATTTGCTTTCTAAGCTTCTCTTTCTTCCCTGTCTTTTCTTGTTTGCTCTTCAAGCTTGAGTTCCATTCTTCTATAGCTTAAAATCTTGGTCTTTTGCTCATGTTGGTATGACATTATAAGATTCTGTTCATCTTTGCTTTCAGCCCTGGCCAAGACTTCAGAGAAAGTATTGACCCCCAGGTAAATAGAGTCATCTGGAAGCTCTTCATGAACATAACCAATCTTCATATGATTTTGCTTAAAGTGAGCATCAAGAAAACCTTTAGGGTCATGCATTCTTTTGGGAGCATACCCCGATTTTAAAGAAATAATTTTATCTCCCAGGATTAAATCCCAAGTTGAAGTTGGGATAACCCAAGGTCCTAGATTTAAAGGAAACTTAGGACATCCCTTCCTTTTGGGACCAGTAATATTGAGGTAAACCCCATCAGTAGTTGTTTGATAATAAACTTCCTTAATCACCAACCTATCCGGAAATATTCTGGGTAGTAGGTGAACAGTACTCCTTCCCCATACCCTAATATATGAGAAAGACTCTCCCACATACCAATCATCAATTGTAGCAATAAGATTTCTGGCATCAGTCGAGAAAGAAGGTGCTTCTTCTCTGAATATCTAAAAGTAGATATCTCCAAAGAAGTGGTCACAAATATCATATAATAAGGGCACATAATTATTTTCCCAGAGTACTGAACAATAAATTTGAACAGGAGGGGCTGATAAAGTCCAATTCCATCCCATATTGGGATATTGAAATTCTAAGAAAAAGACATCAATCACATAAGCCGAGAAAAGGAAGTGTGGCTTCCTTGAAGCTGGTGATTTCTGGTATTTTTCAATGGTCGTCTTTAGTTCGACTACCAAAATGGAATCCTAGGGAAATGATTCCCCAGTTGTTAAGATATGATGGGCTACAGGTTCCCATTCTTACTTAAAAACTGAACAATTTGGAAGGCTATAAATCCTACTAAGCATGGCTTCCAGCAGGGAGTAAAGTTCCTTAAACCACGAGACATGATATGAATTAGCATCCCTAGGCATGAAAAGAGCCAGTTTGTGCATCCAAGACTTGAGCATTTCATTGAAATTATACCTGGTGATTTCCGAATTTATGAATGCAGGATTAAGGGGTTGAACAATAGGTTTTAAGGCATAAACTCTGATAAAAACCTCAGGGCGAAAAATGGTTAGTTGAGACCCTGCGCTATCATTAAAAGACTGGTCCTTAGGGTTGGTGTGGTCGATAATCCACTAGACTGTGTCAGTATAGGGAAGTATGGCAGGTTTGGCCGCTATAGCATGGAGTTGGGAATCCCTAATTTTTTCATAGGTGAGCCGATCGTTCTGAATATCGGATATTTCATCGCTATAAAAAATGGTGTAAATCTTGGACCAATCAAGTTGGTAAGTTTTTGAAACCTTGTCACTGGTGTCGGCCATGGTACTGAAGTTTGGGTCCTTATTCAAAGAGTCTTTCTGTGCAGTCTTGGATCGAGTGTTGCGAGACATCTTTGAAAAACTGGTAAATTCTGATGAACGAATAAACAAAAATCAACAACAATTCAAAACAACAAAACCGTAAGCAATTGAATAAGAGAGTTACACGAAACCAACTTGTGTAAACTACAAACGGCGAAAATGACCCCTGGTAAAAACTCACAGTAAAATCCAAGCAGCAGGTAATTTTTGAAAATGAAAATGATAAAAGAAAATAGGAAAAATCAACATATTTATTAATTTCGTCAGGCCAAATCTAAGCTATAAGATTAAGACAGATCGACGACCGATATGTGCTTTTGCGGGATGCAGGAGGATGAGTTGTGGGGTTTTATTTTGGAAATATATACACTCATCTTGCAGTCCGCAATCCGCAATTTGCGGGTTGCGGGTTATGTGATCGCGATCCATAGTGGCAAATAAATCAATATTTCCGCAATTGCGGGTTGCAAAAATGCAAAGCATCACAAATCATAAGTGAGCTCTTCGTGCAATCTGCAATTGCGGGTTGCGGGATTGCGTGAAACAATCACCACAATTATTGAAAGACCATTTCCACATTTGCAATCCGCATTGCGGGTTGCGGGTTGCGAAAATAAAATATTCCAACAACCAAAACCAAGTTCCCGCAATCCGCAACTGCACATCATGGAATTACGGGTTGCGAAAAGACTTGGTTTTTGGGGAAAAATCAGTGCTTTCCGCAACTTATAAAAACGCGCAAAACACGCAAATTTTTTTCAAAGGAAGAGTATTACCAATCCAATCACATCAAAGGAAAGCTATAAAAACATGATAAGACCCCAAAATGACCATGGAATTCGATCACCACCTTAACATATAAAAAATTTGGGGCTCCCATGTTTTATTAAAACATGGGATCTGTTGTACCTATAACGAGCCTCTAAAATTCTTGCCTTCAAGTCTGATTCACACCTACTTATTGCTGCCATATGAAATTTCCTGCTGAGTGCATCAACAACCTTATTCTCCTTACCCTTGACATGATTAATTTCCAAATCAAACTCACAAAGAAACTCCGTCCATCTGGTTTTCCTTTCATTCAGATTTGGCTGGTCAAACAAGTATTTTAAACTCATATGATGAGTTATGAGCTCAAATATTCTCCCCAAAAGATAATGCCTCCATCTCTTGAGAGCGTGAACTATGGATGCTAGCTCTAAGTCATGGGTTGCATATTTCCTTTCATGCTCCTTCATATTTCTTGACTCATAAAAAATTACAAAACCTTCTTTCATTAGCACTCCACCGAGTCCCTCAATGCAAGCATTAGTGCACACCACAAAATCCTTACTCGGATCTGCAATCTTCAAAACAGGTGCACTAGTAAGCAACTCCTTTAACTGCTGGAAACTCCTTTCACATTTTTCAGACCATGTGAATTTGATCTCCTTCCTCTGCAATGAAGTGATTGGATGGGCTATCTCGGAGAAGCCTTCAATGAACCTCTTGTAGTAACCAGCAAGGCCCATAAACGATCTAACATCTACTGCATTCCTTGGAATACACCAATCAATGATGGCATCAATCTTCTATGGATCCACTGCAATGTCCTTTGCTAATATAATATGACCCAAATACTGCACCTTCTCTTGATAGAAGTCACATTTGCTCAGCTTAGCATGCAGTTGATGCTCCCTAAGGACTTCCAATACCATCCTCAAATGCTCATCATGCTCTTCTTCATTCTTGCAATACACAAGGATGTCATCCAAGACCACAATCACAAACTTATCCAAATATTTGCTAAATACACTATTCATGAGACACATGAATGTAGCAGGTGCATTGGTAAGACCAAATGGCACCATTGTAGATTCATAATGACCATACCAAGTCATGAAGGATGTCTTATGAATGTCTTCTTCCTTTATCCTCACTTGATGGTACCCAGACCTCAAGTCAATCTTGGAAAACACTCTAGCTTCCTTCATTTGATCAAACAAGTCATCAATCCTTGGAAAGGGATACTTGTTCTTAATTGTCACCTTATTGAGATTCTTGTAATCAATACATAGCCTCAATGTTCCATCTTTCTTCTTAACAAACCACATTGGTGCACCCCATGGGGATACACTCGGTCTGATAGATTCCTTGTTCATTAATTCCTGCAGCTGCATCTTCAATTCTACCAACTTTGGTGTGCTCATCCTATAAGGAGATTTGGAGATGGGTGCTTCTCCTAAAACAAGATTAATGGAAAATTCAATGTCTCTCTTGGGTGGAAATCTTGGAACCTCATCTCGAAACACATCCTGAAACTCTTGTAATATATGGAAGTCTTCTATCCTGGGTCATTTATCTTCTGCTGAATTTGATATATGCATAGCATATAACTAACAACCCTTTTTATAAAACTTCCTTAATTACAGAGCTGAAATCTACCTTACTGAAACGTGCCTTGGAATTCCTTTTACCAGCCTTGGCCTACCTTCATCATCAAAGCATTCAAGCGCTTTCTCATAATAGTATAATTTGTCCCTATTCCTTTCCAACCAATCCATGCCAATTAAGGAATCATAAGATCCCAATGGCAAGACATTTAATTCTGCATAAGTGAGGAGTCCATTCAATTCCATAGGACACTCCTTCACTACTTCACTTACCTTTCTCTTGGTATAGGTGGCTAATTGAACTAGCAAAGCCTTATCATGCTTTACTTTACCAAGAGAACAACTTTCAACTATCTTAGGAGATCTATAACTATGAGTAGACCCTGGATCAATCAAAATAGAAATATGTTTCTCAACAATCTTACCTGCAATCTCCACCACTATTGATTGATGGTCTGCTTGATGATCACCCAGTGCTGCATAAATCCTAGGTGTTGCTCTTGCCATGTCCCTTTCTGTCCTCTCATATTGTAAAAGCTTCTGGGGTTCTTCCTTGTAGTTGGGCAATCTTTGAGCATGTGCTTCTCCCCACAACCCCAACACTGAAGTGGCCCCTTTGACATTCTATTTGCTTCTATAGCTGGCTTGAATTCTCTCCTTGCTTATTGGCCCTATGGAAATCTTCTAGGCTGATTTTTGAATGGTGGTTTGAATTCACTTTTCTTTTGATAAAACCTTACCTTGGTTTTACCTTTCCACGCTGGTTGCACCTCTGCTTTACCTTTACCTTGCTCATAGTAGTGCTCTACCAGCCTAATGGCTTCATCCAAGCTTGGTGGATTTACAAACTCTATTCTATCTTTGTAGCTCTGTGGTAGACTACCAAGGAAGCATTGGATCTTCAATATTTCATCCTTGATGTAATCTACATCCCTTAGTAGCTCTAGAAACCTGTGTATATGCTCATCCATGGTGTTCTGTCCTATCCTGAGTTCATTGAACTCTTTCCTTTTGCTATCATAATACCTAGCTAATAGGTACTTCTCCTAGAAATATCTCTGGAATTCATCCCAGCTAACCCTTCTTTCACTGATCCCTTTCACTTGCATGAGGTGATCCCACCAAATAGAAGCTCTTCCACTAAGGTTATAAATAACAATCTTAGCCTTTTCATTCTCTGAATATTCATGCATTCTGAAGTACTTCTTTATTCCAAGAATCCATGCCTCTGCTTCTTGACCTTCTTTTCTTTCACCATCAAAAGTGGGAGGCCTTGCCTTCCTAAATCCACCCTGTGGAATACCTCTGTACTTCTTTCTTCCTTTACTTTTGTTGGTAGGGCATCTTGGGCTCCCCTGAGAACCCTCAGAATCATCTGATCTGCTAGAATAAAATCTAGGAGAGGGCATCCTGTGCCTTCTGCTCACAGAATCCCTTTTAGGGATTGGAGTTCTTCTCATAGAATGTCCCATAGACTCAATTTCCGCATTTCTTTCCTCTCGGCCTTCATGTATTGGGTTAGAACCACCGTTATTCCTTTGTTGTAAGTCTATAAGACTTCGCAAAATGGCTGCATTGAGCTAATGTTGCTCTTCTTGTGCTTTCATCATCTGCTCATTAAATATTACCATAGTCTCAGCCAAGTTTGGGGGCATCACTTTCTCCCTTATTCCATTAGACTCGGCCTTTGTATGTGCTTCTTGCACGTTCTCACCCAGCACATCATCTTCTGGTCCAAACTAGTCCTGCGCATCATTTAGAGTGACCATTCTTACACCGTTCTTTGCGCTTCCTTGTGATACGATGCATCTTACAGTTGTTGCTATCTCTGTGCATATCAGAGACATTCTATTAGATATCACAAGCATGCAATAAACTATATCATACCCATTCAAACCTGCAACTATTCATTTGAACAATCAATTAATCAGATAGTTCATCAAAACCATGCCATGGGCGCATCTCTTGACCAAAAATTCATGCACGGTCTGGCCCAAACAACTCCCAGTGCTGCAACTGAAGCTCTGATACCACTCTGTCATGTCCCCACTGACCACCATGGCCACGGGAGACCTTGATACTTTTTTTTTCTCCAAATTCAACTGAATACACACACACAGTTGAAATGACTCGGATCCACAATCCGCAATCTGCAATTGCAATCCGCAATCTGCAATCCACAATTGTGGATGCGGAAGTGCAAAACTTCATAACCGGAAAGTTTACCTTTCCGCAATCTGCAATGCGGATGCGGAAGTGCAAAACTTCATAACTGGAAAATTTATCTTTCCATAATCCGCAATCCACAATTGTGGATGCAAAAGTGGAAACTTCATAACCGGAAATTTTACCTTTCCACAATCCGCAATTTGCAATTTGCAATTGCGGATGCGGAAGTCCAAATATCAATTTCCGACAATGGTCACTTCCAAAATCTGCAATTGCGGATGCAGAAGTGTGGAATTCCGAACACAACTTTGACTTCCATGCTTCCGCAATCCGCAATTCGCATTGCGGATGCGGGTATGCGGAACCATACCCTCTGTTGCGATAACTTTCCACCCAATCTTCTGAGGGGCATAACTTCTCCATCCTTAGTCCAAATTAGACAAGGTTGGTACCGTTAGAAAGCTATTAAAGAGCTCTATCCAATGGTGAAATCCTCACCCCATCTAAGCACTCTTACCATGTCAAATTTCCACTGAATTTCTATCCATAACTCCACCAAAAAGGCTTAAGACTTCTTCCTATCATGACTTTCCCTTCCACCTGACCCATAGAGGTGTTCTGAAACATTTCTAGGGCCTTCCCCTCCTCCCAAAGGATCATATATAAGCATACAACTCATTCATAGGGTTAATCATACATATCATAACATGTAACATGCATTAAATTAGATCTAACAATTACATCTATCATATGCAAGACTTATAATGCATTAAACTCATGCAATACAATGATAATAATATAACAATGAGCTCATCCCTTTACTTAGGTCTACACATGGATCCTTGTTAACCAAATTCATATAAACATACATTCCACAATTCCACCATTGAACGTAAGCAATCATAATGTAGCAATGAAACACCATCAATTAACATAACAAGAAATACTTATCTTTCAATTTCTGAAGCAACTGGCTAAGTGAGAGGAATGTTCCACCCATCCTTAGATATATGTCCATCCTGTACTCTTTTAGCTGAGAGATCACCCCCAATCTATGTTGTGTATCCACTAAGGAGGGCTATCGGGTTCTCTCACAGTCAAGGTTCCATCCTAATGCTAAGCCAATTTGTAGTTGGGTTTATCAAGCATTACGGGGAACCTACCCATGCTAAGCCAACCTACAGTGGGTTTATCAAGCATTCAGGGACATACAGGTCATGCTAAGCCAACTTCCAATTGGGTTTATTAAGCATAACAACAACAGGGTCATGCCAAGCCAACCTGCAGTTGGGTTTATCAAGCATACCGGACTAGCTGATCATGCTAAGCCAACCTACAGTGGGTTTATCAGGAAAATCAAGCAGTACAATCATGCCAATCCAGCATACAGTTGGGTTTATCAAACGTATCAAACAAGCTGATGTTATTGGACAATCTACTCAAGCGGACGCGAGCCAAATCTCCCTAGTTCAATGCGAATCTAGAACAAATAAAGACAAAATACAAAGCTACTTTCCTAGATCTAGTTAAAGATCGAGTACTTAGACGTATTACCTTTCAGATAGCATATCTTCTTCCTCGTTGTTGATCCAAGTCCTGCGGTCGTCATATCTCTAGCTGCAAGACCTTCCAAGACATATGGAAACAATACAAGTAGTAAAAAATGTCTAAACAATAATTGATCTAAGTAAACGGTTAAGGAAGTAAACTACAAATAATATCAACATGATAAAATTTGCGGAAAGAGTTTATATTACTGTATAAAAGAGGGAAATACAAGGTAGAGTGATGATCACAACCCAATCCGTAACACTGCAATCCTCCTCCAACAAGGCAAGCCAATGCCTCCAAAGTAATTATGAGTCTCCCAAAAGATGAGTAGGGATCTCCTAAGCTAATTTCACCAGCATGCAAGTGCTATAGATTTCCTCCCTTTGGAATGGAGAGGGACCTTGTATTTATAGGACCAAGTGGATAGAGTAGGTTGAGGATCATGGGGAGAGGGCTAAGGGATCCTCCCTTGAGGTTAGGGAACCGTAGGATAGCTCACCTAGGAGTTAGGGATAGGGATCCACCTCATCCAACTTCTAGAACTTGCTTGAAATCTCCCCTTATCCCATTTAACCAACCCCGGCATAGGTTGCAAGAAGACAACCAGCGCCTGAGAAGGAAATAGCAGGTTGTACAAAGATATTCTGCGCCACCGGTGCAAGCTGGCAGAATACATTCTGCGCCGACCCTAGTTGGGAACTACTTGCTTAAGGAATTCATGCACCATCCCAACTAGAAATGTGGACAAAGGGCATCAAATTTCTCTAACATGACTTGCTTGATCATAGGAACTTCAGAGATTGAGGCATTGAGTTAACATGGGACTCATGATGACGAGATTTAGGTGTAACAGAATGCCCCCCAAAGCATGAAGATGGAAAAACAAGACAAGTGACGTGCTTTGAAAGATAGATGGCAAGGACTTGCTGGATGGAGGATGCTGCTATAATACAACTGACTCTAAGATACCAGTCTCACATGACTCACAACATGGTTTTCGACCAATACAATGCAGATCCATGGTAGTAAATACCGACTGAACACAATCATGGTTACTAGACACAATCGTAGATCCATAATGAGATGATAACACAGCCACGACCAATACAAAAGTGGATCTGTGTAATATGACTCAAACAATCTCCATTGCAACCTGGGTAGAATATGACTTCCCTGGGGTCTTCAAGTTGAACCCGCAATGATACGAATCTATCCATCTGATTACAATGTTTTTGAGTCAAACATGGTAGAAACCACTTGATTACCGGTCATTGATGTATACCGTTAATAAGTGCGAGGGAAATCACCATTGATGTCAAATTATGATCCCCAATGTATCACAGTTCATATCACCGAGCGTGAATAAATGAGTTTAGGTCGAACGCTCAATGAAATCTTTCAATCAAGAGTCAATGACGTAAACTCATGTTGAAAGCGAGGTAACCTGCCATTGAGGCATGCATGCCCAAGGTACTTGATTGGTTTCTAGATTCGATCCTCGAATGATGTGTTGAAGTCGACAAGGATGAATCCGTCGAAGGAGGGCCATGATGAATCCCTCATCAACGACACGAAACTCGACAACATATTTTTGAGTGGATCGAACGGTAGAGTAATGTGCAAGACTGACTCAAGGTAGACCAACATGGTAGAAGGTGTACTGATTGCAGATAATGAGGAATGAACATCTCTTGAACATGGGCATGGCATGAATTGGCAATATTGACATGATGAGAATTGTATTGTCCCCCAATGCAACTGATAGTGGAAGCATTCTTCAGATGACCCAAAGGAGTGACAAGACTCATGAAACCAGTATAACTCGAAGAAAAACAGATTACCCAAGTACTGAATGAAAATGCAGATGAGTGCCATGTTCAAGAGCGACGATCCAATTCCCATAAATAAAATGTAACACAACATCTTTCCTTTTTCCCATCATGACTCATGAGTGCCTCATGTGTTTTTTAAGGAGCCCGAGGAGGGTAACCAGAGTATAAGTTTAACTTTGTGTTTTGTAATAACTTCTTTAAGGAAGTCTATTCGGTTATAAGTGTTGATCCTTTACTTACAGTGTGCACATCAATAAACAATGGCTCTAGAAATATTTTGTGTTTCGTGATTATGTAATATCCCAAATTTTGACTAACTATTTATGATGTTATATATTGGGATTAAAGATCCAACACATATGAGTTGTTTTGATTATTGGGCATAATCCCTAGTGCACATGATTTATTCTTCTATAGACTGACATATTGGGCATGGACCCTAACTGACTTCATTATTGTTATATGTTGGGCAAGAAATCCCTAATGGATTGATTATGTTTTGTTATGAGAATTGGGTACAAAACCCTAATATACTGAGATGACTTTTTGTTACATACTGTGCAGAGTTATGAATTATATGATTGACTTATATGGTGTGTTGAGCGTGGACTCAGGAACGCACGGATGACCTACGTACTGGGCATAAGCCCTAATGTACCTGGAGGAGTTTTATTATGTACTAGGTGTAAGCCCCGATGTACGTTGAGTGTTGGGTAGGATCCCTGGAGCACTCCAAGCTTGATAAATGAATACCGGATCCGAGGTCATTATACATTCTATATGTGCTTCACAACCACATTCTAGTACTAGTGTTGAGCAGGACGCGATGAAATTGCACTAGTCTAACGCCCATGTGAAGAGTGTTGAGTTAAAAGCTCTGAAGAGCACTTGGGGTTACTTGATCTTAAAAGTGTTGAGTCGGGAAGACTCTGAATAACACTTATATTTCATCACATTTATTTAATTTGGTTAAATGAATCATTTTCTATCTATCATCAAGTACTATGGGAACTACCATGTTAAACAAGGGAATCCGATATGCAAGAGAGAGGTCTAGAAGTACCTAACCAAGCCAACTATCCAAGCTTACCATAACTAAAACTATTGAATAATTAAACTTAAATTATTCTTATCTAAAAAACATGCCTAAGGGCCATGCATAAAATAGTTCTCTAAAGTGAATATTATTATTAATAATATTATTATTATTATTATCCTCCTAAAGAAAAAACGTTTCTTATATATGTATTTAATTATTGCATAGGGTTATGCATGAAAGGACTCTCACATAAATATGCTATTAAAATTAGTAATAGTATTATTATTAGTTATTGTTAAGTCTAAGTAATAAAATATATAACTATTATTATTACCAATTATGTAAGAAGTAATTGAAAGTCGCTTCTAACTAAAAAAAAAAAAGTCCTACTTTAACAAGGACTAGATATTTAGTAAAAATATCTTTTAAAAATACTAATTTAATTAAAGAAACTAAATAACTGTTCAAACAGCTATATTCCAAGACTCCCCTATATAAAAGAGGGCAGATTCCAAGAAAGGGGATCACCTATTCATTATCATTCTCTTATGAGAATGGACGAGAATTTTGCTGCAAGAACTGAAGTAGTCCCACATTAATATCTAGATCTAATTCAGCAATTGAACCTAGGGCCTCTACTTCTCTCATTTCATGTTGGAACCAACTCGGGGGGATCCAGTTAAGACCAAGAACGGTCTAAGGGTCATGGTTGGGAGGAACATGGTAGTCCCAAAGTTATCCAGTTAAATTATCTCTCTATAGGTCAGCCAAGTCCATAAGCTTTCTGCATTAATTATTGTTTGAGTGTGCAGGTCTTGCAGAGGAGGATTAAGCTTCAATATAACCAGGTATGAACTACAATTCTCCATTTCAATTTGTAATAGAAATTAGGATTTATTTAATTCAGTACTGTATCTTTTCCCAAATCTTTATAATGTTATCTCTTACATAGAGCAAGGGCCTTAGCGCATGGGCTCGTAGGGTTACACGATATGATTATTTTGGTTCCCTTAAAACAAAACTATTATCTTCACTATAGCCATGAAATTGAACCAAAAACCAACTAGAGGTCTAGCAAGGCTAGCCTAGCTATCCTGTGCTAGACACCACGACCAGCAGATAAACCTTAGAATACCAAATTAATACGTAAACTGATTACTGATCTCTTTCAAGATCTATGTTTAAATTGCTTTTAAATTTTGAAAAGTTATACTGTATTTTCTTTTCAGACTTATATTTAAGTAGGGACAATTCCTTTGTTTCAGTTTTCACCATTCTTTTAAACTTAGAAAGAAAATCGTAGACATGATTGAAGGCTTTTCTTTTTAAGGAAATTACATTACTATAAACCCTAGGTCTTATCAATTACACCCTACCATATCGAGACCTGGATTTAAAAGGAAATCTAGATACGGCTTTCCAGCCTTAACCACAGAAGCAAGATGTTATTACACAGTAATAATGTTTTTCATCACCAACGACCTCATATCAAACTATTACTTATGATTTAGCTATACATTGCCCTTAAGTTAATCTCTGCCTACAAAAAAGGAAAACACAAGAGTATGCATACAACACGATTCCACTATCATTAGATTTTAGAAGTTAGACAACTCATCAAACATTTACACATTCCATTCCAAAACCCTGATGGGAATTCTTTCCATTTCAAGGATCGAGTCCACATCAAAATAAAGTAATACATTATCGTTTTTAAACACATTCTTTTACTAAATCAACGACTCAGGGCACGGGGTCGTTACCCACTACCAAATCCCAAACCCTTGATATCGTTGAAATCACTTGAAGCATAGTATCAAGACACAAGCTTAATTATCAAACAAAATGAGTACACAGTATCTAGGGTTGCGCTTTAACATCTTTTCAAATAAATGTAGTAACCTTTATACAGACAAAGATTTAGCTATCACCCAGTAAAAACGATTGATATTCCCATACAAAATAGACTGATAGACGCAGGTTGAATTTCTTCATACCATAATAACATTAAACAAACGCAGGGCCATTTTGGCATCAGTTGAAACCCCTATCTTCCTCAGATAGACTTATCAACCAAATCATCTCCCATCCAGGGTACAACAAACTAATTTAAAGCAAATGAAAACGATAACGTAGAGGTTTGTATACACCTGGTCCCATTCAGATTAAATACAACAAGTTAGTTACCATCTAGTGAGACAAAACGTTATCAGAAGAGAGAATACAAATAAACTGACAAAGGCATCATTACACAACAGATAACATTAGTTTTCATTATGTTAGACATTCTTACCAAAACCCCATTTCTATACAGAACTTAAATATAAACCCCATACTTAAGTTTAAAGGATTTTTGCAGACTCAATAGACCACCATTGGAGCAAAACGAAACCCTCGAGAATTATCCCCATCAACAAAACCATAATAACTACACCATGTACATACCAGTCCATCCAAAAGGCGACCCAAAGCAACCCCAAAATATTACAGTGGGCCAAAGGCCTCACGAGGCTCCAGGTACAAAGAAATAGTTGCATATTCTTCCCCATAGCTGTGACAGGAAGGGAGAAGGATGGGTTTCGAAACCTGGACTCACCCTGTGAATGCTGGAGCCAAGAGTTTCCCACCAATAGAAACCAACACTGGGCACCTAGGAATCATACCTGCCAAGAATGCAACAAGGAGCCACTGGTTAAACTTAAAGTCGAAATAAACATGTCCAGAATACTTAGAAAGGAAATCTCAGGAGGGTGTCGATTTTTCCTTTACCTGACTAAAGTCGTGGACACCTCCATTGTTTTTCACAGCAAGTGCCTTGATCATGAGAAAAGCTCAGGTCAAGAGCACTAACAAGCCAACGTAGTAGAAAACCCTCACAGCCAAATACACTACAAATGAAATGGTAACGCAGAGGTGAAAACCCAGACATTAACCCCTCATCCAGCTGGCTACCAAAGCCACGTGACCACCACATGTAGCATTTAATATTTCAACCACCCACTTTACACATTACAATAGTGTGAGCTAGCGCTATAGTTCGAATTCGTAGTTGTTACTAGGACCATTAGTTTTACCACCAAAGTCATTCGAATAATCAATCCAATGTTTTAGGCCTTGTGCATATCCTTCATACTTCAACATTAAAACATTTCTACCATATTAATGGATTTGGGTAGCTTAGGAGACATCAACACTTGCATACCTGAAAGATAAATTGAAAAACCATGCATTAGCAAATTGCTAATTAAGCCAGGAAGTCCCATCATCGGCCCTTACCTCTCGGCAGCTCTGCCGGTGGTACATGGATCAACATCAAGTCCCCAAGGTGTCTCAACTACACTCAACAAGTCTATCGTGCCTGAATGCACCATTTAAACAATTTACAAATTTAATATGCAGCTGATTCTTAAAAGATAAAGAAGGATCTAAGTATTACCCTAGAATTTGTAAACAAGCCATAAAGATACATCATCTACCCTACCATAACGCTTCTGCAGGAAACCATAACTAGTAAGACTATCTTGTTAAAAATTCATAAAGTGTTACTGTTGCAAACTAAGTACTGACGCAACTTCCTAGTGTTGAAGTTAATTTACAAATACATTATCTGTTTTAGGCATTTTTAGCAGTAGGAGAAATTTTTTTAATTTTTACTATTTTTAGGGACATTATAGATTATCTAATGGCATGAAGTTTGGTGTTAAAAGAGAGATCCTTAGTTAAGAACCCTTTCCAAGGAAAAGAATGAGATTGTTTCATTTAAGACTTTTACACATTTTCCCATAATCCTCGCACTCGTAACCTTTTATTTATTTTTATTGATTGCTTGTAATCGTTGAAATTCAAGATATTAGAGGTATAGGTGGCATGTCATCTTTGAGTTATGATTATGTGTAACCTGTTTCTAGTATTTATCTCTTCGTTCAATGGAACATTAACGGGAGTGTGCAAATTCCATTAAGTTGGGTAGTTAAACCCGAACCTGCCTCAATGAATTCTTTTTATTTTGAATTAATACACATGCCTCAAGGATCAAGTAAATATCCCTTGACTTAGGTAAATCTATCGGATAATGATTCCATGTCGATACTTGAAATTTATAAAAAGGAAGACGATAACTTCACATGTAAACAATTATGGAATTATTTGATTTATGATTTCGATCTTTTAGTTACCTACAATTTTGATTATAGCACATGGTTTTTATATACATATACATTTGATGTATGATTCGTGGCACCTAATGCTAGCTAGAAATAATAGGTATTCTGTTATAAACAAACAAGAGAAATAGCTGCAATGTAGCAAGTCCCTACTCGATATTAAATAAAAAAGTCAATGAACAAGTTGGATGTTAAAAATGTAATTAATAATAAATTAAATAACAACCAAAAAACTTAATGAAGAAGTAAAAGTAAAACTGATAACAAAAATCCAATATTATATAGAATCTAAGGAGTCCAATATTATATAGGATTTCGAGACAAAAACAAAGTATACTACTATATGTGGCATTGTATTTTCTTGGTTAGAGTGGATACTAGAAAATAAATACATAAATATTAAAATCCACAAGGGCTATCCCCATCTATGTTTAAAGAGACTTGGAATACAACAATACAATGAATTTTATAATATAATTAGTTTTCAATTCAAACATGCTTATATAAATGATATCATAAAACATGGAAATCGAATTCACGTGTGAAATAGGTAGGGGTATCAAAGAATAAGGCCTGTAAACAACTAGTATTGGAAGTCGTTGACATTGCCATATCCATTTATGATTTGGCACGTCCCTACTACAGGAAATGCTTTCACCACCAACTCACAACACATATTCTCTACGCATTTGTGGGCTTTGTGGAGATTGAAATTTGAAAATTTGAGACCATTCTACCATTGTTTTCTTTACCACCATAAGATTCTTAGTTGGAGTTAGTTGATTGAACTTGGCATGTTCATGTATCTATGTATATCATTATTTAGACCATTCTAAAATTGAGATAATTGGATTGATAACCTGTATTAAATGATTAATTAAAAAGATTAATGAAATTTTTAATTTGAATTTTTATTAAGTATAATATTTGTGACAATCCTAAATGAAACTTTGATTCTATTACCATCCTAAATAATAGTACTGGTGGGAAGCAAAATATGGACCATTTTGTTGAATACGAATCGGGATTGATGTATATGGAATAATAGTTGTCATTATGCAGTTTTGAAAGACAATTAGAGGATGAGCTTTCACAATTTCATTCCATGAAAGAGAAATACTAAAATCTGAGTCTCTGACTTTATCACCATCCAGAATGATAGTAGAAGTAGGAAGGAAAATATGGATCATTTCTTTGAATATGGAGTTGGATTGATGTATATGCAGGAATAATACAAGTGTCATTTCATAATCGTTTAAGAGGGGTAGGAGGATGCATGTACCTATCTTAGTGAGAAGAAATAAATATCCACGCATCAAACCATCACCTCACAAGATTTTATTCACATGTTATGATACCACTTTTGAAGTGGGTGGTGGTGGAATAATATGGGACGTTTCATCTATATGTGGTTGCCAACACAATAAAAAGGAAGTTTTACAGACTTCACGACTTTCATGATTATCATGCCCACGCAGTGTCTCAAACTTTCCACAACACCAAGTCAATCGGTTATGTCAGAAGGAAAGTGAATGCAAAGCTCCCACATTTACTCCACAAACCAATGGACCTATAATTCTCCCATCAAACGCGAGCTCTTTAAGCCTGCAGTGCATGATTACTTGGACTTCGCTTAGTATCCAAAAGGAAAGATCCCACATTTACTCCACAAACCAATGGACCTAGAATTCTCCCATCAAACACGAGCTCTTTAAGCCTATAGTGCATGATCACTTGGACTTCGCTTAATATCCAAAAGGAAAGCTCCCGCAGTTACCTCACAAACCAATAGACCTATAATTATCCCATCAAACGCAAGCTCTTTAATCCTGCAGCGCATGATCACTTGGACTTCGCTTAATATCCAAAAGGAAAGCTCCCACAGTTACTCCACAAACCAATGGACCTATAATTCTCCATCAAACGCAAGCTCTTTAAGCCTGCAGCGCATGATCACTTGGACTTCGCTTAGTATCCAAAAGGAAAAGCATGAAAATTCAAAGAGAATACAATAAATATGAAAATTATAAACCAAGTTTAAATTACTCCTTGCTAGACACCTATATCAAGACCACCATGCACGAATGCCATGCGGACAACCGCATGAAGTCAAATAAATTTGTGTAACATATATTTAGCTATTCACCTGGCTTGTAATTTTCACAAGCTCACTTTAGTTATTATAAAAACATAGCTTGTAGAATTATTGCAATTACTTTCTGCATTGTTGTTAATATATTCTAATTACATATAACTAAACTCTAGTAACAACTAATAAATTATTGAAAGAGAAGCCAAGATGTGTTTTATAGAATAAAAATGTACAACTTGATGAAACGATTTTTAGTGATGTTTAGCACATCTTTACTGTATTAGAGCTTTGTATGTTGAACAGGTGACTAGAATATTGTTTAGTGAGTAACGGGAAATGACGGAGATGGAGATTATGCGGTGAAGCTTAAGAAGTTATACCTATGTATTTAGATCAAAAGCTCATAGTTATGCATGGAGTGAAGATGAAGAATAATAACTGAAAGTTGAAAGTTAGTGCACTCAGACTTAGTAAAATTAGTGCACTTAAACTTAGACACCAAACTTAATAAAGTTAGTGCACTTAAACTTATAAAAGAATTAATAATAACAAAAACTAGGGAACCTTAATCTTAATAATGACAAAATACAATTGCAATGTACCAAAGAGAAAATACAAATTTTGCACTGTATCAAAGAGAAAATAAGGCAAAATGAGAGAAAAACAAGGCCCACAATATGGTTAAATATCTATCTAGATCACATACTTATTTCTTGTCTTATGCTAATCATCACATGCTATTGTTTATAATTGTTATTTCTTGTGATGAGTTTATTAGCAATTGTTTAATCTATCACATACAATTGTTTATAATTGTTATTTCTTGTCACGAGTTGCATCGAAGAGTTTTTTTTGCTTGTTATATGAAATTTTTGTGTATCAAAAAGTCAGCATTGGAAAAGAAGACAAAAGTCATTTAATGCCTTTGCTAAGAAACAATCTCAAAAGCCATTACAAAGAATTAGATGTGATAGTGGAGATAGTTACACTTTGAAAACTACTATGAAATAATGGAATTCGATGCTATAAGGTGGTCCGCATGGCGATGGTTCCTCGTGGAGCGATGAGGCGACAAATTCCTCATGCATTGCAGGGAAATGGAAGACGATTATAAGATCGAATAAACGATTAGCAAACCATGATTACACCTCGTAGCAATATGTGATTTACGTAGTCATCATATTGCTACGAGGTGTAATCATGGTTTGCTAATCGTTTAAGGGGATCATTGAATCAGGCGTTGGGAAAACAAAATTATCCCCTCACAGCAAGAGATTGAGGTAATCTCCTACCGCCCCTGTAGACTTTCCTTCGAATAAGATCTTTGAGGAAGCATCAGTCTTATTGTGACCTACTATCCGATGGCTCTTCGGGGTCAATATCACAGCAATAGATTGAGCGACAATTCAAGAATGTCTATAAAACTGAACGAAATCAACGTAATCGTTTCAATTAGTTCTAACATTGGATAATTTAATATAGATCCACTGCTTCCCCTTTCCCCTCCTTGTCAATCAATTTCGTTGGCTATTCCATTTTCGATAAATTAATCATTTCAATATTCTACGTTCGAAAGAAAAAAACCGTAGAAGGTACCGTGAAAAGGAGCACCGGGATTTTTTTTTTAAGTTATGCCGGGATATCCACGAGACGGTACATATGGTTATGGAATTTTCTTTGCAAAAATTAAATTATGGCAAAGACTTTGAGGTCAACCAGAGCCATTTTCATAGAATGGGAAGCTTCGTGACTCGTGAGCATGGAGCCGATGTAGGCTGTAACTATCTATAGTTAGTTCACACAATAACCAGCATGCACTACAATTAATAAATATCAACGCTGATTAATCATTTCTTCCCCTAAATGTTGATAACCCTAGGAATACAAATATTGGTAAAAAGCTTAATAATATCACGAGTGGGAAAGCAGAATATGAAAAGTCCAATTCAACATGGAAGAAGCACGTTGATGTTGGTTTTATAAACAGTAACGAAGAACTTTTCATAGTTACACCTCGTAGCAATATTGTGATTTTCATTAGCAATATGTGATTAGCATAAAAGCATCATTATAGCTACTATATCAATAAACATAGTAAATCATAAACATAGACGAGGAAAAATTTCCATGTGAAATAAATACATTTGAATTGATGCTAACAAAAAAAGGTTTCACGACCAAATGACAATGTTATTCATAGGATGTAATTCACTGCGACAAGTTGCAATCTCTCACGCCATGCAATTCACCACGACAGGTTGCAATCATGCCGTGCATGCATAGCACGTCGAAGCTCATGCATAGGCTTCCACTATGGTCTTTGACGAGCTTTTGTAAGGAGGTCCAGGGCTTTCTTCGCTAGCTAACTAAATCGTATGGATGCATCCAGGAAAATAGCAAGCGTGCAAAGCCATCAAAAGGCCATATAAGACATCAATAAGGACTGAAAGTGTGTGCTCAAGCTGAGAAATAGAAAAGCCATGGATATGAATGGATGGATGTAGGAAAGCAAGTAGGGATCAACTGCTTTCAATGGGAATGAAAGCGGCCACACTGTAGCAACACTTTACACTCACCTTGTTTTCTTCTGTGAGTTGCTGGTTCGTTCTCTTTTTCTTGGCGAGGCCCATAATTATGACACTAATAGCAGCTTGCCAAAATGCCTCTGTCTTGTGCATGAAATCTTTGTCTACATCAGTCTACATCTTTGGACGGATCCGAAGATGCTTCGTTTTCCGTTCTGTCTTTCTCTGACCTTCTAACATTTGTTTCCCCGTCAGAAAATGGTGTCGATGGTACCACTTCGATGGTGATTTAGATGCCTTCCAACTATTCAAAATGTTGTCTAACATTTTCCCGGGTCATCAAATACCGTCGAGCATGTATGATGATCTTGTTGATTTAAATGTAACTTCGGAAGATATTCAATTGTATTGTATATTGTAATTATTATTGTATTTTATTTGTAACTCTGACGGAGATATTTTTCGTCCATTCGGGGATGTCATTATTATGTTTTTTCATGCTAAGTCATTGAGGTAAAACCTCCATTGTAAGTCGGGGAAATAGATCCCCTAGAGTCAAATGTAAAAGGGTTTATTGAGTGTCCCTAGAGAATTCGGCCCAGTCAGTTTTAGTGAGGTCGACCTAGTTAGGTAAAAGGTCAAGTCAAAAGTAGAGTATAAATAGAGAGCCTTGCTTTCTCATTTGGACACACTACTCACTCACACAAGTTCTCATAGCAAGAGAGAGAAGATAAGTTCGCTGGTGGAGAAAGAGAGAAGCTACAAAAGACATATTTTGGGTTTTCCACTTTTGGCTTGATATTGTATTAGTGACAAATCTATCTTTGAGGAAGTTGCAGGGTTTTCTCCTTTATGGTTTCCCGGAGGAAAACTATTGTGCATTTTTTGTTTTGTTGTGCTTGTTATTCTTTCAGTTAAATATCCTAGATAACATTGAATTAAAGTGATAACATTAACATGGTATTAGAGCTAACCTGAAAAGAAGACATTGTGCAGCAGCGGGAAACTAGGGATTCTTAGTTTGAGGTCTTCTCTCCACAGATCATCAAGAAAAGGAGTATAGTCTAACTCACCCTAGAAGGTCGCATATTTTGGAGGAAGATAAATCAAATTTCGAGAATTTTCAGTTTTGACCCGGACACTTGTGTCGGGAGAGAACTAGGACATCAAGATTTTGGGGTCTTCCTCCATCAATTTGGAAAAAGGAGTACATTAGACAACTCGTCTTGAGGAGGTGCATCTTTCTGTCCAAATAGAAGTTCAAAATTCCAAGTTTGAAAAATTACGGTTTCTCTGACAAACCCTAGTCCAGCCAACTCCATAACCAAGTTGGGCATCTCAAATTGGTAAGAACTAAATATTTTCTATTTCCATTTGAGGTTCTCATTCAACATGTCTCACCACACCAAGCTTGAGGGAGATGATAACTTCCGAGCGTGGAAGTATAGGATCGCTCTTGTCCTTTAAGAAAATGACTTGGACAACTATGTTAGTGAAGAGGCTCCAACACCAAAGGGAGATGAGGCTAAGGATATCCACAAGAATAACTTGGTTATATGAAAGAGAATTATTGCAGACTCCATTAAATATCATCTCATCCCACATGTGTCATCCTTGAAGACACCCAAGGAGATTTTCGATGCATTGACAAGACTATTCGAAGGGAAGAACATCAATTGCAAGATGAAATTAAGGAACCATCTCAAGAAAATAAAGATCCACAACTCCGAGACCATGCAATACTATTTCACAAGGGTCTCGTAGATCAAGGAGTAACTAGAAGTAGTTGAAGAAAAGGTATAATAAGGAGAGATCGTTATGACCACCTTCGGAAGAAGAAGAAGGATGGTCTCTCAAGATCATGGGAATCATTCATTCAAGGGATATGTTCCAGGAACAAGTTGATCACATTCAAGAGACTATGGGAATAATGTACGCAAGAAGAATGTCAACTTATGGCACAAGAAGAGAAGATGGAAGCAAATGATGATAAATCTATCACAGTTCACGCCAAAAAGAATTACAACAAGAGGGAGCACCACCATCACAACAAGAGGGAGAACCGCCATCAAAATAAGAGGGAGAACTACAATAAACAAAGGAGACCCATAAGAGATCTATCCAACATTAGATGTTATACATGTGATGAGAAGGGACACTACTCCATAGATTGTCCCAGAAATAGAGGTCCCTCCAAGAAGACAGACAAGAAGAGACATCATGCTCACACCGCAGAGGATGATGAACCTGTAAGGAAAAGAACCATAGAAGAAGAAAGATATGATTCTTCAAGTGACGAAGAATATGTCCTGATATTAGCACTCATGGGAACTGTCACACATGGGATAAATGATTGGATTGTAGATAGTGGAGCTTCCAAGCACATGACAGGATACAAAGAATCATTTGTCAATATATCTGAGCATGAGTCACCTCATAAGGTGAAACTTGGGAATGATTACCAAAACCCCATTAAGAGGAAGTGGAGAAGATTCCTACAAGCTAGACTTCGGAAAATCTTTGAAGATGAAAGATGTGCTATATGTTCCAGGACTAAAGAAGAACCTTCTCTCCATATCATTACTAGATGCTAAGTGAATGAGGGTTGCAGTCATCGATGGCCAAGTCCTAATGTCACCAAAACCAAACACAATAGATTATGCAACAGTAATTGGAGAGAAAGAGGGAGGATTGTCCAAGTTGAACGGACAACCTGAACAAACATTGCTTCATGAATCCATGGAACCAAGTGAACTATGGCACAGAAGTCTTGCACATGTGCATTACAGAGCACTACCTATTGCAAGCAAAGTAGTTTCAGGACTTCCAGAAATCTAGACCAAACATGAAGGAATTTGCAAAGGATGTGCACAAGGAAAGAATGTGAAGAAGGCATTTCCCAGTAGTGAAAGAAAAGAAAAAGAAATATTGGAGATAATCCACTCCGATGTATGCGGTCCCATGTCATCCATCTCACTTAGTGGGTATGCTTATTATGTTTCATTTATAAGTGAATTTTCTCGTAAGACTTGGATTTACTTCTTGAAAAGTAAAGATCAGTTATTTAGTAAGTTCAAAGAATTCAAATCCTTGGTAGAGAATCACACAGAGAAAAGTATCAAGACCCTTCGATTAGATAATAGCGTAGAATTTACTTCGGAAGAATTCAAGAACCTATGCAGGGAATCTGGTATTAAGAGGGAGTTGAGCACTCCCTACAATCCTCAACAAATTGGAGTTGCGGAATGAAAGACAGAATGATAATGGAATCAACGAAAGCAATGCTACATGACCAAGATATTCCGATGCACTTATGGGAAGAAGCTACAAGGACAGCGGTGTATGTATAGAACCGTTCTCCTCACCGAGTACTAGATAATAAGACTCCCGAAGAAGCTTTCTCCGGTGAGAAACCAAAAGTCAACCATATTAGGATATTTGGATGCCCAGTGTACATAAATATCCCAAAGGAGAAAAGAATAAAGCTAGATCCATCGAGAAAGAAGGGAATATTCGTAGGATACAGTGAAACTTCAAATGCCTATAGAATATACTTCCCAGGATTCAAGAAGATCGACATCAGCAGAGATGTGACATTCGACGAAGACTCAACATAAAACAAATCAAGAAAACTAACTATTGAAGAGATTGAAGAACCTGAAGTTCCCAAGATTAGAGATTCAGTAATGGAAGAAGCAGTTCCAGAAGATCATGAATACCGCGACATGGAAGAATGTTAGGAACCTATGTCAACCTTTCTCTTTACTATGTTAGTATATTGTTGTTGGACGCATATGCTTTGTAAGTCGTCCCGTAGTATTTGTTGATCCGTAGTTTATATTAGCCCATAGTATTGACCCATAGTATTGGACGCATATGCTTTGTAAGTTGTCCTGTAGTATTATATGTCCCATGGTTTTGACTCATAGTATTGGGCATAGACTTAGTATATAAGTGTGTGTTGAGGTCATTGAAGGCACGGTGAAGTTAATTGTATTGAGCTTGCTCAAAGGAGGTTGCCCCCTCGAAGTGGCCCGTGATCAATATAAAAGTGATTCTGTTATGTTATTTCTGATATCTTGTGTATTTGCATTAATTAATTATTGCAGGTACATCACATCTGGTATCAGAGCACTTTCCTTGGCACAAGTGGGAAATTTTTTTTCTTTTTGGGTGGCGACTTTCAGATCAATTTCTGAAACTTTATGCACAAAATCAGAAGAAACCAATTGCATATCTGAATTTCTCTTTCAAAAATACACAATTTCAAAAAAAAAATCATCTCATTTGGAGTTCTAAAAGTGGAGATATCGCGGATTTAAAATCAGCAATTTTTCAAAATTTCGGTGACGGCCACGGAAATTGCGGCGAGAAAATCTTTTTACCGAGTGCCCAGATTTCTATTCCGCTTTCATGGGTAGAAGCAAAGTGGTTGTTCCAGTTCTAGAAACATGCTATAATAGCGATTCAGAGCAATATAGATCTAGTTTTTGAACATTGGGTGGAATTTCTGCCCAAATTTTTTCTGTTGCAGGTTCGGATTTGGGAATAATCCCTATCCGCTTAACTGTGGGAAGTACTTGGGCATAAACCCTAAAAATCATTGTGAGGAGTACCACAGGAACCCCGAAGTAGCTGGCCCATTGAGAGGACCTGCCAGCAAAAAGGGCAACGACCCCTACCTGATTGACTAGTTCCCACCCGTGAGGTAAACCAAGAGCTGTCGTTTGTGGCAAAGCGGTTATCAATTTTACCTGAGCCGTGGAGTGAGGGGTACTGCCCCAATACGCAAGCCGTCAGAAAGCATTGGTGGCTGAGTGAAAACCTTGAACTGTTAGGAAGCCGCACATACCTGGGGTCCATATCTACTTTCAGCTGAACTATTGTCGATCACTACTGCGCCGTTTCAGATCCATTTTGCAAGCCGTTCCAGATCCAGCCGTTCAGCGTTGTTCCAGATTCCTTATGAGCCGTAGCCGCTCCAATCTGAAAAAATAAATAATAATAAAAAAAACCCTGGTTATGGTTGTCACCTGTGCAGGAGCACACACCATGGAGGAAGCACTGGCAGCCATCCAAACCAAACTCCAAGATCTGGATGACAAATTTCTCAGCCTCCATCTGCAGCATTCAGCCATGAACAATACCAGACAGCCAAAATCTTTTGTAGCCACCGGGTTCTCTGCTTCTAGCAATTTTCGTGGGTCGAAGCTTGATTTTCCTCGTTTCAATGGTACTGATCCGACTGGATGGATATACCGAGCAGAACAATATTTCAGTTTGCATAATACTTTTGATGTTCAGAAAGTTCCACTTGCATCCTTTCATTTGGAACAGGAACCCTTCAATGGTACCGTTGGTACATCAAAACTCATCCCGAGCCAAACTGGACAGATTTTTGCCAACTCATTTTGCCACGATTTGGTCCTAGTGCTTTTGACGACTTCACAGGAGCACTCACTAAACTTCACCAAACTAGCACAGTGAGAGAGTATCAGATGGAATTTGAGAAACTAGCCAATCACACAGAAGGATTGTCTGATGAATTCTACAGGAGTTGTTTTATCAGTGGTCTCAAGGATGAAATCCGCTCAGAGGTCAAAATGTTTTGTCCCAACACAATGATGGAAGTCCTAGGGTTGGCTAAGTTGGCCGAGGACAAGATCGCAGCTCAACAACACTCCAAACCCACCTTTGTTCCCTTCAGAAATATGGGTTCCCAACGACCTCCCATCACGCCTGCTCCTCAACCAACTCCTATCAAGCATTTGTCTGAAATAGAAATGCAGGCACGCCGAGAAAAAGGGATTTGCTATAATTGTGATGAGAAATTCACTTGGGGACATAGATGTGTTCAACAAAAGCTCTATCTCTTGGATGTGGATTCTCCGCCTGCCTTAGAACTTGGTGAAGAAGCTACAGATACAGTAGATGATCCGGTCGACATGCAACACCCGCCTGTTGACACCCCATCTCAGGACGACCCACCCGAGATCTCTCTCCATGCTGTAACTGGCGTCACCACGCCACAAACAATGCGGGTTAGGGGATACTTCAAGAAGCTCCCTCTTACCATACTCATTGATTCTGGTAGCACTCATAACTTCATTGACCCTCGAATTGCCAAACAGGCTGATTGTTTTGTCCATCCTTGCTCCAACTTTGAAGTCATGGTTGCCAATGGGGGCACCTTACCTTGCAAGGGGAAGTGTCACAATGTGCGTATCTCTATGGAAGATTATAACCTACGCTCTGACATGTTTGCCTTGCCCTTAGGAGGATGTGATGTGGTTTTGGGCGTTCGATGGTTATGCACACTTGGCCCCATCTTATGGGATTTTGCTGAACTTTGGATGCAGTTTAAAGTCAATGGGGCACAACACAAATTTAGGGGCTTACAACCAGTGTCTCTCTGCATCATCAGTTCACATCGCCTGGAAAAAATCCTTAAGAAGAATTCACATGGTGTCATCGCTCAGCTTAATTCCATTCATATGCACCCATCAACAGTCTCCACTACTCCCTTGGATAGATATGCAGGTATCTTTGTTGAACCAATGAGCTTGTTGCCTTCAAGAGACCTTTCCGGTAAGAATGTAGCCACATCTACCTCTCAGCAGGAAATGATGGCTATTTTGCATGCAGTACAGAAGTGGCAGCCATACCTATTAGGCAATTATTTCTGCATCAAGACTGATCTCCCGAGTTTGAAAATTTTTCTGGAACAATGGGTCTCCTCCCCAACACACCTGCAATGGGTTATCCAACTCATGGGTTATCCCTATGTGATCACTTACAAGAAGGGTAAGGACAATATGGTGGAAGATGCTCCTTCTCGCACAATTGATGACCCAGTTTCTCTTACAGCTCTTTCTCTACTTGTTCCAAATTGGTTGCAATATGTTCAACAGGGCTATCTCTTCTATGAACTCCATGCTTTTTCATCAACAAGGCACTCTGGGTTTTGCAAAATGTATGACCAGGAACAATGTAACTTCTTTTGGCCGGGACTAAAAATGACAATTCAACAGATGGTGGCTAACGATGATACTTTCCAAGTCAACAAGGGGGAACCGACACTCCTTTCGGGATTGATCAAACCCTTGCCCATCCCTACACAGCTTTGGCCAACTAGTTCTATGGATTTCCTAGCAGCACTCTGGTGGTACAATACCACATCTCAAAGGACACCATATGAAGCAGTCTATGGGAAAACACTGCCAGTTCATCTTCCATACACCCTTAGCAGCTCCCCAGTTCAGGAAATTGACTCGGTTCTTCGAAACCACGATCAGATTCTTCTCATTCTGCAGGACAATCTTCACATGGCCAGAATTCGCCGGAAACAACAAGCCGATCAGCACCGTTCTGAGTGCATTTTCCACGCAACTGACAGGGTTCTTCTCATCTACAGCCTTCCAAGCAATTCTCCTTAACACTCCAAAGACGTCAGTGGCCCGAAATGCAAACCGAGGATGCTACCGGGGAACCACTCCTTCAGATCCTGCAGCAATTTCTCCAACCAAAGCTTTGAGGACAAAGCTTTTTCTAAGGGAGAGGGGATGTTAGGAACCTATGTCAATCCTTCTCTTTACTATGTTAGTATATTGTTGTTGGACGCATATGCTTTGTAAGTCGTCCCGTAGTATTTGTTGATCCGTAGTTTATATTAGCCCATAGTATTGACCCATAGTATTGGACGCATATGCTTTGTAAGTCGTCCTATAGTATTATATGTCCCATGGTTTTGACTCATAGTATTGGGCATAGACTTAGTATATAAGTGTGTGTTGAGGTCATTGAAGGCACGGTGAAGTTAATTTTATTGAGCTTGCTCAAAGGAGGTTGCCCCCTCGAAGTGGCCTGTGATCAATATAAAAGTGATTCTGTTCTGTTATTTCTGATATCTTGTGTATTTGCATTAATTAATTATTGCAGGTACATCACAAAGAACCACAAGAACCTATAGATCCACCACTTGAGAAGAAATCCCAGAAGAGAAGACCAGCATGGGTACGAGAAGCAATACAAGATGCAGAGAAGTATGTCGCTCCAGATGGGATGCACAGAGAAAGAAAGATACCTAGACCATACTCCAACTATGTGTCCTTGTTGTGCAACATCATTGACAAAGAACCTTCCATCTACGAGGAAGCAACAAAGAAGAAAGAATGGAATGATTCCATGATCGAAGAGTGCCAGTCGATTATGAAGAATGTTGTCTGGGAGATAGTTATGAGACTAGAAGGGAAGTCTATTGTGACTTCGAAGTGGATCTACAAGATCAAGCATGCTGTAGATGGTAGCATTGAGAAACACAAGGCAATATTTTTGGCAGATCGATTCTCCCATAAAGAAGGCATAGACTATGAGGAGACATTTGTACCTATAGCGAGATACACTTCCATCATACCTATACTAGAATTGTCTGCAGTAATGAAATGGAAGGTACACCAGATGGACGTCAATATAACATTCTTCAATGGTGTAGTAGAAGAGGAAGTGTGCATGTAGAAGCCACTGGGATTTGAGACACATGATAGGAAGACTCATGTGTGCAAATTGAAGAAGTCCTTGTACATATTGGAACAAGCACCCGAGACATGGTATGGAAGAATGGATAGTTTCCTGATGAGCTTAGGATTTACCAAGAGTAAAGAAGATCTCAACCTTTACTTCAAGGTTGAAGACGAAAGTCCAATGATACTTTTGTTATATGTAGATGACCTGTTTCTGATAGGTGAGGATGAGTTTATTGCAGATGTGAAGAGGAGGATTTCTGTAGAGTTCGAGATGAAGGACCTAGGTATGATGCATTATTTCTTAGGCATGGAGGTGTGGCAGAGTGCGGATGGAATCTTCCTTGGACAAGGGAAGTATGTAGTAGAGATTATGAAGAGGTTCAGAATGATAGACGGCAAGGCTATGACCACACCCATGGCATTGAACTTGAAGCTATTGTGTGATGCTTCATCAGATTCAGTTGCTGCCATAATGTACTGTCAGATGATTGGTTCGTTGATGTATTTGATGAACACAAGGCTAGACATATGATTTGTTGTGAACACCCTGAGCCAGTTCCTGACAAATCCGAGACATGTTCACCTGATTGTTGCAAATCATGTATTGAGGTACCTAAAGGGTACAGTTGACTACGGTCTCAAGTATGAGGTGAATCAGAATATTAACCTGCAGGGTTTTGTTGATTCGGATTGGGCAGGCAGTGTCGTAGATAGGAAGAGCACTTCAGGATGATGCTTTAGTATTGGATCCGGTATAATCTCTTGGTTTAGCAGGTAGCAGTCATGCGTGGCACTAAGTATAGCCGAAGCAGAGTATGTTGCAGTTTGTTCAGCTAGTTGTGAGGTAGTATGTATTAGGAAGGTACTATCAAATTTGTTTGATCTCTAGTTAGAGGCGACTTGTATTTTATGTGACAACCAAAGTTGCGTGAAGATGTTCAAGAACCCGGTGTTCCATGACAAGTCGAAGCACATTGAGATCAAGTACAACTATATCCGTGATATGGTGCAGTGAAGCTCCAGTATGTGGCGACAGACGAGCAGATAGCCAATGTGTTGACCAAGCCATTAGCCAGAGTGAAGTTTGAGTACTTCAGAGAGAAGATTGGTGTTATCCAGATCGAGGTTCCTCCTAAGAGGGAGTGATGAGACCGGAAGGAGGAGATGCACTATAGTTTTTCTTGCATGGTGGTAGGCATAGGTGGTCCTTGGGATGTAATGCACCTAGGGTGATCCTGATTGTCCTCCCATGTTGGTAGATGTAAGGGTTGGTTCTCGTATGGTGGTAGGTGTAGGTGGTACTTGGGATGTAAAGCATCTGGGATGCTCCTGATTTCCCTCCCATACTGGAGATGTTGAGAGGTACACCGGTCATAAGACACTGTGTGTGCGCCTAGGAAGGATCTCGCATGGTGGAAGGCATAGGTGGTCCTTGGGACTTAATGCACCTGGGGTGATCCTGATTTTCCTCCCATGTTGGTAGACGCGGACTGACCGTTGAGAGACGTAATGCACCTGGGGTGCTCATGGGCTATAAACACTGGGTGGGAAACGCAGGTGGTCTTTTGGACATGAGATGTGCATCTGGGATGTGCTCAATGTGATGATGAGATGATCTCGATATGATGAGGAGATAGTAGGAGACGAATGCGATTGCTATGGCAATGTAATTATTGGTCCTGGGTTGTACCTACTTGATGGGTTGCTCGTGGAGATGATGAAGACCTACATGAGGGATAGTCCTACATCCAACATGAAAAAGGGTTGGCTCTGTAGAACTTCCTATGATAGATAGATTCGAGATATGTCACTAATCAATGATCAAAGGAATGAAGATTGTTGCAGCAACGACGATGATGATCCAGTGTTGATGATAATGTTTCGACATTGAATATGATCCAACGATGATGACTTTTTCCAGAATTGTGTCCAGAGTGATGATGACTATGGCGAGAGAATACCTTCCTAGTTAAGAGGGAGTGTTGATATAAATGTAACTTCGAAAGATATTCAATTGTATTTTATATTGTAATTATTATTGTATTTTATTTGTACCTCCGACGGAGATGTTTTTCCTCCGTTCGGGGATGTTCCTCCCATGATCTATTGAAAATCAGGATGTCATTCAGATAGAAAATGACACATTTTCTTGAAAACTGTCTAAGAACATCATCCATATATTATCTCATGAAAGTCGCAGGTGATTGGTTAGACCCAAAGGAATGACTAACCACAAATAAGCCTTCCCTGGTTTTGAAAGAATTTTTCCATACATCTGAGGAATCTATGGGAATTTGATGATATTCCGACTTGAGGTCAAGTTTGGTAAAGAATTTAGCACCTTTCAAATAATCAAGTAAATCGTCTATTCTAGGAAGAGAATACCGATTCTTTACTGAAATTTTGTTGAGATCACCTGTAGTCGATGCACATGCGCCATGTCCCATCTTTATTGGGAACTAGGATGACTGGAATTCCACAAGGAGAGGAGATAGGTCGAATATGCCCTTTCTTGATCAAATCTTGAATTTTCCTATGGATTTCTTCATTTTCTAAAATAGACCTTCTGTAAACAGATGCATTGGGTAATGACGAACCAGGAACAAGATCAATGGACTGTTTTACCTGGCAATGTAGTGGTGCTCTACTTGGATCTTTGAACACAACTTTGTATTCTTCAAGTATTATATTGACTTGCTACTGTTGTTGAGAGTCGTAGTTAGTGGAGGGATGACTGGTTTTTGTGATCTTCCGGGAGTGTTGAACTTTGATCATTATCAACATAAATTTCTGATCATGGTTAATCAACTTCTTGTCTTTCTTAGTTGAAACCATCTTGAATGTTGTTGTGGGTTGACGTTCAGAAAAGCCATACCACTGATTCTGAACTTTGACAATCACTTTCTGTGGTCTCGAATGATACCTTTGATGTCTATCCCACGAATCAGGCTTTCCAAACAATACATTGGCTACCGAAAGTGAAGCAATGTCGCAGAGCACCTCATCCTGAAAAGCCTTGATGAATTAAGGTAACTTGTACTATCGTGTGATATTGAGTTCTTTTCCATATTTCATCTAACCGATGTTGTAAGGTTGCAGATGTGGAGTAGTAACAAGATCCAATTGCTTCACATTCTCTTTAGAGACAAAATTATTTTGACTACCATTTTCCACAATCACATGCAATGGGAGATCCTGAACCCATATCTATGTATGGAATAGTCATTCTCTTTCCTCTTCATCGACAATAGTCGAGTTTACGAAAGTTGTCGAATTCAATACTACTAAAGTCAAATATTCAAGGTCGGACTCCACAACTTTATTGTCGACCAAGTCAAAAGTATACATCTTTGCCAAGAATTTATTCCAATCTTTGCATTCAAATGCATCATGCCAAGCTGAATTTTGGTAGTCATACCATTTTACTGTAGGAGGTTGTTTACTTGACTTTACTTTGTCTTTCTTGAAAGGCTTCTTACCTTGTTCCATCTCTGGGGTAGTAGTCAGAGACGATTGTTTTGAATTGAGGGGGTTATCATTTGACTAAGGTTTCTTGTCGAAAGGTCGACTAGTCGATTTGGTCGATAAACATCCTTTTCCCTTCAATTTCATCTCAAGCTTGCTAGTGTAATGAATTGTGTCTGCAAGAGTGACAATAGTGAGAAATTCCATATCTTGTTGAATATAAGGAGCTAAAACACTGATATATTTTAGAACAAGTAACTTTTCTTCCTCCCGAACTCCAAGTCGAGCCATTAGTTGATGGAATTCATCAATATAACTCTGCACAGTTTGATCCTTCCATTGTCTCAATTGATACCACTTTTTGTATTATTGTTCTATGTACTTGGGTGGATAAAATTCCTTTTGGACATGTTCAAAACATTTATCCCACATGTCGATGGGATTACCATCTTCATCGTATTTTGTCAATAGATTTTCCCACCAGCAATGTACAGAATTTGACATCTTCAAATATGCAAGGGTGATTTTCTCAACTTCGGAAAGTTGATTCACAGAGAAATAGGATTCCAAATGTTGTATCCAATTATCTAGAGATTCTGCATCAATCTTTCCTTCCAGGTTTGGTATATCCACGTTCATTTGTACCTTAAAGGGGATGACCTTATTAATGGAATTTCTCGTCGGGTTGCTAATCGAAATCGATCCAAATGAATTGGTGAGTCGAGCAAGAATATCATTGAAATTATCATACATTTCATTTCACCATAGAGTGAGTGCTTGCTCAATGAGTCATTTAGTTTCGCTATTAGGCATACTGCCCTTTGTTTCATTTGCTATGTAATTTGGTCTAGGGTTGCAAGCATAAAGTACTCAGAAATAGAAGGTACGGGTATCTTGGATGATTGATTCTTAGAGAGTGTCTAAGTAAGCATATGTCGATTTAACTACATAAGTAATGTTTAAACAGAGCTAGAGTAAATAGGCTCTGGTACCAATCATCTATGTCACCAAGGAGTTCAACAGGGGGACAAAAGAGTCAACTAACTAAGTCGACTATTTTTATGGATGACGCTTATAGTGTTATTTTGATCAGAGAAACAAATATGAGAAGTAGCATACACTAGATAATAAAAAATTGCAAAATTTAATATAAAATACCATTCACATAGGAATGTGAGACATGAATTGATAACGGAGAAACCCCACAGGTAAAATCTCTGGTTCTATTAAGCAACTGTCGTAAGAGGTCGAATGTAGGAATCGTTATGATCCAATCGAGCCTTCTCTTTGGGAACTTGCCTTAACAAAAACTAGAGAAGAGAACCAAAATATTCTTTATCTTTGGGCTTACAAGTATTTATAAGCTTCTGAGGGACTCTTGGGTAACTACTCGCCACGTTTCAGTTACAAAGAGATCATATGTCTTCTTCCCACTCACTAGCTAGAAGAAGTCAAAGAGACATTGTTTCCACATCGATGGTGATTCAGATGCCTTCCAACTACTCAGAATGTCGTCTGACATGTGCTAGGATCATCAACTACCGTCGAGCATGTATGATGATCCATCGGGCATCTACCATGGATCATGTGTTGTCGATCATGGGTCAACGATTCGCGAAGTCGATTGATCCGTTGAGATGACTAAGTCGAGGATCCAACCAAAAGAGTCAACTAGGACCAAGCAATAGTTGATGGATCCAGTTGAGTCTTGAGCTGGATCGAGATGACTGAGTCGAGGATCCAACCAAAAGAGTCAACTAGGACTAAGCAATAGTTGATGGATCCAGTTGAGTCTTGAGCTGGATTGATATGTAATTTTTAAGATAGGATCAGTAGTCAACAAGCACTTTAATTCCTGAAAACTTGACTGGCATTTTTCTAACCATATGAATTTTGATTCATTTTCCTACATAGAAGTTATATGACTAGAAATATTAGAAAAATATTAAAGAACCTTTATAAGTAGTAACTAGAAAGGCCCACAAATAATTGTAGATATGTCACCTTCATAGGAGTATGTTACTTCATAATTGCTTTAATTTTATCAAGGTCCACCGTGACCTCTTTATTTCAAATTATGTGCCCCAAGTACTGAATCTATTCTTGAAAGAAATCACACTTACTGAACTTTGCATAGAGTTGGTGTTCCCTAAGGATATACAAAACTATCCTTAGATATTTCTTATGCTCCTCCTCCATCTTTGAATATATGAGGATGTCATCTATGAAGACAAGTATGAATTTATCCAAGTACTTGTTGAAATCATTTTTCATGAGACACATGAATGTATTTGGTGCACTAGTGAGGCCAAAAGGAACCAACACAAATGTGTAGTGTCCATAATGAGTCTTGAAGGTAGTCTTATGGATATTCTAATCTTTAATCTTGATATGGTGATATCCAAACATCAAATAACTTTTAGAAAACACCTTTGTGCCTCTTTCTAGGTCAAAAATATGATCAAATCTGGGAATATGATTTATTCTTTATAGTTACCTTATTGAGTTGTTGATGGTTGATCCACAATATTAGTGTTGCATTCTTCTTTTTGAAAAATAGGACTGGCGATCCCTATAGGGATATAATAAGTATGATGTAATATTTTTCTAGTAGTTCATGTAACTACAATTTGAGTTCCACTAACTCTGTTTTACTCATTCGATAGGCTTCCCTTGAAATAGGTACTACTCCAGGAACTAGATCAATGGTGAAGTCCAAATGTCAATTGGGAGATAAACATGGTACATCTTCAGTAAACACATCTTTAAAATCTATCAAAACAGTAAAATATTCCATATTAGATTCAGATTATTTTCTATAGTCTCTCACTTGTATTACATATAACTTGCATCCCTTTATTGTGTCGTGTTTTAACTGCAAGGAAGATATCTACCTTGTCGATACTCCCTGGGGTATTCCATTTATGGGTCTGACATTTCCTTTTCCATCTTCACACATGAATGTATTTTTGTAACAGTTTGGGATAACTTTATTTTTTTAACAAATCCATTCACATGAACAAATCATAGGAACCTAGTGGAAAAATATCCAAGTCTATCATTATTGACATTTGTAACATCCCGATAATTTCAATTTTTATTTTTTTTAAAACAACAATAATGGTTAATAATTGTAAACACATAAATAATAAATGCTTATAAAGATAGCATTAATTAACAAAGTCGTTCATGCAGAAAATAATTAATTATTGAGACTCTTAACTAAAGACAATTTAATGGTTGCGGAACTTCATACTTTTGTTAAGATGCTGATGACACAATTAAGCACATGCATAATAAAATAAGAACATGTCAAGTCTTCCTTTTACACCAAAAGAATACTAAGTCAACCATGGACTATGTCGCAAGGTGAAATAATAACCTTGGCTATGTTATAATGGCTAAGCTACTTTACATCAACCACAAATTGTATACCGACATGCTCTTATCGCACATACCCTTACATAGATTATTAGAAATCATGGGGGCTTCACTCAATGACTGCCTACCATAGCACGTTCATTCATGGCATATGAAACAATACCCCTAATTTCCAAAAATATTGGAAAATACCTCCAAAAATCTTTTTTTTTTACCCCCTCCCAATATGTCTTCCCAATTTAAAAAACCCCCTATTTTCCCTATATATTGTATGTATCCATTTTTTCATTTACATATTTTATACCCCTTTATATATCCACCTAGTATATTGGCATGATACCATGGGCTTGACTAAACCTCCCAAGGCCTATAATAGGCATGAGTGGTTGGGTATTCAAGCCCCCAAGGCCTGTCGAGGGGCTATAACAGGCCTTGGAGGCTTAGATCCTCACAAGGCACCCTAGGGGCTTGGATACTTTCATGGTATACAAACAAGTGAATATGGGATGAGTAAAACACAACATTTTAGATATGTCTCAGATGTGGACCTCTACAACTCCAAGACACTAAATACACTAAATATCGTCCCAGAAATTTCTAAATCTCTTAAATCCTTCATTGGAATCCAATAAGGCACGGAAGAGTAGGGACAGTCGATCTAGCAGAGCCATATGATCTTTGGTGAGTGCACCCAATTAATTAATATGCTTTCTACAAAATCGCTAGAAGCTTCAAGAAGTTGTGATTTCCTAATTCCCAATAGTTCATTAGTTCATGATTGTTGTACCCTAGGGGTATGTTGGTCATATTTATATCAATATTCTGATTATCCTGCATCAACCTATAACAATCCAATTTCAATTTTTTATTATTCTGCTCAATTCCTGAAACTCATTGTTCAATGTGTCCTCTTCAATATCTTGACATGTAAACAGTGCTGCAAGAGAAGGTCGAGAAATTCTGCAAAGTTGCTAAATTGGTAGTCTGACAAGAGAATGAAACACGAAAAGAACTTTCTTGGAACCTAGAAACCTCCAAAACAATTTTGCAGGTAGTTCAAGTATATGAGAAAAAGCAGCTACAACATTCTCCACAACCAAAATAGAGTTGGAGACAACACCTTGCAAATCAATTTTACAAGGTATTTTACAGGAATGGGACAATTCATCTTTGAACAATGAAAACCTTTATTGTATGCCTTTTCTTTCATCTAATGTTGCTTTGAAATTCAACAAGATTTGTTGCACTTTAATAAGATAAAAATATAGATAAATCACAAACCCATGGAAATGTATGTGGGAAAGTTTAAGTATACTTGGTTTGTTAAAATATGCTAAAAATGAAGCACTAAGAGCACAAGCATCCACACACACTCAAGTTACAACCAAACGGACATCCAAATAGTGTTAAGAATTAAGAAGCCAAAATACAAACATTATTGATCATGGATGGACCCCATCAGACTACTCGTAGCAGTCATCATTCACTATGATGTTAGGTACCAATGGATCCAAAGATTCAAAGACCAAGTCATTTCCAACATTCCCACATGAATTGTCCAGAGTAAATTTTGATATTGCCAAAGAAACTCAACATTTCATCCTAATTCAATGCTTTCATTATAGGATGCCTCATGCCTGGGTGTTCAGATTAACATTTTAAATCAACAAAACTATTTTTTTCAAAAACTGCATACCATTAATTGAAAATTACATCCTAAATAACTAAATTTACATGGACGAATCTCAATATTGAAGCCAAAAGCTAAAATTTTTGAAAAGAGGGAACCAAAGATAATAATTATAGATACCAGCAGACAAACTTGCAACAATTTTCATTAACTATGATCTCATGTACCAAATTTTTGGCTCCCGAAGATTCTAAGACCAAGCCTTTCCACCTAAATACATCATTTCCCAATCTGGCCTCAAAGGATCAATGCAATTTTCACATAATAAATTAGCTCACCTTCGTAACATGACCAGTTAAAAAGACTCAATGACTGATAAAAAGGCCTAAAATTCTACAATCTTTTAAGAATTTTCTTCCTTGCATCAAGCTTCTTCTTATCAACATGTACTTTGGCAAAAGCCAGATCCTTCTTCTTATGAACTGTTGAATCAACATTGTTGTACTGAGCAGTACCATTGCCCTATTTTTGGTCATTTGTTGGACATTAATAGAGTTATCTTACCTTATCTGATAAACCTTGCTTTACAATAATAGAATTAAAAGTACTTTCTCCATAACAGAAGATGACCAATTGCATATATATGATTTCATCAACACAGTGCAGAAGAAAGGGAAGAGAGTAATTATTTGACACACCATGGACCATATCAAAAATGCTTATGCACAACAACATATGCTGAGTGGAACATATCCCAATACTCATTCCTTCCAAAAAGTATGTAAGCCTTTAGGAGGTACTCATAGAACGGATCAACACCTGTCATCAACAACCATCCATCATGAACCCAAATATACCAAAATGCCATTTACCATTTTATCCCAGTTTCCAGTGCATGAGATCAAGCAATCACACATAATTTTTACTCAATTAAGTAGCCTATTGTAAATGAAACTGCATATCGTAAGAGAGCTAACTGAAACCTAGCATGCAATTGTTATAAGTAATGGCTTAAAAATTAATGCATAAACTTGAAAACAATTTATGCCCTTCCAAAACTAAAAAATCCATTTCCCACAGGTACTTAGTAGCATCATCAAATAAATAGCTAAAGTAAATGATACTTGGTAGTAAAAGATAAGATTAGTTTCTAAAGCTTAAATGATAGGCTCAAATTCTCAATAGTATAATACCAAAGATCACCCAAAACATAAAAAGGGCTTGCTACCTACTTTTATTAGCTTGTGCATCAGATTGAAAACAATAATGAATGTGGTAGCATACCAAAAACAACAGCGATTAACAAGACACACAGGCATATTAAAATATTGAGGAGCTTAAGAACACATGCCAGCATATTACCAAAGAGCTCAAAATGCATACCAACACCAATTCCAAATGAATGTTCAATCCATTCCCCAATTAGTAGATCCAGTGTGGTTCCCATCAAATCCAAAGAACTTTACATGCTCCACAGGTTACGAGGAGCACGCAATGTTGCTGCCTCATACTCAGGATTGTCTGTCAATCGTGATAGCGCCCCCATTTCAAGTATGAGTGAACCCAAATTACAAAGACGATGTCCAGCGAAGAACCATCAAAATACTCCCTGCCGATAGACTTGACGAAAATTCATGGTGGGTGATTCCTGAATTCATGGTAGGTTTTCATTCATCAGAATTGACCTATATATATCATTTTCTAGAAATAAATCCAAGAATGTTTTATGGGGATGAAAGCTGGCCTGGTCCTTCTCGGAATTGATTTCACTGATATTCTAAAGGCATTTTGTTGGTCTATTTTAGTGAAAGATGAGTGTTAGGGGGTATTTGAATGATCAGGCAGCTTGGTAGAGAACATTGGGGAACCATTCAGCTTAAAGGCATCTCTTTCTTGAAAAGGAGATTAATCACCTCCTTCAATGAGGACTCCACTAAATTTCAAATGAGGATCACAACTAAGAGAAGTATCTTTAGGAAGATGTTGACTCTCTAGAAATTGGGGCTAAGGCTGATGTGATAGACCTTCTTGGTTGTGTAGGAAGAGGGAGCAACATTAATAGGATTTTCCACCCCTTGATGTATGACTTGGTGTAAGCATATTGAAAATTCAACAAAATATAAATTGCATTTTTTCAAAAAAAGGAAAAGGAATACATAAGTCACCTTACCATAGCCAGATGTGCTCGTCTCTGTTGTCTCATTCTCCATGACTCCATGCTAAAAAGGACATTCCTCCAAAGTTAGACAAAAAAGTATCAAGTGGAGTTAACAATAACAAATCAGAGTGTAGGTTTTCACAGATTGACATATTGTGAGTAATTGTTTTGGTAGAATTTCATAGCATAGAATGTAAATTTTCACAAATTGACATTTGTAAGCAATTGTTTTGGTTGAACTTTGTAGCATATGCTATGTAGTTTTACCAAAACGATTATAAATACTTTGCAAGTAACAGGTCATCTTCTTTGCTATACAAATTTTAGCCAGCAAATGAGCATGACACGTAACTTGGGATATCCAGTAAACATTGAATTCACAAGCTTAATTCTATGATAGCTCAAACATTTAGAAATCAAACAGCCTCAGTTGTTTCTCTATTTTTAGTTTAAACACTAACATGCATGGGTAAAAGACAAAACAAGAGTAAAGGAGGCATAATGATTGTAAATTGTGATACCATACATAGATCCTGACGAGGCTGATTTGAGACAAATGAATACATTAATGCCTAATCAGCATTGGAAAGTACTGTTTGATCTATGAGGAATGGATCAGAAAGACCAATTCCAGAGAACTCTCTGTCAACATTAGAGCTCCAACATCCAACAAATATGGAAAATACTTGTCCCAACATACTTTTAAAATATGCACAATCTACCTCGCTCTGGTTTATTTTGATATTATAAAATGCCCTGACCTTTAATAAGGTGTCACACACCTATGATCAATCCTCATAGATCCCCCTACAAGAAAACAATATTCGATAGTAAACCCTTCTTTTTACAGTTAACAACGCAGTCTTTATGTCCAGCCTGGGACAAAGAAACAATTAATCTATTTTTAGACCAAGCAACAAACAGTACACCCCCTGAAATACTTCTTTGATCACAGATTAGAAATTATTACTATGGTAATACAATAGTGTGTAACTGGAATAGTGGAGACTGAGTTGCACAAATATGGATATGATATCCATGATGCATACAGCAAATTTGTAGAAAATCATGACACGATACAGTTAGGATATGCAAATACATACATATATACACATACAAAAAACCCACAAGACAAAAAAATCAGAATACCATTCATGAATTTCAAAGTTAGAAATAAAGCCAAAAAGAGAGTTTGTTTTAAATACATCTTATATTTATAGAAAAATATCTACCACCAAAAAAGTAAAATGCAAAAAGGTATATAAGGTGAACTCCTCTTCCTAAGAGCTTCTAGAGCAGAAATAAAAGTAGAAGCTTCTGTGTGATCCAAATATTGGGCATCTTTGATCAAAAGCTGATGCAATACCTCATCTTTCCACAATGTGCTGAATGCAGATGGATAGTTATCCTCCCGGTTAAAAACAAAATAACACCTGATTTTCCACAGCAAAAATAACACCAAGATCCATGAGCACTGCCAAAGTCCTAAAATGGCACTGCAGACAAGAGAATGATTATCACCGAACAAAGCAGTGTACCAATGCACCCTACCTAGAAGTAGCACATCATTCTAAGCCTTAAAAAATCACCAACATCGCTTGGTGAACCAGCAATCCCAGAAAATGTGCTTGACAGGTGCATCCAAAAGCCCACTCTTGGCCAACCTGGCCCTTGAAGGAATCCCCTGATAAATGACCAACCTCGCAAAAACACATTGCTTATAGCAAAGCCACATTATCCAAGTACTCTGAAGACAACAAACCCAATATTCCTCCCAATCCTTATATACCAAATGTGCATTAAGAACCAAGGAAAGATGTCCCTAATGGAGCACTAAATACATATGATGGGAGTCATAATGAAGAAGTGGGTGCCCAAAGCTCCACCCCTACTCCCACCAAAATAGTCCAAGCATACTAATGTTAATCTTGAACAGCTTGAAATTTGGAATAAGGGCTTGCGACTTCATGATCAAGGTGGATCAAAGATGAGAAGAACATGTACTCTTGAGCAAGAGGGCATCACTCTTTCTTGGCACGAGCACCTAGATCCCACAAATCCTGCCAAAAAAATGCCATTACAGCTCAATCTACAAGGTTGGAAGCACGACACCTTCATAATACAATCACCTTGCTCCCTCCAACTCCAAATTGAACTGCAAGCGATGTCCCAACCAAGCTGACTGCCCTCCCACTACAATAGACTAGTCTTGCTAAATTTCTCCAAGCTAACCAAATGTTTTTGAAAACAAGCAAGTTCGTAAACTAGAAGAGTTGAGAAGTGGAAATGATATCACATAAGCCAAAAACACCTCGTAGTCTATCAATAAGTTGTGCTAAAATCATCCAATGCCAAAACAAAAGCTGCCATGGAGCAAAGCCCTCAAGAGATCTCATCACCCACATAGTCGCTATCATACTACCTAACAAAGCAACACCAATCAAACCAAGGCCAAATCACTCATGCTTGGGCATAGTGCAGACATCCCAAGAAACTAAAGGAATACCACAGTCACCCCCATATTTAGACCACAAGTACATTCTCATAATTTGTCCAAGCCATTGAAACTAGGTTTTGCTGGGGTACCAACAAAAAACATAATACACATGAGAGGCCTGAAGAATACATCCAACATACATCAAATTTCCTACAAAGGGGAGGTCCTTATGATGCCAAACATGTAATTTTCTCTACAACCTCTAAAGACACCAATCCCATGCAGCTACCAACAACAACCCCAACCCAAAGGAGAAACTCAAGTACCCCTGAGGAAAATAAAAGTCCAAGCACCAAGGATCCACTTGGGAGGGGAATCCAACCCAATAAGTCAAAAGTCAATTTTACGAGCACTGACCACTACCCCTAAAGCAGTGCAAAAGGTATCCAAACAAGTTGGAGCCCAATCAACCAACTCCTGCTCAGCCCACACATAGAAAAGGGAATCATCCACAAAGTGATTATTAACCATCTCTAAGACATTTGGGAGAACAACCCTAAACTGTCCCATAATATGAGTTGCCTCCAACAAATAATCCAAGGCATCTATTCTCAAAACCTACAATGAGCCACAGGTCTCCCCTATCGAATGGATCAATGAAGAGTTATTCGAGGGGACAAACATGTTAACAGAAACAAAGGTCGATACATTGGTGAAGGGAGCGTTCACCATGTCCACACAATGGGATCCAAAGCCCAAACAAGTCAGCATCTTAGATATCAAGGACCAATCAACATGGTCATTTGGCTTGTCAAAGTCAATCTTCTACAAAAGGCACTGTTGGCTGGTCTCTCTAGATCTCTCCATAGCCTCCCTAGCAAAAACTATTGTTTCAAGAATAAACCTCCCTTGCACAAAACCAATCTGCTCATGCTACACCATATATCTAACAATCGATTGAATGCTCATAGCCAAATCTTCTAGCCATGATTTTGTAAATAACTATGAGCAAAGTGATAGGGCCCCAACCTCCATCAGAAATTCTCACTAAATTCTTGTGAATGAGCTTGGCTAACCCTTAATTAAGAAACTTAGAAAGGCGAAGGAGTTGAATACTTCTAAGGCCATAGAGTAGAAGTCATCACCAATAGGATGAACTTTATGCAACACTGACTTCCATGCAAAATAGCAAGTTCCAAAAAGAGAATTATCATCGGGGAGGCCCAAACCCTCTATTTGTAACTTGATTTGTAAGAAATTAGGGTTAGCATTATTTTTTTAATCTTTTTATAACTTTCTCTTTTGTTAGGGTAAGGATTCTAGGTGCAAATATAGCCATAGAGAGCCCAATTGAATAAAGAGATCATAAAACTAAAAAAAGATGAGGCAAAAGCCAAAAGCACTTAAAGTAGGCACAACTGGTGATGTAATAGGGCCAATCTGTTGCTAATCAAGAACCAATATAAATAGGGACAATCTGGAGAATTCCAAACAATTCATATATGTTCTTTGAGTGACCATTTCTCCAAAAATGAATATCAACAAAAGCTTTGTGTACAGGGTTCAACTTATCTACATGCTTACACATGTAGATAAATCCCTTGAAGCCATCCATGCAGAGCTTGGATCTTAGCTATTATAGCATCAAATTTCAACAACCTTCTACCAATAGTGACTTAACCACTAGAGCATATTTCCCCCACTGCGTTAATATTTTAGGTTCATAGCAATCAACATAATAAACTCCAAAACACTCACTTCTTTGAGTTTCTGTCACTGCATAGGATGTTGATACCTAAGCTTCAAATAAGAAATACTGGGATTAGTTTACAGTGAGCTAGCAGAATGTTATCGAGTATAAGAAAAGAGCACCTTAATATTAATCCATGCATATGGAAGGCTAGTAGGAGTATCAAAAGTTCGCAGAAAACGCTGGCCCAAAATTGTTGATGCACCAACTCCCTCAGCTTCTGTTGAAGCAACATTTATGCTTGGATCCTGAATATTATTTTCTTTATTTGTTGTACATGGTACAAGTGGAGTAGGAGAGGTAACAAGGGTATTTTTTGGGCCTTCATTTAAAGCAGTAGATTCTGAAATAGCCATTTTACTTTTCAATTTGGGCTTCATTCCATGAATGCTTGTATAGAGCCTGCAAAAGAAACCCAATTCAGCATTAATGTTTGTAATATAAGCACATCTTACCTCTTGGGAACAAAGTTTTCGCTAGAGACACAAAAGTTCATTTGCATTTTTTATACCCTTGTCAGAAGAATTGTCTAGAGTAAATTTTGATATTGCCAAAGAAACCCAACATTTCATCCTGATTCAATGCTTTCATTATGGGATGCATCATGCCTAGGTGTTCAAATTAACATTTTAAACCAACAAAACTATTTTTTTTGAAAACTACATACCATTCATTGAAAATTACATCCTAAATAACTAAATTTACATGGACGAAATCTCATTACTGAAGCCAAAAGCCAAAACTATTGAAAAGAGGGCACCAAAAATAATAATTATAGATACCAACAGACAAACTTGCAGCATTTTTCATTAACTATGATCTCAGGTACCAAATTTTTGGCTCCCAAAGATTCTAAGACCAAGCCTTTCCACCTAAATACATCATTTCCCAATCTGGCCTCAAAGGATCAATGCAATTTTCACAAAATAAATTAGCTCACCTTCGTAACATGACCCGTTAAAAAGACTCAATGACTAATAAAAAGGCCTAAAATTCTACAATCTTTTAAGACTTTTCTTCCTTGCATCAAGCTTCTTCTTATCAACATGTACTTTGGCAAAAGCCAGATCCTTCTTCTTATTAATTGTTGATGCACCAACTCCCTCAGCTTCTGTTGAAGCAACATTTATGCTTGGATCTTCAATATTATTTTCTTTATTTGTTGTGCATGGCACAAGTGGAGTAGGAGAGGTAACAAGGGTATTTTTTGGGCCTTCATTTAAAGCAGTAGATTCTGAAATAGCCACTTTACTTTTCAATTTGGGCTTCATTGCATGAATGCTTGTATAGAGCCTGCAAAAGAAACCCAATTCAACATTAATGTTTGTAATACAAGCACATCTTACCTCTTGGGAACAAAGTTTTCGCCAGAGACACAAAAGTTCATTTGCATTTTTTATACCCTTGTCAGAAGAGTTGACTAGATCCACGTCAAGCCTCTACAGTTCACAATGCACATGCTACTAAATTGTATCCAATATAATACTTTATGACTGACATAACAAGATTCGCATTGACAATTACTAAAGGCACTTGTGCAGAGGCAGGTATAGGTGTGTGAATATGGACACATTAATAACACTCACACTGTAATTTCACCAAATACAAAAAATAGATAAAGCACATAGATATAGCGCACAATTCGTAACAAGGAAAAAAGGTCAATAGGACTAGAAATCCCAGTAAGTGACAGACAAGCTACAACCTACAAGCAATTCCTAGAATCTATAAGCTAAGTGACAGACAAGCTACGAGCAACTCCTAGAAGCTACAAGCTATAGGATACAACTGAAATAAAAAAAGATGGCCATACGAGAAAGGGTGACCTAAGAGGGTAAACCCTAGAAAAGAGAGAAGCACTACTTAGCATTAGACAATGTGTCAAATTGCTTAGAGAATGATAAGTTCAACTGATTACTAAGTAGAAACTATACTTAGGGTAGTTGGCTTTACTCAGGGAAATATCTGGAATTATTCAATTATGTCCAGATATAGATGAATTGTGCAAATATATTTTATACCCATGTCTTTTAAAAAAATTGTAAAGTATGATCCTAACGATATTCAAGCTCAGAATGAGTACATTAGCACAGAAAAAGAGAGGGATGCATCATTAACATACCTTGCATGCTTTGCATATGATTCATAGTCTTCCATGAGCATCTTCCCTGCCTGTTCATTCAAAGTAGACTCCGGGAATGGTTCTACAAGTAGGCATCTTATGACCTACAACAGTAATCAAAACAGAGTAGTTTAGAAAGGGAAAGTAATTACCATTGTTTATGACAAGAATCATGTACTATGGTGCCTGTAACTAAGATACAAGAATGCATATGACTGTCCCTGTCAGTTTACTATTGCAGAGTTGATACAAAGCATTTCTTCTTAACATGAAATCTAGTCAGTTCTCATTGTGCACACATTATGTCAATCTAACATTTTGAACCTCAAACAGTTTATCCCCAAGTTTCTTGGTTGTTGATCATAGAAAGTTAAAAGTGGCCACTGAAAACAGATCCAAGATCGAACAAAATCCATTAAGTTCTTCCCTCATGTGCAAATATCTTTTAGCCATTTGCGACAAGCACAATTCCTATAACTACTGTTGTGTCCAGAAAAATGTAGCACACTACAATGCTATTTAAATAGATGTGCATATTCTGTTTTCAAATATCATTTAAGCAACATAGAACAAGCACAATAGATACAAATCAAAAGAACCCAAGTAAATACAATTCAAGGAATCAACAGAAAACCGAAGAAAAAACAATTCAAAGAATAGATGGGACCTGTGATAAGATTCATGTCTCAGGGCACAATGCATTCGTCATAGCTGGTATCATCTTGGTCCCCTGTTTCAGCAGGCAGGCGAGTGCCATGGCCGCTATAGTGAAAGAAGATTATGCCTCCTTCCCGAGCTCAGCCCTGGCCGTGATTTCTCCACCACGAAACCTACACGAAACCCTGGTCGTGATTTCTCTTCCTACTAGTAATCCCGAAACCCCTGGCCACAATTTCTCTGCCTATTGGTAAGCCTGAAACCCTTGGCCACGATTTCTATGCCTACTGGTAAGCCCGAAACCCCTAGCTGCGATTTCTCTGCTTACTGGTAAGCCTAAAACCCCTGGCCGCGATTTCTCTGCCTATTGGTAATCCTGAAACCCCTGGCCGTGATTTCTCCACATAATATATACCCCAACATATTGGCGTATTGCTCAACTAAATAAAATAAACCTTAAAACCCTTAATATATAAGCAATATAATAGTTGAGAAAACTCTAATAAAAAATGACCCCAATATGAACGAACGTGGTATGGTATTGCCCCCCCGGTGAAGACCCCGTGTTAGCAATGCAAACTGATCTAAGGTCATGTTTCAATCATAATGCACATAAGACTTTACATGTTTCTTCCAATGCACAAGGAACTCATTTATTCTTTTATGCATTCACAATCATATGCTTGCCCATTAAATGTAACATCTAATCTACGTTCTAACATTAATGACATAAAATAGTAGAACTCTAAGCATGTGTATGACACTAAACTTATCTAGGGTTAGCGTCATATTGAGATATCCTTTCAACAATGGTAGTCTCTTTCCTTTATCCTTCTACCAAATCAACTTCACATGGACACATGGGTAATTAAACAGGATAGAAGGTACTACCAACTTACATTTATTGAATACAAGTAAGACAAAATCAGACAAGCCAATAACTATGTCAATGCGTATGATAGCTTTACAAACATACTTTTCTTACTACCTTGGTAAGACTGAGGAGTGGTCATTCTTGTTGACGAGCCAATAACTATGCCAATGCGTATGATAGCTTTACAAACATACCTTTCTTACTACCTTGGTAAGATTGAGGAGTGGTCATTCTTGTTGTCGTCTTATTCCTGTAATCATCAGTTAAACTCATAGGATACATTAGTACAATAAAACATACTACGACAACTATGAACATCATTTCATAAATCAAGATACATCAAATTAATATCACAAAACATAATCATGTAATAGTGGAAAATAATGTGGGCAATGCAACGCTCCACCCAACCATAGGCTCTTCGACGGCATATACTCAGTCCGTCCGAAGGCCACCCCCGAGCTGGGCATGGTGATCCACAACGAGATAGGGAGTCTCTAAGTCTTGTCCCCCTAGAACCAATCACACACAGCTCTAGAGGTGAATGCAGTCCTCCTGCAATTCTAAAGGTAGTACCCCTACCTAGACACTTCTCGTGTCCTAACCTCATGTGTAGTTGTGGTGTTGTTCTCGGAGGGCCCAAGTCTATACTCCAGACTTGGCCTTCAATGCCTCATGACATAATACATGTAAAAGAAACATGAGAAACGCATTCGACATGCAACCATGCACTCGATACGCGATCACCCAATGCCAAGCATCATAAAAAGTATGAAACATAAGAGGTGCCGTCGACATGCAATAATGCATTCAACGAGCCATCCATCGTAGTGTGGGGCTAACGTCGGGAATAACACACAATTATCTTCAATCATGAATGCATGTGATATTCATTTCAAGTTACTAATGCCAACCACATCTTTTTCTGAAATCTAAATGCCTATGACATTCATTTAAAAACATCAAAATGCATAAAACATTCCTTCCATTTAGGAATATAAACTACGATCATTGCATTTTATGAATGCCTACCACATTCTTCTCCAATTTAGGAATGCACACAAGTTTGTTACATACACAACAATACCTTTATTCATGTATGTGTCACCACCCTGTATAAATCAAATATACATCTCAACCATAAGCACAATCTCCCAATGCATACCAAGTATGGGCTATAGTCATTTTATACATCCAAATAAAACATAACTATTTTAGAGGATTCATATAAAATTGTGATCATGCTATTAACATATAATAATTACCCATGTTCTACAATATGTCAAACTACATATGACATCCCATTACATATGATTTACCTACCATCCGATTCCCACACTACACTACACTACACATTGATTGGAACCGAAAGAAACAATACAAATACAAACGAAAAAGCAAAGCACGACGTGTCTATCTAATAAACAAACAGAGATACACCCCAACACCATCTAACCATCAATCAAGATTTCAGTGATTAAAAATGGGCAACATAAAAACTCAGCCATCCGTGGCCCACAACACCCCAGGAAATCGATCAAGCAAGCAGGCTTCTCTACAACCAAGATAAAGCGCAGTCGTGGAAGGGGCATAAAAACGACATCCACGAACACTAAATGATACAGGGGAGCCATCTCTGGCTCCTCGCTGCAGCCCCAGAAAAAATAGCAGAAGGAAAGAAAATAGTTATGGGGGTCTTTTCCCACGAGGCCGCGCAGTGGCCAACCATTGCTCTTCCAGACACAGGAAGCAAGTGCAGGGATCAAGCCCTCGTGAGCTCTCCTTTCCCCCGCTCTCGGCTCCCTTCCGCCGCCCTCTTCTTTTCCCCTCCAAAAAGATTTTCGTGTGTCTGTAGACCCCTCTCAACCAATGCTAGGTCAAAAACTCCCCCCCAAAAAATAATATTATAAAAGTTCGTATATTATTAATTTCTCATAAAAAAATGAAAATGATAAACTATATTCACGGATCTTAAATAAAAGAAATATAATTGCTCACAACACAATTTACTATATGCCTTTTTTCCATAGCCACATACTAACTTATATATATATGAAAATAATATGCATATATATGTATAATAAGGTACACACCTATGACCCTATGCTTTTATATAACATACTTACTCATGAAATTAACGTATTCTTTACATTATATTCCAGTAAATTGATTTAAAATGTAACACCACAATAATATAAAGGCTAATATCATTTTTTGCATTTCTTTCTATAAAGAACATAATTATAACCATTTTTTGCATTTCTTTCTATAAAGAACATAATTATAACCTTTATGCATTTTCTTAGGCAATTATATAAAAGCATACAAAGTAAGCATGCCCACTCAATTATGTAATATATATAAAAACCCACTATATATCTATTTGCATAGCATAAATTTATAATTAAAATATATGCACCTTAATAAGTATAAAGATATACCTATGTAAGATCATAAATTACACTTACATACACATATAGTAATTATATGTTATCAATATGATGCACAATTTAATTAAAAACATGTACACACACATTTTTGTTTGACATTGGACTAAAGCTTAATGCTATGTAACCACATAAATGCAAAGTATGTTTTTCCACCTAAATATAGACAAGCTTAAGTATATTGACAAAAATAAACCAAACAAAAAAACAACTTGACTTGACTCCAAAGCTAAACCAAGCCAAAGACTACGACGCCGTTTATGACTTAAGACTTAGTTACTCTCCCCCTTGTGGTTCACCATGCCCTTTTTCACTCTTGGTTGCATTGCGGGAAAAATAGTTTAGGCTCTAATTAGTGTCGTCATGCAAATAGAAAAAAAAAATAATAATTAAAAGCTTTTACCAGAGATGGAGATGTGACAACATTCCATCAAGATCTATGGTACAATATTTAAAAAACTCATGTATCTTCTTTTTTGTCCTTGTAACCAGCTGAACCAACCATGCTTGCTTAAATTTACTTTTCTACAACATAAATTTGTCAACAATTCTAGGGGAAATATAACTTTTACAAGAGCCTGGATCGATGAGGATTGAAAGACATTTTCTATAAAATTTACCATCCACTTCGACAATCGATGACTGATGCGCATCCCGTTGATTTTCTAAGGTTGCACAAATCCTTGGAACTCTAGACATATCCTTTTTTGTAGTAGATTCATGTATATTGTGAACAGTTCTATTAGTTTTACCTTTATGAGGACAATCCACTTGCCAATGTTTTTCACCACAACCCCAACATTGAAGGGGTCATGTGTTATCCCCCTCTGGTTTCTTTCCAATAGTTCCAACAGGTTGATTTCTTCTTTGACAATGAACATTCCATTGAAAATTACTTGTACCATATGTATTGTTGCTCTGAAATGACTTAGTCTTATTTTTTAATTTAGAGGGATTGTATCACTTCTTCCATGATTCATCCCTTTTCCTTTTCTTATCTCACGGGATTTGTAGGTTCTTATCTGTATGTTGGCTATGTTCATAACAAATTCTTTCCTTGTGAAAACTCTCTTCCAGGTCCTTAAGATAGACGAACTTGAATCTTTATCGAAAATGATGGGGTAAACAACTCAAGAATCATTGAATCTTAATATTCTCCTCCTTAATATATGAAACATAACATATCAGTTCTAGAAATTTGTTAATCGGATCATCTATATTTAGTTGTCCCATCTTGATTTCATGGATCTCTTTTATTTTATTGTTGTAGAATCTTTCTAACAACTACTTCTTTTGAAGTATTGTTTGAAGTCTGTCCACTTGATATCTTTTACCTTAATATTTTTAGTGGCATTTGGATACTTACACCAAATGGATGCCTTGGTGGTGAGGTTAAACATAGCCAATTTCAATTTTTCATGTTCCTTCCATAGTTGTAGATCTTAAAATACTTTTTCATTCTCAGCTACCATGCTTTAGCTTCTTCGCCTTTCTTCACCATGCCATCAAAGGTAGGTGGTTTTATCTTCTTGAACTCCTCATGTAGTTCATTGGAAAAATTTTGTTTATGCTTTTTCTTGGGAGGTGATCTCATCGTGCTTTCTCTATTTCAGTTGTCTAATACATCGTCCTTGTTGTTAGCTGATTTGTATTCCACCTCAGGTTTGGAATTTGAATCCTTACATTGGGAACCTAATTTCTGTGATTATTTCTTTCCTCCATTGTTGAAGTTAGGAGTAGCTTGTCCTATATTTATGATTTCAGCAAGGGCCTACAACATGATAGTGTTGATCTCATGCTACTTCTCCAAAGCTTTTATGTTGTCAGGCTTGAATCTATGTAGTTATGCCTACAAGCTTTTTACTGTTTCTAACATCACTGAAGGAATTGTTGTTCTTTAGTCTGAATTCAATTCTACCCATACATTTTCTTCAGGTGGAGATCCATCTCCCATCCCAAGTTGATTGGACACTTCACTCATGTTTTTAGGTACTTCTAACTTCATGATTTACTAGATTATTTTCAAAATTGTTTTCTTCTTGCTGCCTAGGAGTTAAACAGTTTATTAGTTAAAAAAATAAAAAAGCTCAGTGGAGTAGTTGAGCCCATAAGGTCCAAGTGCTTTAACCTTGGATCTCATACCACTTTGTAATGTACCCAAAACACTTAATATTTTTGCTTCACATACATAACGAGCATAACATAGTGAAGATGAAGATCTCGTTAAAAGATCATTAGGTGAGTGCTTACCTTGGCTTGATGGAGGACTTACCTATCTATGAATTAGCTCGGGCGCAAAGGATTAGAGTTGTCTTTTGAAAACAGGATTGGCATGTGCGAGGGTGTTGTAGCATCAAGGAATTGTTTTCTTTTAAATTGTGTTCAAATACTAGTTAAAACAAAACCAGTTTCATTTCGCTACACAAATGCATGAGATATGAGAAACAAAATGTGTAGGTATGAGGGATCACACATAGGAAGTAGTGAAAATGAGAGATGGTTGATTACATGCAAGTCCATACATGGATTATACAGGAAGATTCAAATACACACACACACACACACACACACACACATATATATTTAGAGAGAGAGAGAGATGTTGTATGTAATATATGTATAGTGTTGTCATCAAGAGCTATCACATAAATTTAAACACAGTCATTAACCTCAAACAATACCTAGGTAATATTCATGCATACCCGAATAAAAAATGAAACCAATGTAGAAAAAAATGGGACTGCGAGAGAGAGAGAGAGGGAGATGCCATGGTGAGGCCTCCTGTAGCTCGGAGTCCGCATATGTGCTAGGTCTGTATCTAGCATCCAAGCATACCAATGTTCCCATGCTTTGCATCTCATCCAAGGGATGAACTCAATGCCCTGGTTCACACCGAGAGGGAGAGAGGGAGGGAAACAATGCTACTACTCCTAATGGGAGAAGGGGGAGCTAGCTGCGAGGCCTCTCTCTGCAACTCTCCAAACCGGGTTCAAAAAACGATATAGATATAAAAACATAAAAAGAAACACTAATCTACTCCACGAGATCGCGAGGAGGCATGGAAACTCAAGCTAACCCATGAAAGGATGCAGGGAGAGAAGGAAGAAAGGGGCAATCCAGAGGCCGCTCCGGTAAAAAAAAAAAATTATTTACAAAATATAATGTGGTTTCTTCCAAACTCCAAAGGAAAGAGCACCAAACAATAAAACAAACAGATAACATCTTCCTAAAAATAAACAAGAGATGAGAGGGTAACAAGGAAGTTGAGTTGGCTCATGAAAACCCTAGATGCAAGAAAACAAAGCATGGCTCTCTGCACATAGCATTCCCATTCGCCATGCTGCAGGACAAGGGGAACATTAGGGCCATGAGGGGGCCGTTAGGTGGAGTCCGACCAGCATGCGGGCCACAGCCGCAACTAGAAGTCGGAAGAAATTGAGGGAGGCACAACTAGGACTCTATCCTGGTGCACCAACTAGCCTGGCCTTTAGATTATATAGATGCCTGCGAAGTCTAAAGATACCAATGTTTCCACAATTGGAAGCTCTTCTCCTCTTCCGGTGGAATGCTTCCACATGGTGCTCCACACTAACCACAGGGGTAAGTCACCACGCAAAGGGGGAGCCACTTAGAGTGAGCCACAGACAGATCATGGTCGCGCAGGCTATGCCCACGCTAGGCCATAGGAAAATAACAGGAATGAAGGGGACGCAAAGGCCACCACTCCAAGAAGGGAGAGACCCTATGTAAACCATAATAAAAGCCAGGAATCACCCATATTGTTAATAAATAAACAAATAAAATAACCAGAAAACTATTGGGGGAAAGAGAAGACCTTCGCGGAGCTAGTTGAATAAGGTTCCGTTGAGGCCAAACAAGTGATAGTATGGTTGCGAGTCGAGGGAGAGCACGTTGTATATCTCCCTCTCACTTGCACACTACAGATATCCCTCTCACTTGCGGAGCTCCCTCTTGAAAAACAAATCGATGACCAAAATGAACCAGGGGGGAGGGGTTTATCCTCTTATATTTCCCTATTATTATTGTTTAAGAGGTGGAATGCTTGAATGAGGACGCGCGGTCCCTCATTCAACCTATGAGTGACCTATCGATATTAGGGTTAGGTTTTAACTGAGGTTAATGTTAAAACTATATGCGGAATTATTAAATAATGTATTTCATTAAATTATTTAAATTTCTTTATTCAAATCGAATCATTTGCATTTTGTTTAAAATATTTAATTTAAATTAAATAAATTTTATATAAATGTATATAATAAATTTTAAATTTAATCACTTAAATTGTATTATCTTATTTTTCCTCTTTAATTTAAATATTTACATTTTGGGTATATATTTATGATTTTATTGTACTTTTTTAAATATAATTTTGTTAAATTATATGTTGAGATTAATTTAAATTAAGGTTTAAGTTTTATGTTAGGATTAACATAATTCTAAATAAATTGATTAATTAAACCTTATAATTAAAAAAAAAAAAGACTTATAGGTCAATTGTAAATTAATTCGAATTGGATATATTAGGGTTAGGAGGCAACTCTAGATAAATTGAATTTAGGTCAAACTAAGCAACATAGAGGTCTTGTGGGGAATCACGACAGGTGTGACCCTGGTAGTAGATGTGATTACAGGTGACTACCTAAGATATGAGGACGACACAATAACTTACATTTCGCTAGAGACATAGTGTCTTACCCCACGATTCATGATCGTGGGGCAGGTTGTGGGATCACGTAGCCTCATCATCCTCGTACCTTCTCCTTATACAAAGAATTTCTTAATTGCCATAAACTATGAAAGTGACATTATCTATATCAAGGAATGTGGTGTTAAATGACATGTCATCAAGGATTCTACTTAAGTATTATAGGGAAAATTATATCATTGTAAATAAGCTATAAAAGTAAAATAAACGCATTAAATGGAAGAAAGGAGAATGTTGTGTAAGGGAGGGGGTGAAATTTTAGGGCAATTTGTGCATGATGTATCATTATGTGTAACATGGTATTTAGACCAATTTATTAAAAGATCTATAATGTTGAGCTTACTCATGTTGAGTGTGCATTAGTTCATCGTTGTGGAGTAATTTGTGTTCAATTGTTGAGGGAGAATAGGACTTGGTATAATTAATGAAATAATTGCTTCTGCCACCTTATAAGTAGGTGAACTTTTTGGTTAAGCTAAAGATTAGCACTTGAGAATAGATCCATATAAAAATTTCAATGCTCACACGGGTTACCTCTGTACATGAGTGCGAGTAGGAAGGAGCCTTGATGTGATGAAGGTGTGGCATCAAGTCCAAAACAACTAGTGTTGCGAGTGGGATATGTTGGTTTCATTTGGCTTGTGTAAGCACGCTTGCATCATATCACAAAAGTGATTACTTATGTTTGGTAGTAGGTTTTATATTTTTGTTTTCTTATGATGATGTCGGACGAGGCTATGTTATGTCCCTAAATCCCAAGTTCCAAAGGATGAGAGAGAGGTCGTATGTTCCATTATTATGTGTGAGATAATATGCGACTAATGAAAACATTAAACGTACTAAAGATACATTTTGAAGATCATTAACGGGGAGTGGTGCAAAATAATGATTAGGCATGTAAATTGGTAGGGACTAAGAGGTTCAAAAATGATAATGATATCAATAGGTAAATATATGTGAAAAGTAAAAAGAGTGTTACCAAAATGAAGAGGTCTTTCAAGCCTAAAAATAAGAATTAGTGTAGAAAAAGGTGAATGGATAACTGACATTTCGATCTTGTTATATAGCAAAAGATATGACGAGCATGGGGTAGGTTGACCCATTGTTGAAATTCTAAGATGGCTTAGCAAGAGGAAAATATTGAGGGAGCTAGAGATATGTATGAGGGGTTAGAGATCACCATGGATAATATCAATGTAGGTGTGATGTATAACTATAAATATTGTAAGGTATAAATTGAGAAAAAAATATATGAAGAAATATAGTTATAAGAGTGAGAATTGCATGGTAGTATTATAGGTTGTAATGATGGACCTTTGTTGGAAGTTAATTCTTAAACATTTTGGGCATCTTGTATTACCCTTTATAGTAGGCATATTTGAGCAACTGTGATGAAGGTTGTAATAGGATTGCGTCCTAGGTGAAATAACACACTTCCCAAGAGAATTTATGACGAAATTATTTATGAAAGAGTATAGGTGTCTTTACAAAATCATTGAAGTGAGTCAAAATCTCCTCAAAATTGTCGAGTAATAATATGTAATTCATTGAACAATAAATGGTGCAAGTCAAAGTGAAGTTAACTTGAGATGAGAACCAATGAAAGAGTTGTGACAATGTTTTAGAGTCAAACTAAAATTTATATAGAAGACACGATCTTCCTATGAATCACATTATAGAAAATACAATGTAATTTAAGAAGGATGTTAATTATTCTATGGATAAGTATAGTAATGAACCTTGAGTAGGTCAAACCAACAACCTATGCAAACACTAAAAATATATATAAGAATACTTCCCTTGTGATAAAATGAGTAAATTTTGTGGATGTCGTTATGACTAAATGAGAGGATGCCCATTGAGGCAAGAATAGCCCAGGTTCTGCCACCTAGGAGGAAGCAGAGACCATGTGTCATGATTTTCCCACACTACTGTGATTATAACTTCGAGACAAAATTTATTGAAGGGTGGGTGTATGTAATGCCCGTTTTGAATTTATCACCTGAACTATCATTACCTATTTGTATTTGATTATTATTGTGGAACTTTGTCGGTACAATGACATTGTGAACATATGGACCAATTATTTTGCAAAAGTTATGTGTGTGAGTGTAATGTTAAGATTAATAATGATGGTTGTACTTTAATTTTACTCGAGCATGCAAATTTAAATGAGATGTTTTGGTATGTGGATACCATTTTAAAGTTATATGTCGAATGGATGGATATTATCCTAGGTGCATGGTACACATAAAAATGATTGCATTATTATTGTTCATTATCAATTAAATGTATATACATGTCAATTATTGCATGATGTTCTCGATCTTATGTTTGGAGACTAACCTACAAGTTAAAAGAGCTAAATGGTAGATGGGTCCTACGAGGTGGGAGTACCTCTGGGACATGAATTCTTAAAGCTAAATGGTATATGCAAGTGATGCATTATTGTTTAGCATGAGTATTGTGTTATTATCATGATGTGTGGGAAAGTGTGGGTTTCAGGAAACTCAACCACCCAACTTGGTTATTCGATGACAAAATTGGAGTACAACAATCGCAACGCAGTCAGTATGTTGATGTAGACATAGTCCCTAGTTCCATAGGAGGGGTGTAGGCATTACCCACCATTTATCCTCCAAAAACCAGAGTCATGGGAGGGTTGCACTGCACCACGCTCCCCAAGGTGTGTGATGATGACTAGTGGGTGCCTGCTAGGGAATCTTGGTCGATGTAGTTGACACTTCCGTTTACGGGTTTTAACTAGATTTAGGTCATGTAGTTGATGCTCTAGAGTAGTCCAGCAGAGGAAGGATAGGATTTGGAAGTTAGTTGTGAATTAGGTAGAAGGAAGTAGGTAGATAGGAATGTCATGGAAGTTTTAAAGGAAAACATAAATCATTGTGTGTGTAATGAAAACCTTTGTTTGATTCTTGTGTTGTAACTCAGTATAGGGTGTGTGCAAGAAGATGAGGGTCACTTTAGATGCAATGCTACTTTTTTCAAATCTCGTTCCTGATACCTAAAACATAACGCGTTTATGATATTTACCCCCTGCCATGGTAAGACCCGAGCCTAACATGTCATTGGACATGTAGGCTAGGTAACAATATCGCGTACGCGTTATGTAGTTCAAAAACGCGTACGCGTTATGTATTTACAAATCGCGTACGCGATATGTAAAACTAAAAATGAATTTAAAAACACAGTCAGCCGATTGCCGACCACCCGCGACACTCACGCATCAGAAACGCGAATAGAGGCGAAATTGACCCTAGACGAGGACGCTTTGTGGCCCACTCAACCATCCGTGTTGCTCGATTCAGCTGGAGAGGAGACAAATTCACCGGTGCATTCTCATCTAGTCAGGTAATTTATTCACCCAAATCATTTTTTTGTGATTTTTTAATCCAAATTACTATTTTTTTGATTGTTTAACCTAGTTTTGTAATATTGATCAAATTGGGAATAACCCAATTTGTAATTAAATTCACACCTCAAAATGAAACCCTTTTCACAAAACTCAAAACTTCATAATCAAACCAAAAATTGAAAAAATTAAAACTCCCCCCTTTCTAAGTCACCCGACACGAGGACACGGGACACGAGTGTCCCCACCAGGCTTCAAATTTGAAGCCTTCAGGCCACTTCAAATTTTACCCACACGTCATAGAAGGCCACTTCAAATTTTACCATGCAAAAAAAATTTAATTTCATGGTAAGCCCTTCAATAATTAAATTAACCACTACTGTTTAAAATTGCAACAGAAGGGTAGCTTCAAATTTCACCCATCAACAATTTTTAGTGGGAAATTGGGAATGCGGCTACTAGCTAGGTGACTTGGGAGTGGGACTCGCTTACTCTCCAATATCCACGTGTTCGATCATCCATGGATCATGGACCATTGGGCCTCTAATAATATCATTGAGGAACTTACGTGGACGGGCTTACACTGAGTAGCCCATGGCTTGAACGCTTCGAAGTTCTCGTGTTTGTAGCGAGCGCTTACGTGTTTAACACATTTAATGGCATCAACAAAATTATTAAAATCTAATGTTAATGGGCACTCTACATAGAAATTGGAATGTCAACATTTGTGAGTACAATAAATATGTGGATGATTTTGGCCTACTACAACTTTAATATATTGAGTGGATTGATAACCTTCACAATTATATAAGAGATTGTAGCTATGACTAGGAGGAGAGTTAACAATGCAACAAAATCAAGTAATCGAATTTTGTGCATAAAATGAACATAAGACTCCCACCAAATTTCACTGAATCTACGTCTTAACAAAAGAACTCATCGTTTCACGGGATTCCACCCCATCAATCCTTTTAACAGTAATGGCCATAACAGTTGCTACAACCCTAGCGCGAGAAAAATCAATCGAGCTACGCATGACAATACTTGAAACCAGACTTTTTGAACTCCCTATTACGTCATAGGAATCAATACTACTTTCTCCACAACATGTGGCACCCTCAATATCTTCCATCACCGCAATTTACATTTGATAAAAAACTTGTTCCCAAATAGTAATTACCCCATTCTTTGCTCTAAAAAGGCCTCGGTTAACCTAGAATCCAATCCATACAACATGAACACATCCATATATACACATAGAATAAATATTAATAAATTTCTCATAGCCCTTCAATAGTGTTCAATATCTCATAGCCCTTCATAGTGAAATGGGACCCCACCCTTCAAATTTGATCCCTGGTCCCCACTAGACACGGTGACCCCCGGAATTATGACACGTAGGACACGGTGACCCCCGGAATTAATATATTTTTAAAATATATTAAAATTTAAAAATATAGACATATAGATCATCCAATAAAATTTAACATTTACAATTACAAATATTCAATAGAAATTACATTTACAATTACAAATATGAAATATTCAATAGAAATTAGATCATTCACAAATCACAACACATTTGTCATTCACAATCACAAAACACAATGAGACATTGAGACACATAGATGCAAACTCATCACTGCCTTGATCCTCCTCCTCCATGCCTGAATCAACAAACTCATCACTGCCTTGATCCTCCTCCTCCTCGTCTCTGCCAATCTGACTAACTTACTTTTTAATTGTCAAATGTTTAATTTTAAGTTTTAAATGTATGTAAGTAAATGCCATTAAATTGCTTATGTGAGTTTGATTTAATACATGTTCAATTTTGAAGAGACGTCATTATATACCATGTATATGTTTCTAATGATTTTCGTATTAATGTCTTTATTGCAGTTGCGGCTATGGATGCCAATGCCGAAATATTGATTGAGCTTGCCCAATTGAGGGGCATAAGTGAAGCTTTTAGTGGTGGCGACAGGATTCGCCGTTCACTTGCATCAACCTTGGATGCAATTGTGGACACAATTACACAATCTACGAATGTCCTGTATGATATTGCATCTTACAGAGAAAGAAAAAGACAACAATATGCTGATGGACTAGATTACAATGCAGTAAAAAAGCTAAAAATATCCAAAGAGGTTGTATTTGCATTGTTTAGGGACCCTCGGACGGGGGAAATCCCTAATGCAAGCAAGCCGCATATCTCCATTGAGTGGTGCACGTTTCAACCATTTGTTGATAACTGGATGGACAGATGGTACATGGTTTTTGATATGCCACCACACAACAACAGGGAAATTCCCTTATATTTCCTTCGAAAGATGTATGCAGAGTTCGTGTTGCATAAACACGTTAACTATTTTGACATCTTACAGTTCCAGGGGATCGGTGGGGGGATGCCCCAAAACCGACCCAATGCCAGGCTTCGAGACCAGGATCGCCCTATCCCTGCACCTCGCAGGCAGTTGCCTGGGCCAGATGTCCCACCAGCACATCGCATTATTCCGCAGACACGGGATGCTTTTTTGAGTTTGGCACGGACGGTTCTTCGCCATGGCAGGATGGTTCAACATATGGGTGAGGAAGGGACATCTGTCCCTGGTGTGGTACATACACCAGCTCGTCACCATGCAGGACCATCAGCTACTGCAGGACCATCAGGACCATCCACTTCTGCAGGACCATCAGGACCATCCACTAGTGGAGGACCATCAGCTATTCCCCATCCTACTACTGATCCTCACGAGTGCACGTCATGTGGTCGTCCCTGCTATGGTATTGCATCAGATGTTGTCTTCACTGGCTTTTTGAGAGAGGTATCTTGATGGTTAATTGTAATAAATTCTTCATTTATTTTCGTCTTTGTACACATATATATAGTTTGAGCTAATATATTAATTTTGTGAACTTGCAGTTGATGATGATTACCGGCAGTGACGCCCCAGAGCCGGATGTTCCAGACTCGACAGGGGGGCATGATGCTACCCATTCGGCAGGCCCATCTTATATACCACCTATTGCCGTATCTCACACCGAGGTAAACATTTTAAAATTTCAGTTTTTTAATACTTGTTAATTTGTTAATTTCCACATACTTTACATTTTAGTTCATTAATGCTATATACGGTCTAATATTTACAATTATTAAACTTGCAGATGGCAGATCCTTCACAGGGGCAAGGTAATGTGGAGGTAGTGCCCATGGTCATACCGTCCCCTGAAACGTCTGGGCTCCAGGTAAACAATTAAAAATGACATTTTTTAAATACATGTTTGTTTGTTGAATCATGCATGTCTAACTACATGAACACTTGCTGACTGTAGGCACCATCCGACACATCTGGCCCATTGCCTGTATTTGCATCTCCCTCCAGGCCATTCGTGAACAAGGGTCGTGTGTATGTGAGGCGTTCTACTCCGAGAAAGACTCCAGCTGCCCACGACCATGGGCTTACTCACACCACGGTAATGTATATCCTTCGATGATATTTGTTGTTTAACTTGAAATCCAGTGCATAAATCGTTTTTGTTAATGTTTGAATTGCATGTTTACTGCAACAGGAACCCGAGTTGTCTGCTGAGAACCTTGCATCGATGGTTGATGCAGCAGTTAGTGCCGCATCTGCAGTGGCGACTGATCACACACAGGTATGTAACTATTTCAACATTATCTTTACATAGTTTATTATTGTTGGACCTATTGTTTATTCATGCATTTCTAACTATTTCAACATTTTTTCATTGTAGCCACCACCAGCAGGAGCAGTGCCTGGCCCCCCTGGTTCAACCATCCTGGATGTTCAACCGACGGCTCCATCTGCTACACAAGCAACACAATCTCCTTTGTCAGTTGAGGTGAGATGTCCTTCAGTGACCAAGTGTTTCATGCACTTTCCATGCACCAGTTGATAATTGTTGAGATAATGTATTAGTGTACATAGTTAGTTGAATTTAACAATTGATATTTAATTTGCAGGATCCAGGGATGCACATTGATCCTAGGGATGTGCCTAGAGGATCAACGTCGGGAAAGAACAAGAGAAAGCTTGAGTTTTGATACTTTTGGATAGTTTTGGACACATGTGCTTTTGGATACTTTTGTATATATATGTACTTTTCGATACATTCAGTTTTGGAGACATGTACATTGACTTTATTGTGCATGTACTTTTGGAGACATGTACATTGACTTCATTGGATACATGTACTTTTCGATACTTTTGGATATACATGTACTTTTGGAGACATGCACTTTTGGAGACTTTTGGATATACATGTACTTTTGGAGACATGCACTTTTGGATATATATGTACTTTTGGATACATGTACTTGTGTCATTCTAATGTGTTGATTTGTGTGGATTATCTTTTACTCATGAATGCACTATGTCAAAAGAACAAACTATTATATTCAAAGGTTTCAACGAATTCACTACATGCATGCACTAATTGGTATCTAATTAAAATTTGTGATTTTGGATGATCATTACAAGTTATGTCAAAGTTCTTGCTCGTGTAATTTAATCAAACTAAATGCAATACAATGTTTTCAAGGTTTCAATGAACTCACTCATGCACACCCATTGCCATCAACTACCAATGAAAGTCTAACATTATGAGGTTCTTCTTAAAAAATGGGTAATATTTCCTTGATGATCGTAAATTGAGAACCATTTGTAGCCACTCATATAATACCATCTTCACTTATCTTTGTACATGATAATCCATATAATGTGCTATGTTTTTTAACCTAAACAATCATCAAAAACCTAGAATTATAGGGATATGACAAAGAACCTTATGGGGCACCTTATATATTAACCTTGTGTATACATTAGGATCTTTGTCATACCATTGTTTGAAATGTCATTCAATACCTTCAATTTTATCAACATCAAATTAGTAGACAAAGTGACCCATCTTTGATCTCTTGTATAGGCCTTTGTGTGCCTTATCAATAAGATGTACATCATGAATATTATCATAGGTCTCATACATAGGTGCATCCTCATCCATGCAAACAAAGGTGTCATGGATCAACCTATTATCCCTTTATTCTCAATAATATTAGTATCATTATCTTCCATAGGATCAAATTCAACTCCATCACCCCCCATTATTACTACTCTAAATTACAGCCTTAGGAGTTTTGATCATGTGTTTTTGTCTCTTTAGGAGTTTTGAAATATTATACTCTTTCAAAAATAATATGGAAGTTCAAATATTTAAAAGTGGCTTAAATTATAAAATGGGCGGAAATTCACCAAGTGTCCCTGAACGGCATTTTCATGCGACTTGCAACTCGACATAACTCGGAAACCGGACGTCGGACCGACGAACCGTCGACTCCGTTGGTCTCCTGGCGTGCGATTACCTCTAGGGGACCCTCTCCCTCGTCTCCCCATGGCCCAGTGGCTTCATTGTGCATTCATTTCGTAAACTAGGGTTTTGCTCAGTGTAATTGCATGCAATCTCGCATTGGTGGGTCAACTCTGCAAAAACCTCCCCCGAGCTAGTGTTGGCAGTGTTCCCACGTCGGCATTGCCCACACACACTTGCGGGAGCCAACGGCACGCAATCTTCTTGCTCCGTTTGCTTTTTGGCTCCCGGACGGAAATTCACCAAGTGTCCCTGAACGGCATTTTCATGCGACTTGCAACTCGACATAACTCGGAAACCGGACGTCGGACCGACGAACCGTCGACTCCGTTGGTCTCCTGGCGTGCGATTACCTCTAGGGGACCCTCTCCCTCGTCTCCCCATGGCCCAGTGGCTTCATTGTGCATTCATTTCGTAAACTAGGGTTTTGCTCAGTGTAATTGCATGCAATCTCGCATTGGTGGGTCAACTCTGCAAAAACCTCCCCCGAGCCAGTGTTGGCAGTGTTCCCACGTCGGCATTGCCCACACACACTTGCGGGAGCCAACGGCACGCAATCTTCTTGCTCCGTTTGCTTTTTGGCTCCCGGACGGAAATTCACCAAGTGTCCCTGAACGGCATTTTCATGCGACTTGCAACTCGACATAACTCGGAAACCGGACGTCGGACCGACGAACCGTCGACTCCGTTGGTCTCCTGGCGTGCGATTACCTCTAGGGGACCCTCTCCCTCGTCTCCCCATGGCCCAGTGGCTTCATTGTGCATTCATTTCGTAAACTAGGGTTTTGCTCAGTGTAATTGCATGCAATCTCGCATTGGTGGGTCAACTCTGCAAAAACCTCCCCCGAGCTAGTGTTGGCAGTGTTCCCACGTCGGCATTGCCCACACACACTTGCGGGAGCCAACGGCACGCAATCTTCTTGCTCCGTTTGCTTTTTGGCTCCCGGACGGAAATTCACCAAGTGTCCCTGAACGGCATTTTCATGCGACTTGCAACTCGACATAACTCGGAAACCGGACGTCGGACCGACGAACCGTCGACTCCGTTGGTCTCCTGGCGTGCGATTACCTCTAGGGGACCCTCTCCCTCGTCTCCCCATGGCCCAGTGGCTTCATTGTGCATTCATTTCGTAAACTAGGGTTTTGCTCAGTGTAATTGCATGCAATCTCGCATTGGTGGGTCAACTCTGCAAAAACCTCCCCCGAGCCAGTGTTGGCAGTGTTCCCACGTCGGCATTGCCCACACACACTTGCGGGAGCCAACGGCACGCAATCTTCTTGCTCCGTTTGCTTTTTGGCTCCCGGACGGAAATTCACCAAGTGTCCCTGAACGGCATTTTCATGCGACTTGCAACTCGACATAACTCGGAAACCGGACGTCGGACCGACGAACCGTCGACTCCGTTGGTCTCCTGGCGTGCGATTACCTCTAGGGGACCCTCTCCCTCGTCTCCCCATGGCCCAGTGGCTTCATTGTGCATTCATTTCGTAAACTAGGGTTTTGCTCAGTGTAATTGCATGCAATCTCGCATTGGTGGGTCAACTCTGCAAAAACCTCCCCCGAGCCAGTGTTGGCAGTGTTCCCACGTCGGCATTGCCCACACACACTTGCGGGAGCCAACGGCACGCAATCTTCTTGCTCCGTTTGCTTTTTGGCTCCCGGACGGAAATTCACCAAGTGTCCCTGAACGACATTTTCATGCGACTTGCAACTCGACATAACTCGGAAACCGGACGTCGGACCGACGAACCGTCGACTCCGTTGGTCTCCTGGCGTGCGATTACCTCTAGGGGACCCTCTCCCTCGTCTCCCCATGGCCCAGTGGCTTCATTGTGCATTCATTTCGTAAACTAGGGTTTTGCTCAGTGTAATTGCATGCAATCTCGCATTGGTGGGTCAACTCTGCAAAAACCTCCCCCGAGCCAGTGTTGGCAGTGTTCCCACGTCGGCATTGCCCACACACACTTGCGGGAGCCAACGGCACGCAATCTTCTTGCTCCGTTTGCTTTTTGGCTCCCGGACGGAAATTCACCAAGTGTCCCTGAACGGCATTTTCATGCGACTTGCAACTCGACATAACTCGGAAACCGGACGTCGGACCGACGAACCGTCGACTCCGTTGGTCTCCTGGCGTGCGATTACCTCTAGGGGGCCCTCTCCCTCGTCTCCCCATGGCCCAGTGGCTTCATTGTGCATTCATTTCGTAAACTAGGGTTTTGCTCAGTGTGGGAGTGTGCAATTTTTGCACACGGGGGTCAACTTTGGAAAATCATCCACCGGGCAAGTATGGCTAGTGTTCCTAGCCCGAACCTGTCTAGACACACCTGCAGGACTCCCCAGAACCCGGTTTTGTTGCATGGTTGGAGTTCTATGCCCCCGGTAGGTATCCAGCAGGTGTCCCTGAAGGCCTTCTGGTAGTGAGACGGGACGAGCCATAGAATGAAGACCGTGGCTCGGATCGACGAACCGTCGACTCCGTTGGATTCAGCACACCGGGATAGTGCCAGGGATGCCCCTCCCCTCCTACCCGGTGGCCCATGTGTCACCTTGCAGGTCCATCTTGGAAACTAGGGTTTTGCTCAGTGTGGGAGTGTGCAATTTTTGCACACGGGGGTCAACTTTGGAAAATCATCCACCGGGCGGGTATGGCTAGTGTTCCTAGCCCAAACCTGCCTAGACACTTTGGAAACTAGGGTTTTGCAGGTCCATGATGATGATGGCTTGGTCTAAGGTGGTGCTCTCAACTAGCTAATTCATTATGAAATATTTAACAAGACATGAATTAAATTTAATATAAGTGTATTGTTTAATATAGTGAGCATGAATTGAATTAATTTTGTTGGGTGAAGCCAATAACCAACATGATGAACATAATATAATTTTAGGGTTTACTGATCATATGTAAAAAATGGATTAAAAAACACAATTATTATAATTTTAGTTTAATGTTTATCCACTTTAATCCATATATTTTTTAGTTTAATTTAATTTAGTTTAATTTTAGTTTAATTTTAGTTTAGTTTAATGTTTATCCACTTTAATCCATATATTTTTTAGTTTTGACTATGAATACACAATAATTATTATATATATATGTGTGTGTTTTTGTGTGGATAACTTAGAGATGTATAATAAAAATGGGTAAAAGGTGGTTGTCACTAGAGACTTTCATAGTTGTATAGTGAAAATGTAATAGCTATTAAAATTTGGATTAGAAAATTATTAAAGAAGATAAATTCTATAGAAATGGGTAAAAGGTGGTTGTCGCTAGATTAAGAGAGACTTTCATAGTTGAATTACTCAAGGAACCAATTCGATTGTCTAGTGATTCATAAGGATTTAGTTGGGCTTAACATAGAGCTTAAATGCCCTTAAAGTTAGCTAAGCAACCTCTCAAACATGATTAATATATGGTTTACTGATCATATGAACATAATATAATTTTAATCCATCTCTTGTAAATTTGGCATATCAAGAACGCAAAATTGACATATTCATATGAAACATACATGTGAAAATTGAACATATATCAATATTCAATTACAAATAGTGAAAATAGTATAGTATTAAAAGTATGTAACGTACCTCATCATGCTAGATCCCACCTATTATCATACAACCAAGCCCTCCGGATCATCTCTTATACTGATGGTCTCCATTAGTCTCTCGTGCTCTGTATCCGGTAAGAAGTAGCGTACCTTCGATGTATTTCGACTAGGCATTGTTCGTACCTGAAGGTTTGTGCCAATGATTAAGTTGGTAAAGTGATATACACTTGCACCTGGTTTGTAATCCCTGTAAACATATCCACCCTTCTTTCTTCCATTGTTGTCCCGTGTCAAGTATTCACCTTTAACAACCATAGAACCAGTTGGAAAGTGGTTGTTTTCATCGTCAGTCATGGACACAATGAGGGTTTGCTTTCCATCTATACAGCGTGCCAACCAGTATTCATCACCCCATTCAGTATCTTTTGAGGCAACCACTGCGTATATGTGCCCTGCATTATATGATTGTAGGTATATGATCAAAATATTTAGAGTGCGATACAAGTCCATTAATGTGCATTTGAAGACTACGTAAACAAACAAAAAATGTTAAGGAAATGCATCATACCGGGTTGTACAAGGTCTGATACATGATCAAAATCTGCAGAAATAGATGATTGGTCTTCTTCCAACGGAGTTAACTCAACAATTGCACGCTGATCAAGTGGAAGTGATATGCGATCCCATCCATCAACCCAATCCAATGATTCACACCCATCCCAGTCACCATCACAACAAGGCGGGCAAAAACAAGCAAGTTTTCTGGTCCAAATTTCAAATACTGGGTTATCAGAGCTTCGAACCGAATGAAAGCCACGAGTCCCAGGCACAGTCTTGCATTCCCATGCATGTGAACGATCTATGTCTACCACCTCCCAAAAAAATCTCTCCACATGTCTCTTTCTTGTGGATTCTACTCGCATAGTTGATTCCTCTCCCATTACTGACGTGCACCACCTGACTATAGATTGAGCATTTAGAATAGTAGATTCTGTAGATACTTTCAATTCCTCTCTTCGTAGGGCTGTTTTGACACATGCTCCGGCTCCATCATGCTCTCCTTTACCATGCCCAGTCTCAAAATAGTTCCACATATGTGGCACTTTGTAGTTTTTATGCAATGAACACAACCACTGAAATATGCGTGCATTTTTGAACTGACCAGCACACCCATCAGACCAAATCCAGTGTCGGTCCATCTGTATGTTCCTTCCCTTCAAGTGATCATAGAACATGATGAAGCAATGACGTACATAGTGGAAGTCGTGGCACCTATCATCACTTATGTAGAAGTGATATTCCTTCAGAATTTCTCTTTGCTCTTCAGTGCTATTTGGGCCATGCCTGTATGTGATATGGACCATCAAGGAAACCTGCTCAGAGTGATAATACTGACTTTGGATCTCATTTTGAGGTTGCAGAGTGTAGTTCTCGGCAAAATCAACAACTGAAAGTATAGTACCAAGGGGAAATGTATCTCTGCATATTCTAAACTTCTCATCCTGCCATCGTGCCACGTGGACATGCTGAACATATTGATGTGTCTTTTCAATAAATTCCTTGATGAAGTCACTAACTTGTACCTGGTGACACAAAATGATCTCAATGTCAGTTTTTTGTTGTAAGTAAGGATTGAAATGTAACCGTTACAACATAATTTTATAGATATAAATGCATACCTGAGATGTCACCAATTGTATTTTTTTGCTTTCTTTCCCTGGGACTATTTCATAGTTGATATATTTGAAACTTTTCATGTCTGTAACCATTTTCCCAAATTCACTGTCTCCATTCTCGTGCATACATTGGCTCAATAATGCCATTCCAGCACAGTTGGAGCATGTTCCATCCAAACAAGATTTTGCATAGTATGTTTGCCCCTCGGGCCTATTGCACATGATGCTATGAATGAATTCTCTTGATGAAGTCGGTGGTATTGTCATGGAGCAATCCTGCACAATGTTAGTATGCAACACACGACGAATGTACAAAAATGTTTCATAGTAATATTCATATTCTACATGGTATCTACAACAACAAGTGTTACGAAGAGTATTTATTCTAACATACCATGGCTTACATTTCTCAAAAGATCTTTGCCCCAAGTTCAATTGTCTATGCTCAATCTTAAATTTTTCGTAAAGCTCTGTCTGTGTTATATCAAGAAGATGCTTAGTATGTGGCTCACGATCCTTTGAACCCCTTCTTAGTTTTAGTACATCCTTTCGGTTTGAAGAAGGCCTTGTGTGATCATGCCAAAAACTATGCACTAGTCCCTTTACTGCATCAACTAGCTTCATGTCACGACGTGGCAACCGACCAACAAAGGCCCAAAAATCTGTCTGATCGGTTGTGTCAAGATGTTCTCTTCTAATAGAATACCTACGGAGGGTTTTTACATTCAAATTAACTAGTTTCGATGTAGGCCTGAGAATACGAAGGGCCCTGGTGTTCTTATCTGCAATTGATTGTGACAACACACGACGAGCAGCATTGCGGTCCTTTGAACGTGTGTTCTTACCAATTTTACCAAATGCATCTACTAGGCTTTTAACTATATGAGAACTTGGTTCAGAATTCTTTATCATCTTTATCCCTAACTTTTTCCTAACAACATTCATGCTCCTAGATTTTAACAATGATAAAAATAATCTACATTTATCTCCATCACATTTAGAAACAAAATATTTATCAAGTATCTGTTGAGTTTGATAAGCAATACTACGTTTAGATAGCGTACCTTCAATGGAATTCATAAGTCTTTCATCAACTTGTATACGCTTCGGAGTTCTTCGACGTGTGCTTGCTAATGGAGGTAAGGGGGTTGGAATTGTACCATGTAGCGCATCACCAAGACGCTCTGGCGTTTCAGTAGTAGCTTGGTGTCCTTCATTCTCTTCCTGGTAGTTGGATGGTGGAAGTCCAACATCCTCATCCATGGTCTGTGGAAGTCCAACATCCCCTTGTGGAAGTCCAACATCCTCATCGATGGTGTGGATAACATTCTCTTCTTCAACAGTAGGCAAAATGTCCAACGCCTCTCTGACTTCATCGCTTGTATAACCACATCCGGATAGCAAATTGTGTGTTTCTTCGTGAGCTTCATCTTGAGATGGTAACTTATCACTTTGACTTGAAGTGGGAATTGAAACATCCCCTAATGAGCACCTACGTTTTGCTTCTTGATTACTTCCATGGGGTGCTTGTTCAACAACTATTGTGGAAATTGAAGGTCCCTCTTGTCGTGGATTAATAGGATGAACCATGGTATCCTCTACAATTGGATTTGGATTAGTTTCCAAAGAAAGCCTCCGATTCATCATGTATATTCTTTTCTTTTCTTTCTCTTCTTCAATGACTTCTTGAGGTCTCTTCTTCCTTGTGGATTTGTTTACTCGGTTACGTGCATTCCCCATCACCACAATGATCAATTCAATATAGTTTGTTTTTGTTGCTCCTCAATTACAAGCTCTTCAATAATAAGCAAATGGAAGTTCTTCCTTGTTGGTCTTGAAGCTTGATATCTTACCTTGTGTGCTCCTCAAATATAGGCAAAATGAATCTTTCAAAGGCCTTATCTTTGGTGTTCTTCAATTGGAGATTCTTCAAGCTTGCTAATTATTTTCTTCAAATATGGCCATATAACCCAACACCACAGTGAGCAACCATGAAAGATGTCCTCAATGCTGCACCTGCATAAAAAAAAATGATGGAGTTGGTGTAGAATGTGAAAATTTTCAGACGCGGGCTCGTGCTGTTTGAAAAATCGCGGGATTGTTGCTTTCGTTCGGACAGAGTGAAGTTGCTCTCGGACAGCAACAGTCCATTATTTCTGGAGTTACAAAACGCGTACGCGTTTTATAAATATAAAACGCGTGCGCGATATGTAGTTAAAAAACGCGAACGCGATATAGTCAAGCACAATAAATAGGTTAGGTGCACGGCTAGGGCAACGATCAAAATCAAAGAAAACTAATAATTTATATGATTGCATACAAAACAAATGTTTTGTATGGTTTAATACCCCCTAGCTCTCTCCCAATAATCCCTAGATACCCCCTATCTCTTTCTAAATATGTGTCCCTCATTCTCCCTACATGTTTCTTTCATGTTTCTTTCTCTCCCTTCAGCCATGTCTCTACCACCCCACTCTCCATCTCTCCACCTTCTCTTTATCTTCGTCATTATCCCTCCCTATAGCACTCTCTCCCTTCTTCTCCCTTAATCACTAACCCTCTACGCCTTTATCCCTCCCCCCTGCCCTCTCTGTCTTACCTTGTTCCTAGAGCCCCTCCCCCATAAAGGCCTTTAGACCCTCTTCTAAATATTAATCCCTAAGTGCATAAGTGCACAAGATGATGAGGAGGAGGAGGGTGATGACAATGAAGATGATCATGATGTAGATGAAGATGATAAAGATGATGAGGAGGAGGAGGGTGATGACAATGAAGATGATCATGATGCAGATGAAGATGATAAAGATGATAATGTTGATGAAGATGATGGTGATGATGATGAAGATGTTGATGTTGATGATGATGGTGATGATGATGGTGATGAAGATGATGGTGACATGATGGAGATGTTGATCTGATGAGGAAGATGATGATGATGATGGTGATGATGGTGATGATGATGAAGATCATGTTGATGAGGACGATGATGGAGATGAAGATGATGATGATGAAGAAGATGATGATGATGGAGATGTTGTGTTGATGGGGAACCTAGAGATGACAATGATGATGAAGATGGTGATGGTGATGGTGATGGTGATGGTGATGACGATGAAGATTTTGATGATGATGCTGATGGCGATGATGATGAAGATGTTGACGATGATGGTGATGGTGATGTTGAGATGATGATCATGATGATGTTCAGAAGATCATGATGGTGATGATGGTGATGATGATGGAGAAAATGACAATGATGGATATGTTGATGAGGAACCTGCAGATGCCAATGATGATGATGATGGAGATGTTGATGAGGAACCTACAGATGCCAATGATGATGGTGATGACGATGAAGATGTTGATGATGATGGTGCTGGTAATGATGATGATGATGATGATGACGAAGATGATGGTGACATGATGGAGATGTTGATCTGATGAGGAAGATGATGATGATGATGATGGTGATGATGATGAAGATGTTGATGACGATGATGATGGTGATGAAGATGATGATGATGAAGAAGATGATGATGATGGAGATGTGTTGATGGGGAACCTAGAGATGACAATGATGATGAAGATGGTGACGGTGATGACGATGAAGATTTTGATGATGATGCTGATGGCGATGATGATGAAGATGTTGACGATGATGGTGATGGTGATGTTTAGATGATGATCATGATGATGTTCAGAAGATCATGATGGTGATGATGGTGATGATGATGGAGAAAATGACGATGATGGATATGTTGATGAGGAACCTGCAGATGCCAATGATGACGATGATGGAGATGTTGATGAGGAACCTACAGATGCCAATGATGATGGTGATGACGATGAAGATGTTGATGATGATGGTGTTGGTAATGATGATGATGATGATGATGATGATGATGAAGATGAAGATGATGGTGACATGATGGAGATGTTGATCTGATGAGGAAGATGATGATGATGATGGTGGTGATGATGATGAAGATGTTGATGACGATGATGATGGTGATGAAGATGATGATGATGAAGAAGATGACGATGATGATGGTGATGAAGATGATGATGAAGAAGAAGATGACGATGATGGAGATGTGTTGATGGGGAACCTAGAGATGACAATGATGATGAAGATGGTGATGGTGATGACGATGAAGATTTTGATGATGATGCTGATGCTGATGATGATGCTGATGATGATGATGATGATGATGAAGATGTTGACGATGATGGTGATGTTCAGATGGTGATGATGATGATGATGATGATGATGATGATGATGGAGATGTTGATGAGGAAGGGGGAGATGACAATGATGATGAAGATGTTTATGGTCATGAAGATGATGATGATGGTGATGGTGATGATGATGGAGATGATGGAGATGATGGAGATGGCGATGAAGATGATGATGATGATGATGATGGTGAAGATGATGAAGAAGATGATGATGATGGAGATGTTGACCTGATGACGATGAAGATGATGATTATGGTGATGATGATGAAGATGTTGATGCTGATGATGATGGTGATGAAGATGATGATGATGGAGAAGATGATAATGATGGAGATGTTGATGAGGAACCTACAAATGCCAATGATGATGATGATGATGATGGTGATGACAATGAAGATGTTGATGATGATGGTGATGGTAATGATGATGAAGATGATGATGATGATGGTGATGGTGATGGTGATGTTTAGATGATGATGTTCAGAAGATGATGGTGACATGATGGATATGTTGATCTGATTCAAGGAAGATAATGATGATGATGATGATGGTGATGATGATGAAGATGTTGATGATGATGATGATGGTGATGAAGATGATGATGATGAAGAAGATGATGATGATGGAGATGTTGATGTTGATGGGGAACCTAGAGATGACAATGATGATGAATATGGTGATGGTGATGGTGATGGTGATGACGATGAAGATTTTGATGATGATGGTGATGGTGATGATGATGAAGATGTTGATGATGATGGTGATGGTGATGTTTAGATGATGATCATGATGATGATAATGATGATGGAGATTTTGATTTGATGAGGAATATGATGATGATGATGATGATGGTGATGATGATGAAGATGTTGATGATGACGATGATGGTCATGAAGATGATGATGATGAAGAATATGATGCTGATGGAGAATATGATGCTCACAACTCCCTCTACTCTCTCTCTCCCCAACCATCAATCTCTCTCTCTCTCTCTCTCTCTCTCTGTCTCTCTCTCTGTCTCTCTCTCTCTCTCAAACACACACACATACACACACATTATGTCACTTTCCATTCTCAAACCCATACCCCCTCCATCCATATCTATCTCCAACTTTCTCCCTCCATCCCTCACCCTACCTTCTCTCCCTCCCTCTCTCATCGCCTGTCTCTCACCTTCTATCCCTCCCTCATCTTTCCCTCAACCTATCCCAATCTCTCCATCACTCCCTCTCTCTCCATCGCCACCACTCTCTGCATGTCTCCCACCAACACTTTCTGTCCCTCCCTTCCTATCTCTTATTTCGTTCTATCCCCATCTATCTCTCACTCCCTCCAAATCCATTCCTCCCCATTGTCCCTCTCCCTCCCTCGCTCTATGTCTCTCCCCCCCTTGTATTCTTTATTTCTCTCTCACATCCCCCTTGTCACTCAAGTCTCACTTTCAACTTCTAACCCTATACCTCTTCAGAACCTATTCTACTCCTAATAGTGCTCTCAAGCTCCACTTCCCTTCACCCCCTGTAGCCCATCATGTTCTCATTCCCTTCATCTCTCCCCACTCAAGCTTCCAACATCCTTCTAAGCCCTTGACCCTTTCCCACCCCTATTAAATATTAACCATAGATTCCCTTGACCCTTCCCCACCCCTTCTCAAATATTAAACAAAATTTCCCTTGACTTCTACACCCCCTCTTTCTCAAGTATTAAACATATATTTTATGATTTGAATAACGCGAGCGCGTTTTGTAACTATATAACGCGTACGTGTTATGTAGTTATATAACGCGTACGCGTTAATTATTGATATAACGCGCACGCGTTATTTAGTTATATAACGCGTACGCGTTATTTAAATCTAAAAGCGCGGCAATATTTTTGAATTTAAACAGGCCGAGTCACATGCTCACATGTCAACAATAATCCTATGTGTATGCTTTGGAGTTTGCTTCGGTAATTCCAAACCTGTGCTATGTTAATGAAAAACCAAAGCTAATTGGGTATTTCTTCCAGTTTCTGGAGAAGCCTGTGCTTAGCCACTCGTTACAATATGCAACACAGAGTTATTTTTGACGAAATCTTAGACACAAATAGCATTTTTTCTGCAGATTCCAAATATGTAACTTTTATTTTGAAATATTAATTTTTCCTATTTTCTTTCAATTTCTTTTCTGTCCTACCTCCTTAACTCGTGAAACACATTGTTAGTGTTTCTTCCATAACTTTTTCAATTCTCAATCATTTCAAAAAAAAATTGTATGGTGCACAAGAGGACACTAACCTCCACGTTCTATGAAAAACCCATTTCAATATTTTTGCATTAAGACCTTCAAAGGCTCTACCCACAAAAGATGTACTATTTTTGAGGTTTGATCACTTAGACAATTATAAAAAAATTATAAAATTACTAATTTAATTTTCGAAAAATAATGGCGCACAAGTGCTATGTGTTCTCTACATGCATGCCGATTTTTGTAGCTTGATTCCATCATTTAGGCCCTCAAAGGCTCTACCCACAAAAACATATACCTTATCATTTGCCTGAAAAATAAAAAGTGTCTGTTAGGAAAACTGAAACTTGACATAGCTATGCAAATTTTCAATACATAAAAGTTATATATTCAGAAACGTGATTCAATTTCCTACATTTCATCTTTTTTACTCAATGCAAGATATTTTCCGTAAGTAAATCAAAAAATCCAAGTAAGTTGAGGGATGCCTGCTTTTTCAGTTTTCTATTGCATCTAACGTGCCAAAAGTGACCCTCATTAGCTTGCACTGACCCTATATTATGTTTGTGTCATAGATTATTATGATCTGAGTTAGTAGCAGTAGGTGCCCTTCGTTGTAATTGATTGATTAAACTAATGTGAACATAAAAATAATGATATGAAACCTTAAATACTTAACTGTTACAATAACTAATGATGCTAAGGTAATTATGTTATATGTATGCTTGTTATACCTACCTGGAATATTATTATTATTAATTAGTAGGTATGTATATGCGAGATGATGTTTCTTATAGTACATATCTGACCTATGCATACGTTGGCCATGCATGCACATTTTGCACATGTACACTAGTATCGATATAAAAATACTTGACATGTTAAATAATTGTACAAATTGTTATGAATAACTAATTTAATTGTGCATTGATCCCATAGAGATAATGAATGTTTAAGTTATTAAGAATATGTGAACATTGTAATAAGTAATTGATTAAGTATCGTCAATTAGAATTGTCATAAATAAACATAAATATTGTTTCATATGTGTAAGTAGAATGGTATTGTTTAATTTTTATCATGGTTGTTTAAAACCCTTAAGGGTGCTTTGTTTACAAATACAAGAATATGTGTTGGTACTAGGGTACTAGTGGGTTAAACAAATAAATAATATTATTATTTATTAATCACTACTTATTATTATTATTATTGTTGTTGTTGGTGTTGTTGTTGTTGTTGTTGTTGTTACTTAATTAATATTAATAATGATAAAATTGTCCTTTACTATATAAACCGTAATGGATCAACTAAATTATTATAGGGATTATTGAGTTAAGTAATTATTAATAGGATTAACCGAAGCATTCATGAAAAGTTAAAAGTGAATATTTAATTAATTAACTGGATCAAAAAAGATAAGATATGATGGCATTAAAAATAATATTGTTATTAATTTATTACCATGTAAGACATCACATCGGATGGATAACACATTCAAGACACCCACCACTACCAACTTGAAAAGTCAATGATAATAACTATTAAATTATTATTTTATTCAAACATATTTAATGTTTAAAATGGTGAGTGGGATTAGTAATTAACCCACCATCTTGTGAAGATCCCAAATGAACATATACGGAATTATTAATGAATGTGTAGTAAACTCACTTAATCGAAATTAATTGACATTAATGCCATTGAATTGATCGAAAAAATAAGTACATAAGAATATAATATTTTATTATGATTGGGAATTCTAAACAAGAAGGGAAATAAATATTTTGGGGTTTGGAGGGATTTGGTGGGGGGCGGTGGAGTAAGCCCGAAGGCTTGAGTAGGAGAAAATTAGTATTTAGGTGAGAACTTACGGGTTAGAATAGGGTTGGTTCATTTGGGAGTAATCTGTGAGGGAATTGAATTTGTTTTTTGAAGGGATGTCTTTCAGGGAGAGGGACAACTCAAGGCTGGAAGGAGAGGGACGATTTTTGGAGAAACAATAGAGAAGATCGGTTTCTCATTGTTTCAGGGAAACATTGAACTGGTTGGACTAGTTGTACTTAAGATTTGGGATCGGGGGTCCAAGAAACATAGTTTCTTGGAGCTAGGAAGTCGACGAGACTTTCCTAGTTGGAAGGGTGGTGAACCTAGTTTGGAAGGTTGAGTTTTTTGCTATCCTACGTATGTATTTTACTAGTATGAAATTACAATTTTTACCTTTAGAAAATGATATAAATATATAAATGCTACTTAGACATGTTCATATTTGATTTCTACTTATTAGAATTGTTATCTATATGAGGAACATGAGATTTTACTATTATCTGTATCAGAAACCTTGGATTTTACAAAACTACTGAAAACAAACGGAAATACTCAAAACAAAATAAATTAAACAAATTGCAAACTATTAGAAAATTTCAAATTGCTAGGTTTTCATTAAATAAAACTAAGGACCTAGAGAGGTCCTTACATAACATCCTAGTATAGTTACGATGAGAGTAATGGAAAATAGACCGTAATAAAGTATAAATGTTTTTTTTTTTGGAAAGTTGGGTATGTTACAAATAATCTACATTATCATAGCCACTAATATCTATAACATCATGCTTAGTGGATTATTTCTCAATTCCAACCTCATTTCTAACCCTTTCTCTATGAGGAGATGTCATAATCGCAAAAGTAGAGGTAGACCAATGACTTGAATTTATAATATACAGAGTGCTTGATCAGTAATATTATGTGTTTAATGGACACATTGTGTCTCTAGGAAGAATGATATGCATGTTAACATGAAGTTTTTCTTTCTCGTGGATAAGAATTATTTGTAAATCTATTGGTATGTGAAGAAAGCAGTTATCTATCATTTAATTAAGTAATCACTGCTCCATCCATTACCATAACTTCTCCAAGATATCATTCAATTGGAGGTTTCAAAATATGATATATTTTAAGGCAATTTTTTTAATACTTCGTTGTTTTCATACAAAGTTGTTAGTGTTGAATACAACATATATTCTAATACAAGAATTGAGTGAAACATGCATCTAAATTTATATCAACTTCACCATATTTTTCATCCTCTAATCAAATGTTCTAGGAAATTGATTTTGTAACCTCCTACATGAGGCTCAAAGATATAGTTTGATTTTAATCTGTATAAATTCATAGCCTAAGAATTACTTACTTTATAATTCTCCTACTTCACTACCAACTCATTTAATTACATCATAATCTATGAAACTTTTACCATATTTTTCATCCTCTAATAAAACGTTGTTAGTTTAGATTGTAATTTGGTTTCCTAAGACATTGTTTAACTATTATATTATGATTAAAGTAATCTTTCACAAAAATCGCACTAAAATGCCATTAAAAAAAGGAACTTGCCTTATTATACACTAAATGGAATTTTCCTTTATGAATGCATTCCTTATGGCAAGCCACTTTTATAGGTTGGTCGTGGCATCAATATTCAATAGAAGTTCAGCATAATTCTATTCAAAATAAATGTTAAGCTCATTAGTTAGATGTATAGCAATTTTTTTAATTGTAATTTAATTTTTAATTTTTTTTTTGTAAATTTGGTTTTGTAATTATATTGAATGAAACGAGGTGCTCTACAACCCAGTATGGGAGAGATCTTCTAACTTGTTATAACATTAATAACAAAATAATTAAAAAAATTCATGTTGGCTCATAAAATAAAAAATTATGAAAAGTAATTAAAAAAAAGATATTCATTTATAAAATAAAAACTTAAAACTTAAACCCAGATTTATCAATCCAGAAAGATCAAATTTCTTGAGTTTAAATTAAGATAGATCTACAACTAGAGATCCTAAATTTTTCCAGCGAAAAAAACTACTATTGATATTCAAAATGAATCAAATAGTACAATGAAAGCTCTTGATTCATAACAATGAATCATACACTGTTCAATCTAGTAAGTTCTGAAAGACATGCCGTATCATGAACCACTAATGCTGACATCAAAGCTCGGGAGAGTGCATAGAGCACTATACATATAAAATACACAAGAAAGGAAATGAAAAGTTACAAAAAATTCCCAAATCATGGCGAGCAACAGATCAGTCAAGAAAGTAAATAGAACCACAATCCAGAATGTTGCTGTCGCATCATTCCTCCCAGATCAACTGTCCTTCAATACCAGCAAGTGCATGCTTAGAGATCTTGTCAGCCAGTGAATTATGCTCTCGATAAATATTTTCAAACTTGATATTCTGCTGCTTTGAGATTTCAAAATGTGTCCTGATATCCCAATGTCTCAGATTCAAAACATTGAGCTTGAAGTCACCCGCCGCCCATTTGATGGTGACCCTTGAATCACCATAAACCTTAATATTAACCAAACCAAAGATATTGGCAACCTTAAGCACACACCAAAGTGCCATTAATTCTGCCTTCATGTTTGATCCTATGCCACAGTTGAGCTTGACAGTAAAATAGTGAGAATCATTAAGATAAATGACACCCCCAACTGTACATATACCAGATTAAGATGCACCATCAAAGAAAAGAACAGGCTGGTCCACTTTGAGGTTGAAAATACTAACTCTGTCAGCCATCAACTTATGATTATCAACCTTGCATAAAGAGAACATTTTTAATGCAATCAAGCTGCATTGTGTTATATCTGGGGTTGAATTCCGGAAGATGGCACTATTTCTAGTAAACCAAATGGCCCATGGAATACACACAGCTAAAAAAAAGTGTTGCTTGCAATGTCTATACCAGTTTAAAAAGCACTTATCAAATACACCAACTTCCCAACACTGAGTGATTTTTAAATTATATGCCGCCACATCCCAGATTTTGCGAGAAAAGGAACAATGAACAAAAATATGTTGTCTAGTTTCAGCTGCATTTTTACAAAGAAAGCAGAAGCTAGGACCAATCCAATCCTGTTTACATAAGTTTTCCCATGTCTTCAATTTGTCTTGCAACAGTAACTAAATAAAGCATTTCAGCTTCAAAGGAATATCCCATTGCCAGATCCTCTTGTACAACCAATCTTGTGGGAAGATAATTTTTTCCTGAAGAATTCTAGAATATGCAGTTTGAGCAGAGACATTACCAGTTGCAGGATTTCCACCCCACACAAGTTTATCAACATCATTGTTCAAATAGACACCGGCAGAATTTAACTTCATGATGTAATCATCCCAGATCTGAGCTAAATAGCCAGATAGCCCAATCTCATGTGCAGACAACCAATTCTTATTGGCCACATTCCCTGAGCTATGATGACGAATTTTATTTAGAGTGGACAGCCCTAAAATTTGCAGATACTGAGGGATGATAAGGGGAAGGATATAGTCATGTTCAAATCCGATAAGGGGGTCAATGCCAACACGGATCTGGCTACCAGAACCAACCTGCCATAAAAGATCATTCTTAATCCAGTGGAAAATTTTCATAAACCCCCTCCACATAGGAGAGAAATTCCAGCTTGACGATTTTGGATTTCTAATCCAACAAAAAACATCCGACTTTATATATTTGTTGTGAATGAGTCTAGACCAAAGGGTTTTTCCAAATATACCCCTCCAAGCACTTTTTAATCTAAGGGCAATATTAAAAGACTGCAAGTCTTTGATGCCCCAACCTCTGAATCTATATGGTCTAGTAAGAGAATCAACAACAACCATAGGAATCTTTTCACAACAGGCTAACCCAGACCAAAGAAAATTGAAGAAGTACCTTTTAATGGTCTTGATGATATAAGCTGGAACTTCTAGCAAGGAGAACCAATAAACAGGTATGCTAGAGAGAACAGAATTTACTAATATAAGCTTACCACCGATATACAAGAGCCTGTAAGACCACTGCGCTATACGAGCCTCAACTTTTCTCAGAAGCCAAAACCAATCTTTAATTTGATAATTGTTCGGCTTAAGGATAAAGCCAAGATATTTAAAACCTTGATCAATGGGACAACAGTTATAAGGGAGGATCGAATGGATACCTCTGAGTTGATCATCATTTAGTGAATAATGATAAAAATTCGACTTGGCAGAACTGACTAACATACCTGAGGCTTTGCAGAAAGTTTGAATAATTTGCTTATAATTAGTCCACTCTTCCATGGAGTCAGCACCCGCCACAAGAACATCATCTACAAATAATATGTGAGAGATCACATAGTCCTTTGCAATCTTAATACCCTTGATCTGTCCACTCAATAAAGCATTGTTAACCAATCTGCTGAAGCCATCCATAATCAAAATAAACAGAAGTGGAGATAAGGGGCAACCCTGTCTAATCCCCCTGGAGCAGCTGAAAAACTCAGAAGGACTACCATTAACAAGCACTGAGATATTCATGGAGGTAATACAGGCCATAATCCACTTAATAATCGAACAGGGAACCCCAATTCTGATGAGGATCATTCTGAGAAATGACCAGTTAACCCCATCATAGGCTTTCTCCAAATCCATCTTGAGCAAAAGAGCTTTCTTCTTATAGATCTTAATGCTGTGCATCAGCTCTTGGGAAATTCCAATCGCATCATGTATATGCCTTCCCGCTAAAAAACCAAATTGTTCAGCAGAGATGTGATCAGAAAATACAGACTTCAATCTGTCAGCTATAATTTTGGCAATGAGTTTATATAGAAGATTACAAAGAGCGATCGGACGGAATTCACCAAATGATAGTGGCTTATCTTTCTTCGGGATAAGAGTGACAAATGTGGAATTTAAACCACCTGGGGTACAGCCATTGTTTCTGGAGAAATTCACTAATTCTAGCAATTCACCACCCATCAGATCAAAAAAATGTAAATAAAGCTCCACTGGCCACCCATCAGGCCCGAGGATTTTATCTTTGGCAAATATTTTCAAAGTCTGTTCTATTTCTTCCAACGTGACCTCTGCTTGAATATAATCAGCTTCCTGTTCAATGAAGAACCGAGGATAAAGTGAAGCCACTTTAATCTGATCAGACAAACAACAATCTCCAGAATCACAATAAATATTACCAAAAAAAGAAACAGCTTCAGATTTAATACTATCAAGACCAGAAAGTTGATTTCCATTGTCATCCAAAATTTCCCATATATATTTCGAGCTTCGCCTTGCATATGCAAAAGAGTGAAAAAACTTGGTGTTTTTATCACCATGAGAAATCCAAATGGCTCGACTCTTAAGTCGCCATTCTTTTTCTTCCTGTATAAGTAATTCTTCTTTTTTTTGTTCGAGTTGTTTCATAGCTTCAAAAGAGGCAAAAGAGAGGGAATTGTTAACATTTGCTGAAACAGATACCTGAATCTTCCTTTCTAACAGATACAGTTCAAGTTTATCTGCTTTCTTCTTATCCCCGATCCATTTAGATGCTCTCTCTTTTAAACCCTTCAGTTTATGACAGAAATTCAGCATCGGATTTGTATCAAATACCCCACAGTTCAGCCAGAAAGTTCTAACCATAGAACAAAAGGAGTCATCACTGAGCCAAGATGCATTGAATTTGAAGGGTGAAAAATGAGAGTGTTTAAATTCCTCTAATTGAAGGACGATGGGCCAATGGTCCGAAAATTTGCAATCATGAACCCAAGACCGGTGTTTCTGAAAGAAGTCCAACAAAGCCGATTTGACAAGGAATCTATCAATACGCTTGTGAACACCATCACGACCGAATCGACAATTAGACCAGGTGGGGGCCAATTTATGTGGAAGAACATCCACTAAATCAGAATCCAGAAGTAACTAAGAGAAGAACTCTGCCATATCATCCATCCTACAGAGGATCCCCAGATCTCTGTAGCATGACAAGTGAAGTTTAAATCTCCAGCAATAATCAAATCATTTAAATTCATAATACCAGAACTCTGTAGTGATGTCCAAAAATTCTGCCTCTCCCTGTATGGTGCATAGCAATTGAGGATGGAAAGAGAATGCTGACATCCACGGAAAAGCCCCTTCAATAGAATGCCCCAAGGGGTAGAGAAAACTTTAAACTCAAAAACATTTAGATCCCAGGCTACAGCAAGACCCCCCAATAAACCACAAGAACTAATGGCCGACACCTCCCAATTAGGAAGAATTTTACAGAGTTTATGGATAGCAAATTTATCTTCACACATGGTCTCCTGAAGTAATATGATAGCAGGGCCAGTAGTTTTGAGCAGATTGGATAAGGCCTGTGCCCGAGTCACTTTACCCAATCCTTGAACATTCAAAGATAGCAAAGACATCAAGGAACTCTCTCACTGGGGGACAAAGCTCTAAGCCCCAGGGAATCTACCATCTCTTTCTTATCCGCCTCCTCTAATCTCCTCGATAAAGGAGTGTATGAATCAGCGCTGTGTATGTCAACTTTTTTCTTTTTGTTCCGTCTAATGGTGACGTTTTGAAAATTCAAGGATTGTATAGGAATAGCCAAAGACCCACTACCTGGATTTCTGGTGTAGGAAGGTAAAGGGGGAAATTCTTCACCATTCACCGAAATATGGTAGCCACTATCAGATAATATACCAATATCCAATGTCTTGGATCCATCATCAGGACAAACCCTATCTCGAAGTCCATCCAAACTCTCCCCAGCATTAATCCCCAGGTTCAGAGGTGAATCTGACAAACAGATCACAGATGAGTCTGGACCAGACCCTAAAGTATCTGAAGGTTGAGTAGGTTTCCTCGGATTATTAGAGCAAGGAAGCCGGCCAATATTAGGTATTTTCAAGTCAACCTCTACAGGTCGAGGCTGCAAAAGCCCAGACTCATTAGAAACTGACACCGAGTCGTCAAAGAGCTTATGACCTACTTTCAGGCAAGATGAATTATTTTCCAGGTTATTAACAGGAAGCCCTGTCACAAGGTCATGCCGCAATTTAACTTCCCCCTTAGAGATACGACTTGATAGCAATTGTTCAGAAGATTCAATAAAAGCAAGCTCTGCATTAGACAAATCAGGATAATTTATAGGGTTTTCATTTAATAACTTACCCGAAAGCTCGAAAGAAGATTTTTGTAGACCATCCCTTGGAGAAGAGTGTTCCGAGTCAGAAAAAGCTTGTGAATGCCTACGGCTGGAAGGGCAAGAAGCCCTAACATGACCTAGCTTTCGGCACAAAAAACATCGGAACGAAATCTTAAAGAAATCTAGGGTTTGATTCCAAACCCTAGTACCCCATGCAATCACAACTTCAGTAGGTAGGCCACCTTTCAAATCAATCTCAACCATAACTTTAGCATACCGGCGATCTATTCCAAAGAGATTTTGTTTATCAAAATGCACAAACCTCCCAACCGAATTTGCAAGCCCCATAATAACCTCTTCAGTCCACAGTTCAATAGGGAGTCCCGGAATGATCATCCAAAGATGACGTAGGGTTTGAACTTCTTTGAGAGGATCGAAATTCAAATGCTAACGCTTGATAAACAAGGAACCCCGCTTAAACTCCCAGAACGAGGACAAAATCATTTCGAGATGAGCCGCCTTGGAGAAGGTGAAAAGAATCCACCGATTTGACAACAGGTTGATACGAGGAGCCATACCCGTGATTGGAACCCAAAATTTACTAACCCACTCAGAGATTTCAAGTTTGGAGCCCGAAGTAAACTCGAGTCTACCGACCAATGCTCTCTCTGCAAGGGTTCGAATCCTGTCCAAATTATAATCAGCATCAATGTCAAACCTGGCTACTTCTTTCTTCGCCTTGTATGTTTTCAATAACCTTCTTTGTTTTTCCTTCGATCCACGCAGGCTACCATAATGAGAACCACCACTAGCAACACAATCAGCCCTAACACCCAGCCCGGAAATAGTTTCCGACTGTATAGGGTTTTGATTAAGACAAGAAACCACCATAGTAGGCTTCAAGCTCGAGAAAATATTGTGAACCACAGCTGTCGATAACCAACAGCGAGAAAGAGACAGCTGCCAAAGAGGACGAAAATAGTAGCTACCCCAAAAGATAGTAGTAGGACCCCCAATAGAGAGGAAGAGCTAAAAATGGAGGAGACCCAAATACCACAAAGGTCCGTCACCAAAGATAGAAACCCGATTCTATGCAGAAAAAACCGAAAAATCAAGCAGAAATGAAGAAAAGTAACCTCCGACTGAAATGTTAATTCCCACTTTTTTTAGCCTTGGCTGGTACTAGGCTGATTCAACGAATCAGCTTGACTCCAAGTCGTCAAAGGCCACATATTCTTCAGATCAACCGTCAAAATCAGCGATTCCTGCAGAATCGCCAGAAACCCTCGAAAACCCTATCTCCTTCTCTTTTTAATCAATTCAATGATAATCAACTAGAGATCCTAAATTTATATCCCATTATATGTCATTTTAAAAGAGTGAATAAAGATATTTTGATATGTAAAAAATAATAATAATAAATATTTTTTTAAATTTTATTTAATTAATTATTAAGATTCAAATGTGACATTTGCTTTAGATAAACTTAAATTACAACACATGCTATTTTCATTTCGTTTCCTAAATTCATATATATATAATAAAAAAATATATATATAAAAACTAATTTTATATATATATATATATATATATATATAAAAATATTATATTTAATAATTAGACTAAATTCTAAACGTAATTAATACTGTCAATTTAGTTTAAAAATGGAAATAGAAAAATGGATTCTTCACATTAATCAGCGCACAAAAAAATTGCATAAATCTCCACCGTATTCATTCACGCTCTTGATAATATTAAACTTTACTGTACATGTGTTACATCACTAAAATTTGAGTTTTATTAAATTTTACTTTGTGTACATGTATTGCATCATTACAATTTGAGTAGGTTATTTAGAGTAGTTATTATTATTTATTTGACCATATCAATAAACAGTAAAATCGTTGTCTATTTATTTGACCATATCAACGGACATCACTTTCACAATGACAACTAGACCTAAATCTAAATAAAAGAAACTTAATACCACATTATTTATTTATAAATTCAAAACTTGTTTGATAAGTAGATTTAAAATGTTTTCTTACTTTAAAAAATAAATAAAAAATAAATAAATAAATTGCATTTCATTACAATGATAAAATCTCAAAAATTGCATTTTATTTGACATTTAGTGTTTTAGAAGATAAAAAAGAAAAACTTAATATTTGTAATATCCCTTTTTTACCCCTATTTTTTTGTAATTGAAAATGTAAATTTTATATTGGTACAGGTGAGGAGCTCAAGGTCAAGGCCACACCGTAACCCTTGCAAGTATTATTATTTCTCTTCCTAATTTGTAAATTGAAAAGTTAGAAGACTAAAGACAGACGACGGGCATTTGAGCCACCGGGGAGAGAGACGAAACGACTAGCCACAAGTTTCGATAATCATAGCATTACGTATCGCCTTAATTTAAGATAGAGTTTCATCCTAGGAGGGATGATTTCTCTTCTTTTATTTCTTTCTCTCTCTTCACCGTAACCACCTAACTGAGATACTATGGCATACTTTTGTTAAAGCCATGATCGTAAGTATCAACATCATAGTTAACTTTGGTCTAAATGCCAAAGAGTCACCTATTAAGGTTTTTTTAGGAAGAAGCCTAAGAAGTTTACCTTTAAAGAGCTATATGCTTTATGCCATAGTTACCTTTAGAAGGAAATATAAATTATAGGCTAGAGTTCACCTTTAAACGGGTTTATATGCATAAAGGACTTTTACCTAGGAAATGTTTTCTTTATAGTTGTTTTGTTATCACAACTATATTAAGTCCTTATCTTTCTTTATGAAGAGTTAGGTGATATCCCTCTCTTGATTATGTCTATATAAATATATATATATATTAATAGGGTTGTATAATCAAGTTAAGAGGTAATATTATAAAGGAGCTCGAGGAATTGTATTCTAGGGGGAGAGTTTGTTGGCTAGGAAGCCATGGAAGACAAGTTATTAAGAACCGCTACATTTGAGGAGATTCTTTAGTATTACCATTAAGTACAAAAGATGACCTACTAAGATTAGAAAAAATCCTATTTATTATTATTGTAGCTAAGGCATTTAATGACAAAATACTATCTATAGGAATTTTAATAAAAGTTTCCCTTCCTAGGGACTATATACTATATTACATAGTCACCTATGTTAAAAGGTAGATAATTAATTATGAGAGTATTTATACAAATATATTCTCGTATAAATAAAATTAATTATAAAAGATTTCAAAGGATATTATCACTTACACCAACTTAACTCTATGGACGTGGTCGACAGAACCACCCTATGAACTGGTGGTAACCACCACTTGGCGCATATGGCCCGAACCTTCGACCTCCACTTGGCGAAGGAAGAATATGGCGGATTCTACAAGAAGGAAGACAAAAGGGAGGGGAGATCATGACTGGTTGGCGGTGTTGCTTCTGGATACAGAAAGGAAATGCAAACCTTAACCATCATATGATAAATCAAATTGTGTGGTAATAAGAAAACTTACCTTATGATAATCGAATGATAAGAAATCAGCGTATGGTGAAACCACTTAGAAGGTTTATAGGGGGCTGCCTCCTTAATGGAGCACCCAAATAGTTACATCACTATGCCAACTGTTCTACTTAGCGAACACTTGTTCCCTTCCAATCACCATTTGTCTTACTAGGAGCCGCGTGAACTCCTTACCACTGCGAGGGTTAGAATCTTTTTAAAGGAGTCGTTGCCGGGCATTCTTCCTTTGCTTCAAATGGAAAAAGTTTATGTTGTTTTATGATTAGATTTCACTACAAGAAAAAGGGCATTTTAGCCTCACATTAGCACCACTATTTGTAAAGGATTTGGGAAATCCTCAATTTTTAAATAGTGGTGCAAAAGTGGTGATAATGTGGGGATACGCAAGTGGTGCTAAAATTTATGGTGCAAAAATGGTGTTTGTAAAAAAGTTGATTTTGGTGTTAAATGAACATGTGGCATAACACGGTGTATGGTGCAAACCACCAAAAATCAATCTTATGTGGATTGAAATTTTGTGGTGCAAAACACCAAAAATCAATCTTACGTGGATTAAAATTATTATTATTATACTCAAACTTGTATATGGTGCAAAGCACCATAAAATGACAAGTGGTGCAAAGCACCATAAAATAATAAATGGTGCAAAAAAAATAAAACGCGTGATATATATATATATATATATATATATATGTGGTGCAAAGCACCATAAAATAACAAGTGGTGCAAAGCACCATAAAATAATAAATAGTACAAAAACATAAAACGCATAATTAATATATATATATATATATGGTGCAAAGCACCATAAAATAATAAAGGGTGAAAAAAATATAAATCACACACACATGTGTGATTTATATTTTTTTACACCATAAGCTTATATATATATTATTTGGTTTATATATCATCTACAAAACAATAATTCAATACATTAAATAGACATAATGAAAACCATAATGCTATTTCAGTAAAATTTATAATTTATAATTATAAAACAATGATTCTCATAATATTAATATAATGGAAGACTGGTTTTTAAATTTGTTTTTAAAGAAAAATTATAATATATGTGATTTATATTTTTTTTGCATCATATATATATAAACAAGGATAAAATATGTTTATTAAGACATTTCAGTATATAGTTTATTTGATTTAATCCATCATTTAAAAAATCAATAATTCAATACAATAAAAAAACATAATAAAACTATAATACAGTTCCAAAAAAATTTATAATTGATAATCATAAAAGAATAATTTTCATAATATTAATATAATGGAAAACTATGTTTTTGAAATTTGTTTTTACAGAAAAATGAAGGAGAGAAAACTAATAATTCATTTGAAGCTGCTAATATTGTTCATTCTTGATTTTTCCACGGAACTTGCCATCACCTGCATGGCCAAAATGGTAAAAGAAAATTATAAACATGATGCCTTCTCTTTGTAAACAATAAAAATACAAAAAATGATGGAGAAAAAAACACAAACAATAGCTTTAACTGAATTGCAGAAAACAATAAAAAGGTTATGCATTTAATGACATTTCATAACTAAAATATGCTATTGATTGCAAAAATAATTGAAGTGAACTAACCTTTGAAGCCATGTAGATTCAACATGTCAGCATATGATAAGGTTGAAGCATGAGTCAAAATTCATTTTCCTCTTCTCTTTCATCCTCTGAAACAATTACCTAAGAAACATACAAGATAAGATCAACATACCTACAAATTGTATTCATTGAAACTTTCATTTACATATTTGTTTCATATCATGAACATTTATTTAGAACAAAGAATTTGTAGGTGAAAAATTACCCCATAACTAGTGATAGGATGAAATCCTTCTTTAACTTTTTGATGGACATGAGAGAAGATGTACCATAGCATGAAGCAAAATCTTTATCATCTTCGGACATTTTAGTATTGAATACCTGCAACTACAATTTAAAAAAAAAAACAAAATAGTTAGAAAAGATGTTTATAAGAAAAATAAAGTTTACTTGAGAAGCATAGTAGTGTATTAAACATACAAATTTTGCCTTTGCAAACAACATGCCACCTTTCCCCAAACGATGGCGTGTGGCCAACCTAAAGGCTTGCACGGTATGTGCATATTTGTCCTTTCCAACCAAGGTTCCACATTTCCTTTTTTTTTTTAATATCCACTTGCTCCAATATTTTTTTCCACTCTACTTCTCCTATGAAATGTGGTTTGACTATATTTTTGTTTTTAACCAATTCCCCTCTCTCAAAGCATTTCTAGTATTTTTCATATATTCAGCAACACTGTGGAGAATTTGCTTGGGAGGTACAATTGGGGAAACTTTATGCATATAAGATACTAACTCATCCTTCTTGGATTTGTTTGCAAAATAAATATAAAAAGTTTAATCTATATGAGATATTTTAAGGTTTCTAGTATCATAGTAATAACATGAAATGTTGTATATGAAATATAGGGAATGCAACAATGAGTAGAATATAAATTTTTTTGAATATGAAACATGAACCATTTAGTTAAGTATATAAATTTATACTACATAAATTAAGCATGCATGAACTATGAAAAAATATATAATATTCATGTTTTACCTTGATGACGAAAATCTCTAGTAATTGTAGGACAAAATAATCTCAACGATTCACGATGAAGTATGTTTCTCCATGTTCTCCCAGCTTCATCATTTAACACTTTCCCTTTTTCATTTAAAGTGATTGTAAATGGCATACCATTGGTTGCCTCTGCTCTAACATATTCACTTGGATGTTTCAAAGGAGGTACAAGAGATGCACCAATAGATTCTATAACTGGTTCATCTACGAGAGGAGATTGATTTTGTACTTCATCAACATTGGTGCCTTCTTCTAGAACAATGGTATTACTCCTAATAAACAAGGTAGAATATATTATTATGTTGATATTATATGTAATTACAAACCTAAAATTAATAAGTAGAAAATAAATGATGATTTACCTTGGCATATCATCAACAACTATTTATGTATCTGCTAGATTATCTCTGTCAAAGATGGTTGTGTTGTATGCTATTTGAATTGCATCTCTTATGAATGGGTTGACATCATCCCTAGTCATCCACTCTTTATACAATCGTAACTTATCCATTTCAATTCTAGTATCTAATGTTCGCTCTACATTATAGCAAGGATCAACTACTACTGGTATGTATACATCATGTATAAAATTTGAATGTGAAGATGGTGTTGTAGATAAACTACTTCCATTCAAAGGTATTTCAGTGATATCTGTTCCTACAGAAGGCGTGTTTCTCATAACATCATTTACACTCTTTGTACGAATAGTACACATTGCTTGTTTTTTTGTTCTCATATTGAAGCAAGAGACCTAAATCAATGTTAACACATTTCCGAAAAGTCAGAACTAGCATTATACACTTCATTGCACTAGTATGAAAACAACAATAATCTAACTATATGAAATAGAGTAAAAGTATTATAAAACAAAAATTATGCAAATGAACTAAAATATTTACTAGAACCATTAAGCTTTCTACATATAATAAAAATAAAAATGTTTTGTGAATCAATATATGATAATACATCTAACATTTAGTAATTTTGAAATGGCATCATTTATAAGTTTATAGAAATTGTTTTCCAAGTATCTTCTTCCTAAATGAATATGAGACATTAAAATCATGAAATGCTTTTACTATATTTTTATATTTTAATTAATAAACATTTCATCATATTTAAATATGAGAATTGTTTCCTAATTTATGTACTTTTAAAATATTAATTATGAAATATGAAAAATTGTATCTTATATGCTAAAAACATATCTTAAAATGAAATTGTACAAGATTTTGAAACCAATAGATTCTCTAGATTATCTTTAGAAAACAAATTAAAAAAAAATGTTTTGCGAGTTTTGTATGTTAGAAGAACTCTCAATGAGTTTCCTAGACATATCCATGTAATAGTTTTAAATGAAAAAACAACCCTAATTCAAAACCAGTGGACATTTTTTTCAAGTAGAAATATTCATAAAATTTCTCATTAATCATCAAAATAAGTTGAATATACATTGTAAGGTCCAATCATGTCTTCTTGTCCATTAACCTCATCATTTGAGCTATCATCAGATGACATTTGCTCCAGGATAGGTTGGTCTTCATGGAAATGTTGAAAGGATCTTATTGATCTAGGATTATACTCAATAACAAATGACTTTGAGTATTCTGTAGGATGGCAGCATAAAAATATCTGCTCACACTGGTCAGGGAAAACATATGGTTCATCTATTTGCTCAAACCTAGTATGGTTGATGAGGAAAAATCCATTCTCATGCATATATGTTGTTGGATGATTTCAAACCACAATATTTCTAAACCACTTGCATTAAATAGAACCACCTTGAAAGATCTGAAGTTAAGCTCTAAGATATCTTCAACTAATCCATAGTATCGCAAGGTGTCTATTTTTAAGTTTCCATCACGAACATGTGACTGGAAATCTACTGTAAAATATGCAGCAATGCCACAGTCAAATGTTTGTCGATTTTCATCTACCTTTTGAACACAGTAATGACGACCCTTCTACCACATCCCCTTGTAATGTGTCACCTTATTCTCTTCTGGCCCCTTTAGAATGTCCAATGCATATGTAGTAACCTTTTCATCATTATCTTTGCATGCCCTTGCTACTCTATCCCTAAAATATTTTAAACTAATAGCTAGAGGCCAATCCTTTTCAAAATTTTTCATTATTATTGAGTATGACGATGAATTATGGCCACCTCGAGATACATATGAGAAACAATGTCTCTGCTCGGCGTCACGATGCCTTTGATAGTCCTCCCTCCAAACATTTGTGTGTTCATTGTTTTTTGCAACATATAGTAATAAAGCCTCCATTTCAGTAGCATCTACAATCACAAACATAAAACACATTAAATACCATCATAATAAAAAAATAGACACTTGTACCATATATGGATATAAGTTTAATCACCTTTAATTTTCCTAGTTTTTGCTCATCCTGTGAATACATGCCCTTCAACTTTTTCACTTTGTTTTGAGTCCCATAGTTGTGGCCTTTCAATATTTAATTCTTTGCACAATTCGATGAGATAAACTGTTGATTTGAACAACATGTACCCTTGAAGCATGGAACCTTCAGGACGAGCCTTTTGCTTTACAATTTTTTTCAAAACCTTTAAATAACACTCAACGGGAAACATTGTTCTTGTTTGAACTGGTCCACACATCTCTATTTCATGTAATAGATGCACAATGTAGTGTTCTGGTGCATTGAAGAAACTTGTTGGGAAATATTTTTGCATGTCACACATTAGAATGGGGACTTCTTTCTTCCACATCTTTAGGTCTTGGTTGTGTATCTCTGTTGAAGTGACCCACCTAAAATAGAAATAACTAATATAAACCCAGATTTTTGTAAATGAAGAAAATATTTTAGATGAACAACTTCCTATTGTATTGCATGATACATGAAGATACATTTTTTCTATATAGGCCATGCAATATACCTAAAAAATTTACTCAGCTTGTAGATTGTCCTCCTAATGTTGTCATCCATATTATTTGGAAGGCAGGCGGGTAATAGGTACTGCATATAGAATGTTCAAGTTGATTAATAACACATGAAATAAAAAATAAAATAAAATAAAATTAAAGGCAGATAACATATAATATAGATAACTTCAATGAATGTGCACATACCTACCCTAAGGAAATTATGCCAATCATGGGTCTTCATTCCAGTAAGTTCATTTCCTTTTGTGAATGCCTTCTTAAAATTCACTCCAAAACCTGTTGGGAATCTTATTGATTTTATGGATTTAATCATCTGCCCTTTACCCTCCTTTGTGAGACACCATGGATCATCTACAAAGTTACCATCATCATCTGGCCAAAGATGAGGCATTCTTCCTACCTCTTTGAGGTCCATCCTCACTTGTAGCTTATTTAGTTGTCTCCCATGTATTGAACTCTTCTCAAATAACATATTATATAAACAAGAAGATACATTCTTCCCTATGTGCATTGTGTCAAACATGTGAACAATAGGTAGGTATTCATAGTATGGCAACTATGAAAATATTGTCTTTCGAGTCATTCCTGGAGGAAGGGATCCTGTCACAAAGAAAAATCATAATAAATTTACCAAATCCATTGTTTTGAGATGTTATTTTATAACATTTCAACTGTGGACATGAGAATTACCATGTGTGTTTCTATATGAATGCATCCATCTCTTGGGATTCATCTTCAAAGGTGCTCTGATAAGGCACTCCTTCCCACCAAATTCATCCATATCTCGTACACGATATGGGTGATTAATCTTTAGAAACATTCTATACTCATCATATATTGTCTTTCCCAAATGTCGTGATCTTCTAGATGAGGTGTAAGGCCCACATGTTGGGCATCCATAAGTTCCCTTAGTCTGAAGGCCTTTTATTTTTATATGCAAGATCAGTAATAATTTAAGGTGTTATTATGAAATAAATAAAATCAATAAATACAACATGAGGTGATTAACACCAACTATAACTCACCACAACACATTGATAGACCTGGGGCATCATGAATTGTGAAGAGAAGCATTGCATGAAATTGAAATATCCTTGAACCAATAGGACGTGATACATCCTTCATATGCATTCCTTGCCAAAGCATCAATAACTCATCTATTAAAGGTTAGAAGTATGTGTCCATGCGTTTAGGTTGATTTGGACCTGTAAAAAAATTATTTGCATCATTAATTACTTACTATTACCATATGGACTCAATACTATGCATTTCCATAAAGTATTACCTGGTATGATCAATGTCAACATAGCATGTTCCTTTTTTGTTGACAACCATGGGGGTATGTTGTTGTTGATAGCAATTACTGGACATGTAGACCATTGTGTTGATTGATTTCCATAAGGATTCACAACATCCAATGCTAATGTTATTCTTGCATTTCTTGGTTCATCTTTGAAAATTGGCCACTTCTCCTTAATCTTACGCCATACAACTCCATCAGCTGGCATCCTCATAACAACATATGTGCTCCTTCCCCTCACATGATAATCCATGAGCTCTGACATTCCCTTACATCCAAATAACCTCTCAAATTGTGGGGCTAAAGGTATATGGTGAAGTACCTTCCGTCCTACCTTTTTTGATGATGCACTTGTATGGTACCTCTGCTCACCACATTCTAGGCACTGATCTAAGGAATCCTTTCCATCTCCATAATATAGCATGCAGTCATTGGGACATGCATCATATGACTTGGAAACATCCATGCCTAAATCCTTTGTTAATGACATGATCTCATATTTTGATTTAGGAAATTTGTTATTAATTGGAAGGTGCATGCCTGATAACAACCTATAACAATGCCATCAACAATGATAAGATAAAGTTTAGAGTGGCATTAAAGTTCTAGAAATCTTTATTGAGAATAAACTTGAAATTTCCTTTCAACAAAAAACACACTCACTATAGAAGGTCGGTGAAACTATTGTTTGTCCATCCATGGACAACTTTTAAGTTAAGAAGGGATAACACAGCTTGCAATATAGAGCATCGTGCACCTGGGTAAAGTGGTGTCCTTGCCGTATGTAGAATGTTGTTATCATGAGGTTCTCCATTAGTGTCTATATTAATTGAATTTAGAATCTCTCTTGCATTGAGTTCAATATTTATTTGTTCTTGTCCATGTGCATGGTCATCATTAGAACCATCATTTTCCATACAATCATCTTGTATACTCTCATTGTTGGGATTATGATCAACCCTTCCTTCACCAACCATATTGGGTAAACTATTGTTGCTTCCAATAGTTAAATCATTATTTTGAATTCTAGTGGGCATTTCTATATTCATTTCTTCACCACCCTCCAAAAATCCTTCCATAGGACCATCTATCTTTAAATGGTTACTCTCAACATGTCGTTTTTGACATCTTCTACCATAGCAACAATTGCATGAGCAAAAAACATCCATTTGCCACCATTCATATGTGCCATATTCAAGATTGTTCATGTCTCACATTAAAACCTAAAAAATTCAACAAAGAAGTTTACTCATATTAATCTGGTGCAATGAAAAATATAAATATGTAGTCTCAAAGGGTTTCAAGTAAAGAAAATAGTGCAATAAATAACAAAAACTAAAATTACCTACAAAAAATCAGACTATATAGAACCTTAAATATTAAATGAAATTTGTAAGAAATCTAGAATATTCAATCATCAAAAACTGTATCCTCCCTCCTAAGATAAGTCTAAGAGTTTTGTATTGATTCCTTGGGAGGGAAGTTGCTACTGTCGAGAGAAAAGGGAGTTCGTTGCTGTCCAATCTAGTGGAGATTGCCATTGAAAAGGAATACTTCCAGCTTTTGACTTTGAGCTCGCACTACAAAAGGGGTGGAGCTTGCAAAGAAACAAAGGCATATTTGAAGATCCCTTCTAAGAAATCATTGCTTGTAGGTGATTGGGCTCTGTTGGAATTCGAATTCGCAACTAGGGGATGTAGCCAGAGGAACGCTCCCACCAATTTTGCAAAACAATTTGATTTTTAAAGTTTACAAAGTATATATACTATGCATTTTTAAAGGGATATTGTCCTTAAGGAGTTTTGAACATCACCGTTGCAGAAGTAGTTTCAAGTAACCAGTCATAATATTTTATATAGAATTAGTAACAAGCAAGGTAATGTATATTTAACTGTCATCATTTGAGTGTATGCCATATTTGGCACTCTAATAGTGGCATATGCTATGCTAGTATAATCTGGGCGTGATTATGTTGTTTGCCTCAAATATTTCTTTTGCAGCTGTTGTATCCATTTCCTGCACCACTTGCACTGCCTTTGGCATGATTATCATTGCCTTTTCCATGAGATATATGCATGTGCCCTTTTCCATGAGGAGATATATGCATGTGCGAACGCTCCTTCAACTTCTTGTATAAACGACCACTGCCAAACTTTATTCGTAAACAGCTTTCCATTGTTTAGTTTAACATGCTTTTTACTTGGCTTGTTGATTTCTACCTTTGCAAAGCATTGTTGTAATTTGCAACAAGGTCAAGTTGATTTCTACCTTTGCAAAGTATTGTTGTAATCTGCAAAAAGGTCAAGAACAGCTGCATCAATCTTGTTTGATCGAAATTCCTCGTTGTTTCTTTTGGTTTGGAGACTCTTTCTTCTATATCGACTAACCACATCCATAGATTGACCAAATGATCCCAGCTTTGCTGGATTCAAAAAGCAGTCACTTCAATCCCACACGAGACTCCTTTAGCTATATTAACACACATTATCAAATAATATTTTCACAAAAGGAACTGGGGAGCATTTCATTCTAGAGAGGCATTCCATCACTCTCTCATCCAGCAGCTCGCATCTCTTGGTCGAAAAAACAAAAGCCAGGAGAAGATGAGTTTAATTATTTGACTGCAACATTTTCATCAATGTGCAGTGTACTTGTGAGAAAAAAAGGAAGACCGTGGCTCTATCTATATTTGCTGGGGAAGACCGCGCACCAGACCTTTCATTACAATACTTTAGGGAATATAACTAATACAAGGGTCCAGCAGCATAGTGTATAGTAAATGCCTCAAAGCTGTACCTCAAGCGAGAGCGATAATAAATAGTTATATTCTATTTCTGTGAAGAACTAGATCCTAAATGCTAAAGTAAAAGCTCTCGAAACTGAAAGAGAAAGGTTATAAGGCATATAAAATACCAAAATAGCTTGGCCAAAAGATGGGGACACTAATAGCAGAGGACAAATTCCTAGACCGACGCTACTCAGTTATGGCATGGAAATCCAACCTCTTTATACCCTGGGCACCGTAAATTGCTATTTTCTTAATGGGGACGGCTTTATAAGGTCACGGTTGATTAATAAATGGAACCTCTATATATCATAAGATAGCCCCAAAGAAAGGTGGATGCTGAGTGATGTCAAGTGGTATTGGAATACCCCAGGGTTGAAGGCTTCACCAATGACAAGTGGGGATTGGGTCTTCCTTAAGCTAGCCGATCCCTCATAAACATTGCAAGCACCCACTGAGTCATACATAAAAGCATCCAGCTTCATGATAAAGACGTCAAAATTCAGAGTAATGCGTCTTCTAGGATCAGGGAGGAAAGATGTTGCTCTATCACGATTTCATAACCCATGGATACATGCTTGAGTCACACTTTATGATAGGAGAAACAGAGTAAATCTGGGACTCACGATTTGAAATTTCAAACAATAACTCTACAGCGCTGAGATGAAATGTATCAAGGTTTGACCTTGTAAACATTTTAATAAAATATTGTATTCCAATATCTGTAATGGAGGCAGCATACTATAAATACTTCCATGAAGGATGATTTTTTCTCAATCCTTTTAAAAAAGAATCATGTGAACTAAACAATGGAAAGTTTGGAAGTTTTCTACGTAGTATATGGTTATATTTAAAGAAATTGTGTACATATGGGCAATATTTGCTGTCATGATAATTGGTAAGAAACACTCACACACTACTCCATTTTTTTTAGAATCTATTTTGCTAACATGCTTGGCTTTGGCATTGTATTTCTTTTGCTAAGGTGTTGTGCTATTCTGAGTACATATTTATGTTGATAAAGTCATCTGAGAGTGCATTTGGTGAATATAGTAATATCACTTCACCGCTTATTTAATGAATACAAGCCCAATCTGCTGCTGAATATAAACCAATTACACCAAAAAAATATAACTTGTTAACTGTAATTCAATTTTGATAATGTATTCAATATTGGCAAGTGGCGACTATTTATAACAGAGCAATGGGCCTTCATGGGATGTGCATTTAGGAAGAATGGATAGACAAAGCTCACATGCATCTGACGTAGTAAACTTTCCATCCATCAGAGACACTATCAATGCCCTTAAACAAAAGTTCTCTGCTTGGGATCTCTCTATGGGGACTCAGGGAGTAGTAACCTTGTTTCTCTTTCATGTGAATTAATTATTAAATCATATTCATCAATTATTTCATGGAAACTTCATTTTCTTAATCTCCAGTCTTATATATTCATCGAACTTCCTAAACTAGTAATTTCATTGTCAAAAACACAATTGGGCAAAGCGACTGTCAATTCTTTAGCGACCGATTATACAAGTACAATTCCATAGGGAACTTGTGTTGAATCTATCTAGAAAATCAAGCACAATCATTATAGTGGAATTTGAATAAGGAGTAGCCAGTATGACAGACTTTATTAAATTAAGAACAAAGGAAGTGGAAGAAGGGTATGAAACCAATATTACCTGTTGTTTCTGTCTATTGGCGAAAGTCCATATGCTGCAATGCAGTCCACTTTGGTGCAAATATGGAAATTGCAAGTCAGCAACGACATTAGTCCACAATTAAATTGAGAAGGAATGAGCAGAGCAACGCTTAATGTTACCACTGACTAGCAAATTCACCAAGCACTAGGTGCAGACCGTCGGTGGTGCCTACAGCCATAGGTTGCAAGCGGCTGCAGTTCCCCTGCAAGCATTCACTAAACATTTAGTGAATTTATCGTAACACCAACCTGACAACCACTAACTAGCTCCAGATTGATTCCTAACCCCTACGCAGCAAGTTCCTACTACCTAGTCCCCACTCAGAGTACCTACTCCCTACTGCTCTACCCCATTAATAACTATTATTGACGTTTTCATAAATATTTTGAACATCAAAAATACAGTTTACACAAATAGCCACCCGTCTTAGAAAACGTTTTTAAAATATTTTTCCCAGTATTTGAGGGGCAAAATGCTCGAAGACGGACATACGCCCTCAAATTCCAAACCTAGAGAGGGAGATGTTGTTGGGCGACAGCCTGGAAAAACCATCCAATCGGTGCTTCAAATTAATTTTGCTTGGCGTTGTTTGCAAGTGGTCACAAACACTTATCATTGGAAACTTTTGAACCCTTGTACTAATTGACAGCCTTTCTCCTAAAGCAACTGGTTTTGGAGATTTGAGCGTAGGGACTCTATGATTACAATTATTTTTCCTTGCAGAGTTCCTATAGGTGTTAGCAGAGGATCTAATGATTTTATTGAACAGAGCGAAGATCCTCACTCGGACATGCACTCAAACTGGCCAGGAGCATTACCTCATTCAATTGTGTCTCAACTTCGTTCCGGATTCCCCTGGCAAATACCTGCTTCTCAATTTGCTCCATCCAACACTAACATCTCAGCAAGCGAAAAACCAGGTAACATCTGGTCACATCTAACTGAGTTTTGCATTAAATTCGTTAATATTCAACTTCACCGCTAAATCTCTGAGAGCATGATAGGGTAGGGAATTCGCTCTCCATTTTGCATACCGAGCATGGACTCAAATTTTGCTCGGTATCAATAGCTATATGAATACGATTGATTATCTGCACAAATTGTTGCCCTAAACGCCATATCGAAGGGGACAAACATGACTGGGGTTTCAAATAATCAGAAACCTTCGGGGTTGAATTTTGAAAATCCCTTGTCCGTCAAATTCAACAAGATATTATTAGGCAGATATTATATTTAGGCAGGGAATCGTTTACCAATTAGATAATCGACATGAGAAACTATAAAGGAATCTAACATCCATATGAACAAGCCCTGGCAAAAATACAAATTAACTGGAATATCATGGACTACGAATTCATAGAGCTTTTTCTTTCCCAATTCTGTGTCCAAGAGCATCAAGCTTTCTTTTAAAACCCATTTTTTCCTTTTAAAACCCATTTTTACCTTTTGGCTATTTCCCTCCCCATTTTCACTATTCGTTAATATTCGAACCCATTTTTTCTTTCTGCTTTTTCCCTCTCCATTTTTAGTATTCGTTAATATTCAACTTCACTGCTAAATCTCTCATGAATTCGCAAAATATCTGGTGACATTTCTCTCGATTTTACAAAATATATAAAATTGTAAAATTCTTCATCAAGCGGTTATCTACATGTACGTACAAGGAAACAAAATTTTCATTTCTTAATTTGCCTAAACTTCACTGTATTCGTCCTAGTCGTTGTTTTTCTGTGCACCGAGTGAATGAGTGAAAGCAATTGGGTTTGTTAATAAGCTGAAAGTCCTAATTTAAAGAAAAGATTATCTCTAAATGAGCCGTCTTTTTCAAAAACACATACATTGTATACTGAAGAATATATCACTGAGCCAATGAAAAAACGATGAGTTTTTTATGCCGATAAACAGGAGTATTGGATTTTATGCAATTAGTTTAATATACAGGTAAGAAATTAACATACCTGTGATCACCAAAGTTGCCCAGATCAATTGAGAAAGCACCGAACAGACTAGCAAGCTGCACCGACCAGTTAAGAAAGCGCAGAACAGACTAAGACTAGTTGAGAAAGCACAAAACGGACCAGGCCGGTTGAGAAAGCACAGAACAGACCACCAAAGCAAGCTGCATGCATGCAAATTGGGAAAAATGGAGTAACCAACCCCAACAAGCAAGCATCCAGGATTAAGTAAACTGGGTAAAATGGAGTAACTAGCAATTAACAAGCCATCCAAGAGTAAATTGGGGGAAAATGCATAGCCCGCATGCAAGAGTAAATTGGGGAAAATGTATAGCTTTGGAGGGAAAGGAAAATGCATTGCTTTGGAGGGAAATTTTTAGATTCACCCGCGACCTGAGTGACTATCCATTCGGCTGTCCATCACGCCAACATCTTAAATGCGGTTCAATTTTTTATGAGACACCTGCTACCTACGTGACTGGCTGTTCATTCGGTTTTCCATCACGCCAACTCAATGCAGTTTATTGATTTATTGATAATAATAATGGTTGTTGAGATTTGCATATCACTTAGCATTTTGACTCTTAATTGAAATAGATTTGTGTTCATCCAACACAAATATCCATGGTTTTTTTTCAACGGAAGTTATATTAAATTTAACATGTATTTTATATGCAGGGCTATAGAAATAGAATTATAATGGTAATTGCAATGGTTATAATTCTTCGAATTTTATTTTTAATTTTATTTTTAATATAATTTTTAATTTTATTTTTACCTAATTTTTAATATTATTTTTATGTAATTTTTAATTTTTAATATTATTTTCAATGTAATTTTTCTAATAATAAATATTTTTTTAAAATAATGAAAAAATTAAAATTATTATATCATTTCTAAAATTAATATGAATTTTTTAGTTTTATACTTTCAAAATTAAATTTTAATTAACTTTTATATAAAATTTATGTTTTTTAAAATTTTATACTATTAAAATTAAATTTTAACTAATTTATATATATAATTTGAGCCATAACTTGTAACTTTGTCTTTAAAAAATTATATATAATTGAATGGAAGTATTATATCATTTCTAAAATTAATCTATTTTTTAAATTTTGTAATAACAAGTTAAAAGTTAAATAACTTTTATAAGGTTAAAATATGAAGGTAAAAGTTGAGCTTGTACTTTTTTGGTGTAAAAAAAATTCTTAAATATAATTGTTTGAAAATAATAATATAGAGAGAGAGAGAAAATTTGAGAACTATTATCTAATATTTGAAAGATCATGTAATAAAATTTAAAAAAAAAAACATAAAATATTAAAGTCAAAAATTTGTTGGATCTACTTCTCATAAATGAATAATTTTTCACCCTTTTCACAATTTAATTTTTAAAGTTGTTACACACATAAGTGGATCACACTAAAGTTATGGCCATAATTTCGGGTGGTAAGAGACTAAGTGAAAAAAGAAAATGAATAAAAAGAAAAAAGCATATCATTACATTCCCCCACATAGGTGGATCACACTAAAGTTATGGCCATAATTTGGGGTGGTAAGAGATAAAGTGAAAAAAGAAAATGAATAAAAAGAAAAAGCATATATCATTTTGTTGTATAAGTTTGGTTTCCATCTCAAAGTTGTTGCACTTTAATAGAGAGTTTCTCGACTAAAATATTTTCAAGCTTATTTATTTTTTGGTGTTTTTGGACCCTCTATGCTAAGTGTTTTTCTTTATGGATGACCATACTATCAAGTGTTGAGTGTATTGCCTATTCCCTAGGTATTGTAAAAGGGCCATACACATTCTATGGGAGAAACATTTTCACATTAAGGCCCAAGTTTCCCACTCCAACCATGTCAAGGTACTCAAGATCAATACCCATAGCTCAACAAGTGCTAATGGAATCCATATCACCACTCAAATGCAATTGAATCCATCAAGAGGTCATTTATGGTATTTAAGGTCATTGTTCTTGGACATAGATGACTAGAGCCTTCATTTATGGAATGAGGCTTTGGTTTCCTAGGGGGGGTTTGTTGGTGGATGAAACCTTCTTAGCCCTAGATGGCTATAAGATTCCTTTAGATTTGAAGTTCATGTCTCCTCCATTGACCATGTACAAAGCCCCAAGAACACAAGAACTAGAAACATAGCACTATAGACACCCATGCGAAGTAATGTGTAATGCTTTGAGGCATTTCCCATGGATTTGGATGCCTATATGGTTTCTTTCGGGCCAAAAACATGGTCTTCTTCCATGGAACATAATTTCTAAGGGTTTTATACATGTACATACTACTTAACACCACCTAACGGTAAAAACATCCTCAATCATAGGCCAATTATTCAATTTGGAGGTTGTGTATGGTTGGTGGAGGCAAACTTCTTACCCCTAGATGGATACAAGCTTCCTTTAAGGGCAAAGGTTCAGGTGTCCTCCACTAACCATGTCGAAGGCCCTAAGGCCACAAGATAGATACATAGAACAATGGGTCTCGTTATCAAAATACTTTACTCACAAGCAAGCAAAGGTGGTCTTGATCGACATACCCCAATTGGTGCTAAACCCTATCTAGAGAAACAACTGGGTTAGGGATGCTTAGGTACCAACGATATTGGACAGATTTCTCATTTTTATTCTATTTGGATACTTTATGAAGTAATTAATGGTGATTTGAGGCATTTTTCGTGGCTATCGATGTCTTAATGGTCTCAAGGCCCTAGGATAGGTACATAATGCTCAAAACCACCTAATGGAACATATATCATCAATCATAGGCCAATGATGCCCTTACGAGCCCATGTGTTATTGGTAGAGGCATTCTCAGCCTTGGATGGCTAGAATATTCCTTTAGGGACCGAGGTTTAGGTCTCCTCCATTGACCATGTCCAAGTCCCCAAGGCTACAAGACCTAGATATATATCACCATTGATACTGATGTTGATTCATTTGTTGTTCTTTGAGGCATTATTCATGGATCTAGATGCCTCAATGGTTTGTCTATTCCCAAAGGAATGATCTTATTCCCTAAAATATATTTCCCAAGACCCCAGGACACCTACATAATTCTAGAAAAAACCTAATGGAACCCACATTCTCAATCATATGCTAATGGTACCCTCAGTAGGACATGTCCAGTTGATAGAGGAAACCTACTTAACCCTATATGGATAGAATATTCTTTTAGGGTTGGAGGTTCAAGTATCCTCCATTAAGCATGTCCAAGGACCCAAGGTCATAACATCTAGTTACATAGTGCCATAGATATCTCTACAAATCCATGCATGGTGCTTCAAGGTAGTGTTCATGGCTCTAGATTCCTCAATTATTTCTTTAGGGCCAAAGGCATGGTATTATACCCTAAAACACCATTCCCAAGGCAATAAGACACCTACATATTTCTCAAAATCACCTAATGTAACCGAGATCCTCAACCATGGCCAATGATACACTCAGGATGCCATTTGTGGTTAGTGGAGGAAACCTCCTTAGCCCTAGATGTCTAGAAGATTCCCTTAGGGCCTAAGGTTCAAGTGTCCTCCGCTGACCATGTCAAAGGTACCAAGGTAAGAAACCTACATACATAATGCCATGTATATCCCTACAAAGTCATGCATGATGCCTTGAGACATTGTTCATGACTCTGAATGCCTCAACAATTTATTGAGGGCCAAACACATAGTGTTTTCCCATAAAATATAATCCCAAACATCCCAAGACACATATACACTACTCAACACGACCTAATGGCACTGGCATCATCAATCATAAGCCAATGATACCCTCAAGAGGCCATGTGTTGATTGTGGAGGAAACATTCTTAGCCATGGATGGATAGAAGATTCCTTTAGTGCTTGAGGTTTAGGTCTTCTCACTTAACCATGTCCAACAACCCAATTCCCCAAGCATTGATACATAGTTCCATGGATAACCTTCAGAGTTATGTGTTTTTCTTCATGGCATTATTTAATGGGTTTGGATAGGGTTAAAGGCATGGATTCTTCAATGGAATATCATTGTCAATGCATTGAGACATGTAAATATTGCCCAAAACCACCTAATAGCATTGGCATATCCAATCATAGGATAATGGTACCCTTAGGATTCCATTTGTGGTTGGTGGAGGAAACCTTCTTAGCCACGTATATCTAGAAGCTCCCTTTAGGTCACTAAGTTCATTTCTTCTCCACTCCCCATATTGAAGCTCCCAAGGCCACAAGAACTAGATACATAGTACCTTGGATACCCCTTTGAAGTCATCCATGGCATTGTTCATGGCTCTAGATTCCTAAATACTTTCTTTAGGGATAAATGCATGGTATTTTTCCGTACAACACCATTCTGAAGGGCCTAAGACACATACATACTACTCAAAACCACCCAGTGGCATAGACGTCTTTATCCCTAGAACGTCATTCTCCAGGCCTTCAGACATGTACACATTTCTCAAAACCACCTAATGGCACCACCATACTTAGTCATAGAACAATGAGAACCTTAGGAGGCCATGTGGGGTTGGTGCATGAAATTTATTTAGGGACCAAGGTTCAAGTCTCTTCCATTGACAATGTCAAATTGACAAAGACCCAAAGACCTAGATACAAAGCACCATGAATATTGTTGCAAAGTTATGCATGGTGCTTTGAGGCATTCTTCATGACTCTAGATGCCTCAATGGTTTTTTTAGGGAAAATTTCAAGGTATTGCTTCCTAGAGCATCATTTCCAAGGCCCTAATACATGTAAATATTTCCCAAAACCATTTAAAGTCACTAATATCCTCAATCGTAGGCCAGTGATACCCTCAAGAGGACATGTGTGGTTAGTGGAGGCAATCTTCTTACCATTCAATGTCTATAATATTATTTTTGCTCCAAAGGTTTAAGTCTCTTCCCATGACCATCTCTAATGCCCCAAGACCCCAAGACACAGATACTGAGTGACATGAATATCTCTATGAGGTCATGCATGGTGCTTAGAGGCACTTTTCATGGATATGGATGACTTAATTGTTTCTTTAGGACCAAAGGCATGGTATTCTTCCATATAACATCATTCCCAAGGCATTGAGACACATAGATACTACTAAAAAATACCTGATGGTATTGACATTACCAATAATAGGAAATCATTACCCTTAGGAGTCCATGTGTGGTCACTTAAGGCTACTGTCTCAGACCTATATGTATAAAAGATTCCTTTAGGGATTGAGGTTAAATTCTATTCCCTTGACCATGTCCATGGCCCTATGTCCCCAAGACGTGGAGACATAGAAGCATGGATACCCCTGTGAAGTCATGTATGGTGCTTTGAGACATTTTTCATCGCTTTGGATGTTTTAAAGGTTTCTTTAAATCTAAATGCATGCTCTTGTTCTAGATAATGTCATTCCCAAGGCCTTGGAACCCTCAATCATAGGTCAATGATACCCTTAGGAGGTTATCTATGGTTGGTGGAGGGAACCTTCTTATCCATCGATGGCTAGAAGCTTCCTTTAGGGTCCAAGGTTTAGGTATCCTCCACTAACAATATTGAAGTCCCTAAGGCCCCAAGACATAGATACATAGTACCATAGATACCCCTATGAAGTCATGCATGGTGCTTGGATTCATTGTCCATGGATTTTGATGCCTCAATGAGTTTGTTAGGTTCAAAGGCATCGCATTCTTATCTAAAACATCATTCCAAATTCCCTAAGGCATGCACATATTGATCAAACCCATTTATTGGCACCAACATCCTCAATCACAGGCTAATGTTGTTCTCAAAAGGCCCTGTGTATTTGGTGGAGGAAACATTCTTAGCTTTGGATGCCTAGAATATTCCTTTAGGTCCTATGATTTAGATCTCCTGCATTGACCATGTCCAAGGAACTAATGTCACAGTCCCTTCATACATAGCACAGTGGATACCCATATGAAGTCATGCATGGTGCTTCGAGGCATTGCTCATGGATATGTATGCCTCGATGTATTGTTTAGTGCCAAAGACATGGTATTCCTCCCTAGAATATCATTCCCAATGTAATAGGACACCTACATAAGGATATTTCTTTCTTTGTATCAATCCATTCGAGGCCTTGAGATCCATCCCACTATGCAAAAACCCTTGATTGTGCCCATATCCAACTTTTATCGCAAATATCCACTTTAAAGGGTTTAATTTACGGTTCATGGACTTAATAATCGATCATTATGTCAATAATCTTATGTTAGGGCATAATTCCACCAATGTATTCCCCAACCCTAGTCCAAGACCAATCCTTAGTGCAAAAAACTACATATTGCCACCCATATCCCACTTTAAGGATAACGATCTCTTACACAGTTCATGTTCTCCTATGTGACATTTTGAGTCATTGCTCTTAGCTCAAGCTTCCTAAAACCTTGCTTTAGATCCTAAGTATTGTGATTCCTCCCACAACTATGTCCAAGGTTCTAAGACACATATCTAGTGTCACAATTTTTATCTATACTCAAACTCCAATGGTAACATTGGGAGTTCACATGAGTGTGTTTCAAAGCCTCCCTTAGGGTTTAAGACCCATGTTTTCTCCTATGACATTATAGAAAACCATGAGATCCATATATACTAGGAAAAACCTCATAATGGCTTGATGTCCTCACTTAGGGGTAAATAATACCCCTATGAGGCCATGTATAGTGGTTCGAGGTGTTTCTTTTGGTCTTGGATGCCAAAAATATATTATTATGGTTTAAGGGTTGGGTTTCCCTGCTCAAACATGACAAGGGACTTGAAACCCATATATAGTGCTTAAAACCCCTTAGTGACATTTATACCCCCAATATTAGGCCAAGGATACCCTCCATAGGTCTTATGTGGTGTTTTAAGGTATACTTGTTAATATAATATTCTCAGATACGGTGGTCCATTGGTGGGGATAGATGGATTTCATTCCATCCACCTGGGTTCAATTCCGTTGAGACATCTTCTGGCTTGGATGACCGATTAACGGTTTGCTCGACCTACCATCCACGATATGTGGGGAATTTTGTTGGGATTTCCCGTGCGTGTTATCTTCCCTTGATTCCTTCGGAATAACAGGAAGGTGGTATTTTCCACGTGAAAAAAAATATTCCCAGAGGTTTCCCCTAATGTCAAAGGCCTAGGTTTTCTCTTGTAATCATGCATATTCCCCGAAGACATATACCTAGTTCTACTTCCTCTAATTCTCCCCTATATCCCTATTATAAGGCCATGGATCTTCTCAAAAAGTAATTTGTGTTGGTTTAACACATCATTATTATCGCTACATGCCTAGAAGCTTCATTTATCCCAAGGACTAGGTTTCTTGTATTAACTAGGTCAAGGGAAAGTAGACCTATCATTATTGGTCAAAACCTTATAATGGCATCAATTCCCACACATAGAGGCAAAGAATACTCTTACAAACACATGTGTGATGATTATCCTTCTTGGTCCTAGATTCCTAAAACCTTTTTTTAGGGCCCAAGGTAATGGTTTCCCCCCTCAATCATGTCTAGGAGAAATTTAATAAGATCAATAAAAGTGTAATAATCAAATTTCAATTCAAATAACTTTTATTACTATTTTATAACATAATAAATTAAAAATGTTAAACTTTAATTCTGTGTCAATATTAAAAACAATATGAATTTATTTGCTTAAAAATAATATTAGAAAGATATGATTGAATGGAGTTATTTACAAAATAATTATTTATGAACTTGTTCTTCTTGTGGTGCAAAGTCTCATAAATGAATCATGTGAATTTATTTGTTTAAATAACATACACATAAATAATTGAATTTTTTGTGATTGCGATGCAAACCCTCATATATTAGTCTTGAGCATTTATTTAAATGAAAAAAAAATTAAGATATTTGCATTTATTTGAATGAAAAAAATGAATTAAGTTATTTACAAAATAATTATTTCTCAAGTTGTTGTGTTTATGGTGTGAATTAACATAATTAAATCATATTTGTACATGTCCATGCAACAAATAATCACTTAACACCACTATATGGCACTTGCCAACATGGTATTTCTCTAGCCTTATGATTCCTTTAGCCTAAGGTCATTCTTGCTGCTAAAAACCTAAAAATTATACTATCCATCAAGAAATTTAATAAGATTAAAAAAGATTCTCAATTGAATTTAATCAAATTTCAACTAATAATTTGTATTACTAGTTTATAATAATAATAAATTGAAAATTGATGTTTTTATTATTTTCCATTATTTGTTTAAATAGTATTAAAAAAAATTAATCCTGATCATTTATTGGAAGGAATAAACATAAGATAAATAATTTAGATGAGATATTTACAAAATAATTATTTGTGAAGTTGTAGTGTTTATGGTGCAAATCCTCATAATTAAATCCTACGTGTACATGCCCATGTGGAAAATAATAACTTAGCAATACTTCATGGTACTTGCCAACAAGGCATTTCTATTAACATAAAAAAGAAAAGTTCAATTTCCAATAATATTAATAAACAATATTAACACCATATTAACACCACAACTTATAAGTGGTGTTAATACCACCACATTAACACCACAAAATATAAGTGATGCTAATACCACCGCATTAACACCACAAAACTATAAGTGATGTTACTACCCACTTTAGCACCACAAAACATAAGTGGTGCTAACTTGTGGTGCTAAAAGAGGGATTTTCTTGTTGTGTTTGTTGAGGGTTGAGTTGGGATCGAATGCAAGCAGATGCTACAGACTCAGCCGAAGCAGAAAAGAGGAGACGTATACGAAGCTCTAAATCATTTGGGTCTTCGGTTGTGTTTTACTGATCCACTAAGCCTGAGGTAAGAGGGGAAGTGGCGTTACCAGCGGGTAAGCACCATGCTAGCACCTCTATCTCTGCAAATCCTTATATGAATAGCCAACCATGGTGCTGGAATGAATTTCTAAATGTTGTGATTAATAAAATCCTGAATCTAAGAATGATCTGTACAATGGTTGACAAAGTTCGATCTCTGCACTTCATTGATTTTAATATATGTTTCATGCAGTATTTTCCTAGACACTGTGTTTGTGAAATTTGCACAGCAACCCTGGAAAGGATAGCTCACTCCTGAGTTGATCCCTGATCATTTCCCTGTTGAGGATCACCGTAATTTCATACTGTCGAGAGAGCTCTAGATCCTGTAATTTGTGTTTATAACTATGCTCCCACGAATGTCCCCAGCAGGATCACTATATATTTTTGCATTTCCACCATTGTTCCTGTAGGTTATCTCAGCAAATCATTTTTTTTAGGATACCATGCATCACGGATTCGTGAATGCATTTATCCCCGCCACGTTTTAATGAGGAGTTTTCCTTTTCGGTTGCGGGCATGAGTCTCAAGGGAAAATTCTAGTCGATGACAATGGCGTTAATCAGCTCAGTGGTCTATTTGATAGCCGAGCCATTGCATTACTGCTTAAGGTTGCGACTTCATTTGAATATTATCTTTCGTTTTCTTTGGGCATGCAAAGGAGGAAGAAGAATATTTTTTTTTCTTTATTCTTTTTGTTGTATTACATTTTATATCTTTGTTTTATTTCATTTTAATATCTATGCGTTATTACATTTTACATCAACGTGAGTTTGGGGAGGGACAACTCATTGATAGGTTACAAATAGAACAATGCAACAATTTGGTTGTAGATGTAACCAGATTTATTTTTGAATAATAAAAGAATTGACCCTCCTTTGTGGACTAGTGCACTCTAGGAATGGATACCTAATTAGGGTAGCTAAACCGGAAGAATACTTTAATTATCGATGAGGGAGAGTACAAACTTAAGAAGTGCTAAGCACTATATGTGCTCTATAGGATAGTCTTAGTCGTTTAGGGTGTTGGGATGTATCTTAAAGGTTTCTCAAAAGGAAATGGGAGTGATCTGTTCTTAAACCAAGAATGAAAGGATATAAAAAAATTGTAAACTTATGGACTAGATATGTTGAAACTAAGAGATCTTTTATGCTAAGAATTTAAATGCTAGAAAACTTTAAATCTAATCTAAGAAATAAAATGTTGAAAGCGTGGGAAACTTGATCTAGAAATAAGATGCTGAAAGCTAGAAATTTAAGCTAGGAATTCAATACTGAAAATTAATCAAAGTTTATCTTATTCGAATCCAATAATGAAAGTAATAATCATCTACTCTATTCAAATCCAAAGAACTTAAAACCATTAAATCCTATATAACTGAATTCAGATAAAGGAAATATGCATGGAATCGTAGATCTAAATCATTGTCAATAATTAATATAACACGCTCGAAAACAGAGGTAAATACGCCTGCACAGAATGCGTGTACAGGAATACAGAAAGCACATTGCAGAACTACAGAATCAATATTGACAAACTACAAAGAAAAAGTGTTGAACTGAAATGATCACTTAACTAAAATAAAACTATGTCATTCAAACCATTGTCAAGTACTTCATATACGATGATGATTAAATAAATTAACAGGACACATGAGAAATACCTGAAGTAAAAATGAAACTCCTGACCTACGTTTTGGAGGGGCCCTCTCCAACCCGTGTTCCAGGAGTGGGAAAGACTTATAAGTGCAAAGCTTGAAATAACATCACTTCTTCCATTAAAATCTTAACCTCATGTTCAGAAAAATTCTTAAAACAGAATTGTCTCGAATAACATATGCTGAAGATAAGTTCTACAAAAATGCCAACAGGAACCTCTTGCTACTCAAGAGATCCATATATATATATCTATTTTGAAACATAACCTAACTCTATGCTTTAGATGTCGATCCTACTGATCAGGAGTTTTCTTCTACAAATCAGGAAAAAGGGCGCTGAGCCACTTAAGGTCTTTCAATCCTCGAGTTGGAATTGCCTGTCATCTCTTAGATTACCTGCACCAGCTCATACACACTTATTTCCATATAATTATCTCATAGAAAACGCTTTTAAGCATAAAAGAATAATATCTAAACTACTCTATTAAATCATATAAAAAAATGTATTATTCCCCACAAATAGAGGTATTTCCCTTATCCATTATTGTGCTTGTGTGGCATAAAAAGGCTATAGAGTACTTAATATGGAACTCATCATCTCCCCCAGACTGAAGGAGTTACCCATCCCTGGGTTACATATCATGTTCTTGAACAGCTTCTCTAATGTCCTAGGCAACGACCCTAGGGATCTCTGCCTGCCTATGATACCCCAAGGTCTGGTCATCTTTGGTCCATGCTATTTTCTCCTTTTCTTCATCGACCTGTTGATCCGGATTTGTGTGAGAACAAAACAAAAGATAGCATATGCAGAATCATATACAGAGATATATATTCACATGCACAGATATATGGCAAGAAATGCAACGATATAGTAAACACATATTCTATTAAATATTGGAAATAGAACATTCTGTAAATACAACAGCTAGAATGGTAGTAGCTATCTCTAAGAAGAGATGTGGCCGTTGTGCTCATTCATGCCAAGATGATTACAAAGAGAGGCCAAAAGGGCCTATTTATCATAGGCATGAGGGGAAGAATCCCAAACATCCAAAAACCTAACCCTAAAAGATGAACCGTCAAAAAGTTTCGGCCCCAAGGTGGTTAGTTGAACAGTCAACTTTCCGGGGTAATAACTTTTGCATACGATCTCCGTTTCGGGTGCTCGGTAGCCCGTTGGAAAGATCTATCCGAGGGATACACTTGAAATCCTAAAATGAGGAGTCTTCTTCAAGCTGTGATTTCCCAAAAAACGTCGTTTAGGGCCTCAAAACGGCCCCGAAAGTTTGGGACTCAAAAAACTGTAGAAAAATCACTAGAAAATTGGCAAAATGGGAAACTATTTTGGGCCAGTGGAATAGGTGGGTGGCCACCGATATCCATCTGGATCAATCCTCCCCCCTTAGGAAGCAATGGTCTCCATTGCGTCAAATCCCTTATCATATGTCGAACTGTGTGTTGAGTTGAGCTCCTGGTGCGGCGTTTGCTGAAGTGAAAAGGTTGCCTTTCTTTGAAATCTTCAGAGGGTTGTAATTGTTGTTGTTGGATGCGCTGGAGCTGTTCAAAAGTTTTGGTTGTTGTGGTATCCTTGGTCTGCACTGGTGTGGATGGTTCATTTTTAGAGGAGCGCCTTGAATGCGTGGTCTTACACTGTAGAGGTACTCGAATAGGCGATGTTACACCAGATTTCTATTTTTCTTGTTTCTACTGAGTAGAGGGATACTGGGTAGAGGTTGTGGGTGTCTCTGTGATTTTATGTTCTCCTTTAGTGGAAATTGAGAATAGGGAAAATTTCCCAGTGTGGGAGATTATCTTCTTGCCTTGTTGGTTCGGGTTAGGTGGAACTATCTTTGGTATCCGATAGAGTTGTCCTCCCAGACTGACAATGACACTACAAGGTCATGATTCATATATAGCATGACGTTCCACATATATGGCTATCCTAAAAGAACATCGCATACTTCAAGGGGGACCACATCACACAATACCTCATCTTTGAAGGGCTTGATGTCATATGGTAGGCGACATTGATGACTGATGTGAATCCCTCGTCCTTGGCTCAAACAACTAATGGTGTATGGTTGCGGGTGTGGTGTTATTGGTAGCTCCAATTTCTTGATGACTTCTGTTGAGATCAGGTTCTTTTGGCTGCCGCTGTCCATAACAAAGTGTAGGGGAATTCCCTTCACCCACATCTGTGAGTGGAAAAGGCGCTCCTCTGCCTCCGACTCTTTAGGTTCCTCTAGTTGAATCTGTGTGGTGGCAACGACGGAACTGGGTTCTGCATCAATGATCTGCTTCCCTTTTTGTGTAGCTGTGAAATTAGGTTCTGATTCAAAATCGGAATTGGGATCTAATTCTAAAGCTTTGATCTCAACCACCAATGACTATTTTGAGCGACATTCATCAGTGTTGTTCCAGGGGCTTTTGTGGAACTCGCACCACTTCCCGGTGCCCTTCTGTGTCTTTTCATTACCCTTCTTCGCTTGTGGTTGGGACTGGTTGTCCTTTCACTGCCCCATGTTTTGCGAGCTAGAGTTTCCCTTACCCTGCTTCTGCGCAGGTCCGAAGTCACGCTTGTTCTTTTGCTGAAATTTCTGCTCAATTTTGACAGCATATCGATAGGTGGATCCGAGTGAATATATTTCCAGGAAATCCATCTCTGTTCGTATGTACCAGTGTAGGACACTGCGATATTTCAGCACTAGGTGCCGCTTGGAGTCCTTGATACTTAGCTTTTTGTGCAAGGTATGAAATTTGTTGGTGTACTCTGACACCGTTTGGTCCCTCTCTTGGTGCAGAATGGTCCATTTTGTGTACTGGTCATCATAGTTTCCAACAAGGTAATATTGTTCCTTGACGGCATCTATAAAAGAGGCCCAAGTGGGATTGGAATATTCAAACAATCCAGACTCGTCTAATGAGTTTTGCTCACAATAATTTTCCCACCAGTTTTTGACATAGGGGATGGCCTTGAAGAGCGCAAAGACGATATTTTCTATGTCGGAAAAATTGTGGACAGAGAAATACCCTTCTAGTAGATTCAACCATTTATCTATGGCATCGGCATCGATCTGGCCTTCAAATAAAGGGATATCAAAGTTAACTTGTACCTTGAAGGGAGTCGCATCTTTGAAACGACTGCCTTTCGAAGGTGTATCTGTTGCCGTCGGCATGCGTCGAAGGATCTGGGTGAAATTATCCATCATCTCGTTCCTTTGTCACGTGAGGGCTTCCTCGAGCAACAACTTGATAGGATCTCCTACTCCATCGTCTCTCTTTTCATCCACCATGGGAGGCCATTTGGTGCAGCAAGAGTGATCTTCCCCAAGTGAAACTAGTTCGAGACCCAACTCTCTGTATCCTGACCTAATCATGGACATGCACCGAGAAACAATCAAAGAGCAGATTGCTCTGATACCACTGATCCGGATTTGTGTGGGAACGAAACAAAAGATAGCATATACAAAATGATATGAGATATATATTCACATGCACAGATATATGGCAAGAAATGCAGCGATACAGTAAACACATATTCTATTAAATATCGGAAATAGAATAGACTGTAAATACAACAGCTAGAATGGTAGTAGCTATCTCTGAGAAGAGATGTGGCCACTATGCTCATTCGTGCCAAGATGATTACAAAGAGAGGCCGAAAGGGCCTATTTATCATAAGCATGAGGGGAAGAATCCCAAACATCCAAAAACCTAACCCTAGAAGATGAACCGTCATAAAGTTTGCGGCCCCAAGGTGGTTAATTGAACAGTCAACTTCTCGGAGTCATAAATTTTGCATACGATCTCTGTTTGGGGCTCTCGATATCCCGTTGGAAATATCTATTCGAGGACTACGCCTAGGACCCTAAGATAGATTGGCTTTGTCGAGCCGCGATTTCCCAAAAAACATCGTTTAGGGCCTCAAAATGGCCCCGGAAGTTTGGGACTCGAAAAACTGTAGAAAAATCACTAGAAAATTGGCAAAATGGGAAACTATTTTGGGCCAGTGGAATAGGTGGGTGGCCACCGATATCCATCTGGATCACCTGTTTTCTGATAATCAAGGGAAGAAAGAATGGTGGGTCAGTTTCATGCCGAACCATCTGAGCGGATGCTGTATTAACAATTCCCCTTATAACTTAGCCTTGGTGAGAGCAGTCTCTAGTCTGAGTGGGGAGTGAGGCTCCCTCTTCTTCAAATATTCTGCTATTATTTCCCATCTCTCACCAATGGCTTCCTAAAATTCCTTGTATGTGCATTGAAGGGTCAAATCGAAGTGTGTCAATTCCTCCTGTTGTTTTCCAAGAAGGATAGGAACCAACTCTTCATCTGTGGTGATAGTCCTCTGGTCCTGGATTACTCTTTCAGGATGGGTTTCCTCACCCCTGATCCATAATGGGTTTTTCCACTCCTCACATAGGCAGAGATGAGCATCTTGTGATCTCTCGATATCGTGGTTCATCCAGGAGCAGAGTGCTCTTAGCTGGAAGTCGCCTACGTAGGGATTAGGTGACAAGTTAGGTGAGATCGGTACCACGAAGTTGTGCAAGAAAAACTCGCGCAATTGATCTTTCTCCAATTCTGTGCAGCTCAGAGAAGTGTCAACAAACTCCTTTGGAGTGTTTAACTCTAGAGGCAGGCCTTGCTTTAGCCTCTAAAGCTGAAATTTTCCCCACTTCTCCCTTAGGTAGATCGTATAGATTCTAGATGGTGGCCTGAGTCCCAATATACCATCATAGATCCTAGCGGTGGTCATCAATGTATCCTCTAATTGTTGAATTCTCTGGTCTTTCTGAGCCATCTCTTCCTGAGCTTGGCCCAATTTCTCCTTCAGTGCCAAATTTTGTTGTTATGCTAGCTTTAACTCTCCTGCGTGCTGCATTTTCAAAATCTGGGTCTTTTCATGTGCAAATAGTGGGGTTGCTGGTGAACATGGCTAGCTTCTCTGGATTCTTGCTTCAATTTTTAATGCTGCCAACTCCTCCCTGACCTTTGCTAGTTCTATCAATGCCTCAGCTAGCCGATCGTTGACTATAGGGTTTACATCTTTCTTGGCAGGATTCCATTGGTAATCATCCTGTTCTTCTGGTGTAGTTGGGTTGTCTTGGTCTACCCACCCGTCATCATCAGATAAGTTTTGAATTATGGGGCTGGGCTCTTTTTCTACCTTCTTTTCCTGTTCGTTTTTGGGCTACTGTGTGATCCTCTTACTTCACCGTTTTGCCCCTTTCCTGCTAGTGGAAAATCCTGATTCTTTTTGGCGGGAGGCATCTTTTGAATGTTTTATTTTAATAAGGGTATCAGACATAACTTCATTTTCGCTATCCAGGTCAATATTTCTCGTAGCTATTGATGCGGAAGTGGATTTTTCCTTTGACCCTGAAGCTAGGCGTATGACTACATTAGGTGTACCCCTCATTCTATGCACATCATCAACTGAGATTACCACAAAATCCTCCCATGAAAGTTCTAGAACCTATACTATTAATTCTTCACAAATTATCAATTTGATTATCCCATGGTGGGATAACGCATCTTCTTTTCCCTGAACTACCTTTTTGCTCATTTCTCCCAGAGACTGGAGAAGATAATAGGGAATGCTGATGTTTTTATTTGGTGTGATATGGCCCCTATGCCTCAGAAGCTCCAAAATTCAGAAGTGGAAGAGAGGGACATAGCTCAGCCTCCCTGTGCACGTTACGTATTTGAGAACGACAACAACTATCTCATCCTAGGGTGCCGGCATGGTGACTCTCTTGACTCCATTCTTGTCTTCTTCATAAACTTCTCCTTGTCCGAAGAAGGATGCCTTTTCACTTTGGTTGGCTTCTCGGTCATCCCTACTCCAGTGTAGACCTATGGGCAGCCCTATGTATTTCGCAATTGCCTCCTCATCCAGTCTGATACGTAGTCCCCTTACCAGGGTGACAAACTGTTCATCTTTGATGTGCTTCAAGTTCCTTGTGAATTCTAAAGCCACCTCTGTATTGGATCCTCTCAGTCCTGAGATAAAAGGCATCCAGCCCGCATTACGGAGGATTGATAAAACCTGTGGATTTTCATAAATGGGCTTGTGATCCTCCGGCTCACTCTTTTTGAACCCCTTTGTCATCTTGAATTTCTACTATAATCGACAAACAAAAAACTTTGAGTGTGGCTGACTTACCTCAACTGGACGGGATTGATCACAGGTTCAAGGGCAGCTTGATGGCTGAGTGACAACACGAATTTTCAATTTTCTTGCTTCTGGAAAGCTTGTATTGCAAAACTGGGTCTTTTTTGTAGACTATGCTGCCTTATTTAGCTGTTTTCAAGCACTTATCCTGATCATCATGCAACATACTTGCTTCCTTATACATTCCTTTTCATTATTTCACCCTGCGTTTCCTTCCATCATTGTAATATGCGCTGCCGCTTTGATCATTTGGGGATATAGCGGCTGGATGCGAATGTTGTCATCTTCTGACATGTCTAAGGTAGGTAATCATGATTTTGTGAGGTTATTCTGAACCTTGCCTCCTAATTAACTTATAAGTTGTCCTCGGCTTTGGGAAATAACTTCTTTGTGGGGGGATAAAGAGTTAAGTGATTACCTTCCATGCTTTGCGTACCTGACTGTATGATTCGTGCTTGATTGTATGGGCACGGGATTCTGTAGTTGAGTTCAGCTGCGTCTGTAGTGATTGTGGACGTGTTAGTAGTTATGTCTTTTTTTTTTGCCTTTTTTTTCTGCTTGTTCTGTTGGAATTGCTGCTTTTTTTTCTTAATTTTCGTGCAAGCTTTGTTGATATGACTTTCCATTGTGTTCATCATTTGCTCCAAATGGTGATTTGATTTCTGTAGTGGTAGCTTTGATGTTGTTCTGGCTCGCTTGAATTATTCTTGGCTTGCTTGATTGTAAATTCTGAAAGCTAATGTTTGTTGGTTGTTCTTTTGTTGTCTCCTTTTGAGTTTGCTACGAAATGTTTGTTGGACTACTTGAATTTGATTTATGGCTCTCTTGACATTGCTTTCTAGCTCGCTTGAATTTTCTTCGTAGCTCGCTTGACATTGCTTTGTGGTTTTGCTCTGAAATTGCTTATGGTTCTGCTTTGAAATCGGTTTCTGGTTCTGCTTTGAAATCAATTTCTGGTTCTGCATAGGGATGGATCAAGTCCATCAATTTTTTTTTGAGAACCTAAGTGGATTGTTGTATTGTCCTCTCTCTCTCTCTTTTTGTTTTTTTGTTTTTTTTTCTTTTCATTTTTTCATTTTCTTTTTTTCATCATTTTTTTTTTCATTTTCTCTTTTTTCATTTTTTCTATTTTTTCATTTTTTTCTTCATTCATTTTTTCTTCTTTCATTTTTTCTCTCTTTTTCAAAAAAAAATCAGTGATGATCTAGGCCCTCTATCAGCATTAGATTCTGCTAATAGAGTGACTGTGTAAACTCCTCTCTAGATTTTGGTGTCTTATAGAGTTTGAGTCTGTTTCCATTCACAGTCATATGGAATTTTTCCTCATCTATTGTTGTAATTTCAATAGCTCCATTGTCATAGATGTTTTCAATGATGTAGGGTCCAATCCATCTGGTTGTCAGTTTTCCTTTAAATGTGTAAAATCTGGAGTCATAGAGTAGTGCCCAGTCACCTTCTTTAAATTTCTTCTACTTGATGTTTTTGTCATACCATTTCTTTCTTTGCTGCTGGATGATTTCAGTGTGGCCAAGTGCTTGTTGGAATTGCTCATCCAACTGATTTAATTGTAGCATTCGTTCTTGCTGGATGTCTGAAAGTTCCATGTTCAACTTGGCTGCAATCCTCAATGTTTTGATCTCGAACTCAATGGGAAGCATTATTTTCTTTCCATAGACTAGCTCATATGGGATGAATCCTGTTGTTGTCTTCCATGTACTATTATAATCCCAAATTGCCTCACTTAATCGGTCTTCCCAATATCTTTTGTGGAGATGTACAGTCTTTATCAAGATTATTTATAGTTTTCTGTTTGTCACCTCAGCTTGACCATTAGCCTGAGGATGGTAGGAGGAGGACTTTCTGTGTTTGAAATTATTCCTTCTAAGCAAGTCTTCTATGAGGTTGGATGTAAATTGGGTTCCTTGGTCAGAAACCAGCTCTCTTGGGACTCCAAATCTATGGAATATTTTCTCTGTAAAAAACTTTGCCACATTTGTTTCATGTGCTGCTGTAAGTGCTGCTACTTCTACCCACTTTGTAAGGTACTCAGTGCATACTAGGATATAGCTTTTCTGATTTGATTGCGGTTTGATTGGTCCAACGAAATCAAATCCCCATTTGTCAAATGCTTCTACAGAGATTTGTGGATGGAAAGGCATTTCTTCTTTTTGAGTTGGCTTCCCCATTCGTTGAAAATCATCACAATGTGAAATGTATCCATAGGAGTCCTTATGGAGTGTAGGCCAATAATATCCAGTTTGGAATATTTTATAGGTTGTTCTCTTTGCAACATAATGTCCTCCACAGGGATCATTATGAGTGGCATGCAATATGTCATGGACTTCATCTTCTCTGATACCTCTCCTCAATATCTGGTCTGGTCCTTTTTTGAAAAGAATTCCCTCTATCCATTTATAGGTGGCACTTTTTCTTATGACTTTGTTATTCTCTTGGTGGTTGTAATGTTGTGGGAATTTTCCAGACACTAAGTAGTTTTCTATGTCAGCAAACCATGGGCTTCTTGTGGAGACTGCAAAAAGATGCTCATCAGGAAAATTATCATTTACCAATTCATTGTCTTGTCCATGGGTGAGCCTAGATAGAAAATCAACCACTACATTGTGTTTTCTTGGCTTATCCAGAATTGTGATGTCAAACTCTTGCAGTAGGAGTACCCATCTAATGATTCGAGCACTTGTATTAGGTTTGTGCATGAGATACCTGATTGTTGAATGGTCAGTGTGGAAAAAAACTTGGTGTCCAGTTATGTAGTGCTTGAATTCGTTAATGGCATGTATGACAGCCAAAAACTCCTTCTAAGTGACTGTATAATTTAATTTTGCTCCTGCCAATTTTTTGTTGATATAATATATGGCATATGGTTTCTTCTCTCTTTCTTGTCCAAGGACTGATCCAATGGCCTTATTTGATGCATCAGAATGGATGTGGAATGGAAGTGCCCAATTCGTTCCTTGGAGTACTGAAGCTGTAATTGTTTTCTCCTTGAGTTTGTCAAATGATAACATACAATGTTTTGTCCAAATGAATTATGTGTCTTTTGTGAGAAGAGCAAACATTAGTGTAGCAATTTTTCTATAACTCTCAATGAATCTTCTATAGTATTATATTTGTCCAAGAAAACTTCTCACATCTCTCTGTTTCACAGGTGGTGGCAGTGTTCTGATGACTATGACTTTTTCCTGATCAACCTCAATTCCTCTTTATGAAATATGGTGTCCAAGCATGATGCCTTCTTCCATGAGAATTCTTCATTTATCATTGTTGAGGCATACGCTCATCTCGATACATTTTTTCAAAACCAATTCTAGATGTTTTAGTGCTTGGTCGAAATACTGGCCATAGGGTGGGAAGTCATCCATGTAGACCTCCATTTGGTCATTAATAAAATCAGAGAAGACGCTTAAGATTGCCCTTTGAAACGTTGTTGGGGCATTACAGAGCCCAAAGGGGAGCACTCTGTATGCATAAGTGCCCCATGGGCATGTCAATGTTGTTTTGTCCTAATCAACTGGGTGAATGAGGATTTGGTTGCACCCACTGAACCCATCCAAGAATGAGAAAATTTTGTTCCCAGCTAATGTTTCCAATACTTGGTCGATAAATGGGAGAGGGAAGTGATATTTCTTGGTTGCCTTATTGAGCTCTCTGTAGTCCACACAAATCCTCCACTTCCCTCCTTTTTTAGGAACTATAACAAATGGTGATACCCACTCACTATTTGAGATTGGGTATATGAACCCTGCATCTAATAGCTTTTGTAATTCCATTTTAACTATGTCTTTTAATGTTGGGTTCATTCTTCTCTGTGGTTGTCTGATAGGAACAATGCCTTCCTTTATATAGATGTAATGCTTACAGATGTCTAGGTGTATACCCTTCATGTCAGTGTATATCCATGCAAAGGCTTTGTTGTCTTCTGACAGTGCCTTTAGTAATTGTTGTTCTTGTCCTGGCTCCAAATTGGAGTTAATATTAACTGTCCTTCCAGGAATTATCTCAACTATTTTGATTTGAATTGGATGTTGTTCAAGTGTGAGTACCTCTACCCACATTCTGTCACAGTTGTGGGTTGGTATCTTTTCTTCTTGTTGTTGACTTGTGCCAAGAAAATCTTTAAACATGTCCTGATTAGAAGAAGCATTTTGAATAAACCTATCTAAATGACTATATTTGTCGATGGCTTTTAGTGATAGAGCAGCTTCAATGGTAAGGACAAGTCGTATGTTTTGGCTGGATGTTTCATTATAATCGTCTATCCAATTTTGATATTCTAGATCTGAAGACTTCCTTGATGGAGGATAAATCGTGATTTTCTTCCTAGCTTGGCCACTGGTGATTGTCATGTTGCCCGATCTGCACCCTATGTAAGCATCTGCAGTTGCTAGCCAGGGTATCCCTGGTATTATTGGGTACCCACTAAGATTACTCTTCACTTCGATGACTATGAAGTCAACTAGGTATTCCCAGGATCCTCTATTGATAATGATGTCTTCGAGCATTCCTTTAGGTTTTAATGTCGATGTGTCAGCTAGCTGTAGTACGGTAGTTGTTGGTCTGACTATTGAATGGATTCCTAGGGCTATCATAGTATCCTTGGTCATCACATTGATTGCAACCCCTAAATCAATTAGGATGATGGAGATATGTTTGTTGTTGATGGTCATGTTGACTACTGGGATTCATGGATCAAGGTATTTGGGGTTAACAATGACACCTAGCATTAAATATGCTAACTAGCCTACTACATTTATGGTTGGTGGGTCACATCTTCTTCTGCTAGGTCTTTTCAAACAATTCTCTTTAATAAACTTGTTACAGATTGGCACATCTCAAGGTATTTGGGGTTAACAATGATACCTAGCATTAAATCTGCTAACTGGCCTACTACGTTTATGGTTGGTCGGTCACATCTTCTTCTGCCAGGTCTTTTCAAACAATTCTCTTTAATAAACTTGTTACATATGGGCACATCTCTTATGACCTATAAAAATGGAATTTGGATGTTTAAGTGCTTCAATTCGTTCAGAATCGCATTTTCCTCTTCTTCTTTTGTATTTCGTATAAGTTTTTCAGGGAATGGAGGGTTTCTATTTTATGTTTGTGGCCGAATTTCTTCTTCTTAAGGGCTTGGCTCATTTGGATGTTGAATTTCAGGTTGTGTTGTTTGTTCGTGAGCTTCATCTCCTTGATTATTCTATGTGTGTGTGTTTTGCAATGTTTTCCCAAACCTGAGATTAATTTCATTTATTTCCAGGGTATCCACTACATAAGTAGGGAACTGCATGATTTCAGTGTTATAGGTCTGTTGCTGTCCTGGCCTATTGTTGTTAGGGTTTGGAATCAGTTGGGCAGGGATTGGTGGAGGTCTGGGAAGTGGTTGGTTATGTGGGTGTAGCATGATGAGTGGATATTGCAATGGATCCCTCCAGTTTGATGAATAAGGATATTGATTTCCATAATTCATGGTTGGCTAAGCAAAAGGTGGGGGGTATGGAGAGTAAGATTGTGGGTAATAAGGTTGTTGATATGGTTGGCTTTGCACCTTCAGTTGTGGGATCTTGAATAGAAGCTTTGCATGAGGGAAATAGAGGAAATTTATCAGTGGAGTGATCATCAATGCAGAGGCCACATATTTCTATGGTGTTTAGTGTGCACTACCCCTTCTCATGCTTCTTTCTGCAGCGTGGACAAAAGACTGCCAATGCTTGGTTTATTTCGTCATGTTTCTTCTTTATTTGAAGTGCATCAAGTTGCAGTGCTAGGGATTGAAGGATATTAGTTTTCATGTCATCAAGAAGGTTCCCTAAATCAAACTTTGTAAGATTTGGTCCTGAAGATGCTAATCCCCTAGTAAATGGGTGTGAATATCTTGTCCCACTTTTACCTTTCCTAGATCTAGAGTAGTTTTTGAAGATTTGTAGGATTTGGTCATAAGTTTTCTAGAATATATCTCCATCTCCCAGAAGGTTCAAAACTTCTATATTTTCCTCTTTTATCCCCCTAAGAAGGACAAGTTTCAGTGATCCTTGATCTAAGGTGCAATAACTAGCTTGTTTGTAGCTAAGTTGAAATTGTTTTACGTAATCTTCTAAGGATTCTCTTTCTCCTTGTTGCATTCTAAAGATTTCATCTCTTGTATATTTTCCCTTACAGTAGTCCCTGTATTTTTCTAGGAAAGTTTGTTTCATTTGGTCCCATGTAAAAATGTTGTTCCCATCTAAGCTCATAAACCATCTGAGTGATAGATCTTTCAATGTACAAGGAAAGAGTCTCAGTTTTTGTGCATTAGTGGTATAGCCAAATGACCTACAGACTACCTCAAACTCAAATAGGAATGTGTCAGGATCCTATGAGGTTAGGCCATGGAAGTTTGGTAGGTTTTTAGGGTTGATATTCTTCATCTTGGCATCTCCAAGAGGTACACTGATGGGAAAAGTGAATAGTTCTCTAGGTTGATCCTCTTCCTCTGCCATAGTGGTGTTTGAGCTAGAGCTAGCAAAGAAGTTATCTAGGTTTGGGTCATAGCTAGAGTCAGGTTCGTCTTTAGGGTTAGGGGATCCAAATTGGGAATTATCAGAACTATTGTTACTCATAGGGCGGGTAGGCAGAAAGCGTCCAAATCTATCTCTCTGTCGTCTAGGAATTCATGGTAAAAATTTTATGTTTTCTGGTTGTTTTTGTGTTTTTTTTTTTTAAGATGTCCCCTATGGATTAAGCACCTCCCCAGCAATGACGCCAAAAATTGGTGGACTCCAGGAATGGATACCTAATTAGGGTAGCTAAACCAAAAGCATACTTTAATTATCGACCAGGGAGCGCACAAACTTAAGAGGTGCTAAGCACTATATGTGCTCTATAGGATAGTCTTCATCGTTTAGGGTGTTGGGATGTATCTTAAAGGTTTTTCAAAAGCAAATGGGAGTGATCTGTTCTTAAACCAAGAATGAAAGGATATAAAAAGATTGTAAACTTATGGACTAGAAATGTTGAAACTAAGAGATCTTTTATGCTAAGAATTTAAATGCTGGAAAACTGTAAATCTAATCTAAGAAATAAAATGTTGAAAGCGTGGGAAACTTGATCTAGAAATAAGATGTTGAAAGCGTGGGAAACTTGATCTAGAAATAAGATGTTGAAAGCTAGAAATTTAAGCTAGGAATTCAATACTGAAAATTAATCAAACTTTATCTTATTCGAATCCAACACTGAAAGTAATAATCATCTACTCTATTCAAATCCAAAGAACTTAAAACCATTAACTCCTATATAACTGAATTCAGATAAAGGAAATATGCATGGAATCGCAGATATAAATCATTGTCAAAAATTAATATAACGTGCTGGAAAATAGAGGTAAATACGCCTACACATAATGCATGTACAGGACTACGGAAAGCACATTACAGAACAACAGAATCAATATTGATGAACCACAGAGAAAAAGTGTTGAACTGAAATGATTGTTGAACTGAAATAAAACTATGTCATTCAAACCATTGTCAAGTACTTCATATACGATGATGATTAAATCAATTAACACGACATATGAGAAATACCTGAAGTAAGAATGAAGCTCCTGACCTACGTGTTTGAGGGTCCCTCTCCAACCCGTGTTTCAGGAGTGGGAAAGACTTATAAACGCAAAGCTTGAAATAACATCACTTCTTCCACTAAAATATTAACCTCATGTTCAGAAAAAAGTCTTAAAATAGAATTGTCTCGAATAACATATGTTGAAGATAAGTTCTACAAAACTTCCAACAAGAACCTCTTGCTACTCAACAGGTACATATATATATATATATATATATTGAAACATAACCTAACTCTATGCTTTAGATGTCTATCCTGGTGATCAGGATTTTTCTTCTACAAATCAGGAAAAAGGGCGTTGAGCCACTTAAGGTCTTTCAGTCCTCGAGGTGGAATTTCCTGTCGTCTCTTAGATTACCTGTGCCTGCTCATACACACTTATTTCCATATAATTAGCTCATAAAAAACACTTTTAATCAGAAAATAATTATCTCTAAAATACTCTATTAAATAATCAAAACAAATGTATTATTCACCACAAACAGAGGTATTTCTCTTATCCATTATTGTGCCTATGTGGCATAAAAAGGCTATAGAGTACCTAATTTGGGACTCGTCATGGACGTAGCCCAAGTTGGGTGAACCGCGGTAAAAATAGTGTCCTTGTTATGTGTCTTTTGTGTATGATCATCTTGATATTGTAATTTGCATTGATTTGTATCATCAACTTTCAGGTTGATTCTTCTTATGAGTACATTATGTTTTAGTTATCATTATGCTTTTTTAGTTATGTCATTCGATAAGAATATGTGCTAATGAATCGCAATTAATTATTAATCACAATGAACAAGTAACAGCTATGTCAATGTAAGAGTATATTATGGAAAGTACATTTGATTTGATAAAATACATTCTCTTGAATTGCATATACTCAAGTAATATTAAGGTAATTATATATTAAGATTTTTGTTGAAACACATTAGAGTTATTACTATGGAATAAGCCTTTTATTTTGGAAGTCAAGTCTATTATGGGAAGTAAAAATCGAGTATCATATCACTTAAACTATTTACGAGGGTCAGATCTGGAACATAAATGTACTACCTCCTCTTGTAAGAGTCTCAAGTAAGATAGAAGGAGATGACCAAATTTCAAGTAGGAGATCCTTTAAAAACCTCTATTGAACATTAGGGTTTGTCACATTTATGCATGGTTGTGTATCTTATCTCATACATATGAAACTTGTAGAGTTATGTAACCATCACGAAAAAATTATCTTGAAAATTTCGCTAATTTACTAGCATGGAATTTTAGGTATGTTACATATGGTATCAGAGCTATAGGTTGCAAACACTTGGGCCTAATTGGGCTTAGCCGAAGAAAGCAAATAGATGTTGGTAGAACTAGTAAGGGAACTCCATTTATAAATGACGCAACGGAAAAATTCGTTTCCAAGGATCGACAAGAGGTACCCTATAAGACATATTGGAATTGCAAGTAAGTATGTTCCATTTACTTATGCATTATAATGACTTAGCATTGTCTATATGTGAGCATTGTGTATGCTTCATTATGCATTTGAATGATATTTTATTTGATAAATACTAATCTATGAATTTCTTCTCCTACTCTACAAATTAGATCCATTGGACGACGAGAAAGTTTTACAAAGTTACAATGTTGATGACATCAATAGTAAATTCTCTAAAGTGCTTGATTGGTTATGATTTAGTAGTAAAGAAAGTATGGTTATGTAGATTTTGTTCTTTGAAAACAACTTCTGGGAATTATGAGTTATTTTTTTTATGCACTATGGTATCTAGATTCTTTTAAAAAGAATTAATTCTAATTTGTTTACTTAGACATCTTAATGATGTGAAATTCTTTATGACTTGGAAATTGTAAGGTTATAAAGGATGATAATGTGTGAGAGTCTCCTTGATTATATGTGATTGTATAGGATAAGTGAATATAATTGATGTGTAGCATTGGGGCAAGCTTGTACCCTGCTTTTAAGTTCAACCAAAAGATAAATGGTTATAATTACTTAGTATACATATGTGTTCTAAATAGGATGCCTATGATGAAAAGGTATGATTTCATATATTTTTTATTTATTTTTTTCTTTACTATGGATGTTGGAATACTATGAGTAGGTGTCATAAAAAGTTATATTTTTGTGAACGAGATTTATAGATACGTGATAATTTAGTTTCATTTTGGTATATTGATTTATGTGCTATTTAGAGTAATACCAAAAAGTGGTAACACAAGCAAACGTGTACCTTGGCATATGAGCATCATATAATATGGAGATATGCAGGCACCCTTATAAAGGTAGGTAGTTATCTTTATAAAGGTATGCAAGTAGATACATAGGTGATTGGTTGTTACTTACACAATGTTAGGGTGTACAAAGAAAAAATTGTATAAATTATATTTGAAGGGATGATAGCTAAAAGTTGGGGTTAAGTGGTCATATTGTCCCATGGGTCATCAAAGAAAGAACGCTATTTCGGGTTCAAGGCATTGTGTAAGCCTGGTAAGCTAGTTGTGCATAGTAAGAAAGGAGGTTATCCTGAAGTCTTAGGAAGTTAAGGAATATATTATAAGTTTTATTGTATGCACATGCTTTCCTAGGAAATAATTTTCCAAGAAAAATTCAATTTGTATCTTACTCTTGGTGAACCATGTTGTAATTGTGAGATTTTCAATTGCTAGAAACTAGATTCATAAGACAATTTCACATGGAATATTTCAGACAATGAGAGAAGAATAATGGAGAGAATAAATTATGGAAATCGCTCTGTATATTATTCATTGATATTGTAACAATATATAACACATCCTCCATGGAGAAAATCGAATTGCTTTGAAGCAATATGGAAAGAGCAAAAAGAAAAGGCTTAGAAAAGACAAAAAACCCCTTAGGTGGCAAAAGCAGTTTCCAAAACTGTGCTAGAAGCTCACGAATTTGGAAAGTATGGTATGGCAGCTCATGAGTGCGGTAAATGGAATGTAATGATGGCTTTATAAGGTTAGATATTGTTGAATATTGTAACTTCAAAGAATATTATAATTATACTTTATTATTTTGGAGATGTTTCATCCCTCCGAGGTAACCCTATTATGTATCCGGAGATGTTTATTCCTCCGAGGGTTTGTATTAACTAGGGTTATTAGACCCACCATGTGGGGGTCGGCCCTGTGGTTATATTTTTGGGGTTATTAGTCTTCTCCAGGAGAGGTCGGCCCCATAAGGTCTTTTAGTCAGTTGGGAGTCAATATAAATAAGTGAGGTGAACTCCTCATTAGATCATTCACTCACTTGTGGAAGAGTGCGCACTTGTCTTGGAGATCTGCTAAGGAGACAAAGAAGGAGGGAGCACATCTTGTATTTTGGTTGATCATCTTATTGAGGAAAGCTTTGCTGGGTTTTCTACCCCATGAGGGTTTCCCAGGGTATATTCTGTGTCTATCTTGTGATTGTGTTTCTTTCAGTGATCTTGCTAGTCTATTTGGTTAAAACTTAACATGGTATCAGAGCTAGACTGAATAGGACATCTTTCACAAGGTAAGAATACCTCTCTCTCTCTCTCCGGTAAAGTTAGGGTTTCAGCCCAAAGTTGGTATTATTGAATTTTGGTTGCATGGCTGGATAGCCCTTTTCAATACCTTTCTTTTGAGCCCTAGATCGAACTTTTTGGTTGGATAGAACTCCGGGAAATCCAAACCCTAATTCTACCAAAAGTGCGATAAGTCAGATTTTGGTTTCAGAAAAAAGTTTGCATTTTTTATTTCTGATTACATGGCTGGATATCCCTTTTCAATACCTTTCTTTTGAGCCCTAGATTGAACTTTTTGGTTGGATAGAACTCCGGGAAATCCAAACCCTAATTCTACCAAAAGTGCGATAAGTCAGATTTTGGTTTCAGAAAAAAGTTTGCATTTTTTATTTCTGATTACATGGCTGGATATCCCTTCTCAAGACCATTCTTTTGAGCCCTAGATCGAACTTTTTGGTTGAGTAGAACTCCTGGAAAGTCAAACCCTAATTCTACCAAAAGTGCGATAAAATTCTGTTCCAGATTCCGAAAAAGTGAAAAATAACTTTTCAGGTAAGTCTGCTCTGTCTCTTGGACTCCCCCAAGAGAAGATGGCTCCAAACACTAAGCTTGAAGACAAGCTAGAAGGTATAGAAAATTTTCGGGCTTGGAAATACAGAATTGGTCTCATCCTTGAAGAGAATGATCTTGCTCATTATATCAAGGAAGAAGTTGCAGAACCAGAAGGAGATGAAGCCAAAGAAAAACACAGGAAGGATCTAATTAGGGCAAAGAGAATTATAGTTGATTCTATTAAAGACCACTTGATTCCCCAAGTGGCCTCTAAGAAGACTCCAAAGGAAATGTATGATGCCCTAGGAAGAATGTATGAAAGAAAGAACATCAATAGGAAGATGAACCTAAGGTCTCAGTTGAAGAGTACCAAGATGCACAAAGGAGAATCTATTCAAGACTATTTCTCAAGGGTCTCTCTAATCAAGGAGCAATTAGATGCTATTGGTGACACTCTTGATGAAGATGAACTTGTGATGACTGCCCTAAATGGTCTCACTAGATCTTGGGAATCCTTCATACAAACCATGTGTGCCAGAAAAGAAAGCATGAAGTTTGATGTAGTATGGGAAGATTGTGTTCAAGAAGAGGCTAGGGTTGCCAACAGAGAAACTCTTCCCACAGAGGATGACCAAGCTTTGGCCACCCACACCAAAAGAGGAAAGAGAGGCTACTTCAAGAAAGTAAACCACAAAAGGTCTCAACCCTCTCATATAATCAAAAGGAAAGGAGGAGACATCTCCACAGTCCAATGTTTCAATTGTCTCAAGCTAGGACACTATGCTAGAGACTATACCCTACCAGAGAAGAAGAAGAAAAGGTTTGTTCACAAAAGACATCATGCTCATATGGCAGAAGATGACAGTGAAGAAGAAGAAGAAGAAGAAGTGGAGGAAAGGCCTCAAAAGAAAAGATCTAAAGTAAAGAAAGAAGATCCAGAAGAATATGTACTATTTTCTGCTCTCTCTAGATCTGTGTCTCCCGGTGAAGGCACTTGGCTCATTGACAGTGGTGATTCAAAGCACATGACAGGTCATAAGGAAACTCTCTCCAAGATTGAAGAAAAGTCTTCACCCCAAAAAGTATCTTTAGGAGATGATTATCAATATCCCATCAAGGGAATTGGTGAAGCAAGCTACAAGCTTGATTCAGGAACACCTTTAAAGATGAAAGAAATTTTATATGTCCCAGGTTTAAAGAAGAATCTACTCTCTATCTCAGCACTAGACAAGAAAGGTTTTAGAGTAGCATTCATAGATGGACAAGTACTCATGTGGTCCAAAGGAAAATCAATCAAAGATGTAATTGTCATTGGTGAAGAAGAAGGAGGACTTTATAAACTCAAGGGTCATCTAGAATCTGCCCTTGCTCATGAAGTTTCTAGTCCCAGTGAGCTATGGCATAGAAGACTAGCTCACATCAACTATAAAGCTTTACCCTATGTAAGTAAGATGGTTATAGGTTTGCCAGACTTGAAGGCTGATCATGATGGCTCATGTAAAGGATGTAAGAAAGGGAAGAATATCAAGAATCCCTTTCCTAAAAGTGAAACAAAGACTAAGAACTCTCTAGAACTAATACACTCAGATGTATGTGGACCTATGCCTACCACATCTCTAAGTGGGTTTGAATACTATCTCTCATTCATTGATGACTATTCAAGAAAAACTTGGATATACTTCCTAAAGGGTAAGAATGAAGTCTTTGGAAAATTCAAAGAGTTCAAGGCTCTAATAGAAAACCTCTCAGACAAGAAAATCAAGATTCTCAGAACAGATAATGGTGGAGAATATACTTCAAAGGAATTTGAAGATTTTTGTAAAGAAGCTGGAATTAAGAGGGAACTAACCACTCCCTACAATCCCCAACAAAATGGGGTAGCTGAGAGGAAAAATAGAACTATCATGGACGCTGTAAAGACTATGATACATGATCAAGACCTTCCCATGTATCTATGGGTTGAAGCAGCCAAGACAACAGTATATGTACAAAATAGACTATCTCATAGTGCTCTTGATTTCAAAACTCCAAAAGAAGTCTTTACAGGAAAGAAGCCTGAGGTAAGTCATCTTAAAATATTTGGGTGTCCTGTGTACAAACACATTCCAAAAGAAAAGAGATCCAAGTTGGATCCCTCAGGTAAGAAGGGAATGTTTGTTGGTTATTGTGAAACTTCCAAAGCCTTCAGAATTTACATACCAGGTTTCCATCATATAGAAATAAGTAGAGATGTAACCTTTGATGAGGAAGCAGCTCTCAAGAAATCCAGAAAGTGTCAACTTGAAGAAGTTTATGAAAAAGATTCATCTCCCAGAATCTCAGAGACTGTTCACATCCCTGAAGAGGACACACCAGAGGATCATGACATGCTGAAACCACAAGAACCCCCTGTTGCAAAATTATCTAGGAAAAGAAGACCAGCATGGGCTAGAGATATTATTCAAGGAGCTGAAAGATATGGTGCTCCTGAAGGCTCCACTAGAGAAAGGAAGAAACCAAAGCTAGTGTCCAACTATATGGCCTTGATGTGTGATCTTGTGGATCAACTACCTACTAGCTATGAAGAGGCAGCTCAGAAGAAAGAATGGGTAGAAGCAATGACAGAAGAATATCAGTCAATAATGAAAAATGATGTTTGGGATATAGTTCCCAAACCAAAAGATAAAAGTGTGGTTTCTTCCAAATGGATCTTCAAAATAAAACATGCTGCGGATGGAAGCATTGAAAAATATAAAGCAAGATTTGTAGCCAGAGGATTCTCTCAGAAGGAGGGAATTGACTATGAAGAAACATTTGCACCAGTTGCTAGGTACACTTCAATTAGAACTATCATGGCTCTTGCATCCATGATGAAGTGGAAATTACACCAAATGGATGTTAAGACAGCTTTTCTGAATGGTGTAATTGAAGAAGAAGTATACATAGAGCAACCACAAGGGTTTGAGGTTAATGACGGAAAGACTCATGTATGCAAACTGAAAAAGGCATTATATGGGTTAAAACAAGCTCCCAGGGCTTGGTACGGAAGGATTGACAATTTCCTAACTAGCATGGGCTTTACCAAAAGTAAGGCTGACCCAAACCTTTATCTCAAGGTGATGGATGATGAACCAGTTATACTTTTGTTATATGTAGATGATCTATTTCTAACTGGAAATGAGAAACAAATTATTGAAAGCAAGAAGAAGTTTTCTTCAGAATTCGAGATGAAAGATCTCGGTTTAATGCACTACTTCTTAGGCTTAGAGGTTTGGCAAGAACCAAGAGGAATCTTTCTAAATCAAGGTAAATATGCTGTGGAGATCCTGAAAAGATTTGACATGTTGGAGTGAAAACCCATGGCCACTCCCATGGACTCCAACTTAAAGATTTTAGTCAATGACTCTTCGGATTTAGTGGACCTAACTCTATATAGACAAATTATTGGGTCACTAATGTATTTGACAAATACTAGGCCAGATATATGCTTTGCTGTAAATAACCTAAGTCAGTATCTAGTAGAACCTAGAAAGGTTCATCTAATAGCTGCAAAGCATGTAATGAGGTACTTAAAAGGTACATTAGATTTTGGTCTACTCTATCACGGAATTCATGAACTCAAGTTGCATGGTTACTCAGACTCTGATTGGGCAGGCAGTGTCTCAGATAGAAAAAGTACTTCAGGTGGATGTTATAGCCTTGGATCTGCCATGATCTCTTGGTTCAGCAAGAAACAATCTAGTGTGGCCCTCAGCTCTGCTGAGGCAGAATATATAGCTGCTTGCTCTGCCAGCTGTGAAGCAGTATGGCTTTGGAAACTATTATCTGGAGTGTTTGACTTAGAAATGGATCCCACTATGATTATGTGTGATAATCAAAGCTGCATCAAGATGACAGAAAATCCTGTGTTCCATGATAAGTCAAAACACATAGAGATCCGATACTTCTATATTCAAGATATGGTGCAGAAAGGAGCTATCAAGCTTGAGTATGTGAGCACTGAAGATCAAATTGCTGATATCCTGACCAAACCACTGTCTCGTGTGAAATTTGAATACTTTTGAGACAAGCTTGGTGTAGTTCAAAAGGACCCTCCTAGAAAGGGGGAGTAGCATGATCCCTGATGACAAGCAAGTCTCATCAATAATGAGACTTCACCTAGTCACTTAGAAATAGTTAGATTTAGGACTACTATATTTTACTTAGTTTTACTTATACATGCTTTTGATGATAGATGTATACATGCTTTTGATGATAGATGTATTAGTGAGAATACATGCTTTTGATGATAGATGTATACATGCTCTTGATGATAGATGTATTAGTGAGAATACATGCTTTTGATGATAGATGTATACATGCTCTTGATGATAGATGTATTAGTGAGAATACATGCTTTTGATGATAGATGTATACATGCTTGTGATGATAGATGTATACATGCTTTTGATGATAGATGTATTAGTGAGAATACATGCTTTTGATGATGAATGTATACATGCTTTTGATGTTGGATACATGCTTTTGATGTATGATGTATACATGCTGTCGATGCTAGATGATGATACATGTATTGATTAATGTACGTGTATGGATGAGGATACTTGTACTTGTATTGATGAGAATACATGTGGGGATTGTATCATCCTTGAACACTTGTTCTAAAATGAGCCGTAGACGTGAGGTCTCCGAGAATGAAGTCCTTAGTGGACAGTTGAGGGGATTGGATCATCCCTGGACTTTCAGTCCTAAAGAGAGCCATAGACGTGAGGTCTCCGAGAATGAAGTCCTTAGTGGACAATTGAGGGGATTGGATCATCCCTGGACTTTCAGTCCTAAAGAGAGCCGTAGACGTGAGGTCTCCAAGAATGAAGTCCTTAGTGGACAGTTGAGGGGATTGGATCATCCCTGGACTTTCAGTCCTAAAGAGAGCCGTAGACGTGAGGTCTCCGAGAATGAGGTCCTTAGTGGACAGTTGAGGGGATTGGATCATCCCTGGACTTTCAGTCCTAAAGAGAGCCGTAGATTGGGTCTCCGATAATGAAGTCTTGAATGAACAGGCAGGGGATTGCATCGTCCCCAGACTGAGGTCCCAAAATAGAGCCGTAGACTGGGTCTCCGATAATGAAGTCCTGAATGAACAGGCAGGGGATTGCATCGTCCCCATACTGAGGTCCCAGAATAGAGCCATAGACTGGGTCTCCGATAATGAAGTCCTGAAAGAATAGGTAGGGGATTGCATCATCCTCGGACTGAGGTCCCAGAATAGAGCCATAGACTGGGTCTCCGATAATGAAGTCCTGAATGAACAGGCAGGGGATTGCATCGTCCCCGGACTAAGGTCCCAGAATAGAGCCGTAGACTGGGTCTCCGATAATGAAGTCCTGAATGAACAGGCAGGGGATTGCATCGTCCCCGGACTGAGGTCCCAGAATAGAACCGTAGACTGGGTCTCCGAAAATGAAGTCCTGAATGAATAGGCAGGGGATTGCATCGTCCCCGGACTGAGGTCCCAAAATTGATCCGTAGACTGATGTCTTCGAGAACTGAAGATTGGATTGTATCGTCCATGGACCTATGTCCTAAAGGGAGCAGGATTGATCATCCTAGGAACATGATCGTATGATGACAATGCTGATGATCGTATGATGACGATGCGATGACGATGCTGATGATCGTGTGATGACGATGCTGATGATCGTGTGATGACGATGCTGATGATCGTATGATGATGATGCTGATGATCGTGTGATGACGATGCTGATGATGATGATGATGACGATGCTGATGATCGTATGATGACAATGCTGACGATCGTATGATGACAATGCTGATCGTATGATGACGATGCGATGACGATACTTATGATCGTGTGATGACGATGCTGATGATCGTGTGATGACGATGTTGCTGATAATGTGATGACGATGTTGCTGATCGTGTGATGACGATGCCAATGACCGTGATGTCGATGTTGATGTTGATATTGATATACCAGTAACTGTTTGAGTTACTGATGAAGACAAATTGAAGAAAGCTTCTGATGATTTACAGATGTATCATGTATAATGACTCCTTGCTCCTGCAGATGCTGTTATAATATCCTTCTCGTTAAGGGGGAGTGTTGAATATTGTAACTTCAAAGAATATTATAATTATACTTTATTATTCTGGAGATGTTTCATCCCTTCGAGGTAACCCTATTATGTATCCGGAGATGTTTATTCCTCCGAGGGTTTGTATTAACTAGGGTTATTAGACCCACCATGTGGGGGTCGGCCCTGTGGTTATATTTTTGGGGTTATTAGTCTTCTCCAGGAGAGGTCGGCCCCATAAGGTCTTTTAGTCAGTTGGGAGTCAGTATAAATAAGTGAGGTGAACTCCTCATTAGATCATTCACTCACTTGTGGAAGAGTGCGCACTTGTATGGGAGATCTGCTAAGGAGACAAAGAAGGAGGGAGCACATCTTGTATTTTGGTTGATCATCTTATTGAGGAAAGCTTTGCTGGGTTTTCTACCCCATGAGGGTTTCCCAGGGTATATTCTGTGTCTATCTTGTGATTGTGTTTCTTTCAGTGATCTTGCTAGTCTATTTGGTTAAAACTTAACAGATATGATGTGGAGGTCGAATTGGTCAAGTGGCAAAAGATTCCAAGTAAACTAGCTTTATATTTTCCACTAGAAAGCAGAAAAAATAGGACAAAGCTAACTAAAACTAGATAGTGTCTTTCTAATTCAGGAATGGAATAAAATCAGACAAAATCCAAGGAAATCTTATCCAAAATCTATCCAAATTCGTTTTTGTGAATGAGGATAGCATTTGGTCCACTAAAAGACAAAACTAGCCTATTCTACCTAGTCAAAACTCAAGAAATTAATCATAAATGATGAATTAATTTTATCCTAAGTCTAGAATGACATAGTGGGTTTTTTAAATGTTCCAACACCCCCCTTTAAGCCTGACTTTATGTGATGGGAATTAGAAAAATATCAGAAATATAGGGCCCAAGCAACAAGGCTTATGGTCACCCCAATACAAAAATAACTAGTCCATGTAAACCGAGGAAACAGGGAAAACCTCATGGGAACAAAACCCTCCCTAAAAAAATGGACATGCTTGATGTCTTCATACTGTCATGTTGCTCATTTGAATGAGCTGAATGAGATGAATGGGCTGCTTCTAAGTAACTGACTTGATGAAGAGATTGTGGATGCCATGATCATGCATCAGTGCATCGATGTTGTGTAGGCAAGAACCATGTGTTGAAGCTCTATGAAATTCATCTTCTGATGATGGAGGAGCATCAAATGAATTTTTCTTGCTGCTGTAACATACATAATCAAATATGAAAACATAATCAATGATGGAAAGAAGATCTATGCATACTCCTTCCCAAGAAGAAACAATGAACTCAACAGGATCAATTTCTTATGTAGCTACAATGTGGTGTACTAGTTCTTGTACTTTCTTCTCAAAATGATGTAGAACCTTTCTAATATTTAAAATGAGATCATGCAGCTCTGAAATATCAGAATGTAAGTCATATGGAGTAGCAACCAGTGAAGATGTGGATTCTCCATGATCGAACATAATTTCAGTAGAAACAATTTGAGAAACTAGATCACCCGGACAACTGAGCGAGCCTGGAGAGTGTGAGGACTTGACTTTTGAACCATGAATGATGGGGTCATGTCCAGATGTGTGGAATATCAGCCCAAATAATGCCAAAACAGTGGCTGTCCAACCAATGAAAGATATGCAAGACAAAAGTGCTACAAAGGCAAGTGACACAGTGTAGGAAAACATAGAATTGTGTAGTTTCTTAACCGGAGAACTTGGGGTTTGTAGGGTCTTTTGTGCATCCATAGGTTGGGAATATGATGTGGGCTATGTAATGACCTGCATATCAGAATTTAAATCATCTTCTAATTCAAAATCTAAAATATGTGAATGATGGTGGAAAGACCTTTCAGAAGACAAGTCAAAAGCTAGTAAACAATGACTAGTTTTGAGAGTAGACTTGGATGAACTGATTGAAGATTGTTCCAAGGAAAAGGTGTAGGTTTCACATTCTAATATATCAGAATGTGAATCAATATCATAGACATAAGAATTATATTTCACTCTAGCACTCAAAGCATAAACATTATTACCTTTGGGAGAGGCTTGGAGACAGAGTTCTTGTTCTACAGCAAGCTTGCCTTGTTCTTTCTTTGCAAAATCAGGGACATCTATGTTATGCTCTTCAAGAATCTTGGCCATAATGTCCAATTTCTTTTTGAAGCAAGATTTCTCAAGATGAGTGCCTTTGCAGCAATAAGAACACTTGGGCTTCTCCTTCTTCATCTTCTTGGATTTGGAATCTCCATCAAAATCCTCTTCATCTGACAATATCTTCTGTTTGGATTTGTCATTCTTGAAACTCTTTTCTCCATGAGCAACAAGTGCAAAGTCTTTGGAGGGTGATTGATCCCTCATTTGGACCAGCTTGTCCTTTTCTTGAGTGAGCGAATCAATGAATGCATCCAAGGTTGGCATCTTCCACTTGGGAACTGCAAGCCTTGTAGAATGAAAAGTAGACACAAATACTGAGTATTCAGAGCTCGGTTTTGACAGAATGGTAAGGATTAATTGCTCATCCTTCTTCTCTATACCACATTGCTTGAGTTGAAGCACTAAGTTCTTGAATTTTGAGATGAACTCCTCCATAGAATCAAAATTACTTGGACTAAAAGAGATCAGCTCAATCTCCAACAAATGACCTTTGAGCTCGTCCTGTTTTCCAAAGAGAGACTCTAGCTTTGTCCACACTTCATTTGGAGTTGATAGAGAATCGATATGGAATAGAAGATCTGGAGATACAGAGAGACAAAGTAACCCATAAGCTTCATTAAGCCTATTGAACCATTTGGACTTTAATGCAACAGCTCCTGGCTCAGTTTCAAGCCCCATAATGACTCTATACAATCCTTTTCTCCGAAGCTGGATGATCATATGCACCTTCCAGTCAAAGAAATTGAAGGGAGTGAGAGTCACAGCTTTGGATTTATTTTGCTCCATACTGATGCACTCCTGGTAATGGTAATACCTGCAAAAAAAACTCTTGGAAATTGTTTTGAATCAAGCTAGCTCTGATATCATGTGAGATTTTCAATTTCTAAGAACTAGATTCATAAGACAATTTCACATGGAATATTTCAGACAATGAGAGAAGAATAATGGAGAGAATAAATTATGGAAATCACTCTGTATATTATTCATTGATATTGTAACAATATATAACACATCCTCCATGGATAAAATTGAATTGATTTGAAGCAATATGGAAAGAGCAAAAAGAAAAGGCTTAGAAAAGACAAAAAACGCCCTAGGTGGCAAAAGCAGTTTCCAAAACTGTGCTAGAGGCTCACGAATTTGGAAAGCATGGTATGGCAGCTCATGAGTGAGGTAAATGGAATGTAATTATGGCTTTAGAAGGTTAGATATGATGTGGATGTCGAATTGGTCAAGTAGCAAAAGATTCCAAGTAAACTAGCTTTATCTTTTCCACTAGAAAGAAGAAAAAATAGGACAAAGCTATCTAAAACTGGATAGTGTCTTTCTAATTCAGGAATGGAATAAAATCAAACAGAATCCAAGGAAATCTTATCCAAAATCTATCCAAATTTGTTTTTGTGAATGAGGATAGCATTTGGTCCACTAAAAGACAAAATTGGCCTATTCTACCTAGTCAAAACTCAGGAAATTAATCATAAATGATTAATTAATTTTATCCTAAGTCTAAAATGACATAGTGGGTTTTTTAAATGTTCCAATAGTAATGATGAAAATAAGGAACCAAAAGTGGATGTTCATTTCAGATAATTATGTATGGATAATATAATAGGAAGGGTGACTTTCTTATTATTATGCTTAAAGAAAGGATTTTCTTGCAAATTTGATTTATGTTATATAAAGTGATACTAACAAATGAATTGGAAGATGGGAAAAATTCTTTGGAACTGGTGGAAAGACATGGACGCGATATAGTATACACGGTAAGCATATGGTAAGATCAAGGACTGATGGAAGGATATGATAAAAGCATGAGTTCGAACTGATGAGCACATAGATGAACCTATTTGATGTTAATATTATGTTGCTATTATGTGGCTTGTTGTGGTTAACCAAAACTACAAGAAATAATAAATGATTGTTATTTCCTGGACTCAAACGAGAAGGTTTGAGGGGAAAAGAATATTCCGGGACTCAAGCAGGAGGCTTGAGGTGGCAAAAATTGACCCAACTCTGCTTTGCTAAAGAAAGTATTCCTGGAATCAAGCAGGAGGCTGGGTGGAAAAGAAATTCCTGGACTTAAGCAAGAAGGCTTGAGGGGAATTGTGAAATATTTTTGTGCTATCAATGGAAAAGACCTAGGCACAAAGATTGACATCTAGAGACAGGACATTGTTTGATGTCTTGAGGAGGAAAACTTTTTTACTAACAATAAAAAAGGAGAGTAACCTCAAAAGTGTAGCCCGTAAGTCCACAAGAATTGGTGACAGAATTCGGGGAAGAATTATGTGTTCGGCAAAGCGTTTCTGAAGTTCCAAACTCATGGGAGAGTTTGATAATCAACAAAGTGTTGTTGAAGGAATGGTTTTATGATATTACAGTAAAACTACATATTAATGATTTGTCTTGTAACTACACTATTGGATGCATTTGTGTGCAAATATGATGAATGCTTGAGTAAGCAAAATTTTTCCTCAAGGATGAGGATGAATGATAAATGTTAATTGTTTATTGTTAGAAAATTTTGTGATGCTAAGGTGTTGCAAAGGATTATGCTTATCTTATGATTGAAATTGCAAATGGTGTAAGTATGTTATGTTGAAGAATGTTGTGAGACCTTGTATAAATCTTTACAATGTGCAGGTTGTGAAGGACATAGGAACCATAAGACTTGTAAAAAGTCATGAAAGTTCAAAGATGATCAAGAATATCAAAAGAGACTTGTGAAAAGTCATGAAAGTTTGAAGATGATCAAGAAAAATCCAAAGAAGAGACGACAAGTGAACTAACAAGATGAAGTACGAAAGATCTCAAGAGCCGAAGACCAGTCTTGAAAAAAAAAACATGAACACCGAGGACGATGTCATCTTTAAGGGGGAAAGGATGTAACATCCCTCTTCTACCCCTATTTTTTTCGTAATTGAAAATGTAAATTTTATATTGGTACGGTTGAGGAGCTCAAGGCCAAGGCCCCACCGTAACCCTTGCAAGTATTATTATTTCTCTTCCTAATTTGTAAATTGGAAAGTTAGGAGACTAAATATGGACGACGGGCATTTGAGCCACTAGGGGGAGAGACGAAACGGCTAGCCACAAGTTTCGATAACCATAGAATTACGTATCACCTTAAGTTAAGATAGTGTTAAGATAGAGGTTCATCCTAGGAGGGATGATTTCTCTTCTTTTATTTCTTTCTCTCTCTCTTCGCCGTAACTACCTAACTGAGATACTATGGCGTACTTTTGTTAAAGCCATGATCGTAAGTATCAACATCATAGTTAACTTTAGCCTAAATGCCAAAGAGTCATCTATTAAGGTTTTTTTTTTTTTAAGAACCAGTCTAAGAAAATTACCTTTAAAGAACTATATGGTTTATGCCATAGTTACCTCTAGAAGGAAATATAAATTATAGGCTAGAGTTCACCTTTAAAGGGGTTTATATGCATAAAGGACTTTTACCTAGGAAATGTTTTCTTTATAGTTGTTTTGTTATCACAACTATATTAAGTCCTTATCTTTTTTTATGAAGAGTTAGGTGATATCCCTCTCTTGATTATGTCTATATATATATATATATATATATATATATATATATATATTAATAGGGTCATATAATCAAGTTAAGAGGTAATATTATAAAGGAGCTCAAGGAATTGTATCGTGGGGGAGATTTTGTTGGCTAGGAAGCCATCACAAAGCCATGGAGGACAAGTTATTAAGAACCGCTACATTTGAGGGGATTCTTTGGTATTACCATTAAATGCAAAAGCTGACCTACTAGGATTAGACAGAATCCTATTTATTATTATTGTACCTAAGGCATTTAATGACAAAATACTATCTATAGGAATTTTAATAAAAGTTTCCCTTCCCAGGGACTATATACTATATTACATAGTCACCTTATGTTAAAACGTAGATAATTAATTATGAAACTATTTATACACATATATTCTTGTATAAATAAAATTAATTATAAAAGATTTCAAAGGATATTATCACTTACACTAACTTAACTCTATGGATGTGGTTGACAGAACCAACCTATGAACCCGTGGTAACCACCACTTGGCGCGTATGGCCCTAACCTTCTACCTCCACTTGACGAAGGAAGAATATCGGGGATTCTACAAGAAGGAAGACGAAAAGGAGGGAAGATCACGACTGGTTGGCGGTGTTGCTTCTGGATACAGAAAGGAAACGAAAACCTTAACCACCATATGATAAATCAAATTATGCGGTAATAAGAAAACTTACCTTATGATAATCGAATGAGAAGAACTCAGCGTATGGTGAAACCACTCATAAGGTTTATAGGGGGCTGCCTCCTTAATGGAGCACCCAAATAATTACACGGCCACTACGCCAATTGTTCTACTTAGAGAACACTTGTTCCCTTCCAATCGCCATTTGTCTTAATAGGAGCCACGTGAACTCCTTACCACTGCGAAGGTTAGAAGATTTTTAAAGGAGTTGTTTCCCTGTTGGAAAGGGCGTTCTTCCTTTGCTTCGAATGGAAAAAGTTTATGCTATTTTATGATTAGATTTGTTGAGGGTCGAGTTTGGATTGAATGCAAGCAGATGCTGTAGACTCAACCGGAGCAGAAAAGAGGAGACGTATACGAAGCTCTAAATCATTTGGGTCTTCGGTTGTGTTTTACTGATCCACTAAGCCTGAGGTAAGAGGGGAAGTGGCATTACCACAAGGTAAGCACCACACTAGCACCTCTATCTCTGCAAATCCTTATATGAATAGCCAAACATGGTCCTGGAATGAACTTCTGAATGTTGTGATTAATAAAATCCTGAATCTATGAATGATCTCTACAAGGTTGACAGAGTTCGATCTCTGCACTTCATTGATTTTAATATATGTTTCGTGTAGTATTTTCCTAGACACTGTGTCTGTGAAATTTGCGCAGCAACCCTGGAAAGGATAGCTCACTCCTGAGTTGATCCCTGATCATTTTCCTATTGAGGATCTCCGTAATTTCATACTATCAAGAGAGCTCTAGATACCTGTAATTTGTGTTTATAACTATGCTCCCACGAATGTCCCCAACAGGATTAATATATATTTTTGCGTTGCCACTATTGTTCCTGTAGGTTATCTGAGCAAATCATTTTTTTTAGGATACCATGCGTCATGGATTCGTGAATGCATTTATCCCCGCCACATTTTACTGAGGAGTTTTACTGAGGAGTCTCAAGGGAAAATTCTAGTCGATGACAATGGAGTTAATCAGCTTAGTGGTCTATTTGATAGTCGAGCCACTGCATTGCTGCTTAAGGTTGCGACTTCATTTGAATATTATCTTTCGTTTTCTTTGGGCATGCAAAGGAGGAAGAAGAAGCATTTTTTTTCTTTATTCTTTTTGTTGTATTACATTTTATATCTGCATTTTAATATCTACGCATTATTACATTTTACATCTACGTGAGTTTGGGGAGGGACAACTCGCCGAGGAGCTCGACCCTATTTCCATCCCTGTTGAATTTTTTTATTGCTGCATTTAAGCTTGGGAAGGGACGACTCCCAAGGAGCATGATCCCAAATCGTTGTACTTTTTGTGGTTCACATATATATAGACTGTGCATGAAAGGGAAGGGATGGATGTATAGGAGAGCTTGATCCCCATTTGAATAACTATATTTATTGTTATCAGACTGTGCATGAGTCTAGACAGCTAGGGCGTGGGCCATAGCTTGCATAGCTCTTAGTTTTATTTTATGCAATTATCTTATCTATAGCTTGACAAATATATATATATATATATATATATATATATGAAATCCTCTTGATCCACGAGAGCCTAGGGCTATATGTGTTTAAATCTCGATTGGGTTCAATTGCAGCTAGAGTTTATGTCTTTTCGACCTTAAAGATTGAAGTTTGGAATGAAATTGTTATTTTTATTCCTCTTGTTGATCAGAGAAATCCCTATCCAGATTGATAGGTTACAAAGAGAAGAATGCAACAATTTGGTTGTAGATGTAACCAGATTTCTTTTTTATTAATAAATGAATTGACCCTCCTTTGTGGACGTAGCCCAAGTTGGGTGAACCACGGTAAAAACGGTGTCCTTGTTATGTGTCTTTTGTGTATGATCATCTTGATATTGTAATTTCCATTGATTTGGATCATCGACTTTCAGTTGATTCTTCTTATGAGTACCTTATGTTTTAGTTATAATTAATTTGCATTGATTTGGATCATCGACTTTCAGGTTGATTCTTCTTATGAGTACCTTATGTTTTAGTTATCATTATGCTTTGTTTGTTATGTCATTCGATAAGAATATATGTTAATGAAGGGCAATTAATTATTAATCACTAACAGCTATGTCAATATAAGAGTATATTATGGAAAGTACCTCTGATTTGATAAAATACATTCTCTTGAATTGCATATACTCGGGTAATATTAAGACAATAATATATTAATATTTTTGTTGAAACACATCAAAGTTATTACTATAGAATAAGCCTTTTATTTTGGAAGTCAAGTCTACTATGGGAAATGAAAATTGAGTATCATATCACTTAAAGTATTTACGAGGGTCAGATCTGGAACATAGATGTACTACCTCCTCTTGTAAGAGTCTCAAGTAAGTGTAACATACCCTTTTTGCTGAAAAACATTTTATGTTGGAAACATTATGTTAACTTTTATTGTAAAATTTTATATTGGACAAGTGTCCAAGGATGACTGTAATTGCACAATATTTTATTATTTAATAAATTAAATAGGAGACAAACACCTAAGGGGACTGTTGAAAGAGAGTTTACTGACCCAGTAGGTGGAATGGAATCTGGGGTAGAAGGCAATGGACAAATGGCAGCATCATGATGCAACTAATTAGCTGTTGGTATGGGACAACGCCCTTGAAATGTGGTCATAGTGCCCTGGAAGGTGGGACTAGAGATTGAGGCTCGTTTATTCAAAACTGACCACTAAAGACCTAGGCAGTCTATATAAGAGCCATCGAATTATGAACTGAGGTTCATCACTTTTCCTGATGAGGAAATTTACCTTGAGGTTTTGCTGTGCTTGCACCCAAGAGATTCGATGAGGGGATATGTTGAGTTTTTTTATCATGGTGTAAGTCTGCCTATTATACTACTAAGTGCAAAAGTTATTGCTGAGTGCAGAAGGCATATTTGAGTGCAGAAGTTACACTGCTGAGTGCAGAAGTTATATTACTGAGTGCCTTGCTTCTACACAGATTCCATCTACTTAGTGGTTCAGTAAACGTGCTCGGAGGTCCAAAGGAAGCAAGTAGTTTTGGTTGCTTCTTATAGAAAAGGTTGGGAGGAACATGCCTCCTTGGGTGTTTGTCGGCCCTATCTTCATTTACAGGTTCTACTTGTCTTTTCTAATTCTAAGTAGTTAATATTTCTATCTGCAATTATTGATTTACTGTTTCCAAGGATATTATTGAACAAATGCATTTATTTTAGTTTATGAGCTAATTAGGATTCTATTTAGTAATGATTATGTATGATGAATTGAATAAAATATTTCTCTGTATTTTTCCCCATGCTAATGGATTTGCATCGTACTCTAGTACAGAGAAGAGATTAAGGTAGATAAATTGATAGGCATATTTCCAAATGAATGATAAGAACAATACTGTTGTATTTCATTAGTTTTTTCCTACCATTAATATTCTGTATTAAATAATATAATTCTATGTCTTTCTTTTATCATCATTTTCATCAGTTAAGTGTTTTAAAGTTCACTGTATTTCTTTCACCAGTCTGTATTGAAAATAACAGTTGCAAAAACATTTATTTCCTAAGTATACAGTATTGTTATCCATTACTGCTAACAAGTATATACATCATGAAAACAAATAGTTTTCATATCCAAGTATTGAAATTATCTTTCCGTTACACAATATTTAGGAAATCATAACAACTGCAAATTTAATAGCATCAACAAGAATTATACTACATTCTATTCTGACAGTCATAGATTTAAATTAGGGTTTTACTTCTTTCCATGTTTCTCTTTTCAAATCTTGCAACACTTTCTATTTTATTCTGTACAGTAAATTATTTCAATGATAAATACAATTACTAAACTTCTATTTTCATAGTATCTAACAATCCTAATGGAGAAAGCAAAAGTTGGTTAACTTGTACTATTATCCAAACAGAGTTTCATTTCAAACTTAAGATTTATGACAGGCTCGTACTCTTCACTTATCAAACCCTAGAAGCATCAACTTTTATCTTTCAAGTTTAAGAGTTTAGTTAAGTTTCAAACAGAATAAGAAACTGGTCACGATTCATTTCATAACTGAATACAAAACATTGGATTTTGGCTCACAACCATCATAAAAATCGACAGACATGAACGACGAGTAACAATTTCAAAACTATAAAATCAGGCACAAAAACGATTATCATTTACATTCCTTAAGACTTAAAATAAGAGCATCTCAACATCAATATGAGATTATATTATCACATTTCACTCTAAAAATATTAAACAGTAAACCATACGATTTACTCGAACTAGATATCTATTTACAGAAGTGAAAACATTTGTTATCATAATAGCAGAACATTTCCGAGAACCCACATTAGGGTTGACCATTTTAATATAGGGATAAACCCTTCGCCATAGAGATTTTCATAAAATAAAATAGTGGCAAAACGTTAAAAATATCAAATGCATACAAACCGGAGCCCTGCTCTTGAACACAAACACAAACATGATAAGGTAGGAAAAACAAGCTATTGTATTATCAAATACACAGTAGATTGCAAACATTAAGCTTCGCTTCTTTTACACAATTTAGAGCAACGTTCATAGTATCATCTACACAAACATGGGTCGAATGAAAACACAAATCCTTTCAATTACCGAGAACAATAGAAGGGTGAAACCCTCTCCTGAGTATTTTCCTTTACGGATTATACAATGGAAAACAATTACTACTAAAAAAAACGACGAAAGGGTTGAGGATTCATCCTCCCTAAGCTACCAATAGCTCACAGGCTTTCGACGAAGGTCACCCTCAGAGCCCAAGAAAACACAAAGTCTTGGCAAAGAACACAATGAAGGTCCACTAGTCATCTAACCGGAGTAACGAGTAACCACTGAAGCTTATTGGTCATTTGCAGTTGCCAACTACCAAAGTCTAAGCTGTGAAGCCATCGATGAAGGTACCTGCCATTTTGAACACAAGTATGGTTAAAACAAGCTTCTGACAGAAGTCTTTACAAATGAAATAACATTAACTGAAACTCTTAAAATAGAATGGAAGACACAGGGTTTCGAACCAAGAACCATTACCTTTAAGTTATCACCGAAGCAGAACGCCAAGACTGTGCAAACTGGAACCATTACTCCACTACCGAATGCAAAGAAGGATGGAAAACAACTCTGGAGAATTACCACTGGACAGACATGAAAAGTCGAGCATCGAATCAACTACCACGAAGAAGTTGTCACTCACCCTGAAACTGTTAATACAAACTACTGCTATAAAACACCATGAGCGTATCAGCTCTTAAGCTATCAATGGGTCACGATTTCGAACCGTGGGCACTCACCCAAAAACTTGTTAACGAAACCCTAAAGGCTCTTGGCCTGTTGACCTCTCCTCAGAGCCACTACACTAAATGCCAAGGAAACATTAACACCGTAGAACATAGTGGAGGTTAGGGTTAGATCCCAAATCCCAAACCCTTGCTAGATCAACGGTGGATATCACCGAAGGGTTTTCACGTAAACCCAAGAAACCACCATATTAATTGACACCATCATTACCATAGCCACCGAGGAAGACAACTCAGTTAACTTTCAAACCAAATCACTTACAGCATCATCATGACGCTTGAACTATCACCATACCATCACGTGCCTAGCACCATGACGATGTCCATGGAGACATTCCACTGTCTCGACAGTTGGGAGTATTAAATTCAAAGGAAAGCCAAAGTTCCTGCCAGCACAAAACCTTCGTAGTGTGAATATTAACCATTCATACAATGTATCGAGTTGTTGATCAAAAGCACCACTTGGTTATGTGATAACACCTTGTGGTAAGTCAAGGTGGTGTAGGACTCATGCTAGGAAATCATAATGTCATATAGGGTCACATAGCTGCGCACACACAATACCATATAGTTATTGTTCATAGGACTTTGTATAGGATTTGATATATATGTATTTCAATATAGTACAAAAATTAAATAGGAAATTTGTATATAGTTCATAGGTTAGCAATTAACTATGATATGAATTGCAATAATTCCTAGGCGTTAGAATATATATAAAGAATTTGCATATTGATATTGTATTTTATTTACAATTAGCCATCACATATAGACATTTTTAATCTCATAAATTGCATCATTTAGAAACCCACGATATTAATCCACAGAGTTAAACTAGGATACATGGATCCTATTCATTGTTTGAACAAATAAATAACTTGGTTAGTACAGGATTTAGAAATATTACAATCGACATACTTTGTAATATCCCGAATTTTTGACTGAATATGTTTACGTTATACATTGGGCATAAGCCCTGATTCAGATGATTTATTTATGATGTACTTATAGTCGGGTAGGGACCCTAACTAATGTAGATTTATTGTTATGTGTTGGGTATGAAAAATCTCCGATGAACTTGATTGATGTTTATCATGAGATATGGATATAAACCCTAATATACTGAGATGATCTTTGATAATATTTTGTAGTCTTACTATGCATGACTGACTGCTATTATGTGTTGAGCGTAGGCTCTGGAGCACATGGATGACCTATGTGTTGGGCGTAATCCCCGATGTATATGAATTCCCTATGTGCTGGGCGTAAGCCCCGATGTACAAAGGATGCCCTATGTGCTGGGCGTAAGCCCCAATGTACATAGATGATGTTTATTATGTGCTGGGCGTAAGCCCCTATATACATAGATGATGTTTATTATGTGCTGGACGTAAGCCCTAAGATACATAGAGTGTTGGGCATAAGCCATGGAGCACCCCAAGCTTGATAAACGAATGCCGGATCCGAGGCCACTTAAATATTCTAGATGTGCCTCACAACCAAATTCTAGCACTAGTGTTGAGTAGAAGCTCTAGAATTGCACTAGCGTAACGCCCATGTGAGGGTGTTGAGTTAAAAGGCTCTGAAGAGCACTCAGGGTTACTAGATCTCAAGTGTTGAGTCAAAGGACTCTGAATAGCACTTCTATCTTGCATCACAATTATTCAAAATGACTAAATGAATCTTCTTCTATTTATCATCACATACTGCGGAAACTACCATGTTAAACGAGGGATTCTGACATACAAAGAGAGAGACTAGAGGTGCCTATCCAAGCTTACCAAGACCGTCCAAAGAATTGGACCTTGCCCTTAAAAGCTAAAAGAAGTATCATGTGAAGACACATAATTAAACAAGAGATAATTACCACCACTTAAAGCATGGAGTGACTAATAGTAGTCTTCTACGAATGACATGCATAAAGGCCTCAACGCCATTATTATTATTAAAAGAGCTTTAATAATAATGTTGTAGTTATATATTTATGAAATATATTTATTATATATATTTGATGCATGATTTAATATTATTAATGATGTATTAATAGTTAAGCTGAAATGTAACTATTGTCATATAATTATTGTTATTTAATTATTGATTATTATAATTATTTGGAAGGGCTAAAATCAAAATCACTTATAGTTAAACATTTGAAAAGTCCTATTTCAAAAAGGGCTAAATAATTATTATATAATATATTTTAAAATATTATTTAAAGAAAACAAATTATCTCAACAGTCCTAATTCAAGACTCCCCTACATAAGAGGGAAGATCCCAAGTTTGGAGATCATCTTTTTCCATTATCATTCTCTTATGGTAATAAAAGAGAATTTTCTGCTCCAAGAACGGAGGCAGCCACATGAATTTCCAGATCTTAACCAGTAGTAAACCCAGGACCTCTATCTCTTTTGCATGTTGAAATCCAGCTCGGGGGGATCCATACAGAACCAGGAATGGTTGTAGGATCATGGTTGGGAGGAACATGGTAGCCCCAAAGTTATCCAGTAAGGAAGTCATTCTAACAGGTCAGCTAAGCATCATAGTTTTTCTACTAATTATTGTTGAGTGTGCAGGTTACTACAAGAGGGGAGTAGGCCACAAGTCAACCAGGTATGAGTTATTCCCAGCTATGTTGGTAGTTAGGCATTTTATTTGGGATTCTTTCTGATAGCATTAGTTATGAAGGATGCTTCCAGTACCTTATTCATATATTTCAAGGCTGTTATTTCTTTTAAAATAAACTAGGAAGAAAAACGTAATCACGATAGAGCTCTATTCTTTTAAAACAACATTTTCTTTCCATACTATTACCTTAGAATTCGTATCATAGTAAAAGTTGCTATTATGGTTTTCCAATCTTTTTCAAAACATTAAATGACAACCCTAGCTACGTTATCAACGAAAACGTAACAGTGTATCAAGACTTTCGATTTCCAAATTTAAAAGTTTAAACATAGTACTTTTTTTTATATATCTTGTATTACGTTGGTCTATCCATTCAGGGTTCGAATCCCACAACCAACGAAGCATTCACTTAAAATTTCCAACTACCCAGGTCAAGGGATCAAACCCTTTAAATGACAATAGGGAGGCCCATCTAAACAAACAAATCGCCAACAACTCAGTATTAACAAAGTATTACTTTAACCCTGGTTACACTACTTTTAGCATGTCTAAACCAGCAAGTCACCGGGTCGAATCCCTTTAGTGATGTTTTCTGAGGAATGTTAGGTGAGATTAATAAATATCTGCATAAAACTCAACCAAGGAAATTAAAACTTGTTGAAATAACTGATGCATGCCTGTTACAAGATACTAGGAGTACCCTGTTTGGGTTAGAAAGATGTTTAGCATGTTTAAAATAAACCGAGGGTGATAAACCAAATATGGAAAAAGATTAATAGGACCTAAGGATTGAGTCAAGAAGGAACCCCCAAACACATAAACAGTCTTGGACTACACCACTGCATATAAACCCAGATCCTTGTAAAAGTATTCATCATGACCGATGGAATAGGCCTGAGATCGAATGCCATCACCATGACTTATCCCTCCCAGGATGGACTACCTACACAAGTATATGTTAGTAATATTACAACTACGAGTTTTCAAATTATGATTTGATTCGTGACATGCTTACTTCGCAACTGCAAATATTTTGACAACCTACAGGTTAGGCTAATAAACAGACCTTGTAAATACCCTACCTTTGGTAATAAATATAAGAAACTTACGTAAAGTTATGTTCCGGGAACACCGAGTTTAACCAAATCCTATTTGACTATGAAGCTAGTATATTCTAAACTAATTTCTACAGTGGACCATATGCAATTATGTACAACAAAAAAAATTATTTCTGATTTCTGAAGCAAACCATATGGAAGTTGTGTTCAATGAAATGTTATTTCCTATATTCTAAACTAATTTCTGCAGTGAACCATATGCAATTATGTACAACAGAAAGTTATTCCTGATCTTTGAAGCCAACAATACGCAAGTTTTGTGAAAAGAAATCTTATTTCCTATATTCTAAACTAATTTCTACAGTGAACCATATGCAATTATGTACAACAGAAAGTTATTTATGATCTCTGAAGTCAACAATACGCAAGTTTTGTGCAAAGAAATGTTATTTCCTATATTCTAAACTAATTTCTATAGTGGACTAGATGCAATTATGTACAAAAAAAAAATTATTTATGATTTCTGAAGTGAGCCATATGCAAGTTGTGTGCAAAGAAATGTTATTTCCTATATTCTAAACTAATTTCTGCAGTGAACCATATGCAATTATGTACAACAGAAAGTTATTTCTGATCTCTGAAGCCAACAATACGTAAGTTTTGTGCAAAGAAATGTTATTTCCTATATTCTAAACTAATTTCTGCAGTGAACCATATGCAATTATGTACAACAGAAAGTTATTTCTGATTTTTGAAGTGAACCATACGCAAGTTTTGTGCAAAGAAAAGTTATTTCCTACATTCTAAATTGATTTCTGCAGTGGACCATATGCAATTATGTACAACAGAAGGTTATTTTTTATTCTTGAAATAAACCATATGCGAATTATGTGCAAAAGAAAGCTAACATCAATTTATGAAGAGAACCATACCTAAATCATGTACAAAGGAAAGTTATTATTTATATTCTAGACTGACTATCTGCATTTTATTGCAATGAGAATTTTTGCTTACATCCGAAAGGACTGAATACATGTGCTTGTTGCAAAGGGAGGATTATTACTTACGTACTAAAATTGATCCTATGAATGAATGCACCATATGATGAAACGCTAGGCACAAATTGCGTTGTCAAAGAAAAGTATGAATATGAAAAGCAAGAAATGTCAAGACAGGACTAACAATAAAATGGTTATGATATCCTTTCTTGTTTTACATTTTGATAAGATCTCATGGGACTGACAGTGCTTTGAAGTCATTACATATAAAGGGTTAAGCCAACCTCAACAAGACCTTGAATTAAAAACAGTTTGAATGCATGGGGCCGCATGGGAGAATGAAACTGCGATGAATGAGGCCTACCTCGCCTAATGTTAGGTTCATTTCTAATCCCTAGAACACCGGGACGGTGTTGTTCTAAGCGAGGAGGGATGTAATATCCCAAATTTTTTACTGAATATGTTTACGTTATACATTGGGCATAAGCCCCGATGCAGATGATTTATTTATGATGTACTTATAGTTGGGCAGGGACCTTGACTGATGCAGATTTATTGTTATGTGCTGGGTATGAAAAAGCCCCGATGAACTTGATTGATGTTTATCATGAGATATGGATATAAACCCTAATATACTGAGATGATCTTTGATAATATTGTGCAGTCTTACTATGCACGACTAACTGCTATTATGTGTTGAGCGTAGGCTCTGGAGCACATGGATGACTTGTGTGCTGGGCGTAATCCTCGATGTACATGGATGCCCTATGTGCTGGGAGTAAGCCCCGATGTACAAACGATGCCCTATGTGCTGGGTGTAAGCCCCGATGTACATAGATGATGTTTATTATGTGTTGGGCATAAACCCCAATGTACATAGATGATGTTTATTATGTGTTGGACGTAAGCCCCGAGGTACATAGAGTGTTGGGCATAAGCCATGGAGCACCCCAAGCTTGATAAACGAATGCCGGATCTGAGGCCACTTAAATATTCTAGATGTGCCTCACAACCACATTCTAGCACTAGTGTTGAGTAGAAGCTTTGGAATTGCACTAGCGTAACGCCCATGTGAGGGTGTTGAGTTAAAAGGCTCTAAAGAGCACTTGGGGTTACTAGCTCTCAAGTGTTGAGTCAAAGGACTTTGAATAGCACTTCTATATTGCATCACAATTATTCAAATTGACTAAATGAATCTTCTTCTATCTATCATCACATACTGCGGGAACTACCATGTTAAACGAGGGATTCCGACATGCAAAGAGAGAGACTAGAGGTGCCTATCCAAGGTTAACAAGACCGTACAAAGAATTGGACCTTGACCTTAAAAGCTAAAAGAAGTATCATGTGAAGACACATAATTAAACAAGAGATAATTACCACCTCTTAAAGCATGGAGTGACTAATAGTAGTCTTCTACAAATGACATGCATAAAGGCCTCAACGCCATTATTATTATTAAAAGAGCTTTAATAATAATGTTGTAGTTATATATTTATGAAATATATTTATTATATATATTTGATGCATGCTTTAATATTATTAATGATGTATTAATAGTTAAGCTGAAATGTAACTATTGTCATATAATTATTGTTATTTAATTATTGATTATTATTGTTATTTAATTATTGATTATTATAATTATTTGGAAGGGCTGAAATCAAAATCACTTATAGTTAAACATTTGAAAAGTCCTAGTTCAAAAAGGGCTAAATAATTATTATATAATATCTTTTAAAATATTATTTAAAGAAAACAAATTATATCAACAATGCTAATTCAAGACTCCCCTACATAAGAGGGAAGATCCCAAGTTTGGAGATCAACTTTTTCCATTATCATTCTCTTATGGTAATAAAAGAGAATTTTCTGCTCCAAGAACGGAGGCAGCCACATGAATTTCCAAATCTGAACCAGTAGTAAACCCAGGACCTCTATCTCTTTTGCATGTTGAAATCCATCTCGGGGGGATCCATACAGAACCAGGAATGGTTGTAGGATCATGGTTGGGAGGAACATGGTAGCCCCAAAGTTATCCAGTAAGGAAGTCATTCTAACAGGTCAGCTAAGCATCATAGTTTTTCTACTAATTATTGTTGAGTATGCAGGTTACTACAGGAGGGGAGCAAGCCACAAGTCAACCAAGTATGAGTTATTTCCAGTTATGTTGGTAGTTAGGCATTTTATTTGGGCTTCTTTCTGATAGCATTAGTTATGAAGGATGCTGCCAATACCTTATTCATATATTTCAGGTCTGTTATTTCTTTTAAAATAAACTAGGAAGAAAAATGTAATCACGATAGAGCTCTATTCTTTTAAAACAACATTTGTTTTTCCATATTATTACCTTAGAATTCGTATCATAGCAAAAGCTACTATTATGGTTTTCCAATGTTTTTCAAAACATCAAACGACAACCCTAGCTACGTTATCAATGAAAACGTAATAGTGTATCAAGACTTTCAATTTCCAAATTTAAAAGATTAAACATAGTACTTTTTTTTATATATCCTATATTATTACATTGGTCTAACCATTCAGGGTTCGAATCCCACAACCAACGAAGCATTCACTTAAAATTTCCAACTACCCAGGTCAAGGGATCAAACCCTTTAAACAACAATAGGGAGGCCCAGCTAAACAAACAATTCGCCAACAGCTCAGTATTAACAAAGTATTACTTTAACCCTGGTTACGATACTTTTAGCATGTCTAAACTAGCAAGTCACCGAGTCGAATCCCTTTAGCGATGTTTTCTGAGAAATCGTACTTACCCAAAACAAACGCATCAATACATAGTATTAAGTTACAATTTCATCCTTCTAAAATTAGCTAGAATTTGTATAGAGACACCATCACTATCAAGCAAATCTAGAATACCCAATCAATTGCGTAAGAAATTAGAACCACGACATTACTTACAAAATGTAAACCTGGTCATCACCATACTTATTCCCATAGAAATCAAACTCAAAGTCATTTAGCGAAAACGTAAGGCCCTGTTAAAACCCTAGCCACATTATTATTTCAACCACCAGGCAACGCAACAGGAAGAACTAGATTCTTAAGATTCACAAGCTTATAAATAAAATAGCGTGAGGGTTACGATTCTCCCTCGTTAACACATATTTTCACGATAGCACACACAAAGACTAATCTAACATTATTCCTCTTACACCCTAAGAAAACTCAGAGATAAGACAAACAGTATGCTATCCATTGAAATTCGCAGAGGAACCATAAACGACACATATTATTATTCATATTCAGAGTTCAAACGCAAACCCATGTGTTACATTATGAGAATCATAGTTCTGTACAAATAGCTTAAGAGCTGAGAAACCCAGTCAACACTTCAAAAGAAATAGTAAACCCTCTAGGTTTTAAGTCGTGCCCCATTTAAAGAAAATAGGTACATTTTATTCACAGTCCAGCCAAAGGCGACCCTCCAAAACCTCGAAGTGAACCGGTAAGCCAAATGTCCTCCCGAAGTTCCCCCACAATCTAGAATACCCAGAACACCCGCCATAGTTGCAAGAGGGAAGGGACTACAAGGGTGGTTAACCGGACTTACCATTTCAAAATCCTCCTCGATGAAGGTCGTACCCACACACAGTAATCCATGCAGGATAAACGCAACAACTACCTGCCACTACCATAGAGGGAACACGGGTTAAAACATTGCATTACATAACATTTAGGTGTAAAATAACAGTAAGTGACAAGGGTTCACAAACGTAGAGAAGACCATCACCTGAACCAAGCATGGAACTTGCACCCTTTTAGCCGAGTATATTTCAGGTGCACTGTCCATGAGCATAGCTCAAGACAAGGCACGAAGGGAAGATGCAACGCAGGACTGAGCCAAGGCAAAGAAAATTAAATCGCAAAGCTACATCCATAGGTTGTAAAACCCCTTGTATCAAAACCCTCCATCCAGCTGGATTCACGTCACATTGGTGTCATAGGGGGGGGCATTTATTACTCCACCCACCACTCCTTTAATGAAGTTCGATTTTATTTCAAGAGCTATAGTATAAGGTGGCAAAAACATCAACAAAGTATTAGGTTTCAAAACGTGCATCATCAAGATTTTATACCATGGTGTTACGCTATAGGGAGCACACCATAATCTCTTCCAGTTAGGACACATTACATGTTAGTCCTTACTCTTAATCATAAAGTATGATAGTGTGTTGGTAAGATTCTTTAGGATAGATTTGTTGCATAGAAGGTACCTGCATGACAACGTGAAACAATACATTAGTGATACGCTAAGTAAGTCCAACACTCCCAAGTTACCCTTACCTCTCGGCGGCTCTGCTGGGGGGGTACTCTTTTCCGGTGTAAACCTCAGTATCCAATATGGGTCCCAACTCACATCAAACAAAGGGGCCATCACACCTGTAGGATCAGTTAAGACTTTTATAAATATGCACATGATGGCTGAAAACAGTATGAAGGAAGGTTTGTCTCTAGTTCTACATTATTACTTCAGCAATAGTACACTTGCGACAAATTTATATGTTCTACTCTACACATCGCTTCTGCAGATCCAAAGGTTCGCTAGTTAGGAAAACAAGTATCAATGAACATCCTATTTCGTTCAGTGCTGAAGTTGATTTATAAGTCATCATCTTTAAAATAAGCTTCTACTACACTAGCAGAAAATTTTAAATTTTTACCATTTTTTAGGGTCATTACAAGTGGTATCAGATCCCAGCCACAACACTAAGAGACCTATTGGGCTTATTACAGAAAAACATCCGCTGCAGATACATTTATTTCAGAATTTACTTATGACTTTCTTTTTCATAGATAAACATATAAACCAACAGAATTCTGTTCTTACAATTTGGTAGAAGGATTTAGATACAGATACAAAGATATTTTGAAATGCAGAAATGTAGTCGCTATAGGAATGCCTTCAAACAATTTATGTGCATGAATTCTTTTACAAACACTAATAAAAAAAATTGTTGTTTTATTGATGGGCCAAAAAAATTCGTTATCTTATTGACTTTCATAATGTATTTATGACAAAAATAAAATAAAATAAACTGAACTCGTATGACACATAGCTAATTGTTGTTTTTATATATATAGTCCACCAAGTAGAAAGGACTACCCAGGAAGGGTAAGGTTATGTACTTGGACAAATCTTTCGCTCCCAATTAAATATAAATAGGATTTAAAGCCTTATCCAAATAAATCCAAGAATAAAGACGAACATGCTCACCTCCAGTTTGATCGTGAAGTCGTGCATGCATAAACATAGAAGTAATCCTCTACCTAGGAAGTTAGCAACTTAGTAAATTTAGATAGGTACATCAGAAAGGCAGTGACATGAGTTGCATTATACTAGTAAAATACCTAGACGCATAATTAAATTTGACGATAAAACAAGTTGATTAGAAGTACCTGCTTAGGCCAGGTATACAATATTTTAGTAGAGATAGAAATAATCACCCTGTTACATGAGTGGAAAGTCAGGTTATGCTTTCTATCCTTTATTATAAAGAATCCTAAGAGAAGTAAACCATTCGGATACCTAGAATTGGGAGCACGATCTAGAGATACTTACATATTACAATACCAGTGACACATGAAACAAAATATAGAAACCTAAGAGGAGTCACAAAACTCGACAGGAGTAGTTAAATGAGGTATTGGGTCATAGAATTCCTAAAGCAGTGGGCATGTTTAGTATGTGATTCTTTTTCCACATACTATGGGTAGCTACATCATATTCCTTTTTCTTTTTTTTTAGAGTACAACACCTACAATCAGGACCATTGAAAGACATTAGAGTTCCATAGTAAAACTACAAGGTAATTATACATGTCACGGTTATGCACCTAGAAGCCACAAGATGAACCACAAAAAGAATTCTCGGGGAGGTTGTTTGAATTACCAATAAACAGTACTAAGAGTGTAAAATACAAGGATTAGCAAGGTATAGCCTATGCGTAATTTGTTGACAGGACGAAGTTATGTCCGACCCGGTTCAGACTATACTTGTAGGAAAGGAGATAAATGCAATAACACAGGAGAGTGATTTGTGGGAAAACAATATGTTTATAGACCAGAAAAACATGAAGTTAATAAATGTACGATGAACAAGAGGCTATGATATAATAACATAGGGGAAGAAAATTGTAAGTAAAGGGCACATATGGGAGCAAAGGACTCCACCAAACCCTTGTGAAACTAAGAGTAATACATGGGTTAATAATGGTACAACTATGAACAAGATGATTGAGTTACAACTAGACTAATAATAGTCAACTACATTAATAAAATAATCTATTTTAGAGAAGGAAACAAAATTCTATTATGAGGAATGTTCGATGAGATTAATAAATATCTGCATAAAACTCAACCTAAGAAATTAAAACTTATTGAAATAACTGACGCATTCCTGTTACAAGATACTAGGAGTACCCTGTTTGGGTTAGAAAGATGTTTAGCATGTTTAAAATAAAACGAGGGTGATAAACCAAATATGGAAAAAGATTAATAGGACCTAAGGATTGAGTCAGGAAGGAACCCCCAAACACATAAACAGTCTTGGACTGCACCACTGCATATAAACCCAAATCCTTGTAAAAGTATTCATCATGACCAATGGGATAGGCCCAAGATAGAATGCCATCGCCATGACTTATCCCTCCCAGGATGGACTACCTACACAAGTATATGTTAGTAATATTACAACTACGAGTTTTCAAATTATGATTTGATTCGCGACATGCTTACTTTGCAACTGCAAATATTTTGACAACCTGCGGGTTAGGCTAATAAATAGACCTTGCAAATACCCTACCTTTGCTAATAAAGATAAGAAAATTACGTAAAGTTATGTTCCGGTAACACTGACTTTAACCAAATCCTATTTGACTATGAAGCTAGTATATTCTAAACTAATTTCTGCAGTGAACCATATGCAATTATGTACAACAAAAAGTTATTTATGATCTCTGAAGCCAACAATACACAAGTTTTGTGCAAATAAATGTAATTTCCTATATTCTAAACTAATTTCTGCAGTGAACCATATGCAATTATGTACAACAGAAAGTTATTTCTGATTTCTGAATTGAACCATACGCAAGTTTTGTGCAAAGAAAAGTTATTTCCTACATTCTAAATTGATTTATGCAGTGGACCATATGCAATTATGTACAATAGAAGGTTATTTCTGATTCTTGAAATAAACCATATGTGAATTATGTGCAAAAGAAAGCTATTATAAATTTATGAAGAGAACCATACCTAAATCATGTACAAAAGAAAGTTATTATTTATATTCTAGACTAACTATCTGCATTTTGTTGCAACGAGAATTTTTGCTTCCATCCGAAAGGACTGAATACATGTGCTTGTTGCAAAGGGAGGATTATTACTTACATAGTAAAATTTATCCTATGAGTAAATGCACCTTATGATGAAACGCTAGGCACAAATTGCGTTGTAGGAGAAAAGTATGAGTATGAAAAGCAAGAAATGTCAAGACAGGACTAACAATAAAATGGTTATGATATCCTTTCTCGTTTTACATTTTGATAAGATGTCATGGGACTGACAGTGCTTTGAACTCATTACATATAAAGGGTTAAGTCAGCCTCAACAAGACCTTGAATTAAGAAACAATTTGAATGCATGGGGCCGCATGGGAGAATGAAACTGCGATGAATGAGGCCTACCTTGCCTAATGTTAGGTTCATTTCTAGTCCCTAGAACACCGAGACGGTGTTGTTCTAAGCGAGGAGGGATGTAATATTCCAAATTTTTGACTGAATATGTTTACGTTATACATTGGGCATAAGCCCCAATGCAGATGATTTATTTATGATGTACTTATAGTTGGGCAGGGACCCTGACTGATGCAGATTTATTGTTATGTGCTGGGTATGAAAAAGCCCCGATGAACTTGATTGATGTTTATCATGAGATATGGATATAAACCCTAATATACTGAGATGATCTTTGTTAATAATGTGCAATATTACTATGCATGACTAACTGCTATTATGTGTTGAGCGTAGGCTCTGGAGGACATGGATGACCTATGTACTGGGCATAATCCCCGATGTACATGGATGCCCTATGTGCTAGGCGTAATCCTCGATGTACAAAGGATGCCCTATGTGCTGGGCATAAGCCCCGATGTACATCGATGATGTTTATTATGTGTTGGGTGTAAGCCCCGATGTACATAGATGATGTTTATTATGTGTTGGGCATAAGCCCCGAGGTACATAGAGTGTTGGGCATAAGCCATGGACCACCCCAAGATTGATAAACGAATGACTGATCCGAGGCCACTTAAATATTCTAGATGTGCCTCACAACCACTGTTAACACCCAAAAAGTGTTCACTACCTCATCTACCACATTATATGGCTCATTTGTCCATTTTCCTACCATATTTCTCTTAAAATCCCAAAAAATCCCATTAAAAAGCCTCCAAAAGGCCTAAAATGCCTCCAAAAGGCCACAAAACCCTCAAAATAGCCTAAAAAAGGCTAAAAAACCCCCTTTTCCTCCAAAAATAGCAAAAATCCCCTAAAAAGGGAATAAAAAATATAAAATAATGAGGAAAAGGAGGAAAAAACCCTATACAGCTGCACAAAACCATGTGTTTCCCAAAACCATGGGTCAGCACTCCACCACCAAAAAACTATAAATAGGTGATGGAGATCCCTTATTCCATATCCACAATCACAAGCACCCTTACTCTGCCAAAATCTCTCTCGAAACCCTAGTTCATCATTGAACTACTTTCACCTTGAGAGCCACTTTTGGCCCATCCCCACCATTGGAGAAGGAGAAGGAGCATATTGAAGCTTGGAGCATCCTCTTGGACACTGCAAAGGGCTTCATCAAACCTTTACATTAAAGGTAACATTAATAGAAAAAGTCATTCTTTTCATTTGATGTCTATGTTTCATGCATGTTTTAGAAGTAATTTAATTGTTGTTTTAGCTTAATTATTTACACTTACTGAACTGCTACTAAGGAGTCCATTCTCCTTAGTAGGTGCTCATTTGCACAAGCTAGGGGTAAAACCCTAGCTACAGTTTTGGCGACTCCCCTAGATTTTGAATTTCTGGTTTTCGTTTTGAATTTTTTACTTTCGGCCGCCGCATACCGCGTCTTTTCCCTCTGCAGTCACGTCCCGACCGCGCCTTTCAGGCCTTTACCTGCGATCCGACCGCGGCTCTCAGACTGCTTCCGACGCCCCACCGGCGGATTCAAGTCTGTTACCTGCGATCCGACCGTGGCTAATCATCCTGTTTGCCGCGATCTGACTGCGCCTGTCGGCCATTTTCCCGCGTCCCGACTGCGGTTTTCTGCCTCTTTCGGGCGTCCCGACTGCGTCTGTTAGCCCTTTTGCCGCGACCCGACTGCATCTTTTTCCCTATTTACTGCGTCCCGACTGCGTCTGTTGGCCCGAAAGCCGCGACCTGACCGCCGCTGTTTCCCTCAAACCCGCGGTCTGCCTGTTCTGTTTCGCCACAAACCCGCGGTCTGATTTCTGCTCTTTTCCTGTTTTGAGCCCCACCCCTTTTGCTGCAATATTTTCTGCATCTGAACAGCCCTCTGTCCTACCTGCAGCCTCCCTTCCTTACAGCCTTTCTGCAACATAATTTCTGTCCCCTTTTCAGAATTCTTTTCAAATTTCAGTATTTTTAATTCAGAAAATTTTGCAAGTGAACATTTCAATTTCAGCATTATTGATAGTTGGAAGTTGCTCCCCTTGTGGCACTTCTATTTTTGGGTTCATCACCTCACGAGCACACACTCTATCACATAAATCAAGTGAGCCTTAAAAAGTACCTAATTGAACCAACATTCTAACCCCACTTGGGGAACACAAAAGAATCATTGTAGTTAGGTAGGATCGGGGGGATAGGCTTCCAATAACACCCCTCGGTTATTTCACTTGAGACATAGTTGTTGTCCAAATAGGGAACCAAAATCCCCTAGTACTTTTTGGCACGGTCACGACCAGTTTATCAGAGGGCCTCTCCCTTAGGAGGGTTGAAGTCGGGAGACTGGTTCCGGAGGCCTGAGTGGAATACCGCACTCCATTCAGTAACCGAAGGGCTACCTTTCACGGTTCGCGGGATATCCCTGTATAGGGGTATTGCGGTCAACGAACTAAACGGCAGATTCACCTTTCTGGACGTGTCATGAACGGGGTATCTTAGTTGCCATTCTTCTAGGATTGACTACCCGATGTCCCTCCCGGTAGGGGGATATCATAGCCACTTGGCTTTCCTACTCATATTGTCTGACTTGGATTTCATCACCTTGCAGAGGATATGTTTAGTTGAGTCAGAATACTTTTAGTTAGGTGTTTGCATGCTCCTTTACCTCCCTTTGGTCTAGTGAGTCCACCATTTTTTCTTTTTAGGAAACCTGCTGCTTGTTGGTATTCTGACCATCTTTGTTGACACTCCACCTATTGTAGCACAGCTGTTGCAGTGGGTGTTTTGAGTTGGTTGTTGGCCTGAGTGCCTTGTTTTTTAGCTCTCCTTCTGCACACTCGGTTGCATTAGGCCTTTTTGAGCTGTTTTTATACTCACCTCAACCCACAGAGATTAGACACCATCTGTCACCATTGAGTCCCCGAGACATTCTCGGCGCCTCAGGGGCGAACCCCCACAGCACGGTTCTCTTGACACCACACGTCATAGATTCCGATCATTATCCGTTGATACCACTCATCACAGATCTAGAGCCTTGTCACTTGACTCCACTCGTCAGCGACGTAGGACTCCGTCACCACATAGTGACGTCCCTTACTTTACCTCCGATTCTGACGAAGAGTCTGAGAACCCTATTTACACTGCCCCTACTAGCCCCATGGCTGGCACGACTTCCACTCCGTTTGTCATAGGGACCATTGGTGGCACATCCACCACTACACCAGTTACTACACCTGTTTTGGGTATGCCCTCCATGGGACCCTCATCTACCGTACCCCTCACAGTACCTATTCCCGCAGCGGGAATACCTATCCCCACTACATCAGTGGCTCACACTACCCATGGTGGTGCTGGACCATCCTCCACTACCTCAGTTCCCCCACTTGGGGGCACCATCCCAAATCCTGTCCCTCCACTTGGGGGCATTGGCCCCAACTTGGCCTAACCCACTACTGTGTCACATCCTTCTTCCAGTTTGCCGTTCATGGCTAGCCTCAACTTACCTGACTTGGCCAGACTGACCAACGACCCTATTCGACACGACCCTACGTGGCCTCATATGCCTACCAAGCTCCCCTCTGACATCCCTAAGTTCGAGGGAAAGGCCGGTGAGGACCCACAAAACCATATCATGTCTTTCCACCTATGGTGTTCCTCTAACTCCATAGTGGATGATTCTGTTCGCCTCCATCTCTTACAGCGCACCTTCACTGGCTCTGCAGCCAAGTGGTATATCGAGCAACCTCATGGGACCCACGCCACCTTTGCCTCCCTTGCCTCGACCTTCCTGCAGTTCTTCCAGCTGCCTGTCCGCTATGACGCAGGCGTTGAGATCCTCCTATCCTGCAGACAAAACACGGTTACCCATATCACGGACCACATCCATGAGTGGCGTCGACGCCGTAGCTTATGCAAGATTAAACTAGACAACCGTATCTTCCTAGATTGGTTCCTCAAATCCCTTCTCCCTGTTATTGCTAAGGATGTGGCCTCAGAAAGACCCCAGTCTGAGGAAGAGGCCATTCTTAAGGCTCAACAGTTCGACCTCATTTACGCCCAATCGGGTTACCTTTATACCATTATACCTGACGCCCCTCGCGGCGAGTCCTCCCATCATGATGCGCCGGGGGCATCCCACGCTGCAGACGGCATCATCGGTCGTGTTTCTTCGCATCCTCAACCATTTTCTATTGCACGTCCTACCTCTGGCCCCGACCTTTCGCGGGCTACCTCACAGTCTGGAGCAACCAACTCGTATGCTCCCATGACCCATCACCATTCCCACGGACCCTCATGTCCTCCTCAGTGCTTCGGGTATGCGACTCCTGCTTATGCTCCCCCAGTCGCCCCTCAGCCTTACTACCATCAGTAGGCTGCCCCAGCTCCTGCGCCTCCACAAGCCCAACCCGCTTATTATCCGCCACAGGCAGCCCCTGCGGCTCACCCACAATCTGCTCCGCAGCCATATCAGCAACCCCCTCAAGTTGCTGCACCTGCTCAAGCTCAACCTGCATACCATCCACCGCAGCCTGCTCCCGCACCTACGCAACCTCAGAATCCCCCTGCTGCCCAAGGGCAAGTTTACGCCCAACAGAACCCGCAGCAAAACCAGAATAACCACCGCAACCAGGGCCAACAGAACCGCGGCAAGGGCCGTAATCGGGGGAACAACCAACCTGCAGACCAAGCTGGTCAACCAGCTAATCCCCCCGACCACAACAACGCGGCCCCTGCTAATCAAAACCCTGATCACCCACCTAAGCAGGCTAAAAACCCCAATTTGCGAACAAACCATCCTTGTTCTATTTGCGGGGTCTATGGCCACTACACACATGCTTGCCCACACTTAGAGCGAGCTCGGCAACTCTGGGTTGACGAGGCCCATCGCCAAGGGCATGCGGCTCCCCAAGCACCGCCCAACCCCCCCCAACCTCAACAACCCCCTTTGGTGCTGCAAAACCCCTTACCAACCCAAGGCGTAGTGAACACTCAGCCGTTGGCTCCCCCTAAAGCCAACGCACCCCAACAACAGCAAATCACGTACGCTGCTCCTGATAAACCCATGTTTGACTCAGGTACCCACCACTTGCTGATGATGTCATCTGCTGACGTCAATCTCCAGACCCGTCGGAACCAATATGGCTCCACCTCTGAAGCCAATCCCACAGATAAAACTACTAATGCCCATCCCACCGATCAGGCGTTACGTATACCTCCCCCTCCCATAGATGGCGCTACAAAAGCAGCTCATTTCCCACTTCGCCGTATCAACAACAACCCCAATGCGCGTGCTGCGTCAAACTACAGCATTGTAGACGACTTAGCCCAATCTCCCGCAGCCATGTCTGCGTTAGAGGTCTTGAAGAATTGCCCTTCCCAGCGCAAGACCTTACTCTCCGCCATTGGGGGAATTGACCCAAATGATTCGAATTTGATGGCATTTGATTTAGACCAGTCTGAACCACGCCTACTTTCCAGCTTAGCATTCCAAGTTACTGTCTCCGTTAGGAATCTTGTCATCCATCGGTGCATCATCGATGAGGGTGCCTCCACATGCGTTATGTCTACATTCGTATGGCAGAAGCTGGGATCCCCTCCTCTCCAACAGTCCACCACTGCATTACGCGCATACGACGGTCGTTCGGCTCAGCCCCAAGGCCTCCTAGCCAATGTCCCCGTCCAGTTAGGTGGCAAAACTGTACTCATTGACATTGAGGTAATCAATGCCCAATTGGATTATAACCTTTTACTTGGCCGCAGCTACATGTATGCCATGCGGGCGGTTGCCTCTTCCGTTTTTCGCACCATGATGTTCCCCCATGAGGGACGCGTGGTTAAGGTTGACCAGCTTACTTACTATGATCCCAGCGCTCCCGCGGCACCTGAAAATGTTCTCCCCATGGTTGAACAACCTGTTTCTCGTGCCACCACCTCGTTTGTTTCCTCTACGGGGCCTGGAGTCTACTCAGATGCGCCGATGACCTCCACCTTTCAATCCATTCCTCCCCCGGCATCTACGCCCGACGTGTCCGATTTATGTACCTTGTCCCATGACAGCCAACCACCTAACAATCAACCACCCTTGTTTCCTAAACCACCATTGGTACCTAGCCACATTGGTGTTACACCTATCCATACGATCCCCTTCCTAGTCCCTCCATCAGGAGTAGTAAGCGCCCCGGTCATGGCTACCCTTAGCCTCCCTGGGTTAACTTTGGGATTACCTGTGTGGTATCTTTCGCCTCCCGTTCGCCCGCCGACACCAGATGTCATCCTCCAACCGGTGCAACCCATGGCTACTACCTCTCAGCCACCTCCTGGTGTCTCTACCCCTTCGTCCTCCATGACTCCCCCTCCTCCTCCCAAACCCACTGGGGCCAGAGGCCCACAACCTTACACTGCTGTCCCACCTCCCAAGACAGTAAAAAACCCTCCAGTCTTTCGTGCTCCTCCCAAATGCTCGCTGTGCGACGAGTTGGGCCATGCGACCCACCAATGCCCACAGTTACCAGCATTACAGAAGCACATGCAGATGCTCGACGATGATCCTAACATCCCAACTGTCGAACTAAACCCCACTCCTAAGCCTAAATATAAGTCCCTACGTACCAACCACTCTTGCGCCATATGCGGTATTTACGGGCATTATTCACATCATTGTCCCGACCTCCCGGATTACAGAGCAGCTCTCTATGAGATGAACAATCTGGATCTTGAGACGGCACCACCTACCATTGAGGAGATCTACCCCCCAGACTCTTCACCTTCCAGAGAGGTTAATACCATCTATATGATCTCTTCCACCACTACCCCCTCGTCAACCGATTTGACAACGCAAACTTTCCGTACCGATGAGGAGATTCTTGAGGCCCTTACTGCCCCGGATTATCCCTGGGATGATATGCATCATCGTTCCTACTTCATCCCAGAAGCATCTTCCTCTCGCTCCGCTACCCAATACGCGGTTGAATCCAAAGACTTCCTCCCCACCAAGGTCGACTGGTTCAAGGACCCTATTCCTGCTCCTGACGCCTTCGAGGAAGGTAACATGGCCAACATCTCACCTGTCACCCAAGTTGATATCGCTGCTCCAGGACGTGCCCCTGAACTCATTACTTTAGGAGCATTTTGCAGTAAACAAGAGATTGCAGACTACATAAACCTTTTCAAAGAATTCCGTGATGTCTTTGCTTGGTCCTATACCGCAATGCCTGGTCTTAACCCCGCCATTATAGAGCAACACATTGACACATGGCCTGATGTACCCCCCGTTCGTCAGAAACAACATCCTCTTCCTCCCTCAAAGTTCCCAGGCTATGTCTCTGAACTCATCACTTTAGGAGCCTCCTGCAGCGAGCGGGAGATTGAGGATTATACACAACTCTTCCAAGAGTTCCGTGATGTCTTTGCTTGGCCCTCTAACGGAATGCCTGGGTTCGACCCCTCCATTCTCAAACATCACATAGACACACGTCCAGAGGAACTCCATGTTCGTACTGAAACCAACTCTGAAGACCTTCCTTTACGCAACCCCCATGATGGGTTGCATCCTAAGGAGTCTCTATCCATAGAATAACTCGCGGCCCCATGATGGTCCGCATTGTACAGTTTGCTCTCTTTTTGTTTTTCACTTTTTTACCATCATCTTACATTCATCCTTTCTGCATGATTACAGATGGACCACCTTCCACTTTGTTACACTGGCTTCGCTGATGGCGCAAGCCGCTGGTCTCCCAACCTGGCTTCTGCAGCATGGGTCTTGTACTCCCCTTCCAACGAAATGATTCACCTTGACGGGATATGTATAGGCGCTGCTACCAATAACCAAGCGGAGTATGACGCTGTGACCGGTCTCTTGACTGCCGCCCTCCAAATTGGCATATGTCACCTTCATGTGTTCCTTGACTCCCAGCTACTTGTCTCCCAACTCAACAACTGCTACCAGGTGCGTGATCCCTGCCTTTTTAGAAAATTCCTGCGCACAAAACAACTCCGTCGACAATTTGAATCCATCACATTCACACATGTCCCCAGAGCCCAAAATAGTGTCGCAGACCAAATGGCCAACACAATCCTAGATTGGCATATCAATCACACCATGTAACATCATGCATCATCATCCCATAGCATCTCATAAAAAATATATAAAAACCCAAAAAGATTGCATCGCATCCACATTTGCATCCATGTACATAAACCACATGCATATCCATAGGGGCATCCATGTGCCTAATCATACATATATCATATTGCATCACATAAAATACACAAGGGGCATCCACGTGCCTAACATCCTAACCTACTTGCATCCACGTGCAATGTAAACATATAAAGCGCATCCACGTGCGTACAAATAAAACAACATCATACAAAAAGGTGCATCCACGTGCATATATATATATATCAAAAAATATACATGTTCAGTGCTATACATGTCCTGAGTACCCCTGTACTCGGCTATACAAAAAATGGCTATACATCCCTAAAGCCTCATCAAAATACATGCCGCAGCTACAAAACTCCGGGGGGAGTCCCCTGCACTCCCTAATGAGAGTCGTATCCTGCATCACTGCCTGCATCACTACCTGCATCGGCTGCCTCTGAGTCCTCCCCTCGCTCCTCCTCCGGCAAGTCCTCCTCTCCTTCGGCCTCCTGTGCCCGGACCCGGTCCACCAAGATCGCCACCTGGATCGCGATGGATCTGAACTCTCGGGGTGCCCCCATGCAATCCCGTACCACGTCAGGATCGACATCCCGCCATCCCTCGTCGGTCACTCCTATCAACAACCGATCTAGTAGCTCCCGTACAGACTCTAGGGTCACCTCCGGATCCCGGCGCCGCACCTCTCCTCGTCCAGGCAGAGCTGGCACGGCCACAATACCTCTCCGTGCCACATGTCCTGGAGGTGGCCTCGGGCCCACATCTGCAAGATCACCCATATGTCAGTCACAATATATCTATCTACTATCATATACATAAAATTTGACATACATAACATGCAATAAAAACACTTACGTACCGTCGGGACCCCATGCCTGTCCTGGCGCTCGTGGCGCCTCCGGATCTCCCGTGAAGTCCATGTCCCGATATGGGAAGTCGTCCAGTGTCAGTGGTATCTGGAGCCACTGCAGGTACAACTCCTGCGTGAAGTACCTGCCCACGTCGCCGCCACCACGGCGGCACATCATCTCGCCCCAACGGACCATCCTCGGCTCCCTCATCCCTCCTGGCCTGATCGGCACCCGTGGCCGCAGTGTAGGTACCCTCTCCATAAAGAAGGCACATAAGAAGGACCCAAAGCAAAAGCCCTTGCCATCTTCCTTCGCTGCCGTCAGCTGTCGCTGAACACAGGTCAGGAACATCTGGCCCCACGCGTAGTACACCCCATCCACTACGCGCTCAACCATCTGCATCTGACCCCCAGACACCTTCTCCGGTGACTGAGAACCCAATACCCGCACCACACACGCCGCCATGGCCTGCACTGCCGGCTCCTGTAGGTCCCTCACCAGGAGTGCATTCCTATGCACCCTCGCCTCCAGACCGCAGTACCTCTCCAACATGTCCTCCATGTCGACGTCCGCGGCAACCCGCGGCTGTGTGTCTGCCACCCTGCCCAGACAAGGAAACCCCGTCAGAAAGTATACATCGGTCAGGGTGAGGTCCACCCTCTCACCCTGTACCCGGAAATCCTGTATGTCTGGCTCCCAGAAGCTGATCAGACGATTCAGCAACAATGTTGCTGTCTGTATCATAGGTATCTGTGCGAACTTCAATAGTCCGCACAATCCCAGCACAGATCGCACATGGCGATTCTCTCGGATGAAACCCATGGTCTCATCAGGGATCTCCCGCTCTCTCCAGAGAACCTGCGCCATCCTGCCAATCACACAAAGTGAACCCATCAGACTCATGTCAACCAAAGTAAAGTACTTTTCCCTCTCCCAGAAGCCCTAATAGCTCGGCCCAAAACCGCGGCTTTCAGGCTTCCTGCCGCGGTTTCCGACCGCGGCTGTCAGGCATATGGTCACGGTTCCCAACCGCGCCTGTCAGCCCTAAACCCGCGGTTGGGAACCGCGTGTTCCTCCTTGGAACTCGCGGTACTCGACCGCGTTTCCATCCAGGAATCATGCGGTCTCCAACCGCGTGGTACAACCCGAAACACGCGGTCTCCAACCGCGTGGTTCGGCCCGAAACTCGCGGTCTTCAACCACGGTTTCGACCCCATAACCCGCGGTCCACCCCACGTGGACCGTACAAATAAACCCTGGGACCCACTACCCAACCCCCCACCCAAAAAATTATGCAGGTCTGAGTTTAATGAAATACCTGTATCTCACGGATCTGAAATCAGCCAGACGGATCGTCCAGAAATGCCACCTAAGCTCTGGTCCACTCCAATCACAAGTCAAAGTCAACAAGTACAAATGACACATGTCATGTTGGACCCACCACTATTTATAGTCCGTTGACTTTTTCTTGTTTTGGTCATTCTGGCCCCATACGGAGTCCGTTTTACAAACCGTTTCCACCATTGGAATCAGCACGACGCGACCGTCATGATGGTCACCTCGTTGCATTATTTTTTACCCGTCATTTTTTGCCCATTTTTTCAGACGCCACTAGTCGCCTCGGTTTGCGTGCCACATCGGCCGTTCTCCATTTTTCACATGTTTTATCTCATCGGATTCATTTTTCCGAGCTGGTGATGATGCTTGAGATCATTTCTCGCTCTCACCTCCAGATTTTCTGGGCATTTTTCCAAAATGCCCCCGTCACCTCAGTTTGCGTGCCTCCGCGGCCGTTACCCATTTTTGACATCCTTTATATCGCCGGATTCATTTTTTCGAGCTCGTGATGATGCTTGAGATCATTTCTCGCTCTCACTAGGTACAATTTCAACATTGTGTCCCGACACCTTGCTGCCTCGGTTTGCGTGCCACATCGGCCGCCATCGGATTGTTCCACATTTTTACATGAGCCATTCACTCCTGTCATACTGCAAATGTCTCGTTATTTTTCCACCATTTCATCTACCCCGCAAGGAGGCCCACCAGTGTTCCCCCCAACCCGCGTTCTTGGTCATCATTACTGATCCTTGATTGAATACTTCCTCCTTGCCCGGCCATTCCTTTTGTTCGGTATAATTTTATCCCTTTTTCGGGCCGGACAAGTCCTTTACGAAAAAGGCACTTAGGGAGTTTCCGTTAAGCTCTTTTCTGACTCCTAAAAGAATGAAAAGATCGCCGAGCAATCTTGCTTCCTTTCATGCTCGTTAAAGTACCTGAAAGGGCGTCTATCTGGTATAAGTTTAACCCTTTTCCGGACCTGGTAGACTAATTACGAAAAAGGAATACTCTAGCCACACCGGCTAGAAGAGTTCTTCATTGCATCCTTTTATGCTTCTTTGGGCCTTGGAGACTAAATCTACGAAAAAGCAACCCCCTGGAGTCTTCTTATTTGCTTTCAGACTCTCTAAAATTGAAAGCAACCACGAGCATGCACTGTCCTGGGCTCATAAAATCCACACGACAGTACCATTCCATCACTTCAGAGTCTTCTTATCGCTTTCAGACTCCTTAAAATTGAAAGCCACCACGAGCATGAACTGTCCTGGGCTCGTAAAATCCACACGACAGTACCATTTTACACACACTTCTTCTAGTTCCTTAACCCATGAAGAAGTACCCTCCTGTGCCTCCTGGCACTATGATCGATCATCTCGGCAGCACCCCCAATCAGGTCGCCTTTGTTCAGAGTATTCAGCAGTCTTCTGCCATTTTACACCAGATTGAGTCTCCCTCAGCCAGTTATCCTCCCAGATCCAATACAGCTATGATCCCTTTCCCCCCATCCAGTTTCATATGCTGCCAGATCATTCCCATTATCATACTCTGAACAAAGGAAGTTTGAGTCCACCCACTCTACTTGCCCAGTTGTCACCACCAGTTTGTCAGTCCTGCCCTCAGTACTATCACATTTCGGTTCTTCACCTCGCGCTCCTGTCAAGGAAACATCATTGCCTTGATAGTTGCAGGTCTCCCTCTGTCGACGACAGCTCCTCTATTCCAGAGGATAGGCCCAGAGGTCCCTACGCCTTGGACTTATCACCATCTGTGGTAAGTTCCTACGAATCATTCTGAGAGGAGTCATCATTGCCTCTCCGAGTGGTTGTTCCTCACATGCTCGACTTCAACACCTTGATCGCATCGTTGAGGATCGCGTAGGATTATATACCATCAGTTTTTAGTCGAAGACCCCGGATTTCCCCCGACTCTAGCACATTGGTGAGTCATTTCGGAACGCCCAGTTGTATGTTCCCGGGGATGTCCGGGCTGCGTTGGCGATTGTATTCGGAAGCCATCCAGTTCTCTGCTTCCTTGAGTACCCATTTCAGTTCCAGTCCAGTGTACCATGGAGAGTATGACCCCAGTCACTATGATCCAGCAGATCATCAGTTCCTTTGGTACCACACTCAGTAGCACTGTTGATTGTTCCAGTGCACCAGTTCTGCAGTTCACACATGATCCGCTCAGCAGTATGTCCCAGATTTGTGTCCCCTCTGGACTCTTATGATGTACACAGTGGTCATGTATCTTACAGGTCCCCCTTTTCGGACCTCACAGTTCTGTTTATATATCTTGATACAAGCATGGGTATGCCCGCCTCGTCCACATATTGAGATTATTCCTCAGTCAGTATTTGAGGTCATGTATATTTCAGGTCCCTATTTTTGGACCCCATTGTTGTTATTATGTTATATCCTGATACGAGCATGGGAATGCCCGCCTCGTCCATATGATCAGATGATTCCTCATCCATTATTGAGGTTATGTACTTTTAGTTCTTACAGTTGTTCGGGATTGTTGTTCCGGGCTTCAGTTTGTTTCTTCTCTTCTCTCCACATCCCAGGAAAACCATTCATGACTTATGATGTCCATCGGCCATACGATGAGCTCCTGCCCTCGCACATCAGGGGGCAATCTGTTAACACCCAAAAAGTGTTCACTACCTCATCTACCACATTATATGGCTCATTTGTCCATTTTCCTACCATATTTCTCTTAAAATCCCATTAAAAAGCCTCCAAAAGGCCTAAAATGCCTCCAAAAGGCCACAAAACCCTCAAAATAGCCTAAAAAAGGCTAAAAAACCCCCTTTTCCTCCAAAAATAGCAAAAATCCCCTAAAAAGGGAATAAAAAATATAAAATAATGAGGAAAAGGAGGAAAAAACCCTATACAGCTGCACAAAACCATGTGTTTCCCAAAACCATGGGTCAGCACTCCACCACCAAAAAACTATAAATAGGTGATGGAGATCCCTTATTCCATATCCACAATCACAAGCACCCTTACTCTGCCAAAATCTCTCTCAAAACCCTAGTTCATCATTGAACTACTTTCACCTTGAGAGCCACTTTTGGCCCATCCCCACCATTGGAGAAGGAGAAGGAGCATATTGAAGCTTGGAGCATCCTCTTGGACACTGCAAAGGGCTTCATCAAACCTTTACATTAAAGGTAACATTAATAGAAAAAGTCATTCTTTTCATTTGATGTCTATGTTTCATGCATGTTTTAGAAGTAATTTAATTGTTGTTTTAGCTTAATTATTTACACTTACTGAACTGCTACTAAGGAGTCCATTCTCCTTAGTAGGTGCTCATTTGCACAATCTAGGGGTAAAACCCTAGCTACAACCACATTCTAGCACTAGTGTTGAGTAGAAGCTCTGGAATTGCACTAGCGTAACGCCCATGTGAGGGTGTTGAGTTAAAAGGCTCTGAAGAGCACTCAGGGTTACTAGATCTCAAGTGTTGAGTCAAAGAACTCTGAATAGCACTTCTATCTTGCATCACAATTATTTAAATTGACTAAATGAATCTTCTTCTATCTATCATCACATACTATAGAAACTACCATGTTAAACGAGGGATTCCGACATGCAAAGAGAGAGACTAGAGGTGCCTATCCAACCTTACCAAGACCATCCAAAGAATTGGACCTTGCCCTTAAAAGCTAAAAGAAGTATCATGTGAAGACACATAATTAAAAAAAGATAATTACCGCCACTTAAAGCATGGAGTGACTAATAGTAGTCTTCTACGAATGACATGCATAAAGGCCTCAACGTCATTATTATTATTAAAAGAGCTTTAATAATAATGTTGTAGTTATATATTTATGAAATATATTTATTATATATATTTGATGCATGATTTAATATTATTAATGATGTATTAATAGTTAAGTTGAAATGTAACTATTGTCATATAATTATTGTTATTTAATTATTGATTATTATAATTATTTGGAAAGGCTGAAATCAAAATCACTTATAGTTAAACATTTGAAAAGTCCTAGTTCAAAAAGGGCTAAATAATTATTATATAATATCTTTTAAAATATTATTTAAAGAAAACAAATTATCTCAACAGTCCTAATTCAAGACTCTCCTACATAAGAGGGAAGATCCCAAGTTTGGAGATCATCTTTTTCCATTATCATTCTCTTATGGTAATAAAAGAGAATTTTATGCTCCAAGAACGAAGGCAGCCACATGAATTTCCAGATCTGAACCAGTAGTAAACCCAGGACCTCTATCTCTTTTGCATGTTGAAATCCAGCTCAGGGGGATCCATACAAAACCAGTAACGGTTGTAGGATCATGGTTGGGAGGAACATGGTAGCCCCAAAGTTATCCAGTAAGGAAGTCATTCTAACAGGTCAGCTAAGCATCATAGTTTTTCTACTAATTATTGTTGAGTGTGCAGGTTACTACAGGAGGGGAGCAGGCCACAAGTCAACCAGGTATGAGTTATTTCCAGTTATGTTGGTAGTTAGGCATTTTATTTGGGCTTCTTTCTGATAGCATTAGTTATGAAGGATGTTGTCAGTACCTTATTCGTATATTTCAGGTCTGTTATTTCTTTTAAAATAAACTAGGAAGAAAAACGTAATCACGATAGAGCTCTATTCTTTTAAAACAACATTTGTTTTTCCATACTATTACCTTAGAATTCGTATCATAGTAAAAGCTGCTATTATGGTTTTCCAATGTTTTTCAAAACATCAAACGACAACCCTAGCTACGTTATCAACGAAAACATAATAGTGTATCAAGACTTTCGATTTCCAAATTTAAAAGTTTAAACATAGTACTTTTTTTATACATCCTGTATTATTACGTTGATCTAACCATTCAGGGTTCAAATCCCACAACCAACGAAGCATTCACTTAAAATTTCCAACTACCCAGGTCAAGAGATCAAACCCTTTAAACAACAATAGGGAGGCCCACCTAAACAAACAAATCGCCAACAAATCAGTATTAACAAAGTATTACTTTAACCCTAGTTACGATACTTTTAGCATGTCTAAACCAGCAAGTCACCTGGTCGAATCCCTTTAGCGATGTTTTCTAAGAAATCGTACTTACCCAAAACAAATGCATCAATACATAGTATTAAGTTACAGTTTCATCCTTCTAAAATCAGCTATAATTTGTATAGAGACACCATCACTATCAAGCAAATCCAGAATACCCAATCAATTGCGTAAGAAATTAGAACCACGACATTACTTACAAAATGTAAACCTGGTCATCACCATATTTATTCCCATAGAAATCAAACTCAGAGTCATTTAGCGAAAACGTAGAGGCCCTGTTAAAACCCTGGCCACATTATTATTTCAACCACTAGGCAATGCAACAAGAAGAACCAGATTCTTAAGATTCACAAGCTTATAAATAAAATAGCATGAGGGTTATGATTCTCCCTTGTCAACACATATTTTCACGATAGCACACGCAAAGACTAATCTAACATTATTCCTCTTACACCCCAAGAAAACTCAGAGATAAGACAGACAGTATGCTATCCATTGAAATTCGTAGAGGAACCATAAACGACACTTATTATTATTCGTATTCAGAGTTCAAACGCAAACCCATGTGTTACATTATGAGCATCATAGTTCTGTACAAGTAGCTTAAGAGTCGAGAAACCCAGTCAACACTTCAAAAGAAATAGTAAACCCTCCAGGGTTTAAGTCGTGCCCCATTTAAAGAAAATAGGTACATTTTATTCACGGTCCAACCAAAGGAGACCCTCCAAAACCTTGAAGTGAACCGGTAAGCCAAATGGCCTCCCGAAGTTCCCCCACAATCCAGAATACCCAGAACACCTGCCATAGTTGCAAGAGAGAAGGGACTACGAGGGTGGTTAACCGGACTTACCATTCTAAAAGCCTCCTCGATGAAGGTCGTACCCACACACAGTAATCCACACATGATAAATGCAACAACTACCTGCCACTACCATAGAGGGAACACTGGTTAAAACATTGCATTACATAACATTTAGGTGTAAAATAACAGTAAGTGACAAGGGTTCACAAACGCAGAGAAGACCATCACCTGAACCAAGCATGGAACTTGCACCCTTTAGTCGAGTAGATTTTAGGTGCATTGTCCATGAGCATAGCTCAGGACAAGGCACGAAGGGAAGACGCAACGTAGGACTGAGCAAAGGCAAAGAAGATTAAATCGCAGAGTTGCATCCACAAGTTGTAAAACCCCTTGTATCGAAACCCTCCATCCAGCTGGATTCACGTCACATTGGTATCATTGGGGGGGGGGCAGTAATTACTCCACCCACCACTCCTTTAATGAAGTTTGATTTTCTTTCAAGAGCTATAGTATAAGGTGGCAAAAACATCAACGAAGTATTAGGTTTCAAAACGTGCATCATCAAGATTTTATACCATGGTGTTACGCTATAGGGAGCACACCATAATCTCTTCCAGTTAGGACACATTACATGTTAGTCCTTTACTCTTAATCATAAAGTATGATAGTGTGTTGGTAAGATTCTTTAGTATAGATTTTTCGCATAGAAGGCACCTGCATGATAGCATGAAACAATACATTAGCGATACACTAATTAAGTCCAACACTCCCAAGTTACCGTTACCTCTCGGCAGCTCTGCCGGGGGCATACTCTTTTCCGTTGTAAGCCTCAGTATCCAATACGGGTCCCAACTCACATCAAACAAAGGAACCATCACACCTGTAGGATCAGTTAAGACTTTTATAAATATGCACATGATGGCTGAAAACAGTATGAAGGAAAGTTTGTCTCTAGTTCTACATTATTACTTCACTAATAGTACACTTGTGACAAATTTATATGTTCTACCCTACACATCGCTTTTGCATATCCAAAGGTTTGCTAGTTAGTAAAACAAGTATCGATGAACATCCTATTTCATTCAGTGCTGAAGTTGATTAATAAGTCATCATCTTTAAAATAAGCTTCTACTACACTAGCAGAAAATTTTAAATTTTTACTATTTTTTAGGGTCATTACATACTTCTGTTTTACAATTTAGTCTAACTAAATCTCTCACCATTAGCACTTTCGACATTATGTCTCTTAAATCGTTAAGGATTTGGAGACACGGAAACTCGTTAGAAACACTTCGGCACATGTCATAAACACTAAAAGCTCTTACCTGTAATCTGTGAAAAAGGATGATTCAAATGCTTTAGCATGAATGTTAAGTAAGCCTCGGGGCATCCATAGGACCCCTTCATCATCAAACAGAAGAACAATAGTTAAACACATATAAACTTATATCATTGGATCAACGACAAAAGAATTGTGAAAGTATAGTTGAGTGAGTTTAACATCAAAAGAATATATTAGTTATCTTGTCGTAAACATTACACTTTTGACTAACACCGCATTTAGTACAGCAAGACGACATTTAAACATTTATTATATTTATGCATAGTTAGATTACGCATTAAAAGCTATATCGAAAAATTTTAAATTTTTGTAAATTTTGGGATGTTAAAGTAAGATAGAAGGAGATGACCAAATTTCAAGTAGGAGAGCTTTTAAAAACTGTAATTGAACATTAGGGTTTGTCACATTTAGGCATGGTTGGATATCTTATCTCATACATATGAAACTTGTAGAGTTATGTAACCATCGCCAAAAATTAGTTATGTGTCTTTTGTGTATGATCATCTTGATATTGTAATTTGCATTGATTTGTATCATCAACTTTCAAGTTGATTCTTCTTATGAGTACCTTATGTTTTAGTTATCATTATGCTTTGTTAGTTATGTCATTCGATAAGAATATGTGCTAGTGAAGGGCAATTAATTATTAATCACAATGAACAAGTAAGAGTTGTGTCAATGTAAGAGTATATTATGGAAAGTACCTTTGATTTGATAAAATATATTCTCTTGAATTGCATATATTCAGATAATATTAGGGTAATTATATATTAAGATTTTTGTTGAAACACATTAGAGTTGTTGTTGTTGTTTTTTTTTTTTTTTTTTTTTTTTTTTTTTTTTTTTTCCATGTGGTTCACGTTAATCGGCTTAGCCGACCGCTACATCCACGAAATAATTTCCGGTGGACCCGCCCCAAAGGGGTTTCCACCTTGCGGCCGCTGCGTGCCTAACCCCAAGAGAGTTGATGAGAATGGATCCCATGACCTCGCATGCTGGGAGGCCTAACTTCTGAGAACACATCCGATCGAGCTAACTCTTGGGGCTAAAACACATTAGAGTTATTACTATAGAATAAGCCTTTTATTTTGGAAGTCAAGTCTATTATGGGAAATGAAAATTGAGTATCATATCACTTAAAGTATTTACCACTATGTACTACCTCCTCTTGTAAGAGTCTCAAGTAAGATAGAAGGAGATGACCAAATTTCAAGTAGGAGAGCCTTTAAAACCTGTAATTGAACATTAGGGTTTGTCACATTTAGGCATGGTTGGATATCTTATCTCATACATATGAAACTTGTAGAGTTATGTAACCATCTAGAAAAAATTATTTTGAAAATTTCACTAATTTACTAACATAGAATTTTGGATATGTTACACTATGTAATTTTTTTAAAGGAATAATAAAAAAAAATTGATTTTTTTTGTTTAAATGGAGTAATTTTTTAAAATAGTTGTTTAAAGATTATTTTTTATTTTTCTATTTATAATTTTTTATATTCAGAATTTATTTTTTATTTTAAAAATTTATTTTTATTTTGATTTTTTTCATTATGAATTTTCATTTTCTAAACTTAATTTTGATTGCCAAATAGATTCAAAATTCTTAAACATATCTAATTCACTTTAATTATGCAATTATTCAAACAGTACCATCAAGATTTTGGAAAAAAATATTGATAAAACTAACCAAAATACTACTAAAATACGTGAAAAAAATAAAATTAGGTTTTGGTCTTTACTCTTTAAACTAAAACTTTTGATCAAACCCTTAACCTAATTATTTACAAAAATGGGGTAAATTTTTACTATGAATAATCCAACCCCCCAATGCGACCGCTGGATCTGGATATCTAAATTGGAAATTGGATCGAAATTCCTACATTCCATGAAAATGGCGTCATGCACGGTCGATCGACATCTTCATCTTGGAAATATTTAGTATTATAATTATAAGTTTTTCAAATGTGAAAAGCTTTTTATATTTAAAAAATAAAAATAAAAATATATAATTTAAGTATTTGAAATATTCAAAAACAATTTCACGTTATTATGAAATTTTACGAGTATGCCAGTTTAACAAGATTTAAAGCTAAATGAAATCCATTATAGAAGTTTAAGGTTTGTTCATATATATGTATATATTGAAGTTATTAAATTATTAAATTATTTTAAAATATTTAGAAGTTAATAAAATTATTTTAAAATATTAAGAAATTAATAAAATTATTTTAAAATATTAAAAATAAAAAAAATGAAAAAATAGAAAATAACTTATTTTCATATCATTTTATTAAATGGATGAGTACTTTCAAAACAATAATCTCAATAAACTTAAAATTAAAAAAAATTATCTTTTGGTGAAAATTAATATTTATTTATTTATTTTGAAAACAAAACGAACATAAAAAAATGACAAACTAAAATCTGTAAATACAAAATTATATAATGCAAAACTCTTCCACTACTCATTTGTGGAAAGGAAACAACGTTATTAACTTATTCACAGCAGGATATCTCCAATTGCGAGCTGACACTCTCACGGAATATAGAAGTGCTCGCGAGCAAATCCTATGGAAAGTTGACATTTGATCTGTATGTAGCATTGGCTTGCCAGTTATTTGGAATAACGTTATTTACAGTGAGCGTCTTTCCACTAGAAAGAGTGGTTAAGCGGATGGAAAACGGAGCTTGGAGAGGGCCACTGCTATTCAAAATCCAGTTTACACCCCATTTATGTTGCATTTGTTGCCATGAATTAGAGTTTGCCTGCAACAATAAAATGGAAATGGAAATTAGAATTCATCACAAAATATATACATTAATTAAAATACTTTTTAAAATTTCAGTATGAACAAAATACCTACCTGTTTTAGCTCAACTGCTCCAAGATCACCATCTCCTCTCAGATATTGAATAAAAACAGCGAAATGATAATTATTGGCTCCTGCGTCAACGTGGAACGCAACATTCACCCCTGAATATGGGCACGGCACCCTGCATGCAGACAAAATTAGAAGCCGTGCTGTGAAATGTGGTTTATAAAATAATTGAGATGGATGAAATTAATGAGTAGATAAATACCGCTGGAACAATATTGGCACGATTCCAATCTTACGCAGATCTTCATCTCTACCAGGAGATGCAATGCCGTCAAACGAGGCACCGCTGAGGTCAAAGTGTGTTTTGCCAGATCCGCAGACTCCACCAGCCGGACATATATCAGTTAATACTACAGTCACGGGGGCTCCATAACAAACACCCTTCTCCGTGCACTTTACCGCCTAAACTTACTTATGAGAACCCTAACAAGGAAAACTTCATTAATAAAAACTCCTACTGTAACAAGACTTCAATCCACATTTGATAGCAAGCTCCACAGCCTTTTCCGCCTTTGAAGAGGACTGGACTTCCCGCAGATATTTTTGACTGAAAAGGGATCTCTTTCACTGCGCTGCCATATCCGCAAGCACCTCCTGTCTCAAATAAACACAGCTTTTTGATAAATATTACATATTTCTTTGGCTTACATATGTCACTAATAAATATTACATCTCTTTATTGCTATTACCTTCACTTCCGGCGCCATGTAGATTACCATACCACGTAGCAGTGGCAGCCAGCCAGCCACTACCTACAACTGTTTCCGAACATAGTATTACAAATGCTGCAACTGCAATAGCACACTTCAAAGAAACTCTCAACTTGGTCATGGTTTTCAAAGCCAACCAAGTACACAACATAGAAGCTTACAGTATGCTCAATGAAATTTCACTCGGTGAGATTATGACGCAAGGATGGATATATTTATAGTAAGTTTTTCAACTAACTCTCTCTTCTAGGGTTTTTCAACCAACTCTCTCTTCTAGGGTTTTTCAACATTTCCAATTTCAATGCATTGCTCTCAATATTTAATGCTTTTAACTTACTATTATTAACAATTTAAATTCTAGATAATACTATAAAATGAAATTGGAGCGTAGTTTATTTGCTCCTATCATACCATTTATGAAAATGCATACTAAATAATGAATAATCAACAATTTATTCGTATCCATCGCATAGTTTATGAAAAAGCACACCCATAAATACATAAGAGTAAATGTGAACGAATTAAGTATGACAAATGGTTCTACATAATTTTAGTGAATAATACGTATTCAACAATTTATTCGTGTCCATCGCATAGTTTATGAAAAACTAGCACACCCATAAATACATAAGGGTAAATGTGAACATTTAAATATGACAAATGGTTTTACATAATTTTAGTGAATAAACCATAATTTTAGTGAATAAATACGTATCAGTAAATGTGAACGGATCAAATACTACAACATATCAGTTTTAAAAATTCATTAATATTAATGATATTATTTATAAATTCATTGATATTAATGATACACTACATTTTATAATATATCTTCTTTACTCAATTAACCACATAAGAAAATGGATAAATAACAATAACAAATTAGTCAATTACGTATATGTTATGCATAGTAGTAAATGTGAACGATTTAAATATGACAAATGGTTTTACATAATTTTAGTGAATAAATACACGGATCAAATACTACAACATATTTGTTTTAGAAATTCATTAATATTAATGATACTCATTTATAAATTCATTGATATTAATGATACACTACATTGTATAATATATCTTCTTTACTCAATTAACCATTTAAGAAAATGGATAAATAACAATAACAAATTAGTCAATTACTTATATGTTATATACAAGTAACAATGAAGAGTGAAGGAAGACACCATAAGAAAAGTATCAAAGTCCGAAAAAATTCATCGATAAAATTAGGCATATCTATTTACAAGTAAAATAGACATTGAAGAGACCAAAAGAAAAGTTCAATGCTTGGCATGAAGAACATATAATTGAGAAGACATCAAAGTGGGGGTAGAGTATAGTGGAATCTAAACAAAGAAATGTTACAAGGTCTTGGTGGAAGGTTAAGGCTATGTGGTATGACCCTTTTGAGTTTGTGAAGAAGGTAGATGATAATTCATATAGACTTAGTCTACCTCCATATATTCACATTTACTTAGTAATGTCTATAGAAAATGTGAAACACTACGATCTTTCCATGCTAGACCAAGAAACTAATGGGTAAGTCTTACCTATGATAGAGGACATTTCACTAGAAATAAAGGTCTAGGGTTAGTTGAGTATACAATTTTGTGGAATAAAGTACATGACAACTAGATGGGGGAAGGATGAACTATAATAGTTTTGGTTTAAATGAAAAATTCCATGAACTTGAGGGATTCATACTCCAAAGAGAAGGAAAAGGAAAATTTTCCTCACCTCCTTCACTAAAATATTTTTTGGACAAAAATTCCCTCAAAATTGTTAGGCATGATCTAAAATGGATCATTATATAATTTTTTTTATTTTGCTAATTTTTGGGTGGAAACATTGGAGCTATTACCTTGTAGATACTATTTAAAGGGTAGGTTATGTTATGGTAATTTGGGGGCCATAAACTTCTATAAGTAATTGAATACATTAATTGGAATTTTGGGGAATCAATCATTTGTAAACAAAGTTTGTAACCTACCATTCAGCACACTAATATCCTTCCATTAGTATAAAAGTCACCTCAATTCGAGTTTATATGAGGAATTTATTCCTCTTGCAAATTGACCTACCTTATCGACCACCATCATATTGTGTGTGTGCCACTTTGAGTTCCATTACTCACACACATGGAGCTAGTCATGAATGGAATTTCAATATAATTATAGATTGTCCAAAATCCTAAGCCTAATTGGGAATTGAGGCATGGAAAAAACCCTAACCCTAATCCTATATGGCTATCGATACATGTTAAATAGTTGTCCACTATGAAAGGAAGGGGTTTTATTCTTGTTGTATTGATTGACTATATTCCATAGTTGATGAGAGAAAAGGACTTGGATATTGGATTAGAATAGAGGAAGTAGAAGCCCCTATAGTATCTATATCAGCTACAATATCAATATCAAATCCACGATGATTTCACCTTTCTTTTTATTTTCACTTCATAATATTTGAGGAGAAAAGTGAAATGCATAGTCCTCACCTTTTGGTTGGGGTTTCCAATATTGGGTTTCATACGATGCATCTTGTATTCTTCAATTTGGATGGTCTAGTATTTTTTTTTACTTCTTTTACTTTAATTTCATCTAATTATTGTATTTCATGCACTATACAAGTAATTATTTGTTAATATTAAGTAAAACATTTACATAACAAAGTGGTTACAAAGGCTTTGTCACAACCCCAAATTTACCCAAATAATTTATTTATTTGTGTATAAGTATTTATGACAACATTTAATTCTTATGTCGCAGGTATACAGTTGACAAGAATGCAATAATACTCAGTCTCTCTCATCGATTAGGTATAAATTGAATTCTGATGTTTTTACAGTCAATGTAATTGACGACGTAGTTTGCAGAATAAATTGTCATCCTTTAAGTGACGACTTTATGTTTATATTGTAGCCATGGTTTGGCTTAATAACTGTTGTGATCCTGTTATAATTATGGTTACACTTAATAGAATTGTTCATAAATATCAATAGCTGATGATACGACCTAAGCCTAGCTATTTATCCCATCAATACTTCTACCATGTTGTATGGTAAAACTGTAACATACCCTTTTTGTTGAAGAACATTTTATGTTGGAAACATTATGTTAACTTTTATTGTAAAGTTTTATATTGGACAGGTGTCCAAGGATGACTGTAATTTGTAAATTATTTTATTATTTAATAAATAAAATAGGAGACAAACACCTAAGGGGACTATTGAAAGAGTGGTTACCGACCCACTAGGTGGAATGGAATCTGGGGTAGAAGGCAATGGACAAGTGGTAGCATCATGATGCAACTAACTAGATGTTGGTATGGGACAACTCCCTTGAAATGTGGTCATAGTGCCCTGGAAGATGGGACTGGAGCTTGAGGCTCATTTATTCCAAACTTACCACTAAAGACCTAGGCAGTCTATATAATAGCCATCAAATTATGAACTGAGGTTCATCACTTTTCCTGACGAGGAAATTTACCTTGGGGTTTTGCTGTGCTTGCACCCAAGAGATTTGATGAGGGGATATGCTAAGTTTTTGATCATGTTGTGAGTCTGCCCATTACTGTTGAGTGCAGAAAATTACATTGCTGAGTGCAGAAGGCATATTATGAGTGCAGAAGTTATACTACAGAGTGCAGAAGTTTTACTTAGTGCCTTGCTTCTACACAGATTCCATATATTAGTGGTTCAGTAAGCAGGCTTGGGGGTCCATAGGAAGCCAGTAGTTTGGCTGCTTCTTCTGGAAAAGGTTGGGAGGAACAGGCCTCCTTGGGTGTTTGTGGCCCTATCTTAATCTACATGTTCTATTTATTTATCTGTCATTAAGTAGTTAAATTCGTTTATTTGCAAGTATTTAATTCCTATTTGCAGAATGTGTTCTTGTTCAGATGCATCTATTTTCAGTTTCTAAATCTAATTAAGATTGTGAATAGTAATGATCATTTGAATAAATATTCTCTGCATTTTTCCCCATGCTAATGGATCTGCATCGTACTCTAGTATAGAGAAGAAATTAAAGAAGATAATTTGATAGGCAGATTTGTCAATTGAATGAGAAGATCAAACCCTATTATATTTCATTAGTTTTTCTCATCATTTATATTATGTAGTATATAATAAAAATTATATGTTTTCCTCCCTCATTATTCCTTTCATCAGTATAAGGTTTGAGTTTTACTATATTTTTATTTCATAAACATTTCTTGAAATAACAGCTGCAAATTAAATGATATCATTCAGCATTTGATTGCTTTTCTATTTTTGACAGTCATAGAATAGACTAGGGTTTTTACACTTCTATGTCCTCTTTTCAATTCTTACAATAATTCTATTCTATTTCTCAAAAATAGTTTATTTCAAATTACTACAAGTATTAAGTACAAACACTCGCAACATATATCGATTTCAAAGAAGGAATATAAAAGTATCTACTCATATCACTGTGTAAACACACTATTATTATCATTTATAAATAGTTTTCCAAACATTCAACACATGGCTGAAAACCTTAGCACATACATTCTATTTATTCATTTATCTTTCCGTAATAATATATTTATCTTTCATTCTATTTTTATCTACGATAAAGAATCATTATGATATACAAGTAGGGTTTCATTTTCAAACCTAATATTTTTGACATATTCATATCCTAACTCATTAAAGCTTAGAACATCAACTATCAACTTTTAGTTAAGAGTTAGTTCAGAAACTGGTCACGATTCTTTTCTTAGCTGAAATCAAAATAATGGATTCTGGCTCATGGCCATCATAATAATCGACAGATAATGATAACGAGAGACATTCTCAACTGCAAAACATAGTTTCGAAAACACTTAACATACATATTCCTTAAGACTGAGAACAAAAACATTTCGGCAACATTCGATTGTACATTATCACTTTTCAAATTGAAAACATAACAGTAAAACCATACGAATAGCGCACTGTAAACATTCACTTACAGAAGTTTAAAATATTGTTTTAATAACAGTAGAACCATACCAAAAACCACATTTGTGAGTTAAACAATGTTCTCAGCAGCTAAAGAAAACTACCATATAAAATGAAGTATTATGGTTCGACTCTAAGCTCAAGGCTAAACCCTTGGCTTCCCTTTTTACTATCCACAAAAACACAATAGTTAGGCAACACCAAGTTTCATTTCCTTCATGCAAAATGGAGCAACACCCATAGAACTATATTCACAACACTTGCCATGAAACACAATTATTTTTACATAGAATAACTCACAGCATCAACCACATGAACACAGGTGGAGCGAGAACATGAATCCTTTCATTTCCAAGAGTAGAAGAAGGGTGAAACCCTCTTCTAAGTATTTTTCCTCATGGATTATGCAATGGAAAAATATTACTACTAAAACAACGACAACAGGGTCGAGAATTCATTCTCCCCAAGCTACCAACAATATGCAGGTTTTCGATGAAGAACAAGCCTCAGAGAATTTATGAAGTCTCGACAAAACACATCCGAAGGTGCAACATTCATCTAACCAGAGTAACAAGGTAACCACCGAGGCTTACCGGTCTTATTGCAGTAGCCAACCATCAACACTTAAGCTGAGGAGTCAACAACAAGGTACCTGCCATTCAATACGAGTGTGGTTAAAAAACAAATAATTTATGACAGAAAACATTAAGGTGAACTACTAAGCAACTGAAATTTCTCAATGAAGAATGGAAGATGTTTGGTTTTGAACCGAGAACCTTACCATTAAGAAATTATCCTCGAATTGGAATGCCGCGACTTTGCAACCAGTACCCTCTTTCTCTGTCGCCAAACGCAAGAACAGAGGCATGAAAACTCTGAAGAAAATCACCCAACAGACAGGAAAATCCAAGCATCAAAACAATTGTCACGAAGAGTTATCACTGACACCCTAGAACTTCTACTTCAAGCTACCACTGGAGTACAACATGAAAATGCCATTCTTAAGCTTTCAATGGGTCACGGTCTCAAACCTTGAGCACTCCAAAGATAAAAACCATATAACAAAACCCTAAAGACTCTCGGCCTCTCGGCCTCTCCTCGGAGCCACTTCATCGTGTAACAATGAAACATTAACTTCGTAATACTTAGTGGAGGCTAGGGTTAGATCCCAATGCTCGGAACCCTCGCTCGATCACCAAAATATTGTCAAGTAAAACAAGGCTTCTTCCTCATTAATGATACCATCAATACCGTAGCTACCAAGGAGGACAGCTAGGATAAGCTTCAAACCAAAGCACTTCCAGCTCGTCACAACATTGAACCATCACCAACTCATCACATGCCTAACGACACAGTGATATCCATGGAGACATTCCACTATCTCGATAGTTGGATGTATTAATTGCAAAGAGAAATAGAAGTGTCTGCCAGCACGAAACCACGTTAACATTGTTTCAAAGCCAACCTTGCGATATATCAACACAGTGGCAATATGCATAACTATGTTCTTACATGCACCTTGGGTTATAGTAAGGTTGTATTCATTCCTGGCTAGGTTTTCATAGTTAAATATGACCACACAATGCACACACCAAAATGTAAATTTCATTGAAAATCTAGGATTTGTATATAGTCTATATAATACAACATTGATTTTTAAATATGCATATAGATCCTAGGTTAAGGTTTAAATTTAAGTTTGGGTAGGAATTGATATATTTACATTTCAATATAGTGTGGAAATTTAATAGAAATTGGTATATAAACCATAAGTTTAGCATATGACTACGATATGAATTGCAATTTATTCCTAAGTTAGAATTTAAAACAATTATGGTATGAGATCCTTAGGGTCTAGAGCATACAAATATATGCATAAAGATGACGCACGTCATTCAGTGGCTAACCAACACCTATAGAATAAGTTCATTTTCATACTTTGCTTCAATAAGGAAACTCACAATAACAATACATAAAAGTTTAACAATGATATCTAAATCCTATTCATCGTTTGAGTAATTTAATAAAAGGTTAGTTCAGAAAGAGGAAATTGTTACAATCAACATACTTCTGTTTAACAAACTAGGCTAATTGATTTTCTCACCATTAGCATTCTCGACATTATGTCTCTTAATTCATTTAGACTTGGAGACACTTAAACTGGTAAGAAACTCTTCGGTCATTTGTCATAAACACAACAAAAACTCTTACCTGTAATCTACGAAAAAGAACAATTCAAATGCTTTAGCAAGAATGCTAAGTAAGCCTCGGGGCATCCATAGGACCCCTTCATCATCAGCAAAAGAACAATAGTTAATACATTTAAAACATACATCTTTTCATCAACCAACAAAAGGATTGTAAATTACAGTTGAGTAAGAATGACTTCGAAACATAGATATCAATCATCTAGACGCAAACTTTACGCTTTTAGTCAACACAGTATTTAGTACAGCAAGACGACTTTAAGCATTATTATATTCCGCACAGTTAGAGTTTGCATTAAATGATTTATAAAAATTTTAAATTTTTGTGAATTTTTTTGGGATGTTACAAAAACCATATGAATTTATGGTTATTTTCATGCAAATACAAGTTAGTATTATTATGCAAACACTAGCCTATGGCTTAAATACCATGGTCTTCAACCCTTTATATGGTAATTGGCATAAGTGTTACTATGGCCTTTATGATTCATATGCATTTGCATATGTTTATGACCTACCTTATGTATAAGTTTTATAGCCTAAGTGTTTAACTATAGAACTCGATCTTGCACAATCATATGCTATGAAACTATTTTTAATGCATTTGATTTATATTATGATGTGTAAAGGTAACTTGATATGATTTTGACTATAGGTTTATGGATTTTAAGCCAAGCCATAACTTATTATGTTAATGGTTTGTAATGACAAGCTTCGGCTTGTAACACCAATCTACTTGTTGGCTTACCGAATCATCGAGCCATGTGAATAAATATTACAATTGTGTAATCATGGCACACAACATGGAAAAATCCATGTGATGGAACCTATTCAACTTAATGCAATTTTCTAGGTTGTCCCGTCGACTTGATGTCAAGAAATTGATCGTATCCGAGTCTTAACTACTCCTTATTCCTCGTGGACGTAGAAGGATCTTGATCTTCCATGTGTGAAATATTGTTGTTACTTCACCTTTGATCTGGAGAGTCTCAATCAAAGCAAGATTTGTTTATCTGTGCCAATCAATGCAGTTACGTTCTTGGTAAACTACCAAGAGTTGTACCCATGGTTTCATTGTTATGATGCATGCTAGAGGTGCCGAAGGCACTCTCCTTGTGGTTTTGTTGTAGGGGGTTTATGTGCACGCACAGGGTTTAACCATGTTGCGTAGCAACACCATTTGATAAATGTCTACGGTGATAAAGTGTTGAACCTGCTCTGCAAAATCTGGGAAACCTTTAACAAGATTTTTTGATTTCTCTATAGGCTTAGTTGGTTTTGAACTGGGGTTCTTGATGTTCATGAAGGATACGACTTGGCCAATTTTTCCTTGGATCAACAAGTAACTAAATCTCCAGCCTTCGTTTTATAGTTTTTTTATTATTTCCATAGAGAGAATATGCTAGTGATATTCGTTGTTATGTGTTATTCCCAGGTGCCTCTCAGAGTTGGCTAGCTTGGAAGAACTCAGTCCTGTTGTATTTCACTGGTAACTTTCCACTCTTTACATAATACATTTGTTTGTTATGACTCTGTGGTATTACAAGTAACTTCCCCTTCGTAATGTGCAGGTGCGAAGGGTGTCACCATCTATTCGAACAAGGGTTCATTTTAGTAGTTTGTATTAACAAATGTTTTGCAAAGGATAAATCGAAACATTCGAAAGATTTGAGATCATGACACAGTCAACTGTACATCAAGTCCAAGACCAAGGTAAAACGCATTTCCTCTTTTTCTTTTGATTCTTTATGATTTCTTAGTGGATTCTTTCATTTACTAACTCCTATATTATATTGTTTGTGGTTGCATATATCTCTTATGACTTCGGATATGGTTGCAAATCACAGTACGAATACCCATGCTCTTTAAGAGTTAAGGACGGTTCGAAAATTCATCTATGCTTGATTTGGGGATTTGCATTTTGAAACAATAGTGAATGTTCCTGCATTGTCTATTCGGTCATTTTGTTTATTCAGTTTGTAGGGTTTATCCTTATGGCTTCCTCATTTTCCCTTCAGCTTCTATGCATAAAACATTGTAACGCAAAGGAAACCCTTAGGTTCCTCTTTAAATATCTATGGTTATATTTACAGAGTTTATAATTCTATTTTGACCAATCCTTTCGGCTCTATTGATAAGTATTTTTTTAAATATAAAATCCATTCGGATCTGTGCAATGTTATTGATCTTTATTACTTGTCTCTGTATATTGATATGTGAGATTTTCAATATTATAAAATAGTTCTTTATGTATGAATAAAATGGAATCCTTTCGGCTCTGTGAAAAATGTTTTATTATGATACATTTGACTTGGGTAGAATATCGTGTTTGAGCCTCTCGGATTCTTGTATGCAGTGTTTCAGTTGTAGTATGGATATTTCTAATATGTGAATATTGTGAAATCCATTTGGCTCTGTATAAATTCCTAAGTATAATTTATTCAACATACTCTGTTTATGTTTGTATACACATTATGTAAAACAAAAACCCTAATCTAAACATTCTCAATTTATCATAAGAAACAAAATTAAACATTTATGAACAAAACTTAGAATTTGCAACATAAGATAGTTATAATACACAAGTTAGTAATGATGTAATCTTAACAGCATATAATAAAATAGATTAACATATTTCGAGATAAAATGGTAAAAAAATTGTAATTAGATGATAATATAACAAACTAAAATAAATATACAGAAGTAAATACGGAATACTTTTACACGGATAATAGAACCTGACAATAAGAGAAGACCGGATCCAATCTGAATTTCGTCATTCCTCCCAACCAATATTCCAAAACAGCCAAGATTACTTTCTCTTAAACCCCCGAGCCTATTCGTTGGACCACAAGGACAACGACTATTGAACCAGTTCTGAAATATCACTCAGTTCCACTCCTTTACTCAACAAATATATTTCCCTCTTCCATGCAAGCCTCCTGCTTGTATGATGGGAATGCTTATTTAGCTTTTCCTAGGACTTAGGTCTATCATGAGCCTCCTGCTCTAGAACTTCCATCTGGATTTTTGACCTAAAAAATAGGGATGATGCCTCCTGCACCTGTTGAGGTATTAAATATTTGTTTTCACCACTATGGACTTTTTGTTCAACACTTGTCATTTCTCCTTGTGGGCCAACAAACACTCTTTCAACAACTACTTCAGATTGGATTCTCTTGTTTATATTTATTTAATAATAATAATAATTCAAACTCCTCATACAAGTGTCTTTGACCACACTTGGTCAAATAATTGTTCAACAATAATTTAAAAAATATTACAAAGTATTAAACTTTAAATTAAGGTTCTAGGGGTATTACATACACCCCCCCTTATAGATAACATCGTCCTTGGTGTTATTCAATCTTCCTCAGTTTCTTCTTGGAACGGAATTGAATATGTCTCTCGCATTTTACTTTCCAATTCCCAAGTATCTTCTTCTTGAATAAGGTGCATCCATTGCACCTTTACCTTCCCAATGATGCGGTTCTGAAGAATAAGCTCCCTCCTGTCGAGGATGCATTCTGGTTCCACTTGGAATTCTCCTTCTGGTTCCACCTGAATAACATTCCAATCCACAACATGAGTATCACCATGTACATACTTCTTTAACAAGGAAACGTGAAAAACATTATGTACTTTTACCATAGGTGGTAATGCCAACTGATAAGCTACCGGTCCAACCCGATCTAATATCTCAAAGGGGCCACAATACCTAGGTGCTAGTTTAGCACAATTTCCCAATATAAAATAACTCTTCCTTGGTTTTACTTTTACATAAACATGATCCCCCACCTGGAACTCTCTTTGAGTTATTTTTAAGTCTGCATAGCTCTTTTGTCTATCTTGAGCTATCTTCAAGTTTTGTTGTACCTGTTTCACGGTTAGTTCCATATCCTTCAACACTCAATGACCTAACATTAATCTATCAACTGGACTACTCCAAGAAACTGGAGTATTACATTTTTCATCCATAAAGTATTTCAAATGGACTCATCTTAGCAGAAGCTTGAAATGGTTATTATAAGCAAATTCAACTAAATGTAATTAGTCTTCCCATTTTCCTGGTTTATCCATAGCATACATTGCAAGAATGTATTCTAAGATCTTATTTACTCTTTTTGTTTGTCCATCTGTTTGAGGGTGAAAAGATGTAATGAAATTTAGTATAGTATCTAACCCTTTAAACAAAGCTTTCCAAAAATTTCCTGTAAAATTTGTATCTCTGTTAGAAACTATTATCTTAGGTACACCATGCAATCTGAAAATTGCTCTCATAAATATATCAACAATATGAATAGCTTTGTATGTAGATTTAACAAGAATAAAATGTGTTTCCTTACTCAACTTATCTACAATAACCATTATAGAATCATTATGTTTAACATTTTTAGGCAAACCTGTTATGAAGTCCATACTAATGATCTCCCACTTCCATTCTGGAATGGGTAAGGGATGCAATAACCCTGCTGGATGATGATGTTCTGTTTTAACTTGCTGACATTCCATGCATTTAGCTATATATTCTGCAACTTCATTTTTCATATTAGGCCAATAAAATTCTTTCCTCAACATGGTAATCATTTTCTGGTATCCAGGGTGTCCTGAATAAGGTGTCTTATGCATTTCATTCATAATTAATACCTTAACTTCTGCAGAATTAGGTACATATAACCTATCCTTATACATTAATAATGCTTTTCTGCTCAATTTAAAATCTGTTTTTATTTGGTTTTCTTCATTTTCTGTTGTTTTATCTTTCAATTTCTGATATTCATCATCAACTCTTGCTGTTGTTTTTATTTTTAATTCCAAATCTATTTTGTAACTGCTGCTTGTAGTTAGATATAACATATTAGCATGATGACTCGAAGCATCTGCTACTTTATTTTCTTTCCCTTCGATGTGTTTAATTTCGAAATCATATTCACCTAGAAAAGACAACCATCTAGCTTGTCTTGCATTTAGATTATGCTTGTCAAATAGATATTTTAGACTAACATTATCATATTTTAGTAGAAATCGCCTCCCAGTAAGATAATGTCGCCACATTTTTAATGCATGAATTATAGCAACCAACTCCAAATCGTGAGTGGCATAATTTCTTTCATGTTCTTTTAATTTTCTTGACTCATAGGCCACAACATAGTTATCTTGCATTAACACTCCTCTTAAACCTTCCTTGCATGCACTCGTGCAAATAGTAAAGTCCTTTTAGGGATATGCAATCTTTAAAATAGGAGCAGTTGTTAACAAGTGCTTCAGTTTATTAAAACTATATTCACATTTATTATTCCAATCAAACTTATTTCCCTTCTTCTGTAATGAAGTTATAGGGTATGCAATTTTTTAAAAACCTTCAATAAATTTTCTGAAATATCCTATGATTCCCATGAATGATCGTATATCAGATACATCTTTAGGAAATGGCCACTCCATTATGGATTTTACTTTATCAGGGTCAAGTGATATTCCTTCCTTAGTTATCACGCGTCCTAAGTACTGAATTCTATCTTTAAAGAAATCACACTTACTGAATTTTGCATAAATTTCTTGTTCCCTTAATACTTGTAGCACAATTCTCAAGTGTTCTTCATGTTCTTGTTCATTTTTAGAGTAAAATAATATATCGTCGATAAACATGACTACAGATTTGTCTATTTATTTACTCGATACACTATTCATTAAGCACATAAACATTGTTGGTGCATTTTTCAACCCAAAGAGAATCACGACAAACTCATAATGACCGTAGCTGGTCCTAAAAGATGTTTTATATATGTCTTCATCTTTTACTCTTACTTGGTTATATCCCGATCGCAAATCTATTTTGGAAAATATAGCTTCTCCTCTAAATTGATCGAATAAATCATCAGTTCGGGATAATAGGTACATCTATTTTTAATTTTCATCTTATTTAGTTGTCTATAGTTGATGCACAATCTTAAAGTACCATCTTTCTTTTTCACAAATATTACCGATGCTCCCCAAGGGGATACACTTGGTCGGATATATTTCTTGTCAATTAACTCTTGAATTTGAGATTTTAATTCATTCAATTCCAATATGTTCATTCTATAAGGAGATTTCGAAGCTGGTACTGCTCCTGGTACAAGATTGATTGTAAAATCTATCTCTCTTTTAGGAGGTAGTCTTGGAATTTATTCTGGAAATACATCTTTGAATTCCTTCAGTATTGGAATATCATTTATATCAATTTTATCACTTTTATCTCTATCATCAAAACTTATGTGAACAGCAAAAACTTTATAGCCTTTCCTAACAGATTTGTTCATCTGTAAAGCATATTTTTCTCTAATCATGACCTTCATAGGAATTCCTTTCACTACAACAGAATTATTTTCTTCATCATTCCATGTAAAAGTTTTATCATAGCAGTTTAGAATCACTCTATGTTTTCTAACGATTCCATTCCTATTATCATGTCATACGATCCCAAAGGTAGAACATTCAAATCTGCATGTGTTTTAAATTCATTCATGAAAAACTCATAGCCTTTAACAAAGTTTGTTACTTTCCTTTTTGTTCCAGTAGCAAGCTGAACTAAACATGACTTTTCAAACTTATCTTGTTGAATTTTACATGCTTCTACCAATCTAGGAGATATATAACTTAAACTTACACCTGGATCTGTCAACATAGAAATAGGTTTGTCTTTTAACATACCTTCGATTTCGACCATTGTCAATTGATGATCTGCTTGTTGATTCTCCAATGTTGCGCTAATCCTTTGTATGCTCTTGGCCACATCTCCTATAGTAGCAGATTCTTGTATGGAATGTAAATTATTAATACACTTTCTTCTTTTTGGACAATCTTTAAATTAATGTGGTTCTCCACACTCCTAGCATTTCAAAGATTCTTTTTTATTATTAAATTTATTGTATGTAGAAGGTACATCTCTTCCTTTGTTATTCATTATATTTTTAGGTCTATTTCTATAGTTATTCCCTTGATAACTTTTATAGTTACTTCCACTATTTCTAAAAAACTTATTTCATCTTTTCTTTTGATCATAACTCTTCCATTTCCAGGATGGTATGTTATATTTTTCTGTTTTTATTTTGTTCATAGCAGAAGTTTACTTTCCTCATTGCTTCTTCTAGAGTTCTAGGATTATCATACTCAATCCTTTCTTTATATATTACTGGCAAGCAACTTAGAAACCATTATACTTTTGGTTTGAATCTCTTCAATGATGTAGGGTACATATCAAAGTAAACTTAAAAATTTGCTACATAAATCCTTCATAGTTAATGTTCCAAGTTTCAGATCATAAAAAAATTTATCCTTTTCTTCATAATACTCTTCATATAAATATTTCCTTTTAAACAGTTTCTTAAAAGAGTTCCATGTTACATGATGTTCTTGTATATTTTTCACCTTTTAAATGTCTTGCCACCATATATATGCCTTTTCTGGACAGATTATAAATGGCCATTTTTCCTATTTCAGTAGAATAATTATAAATATGAAAGTACTTATGCATTACAGACAGCCATGCTTCAACTTCTTCTCCAGTTTCAACTTCACCATTAAAGATATGCGGTTTTATTTTCTTGAATTCCCAGTAATTTCTTCGTAGTGTTTACTCGTTTTGTTAATTTGTTCGTTGTCACTACTTTCACTAGTATTATACTTCTTGGTATTTTTCCTTACTGAACCTCCACTAGATGAATCAATTTCATTATCTGCAAAATTTAATTTTCGTGCCTTTCGCTTATATGATGCAGTTTTCATAATTCCTTCATCTGATAGTTTGTTCTTTATTGTTTCTTGACCGTGTATCTTATTAAGTAGAACATTGTTGAAATCTTCCTGTGCCTTTAAGATACATTCATTATCCTATTTTACACTTCGTATTTCTGCCTTTAATTCTTTACTATTTGTAAGAATTCATATTGATTATCATTCCTAATTTCATTCAAATCAACCCATAGATTACCGTTATTAATATTTTCTTGTTCATGATTTTCTTGTTCGCTATGATGTGATCCTTGTTCAAAAGATGTTTCTACTCCTTCCATTTTCCTGCACAATAGAAGTTATATTTCTATTCCTGAAATAACCATAAAGAAAACATAAGTTAGTTTTTATTTTTGTATCGTCATGATCATACGTGTTGAGCCTACTTTCAATCCTACTCTTTGTAACCGTGCTCTGAGACCAATTTGCCACAACCCCAAATTTACCCAAATAATTTTATTTTTTGTATTAGTATTTATGATGACATTTAATTCGTATGTCGTAGGTATATAGTTGACAAGGATGCAATAATACTCAGCCTCTCTCGTCGATCAGGTATAAATTGAATTCTGATGTTTTTACAGTTAATGTAATTGATGATGTAGTTTGTAGAATAAACTGTCATCCTTTAAGTGACGACTTTATGTTTCTATTAAAGCCATGGTTTGGCTTAATAAATGTCGCGATCCTGTTATAATTATGGTTACGCTTAATAGCATTGTTCATAAATCTCAATAGTCGATGATACGGCCTAAGCCTAGCTATTTATCCCATCAATACTTCTGCCATGTTGTATCGTAAAACCATATGAAATTCTGGTTATTTTCATGCTAATACAAATTAGTATTATTGTGCAAATGCTATCCTATGGCTTGAGTACCATGGTCGCTTCAACCCTTTATATTGTAATTGGCATAAGTGTTACTATGGCCTTTATGATTCATATGCATTTGCATATCTTTATGACCTACCTTATGTATAAATTTTATACCCTAAGTCTTTAACTATAGAACTCGATCTTACACAATCATATGATATGAAACTATTATTAATTCATTTGATATATATTACGATGTGTAAAGGTAACTTGATATGCTTTTGACTATAGGCTTATGGCTTTTAATCCAAGCCATAACTTATTATGTTAATGGTTTGTAATGACAAGCTTTGGCTTGTAACACTGATCCTCTTGTTGGCTTACTGAATCATTGAGCCATGTGAACAAATCTTACAACTGTGTAATCGTGGCACACGACATCGAAAAATCTATGTGACAGAATGTATTCAACTTAATGCAATGTTATAGGTTGTCACATCGACTAGATGTCGGGAGATTGATCGTAGTCGAGTCTTAACTACTCATTATGCCTCGTGGACATAGAAGGATATTGATCATCCATGTGTGAAAGATTGTTGTTACTTCACCGTTGATCTGGAGAGTCTTGATCAAATAAAGATTTGGTTATCTATTCCAATCAATGCAGTTAAGTTATTAGTAAAATACTGAGAGTTGTACCCAAGGTTTCATTGTTACAATGCACGCCAGAGGTGGCAAAGGCACTCTGCTTGTGGTTTTGTTGCGGAGGGTTTCTGTGCATGCACAGGGTTTAACCATGTTGCATAGCAACACCATTTGATAAATGTCTATGGTGATACAGTGTTGAACCTGCTCTATGAAATCTAGGAAACCTTTAACAAGATTTTTCTATTTCTCTATAGGCTTCATTGGTTTAAAACTGGGGTTCTTGATGTTCACATAAGCTACAACTTGGCCAAGTTTTCCTTGGATCAACAAGTAACTAAATCTCTAGCCTTCATTTTATAGTTTTTTTATTATTTCCATAGAGAGAATATGCTAGTGATATTCATCATTATGCGTTATGCCCAGGTGCCTCTCGGCATTGGCCAGCTTGGAAGAACTCAGTCCTGTTGTATTTCGCAAGTAACTTTCCACTCTTTACATAATACATTTATTTGTTATGACTCTGTGGTATTACAAGTAACTTCCCCTTCGTAATGTGCAGGTGAAAAGGGTGTTGCCATCTATACGAACAAGGGTTCATTTTACTGGTTTGTATTAACAACTATTTTGCAAAGGATAAATTGAAACATTCGAAAGGTTTGAGATCATGACAAAGTCAGCTGTACATCGAGTCTGAGACCAACGTAAAACACATTTCCTCTTTTTCTTTTGATTCTTTATGATTTCTTAGTAGACTGTTTCATTTACTAACTCCTATATTATACTGTTTTTGGTTGAGTGTATCTCTTATGACTTCGGCGATGGTTGCAAATCACAGGTAGGAATACCCGTCCTCTTTAAGAGTTAAGGGATGGTTCAAAAATGCATATGTGCTTGATTGGGGGATTTTCATTTTGAAACAATAGTTAATGTTCCCGCATTGTCTATTCGGTCATTTTGTTTATTCCGTTTGTGGGGTTTAGCCTTATGGCTTCCCCATTTTCCCTTCAACTTCTATGCATAAAACATTGTACATACAGGAAACCCTTAGGTTCCTGTTTAAATATCTATGGTTATATTTACAGAGTTTATCATTATGTTTTGACCAAGCCTTTCGGCTCTGTGCAATAAGTATTTTTATAAATATAAAATCCATTTGGCTCTACGCAATAAGACACTCTTGATCTTTTTTACTTGTCTCTGTATATTGATATGTGAGGTTTTCAATATTATAAAATAGGTCTTTATGTATGAATATTATGTTAAGCCTCATGACTTTGTATAATAAACGTTTTTCTTTTATGTCATATGTATAAAATAACCGTTGGATATCTACACTCTGTTTGTAATATGGAAGCCTTTCGGATCTGTGCAAAATGATTTATTATGCTACATTTGACTTGGGTAGAAAATCATGTTTGAGCCTCTCGACTTCTTGTATGCAGTGTTTCAGTTGTATTATAGATATTTCTAATGCGTGAATATTGTGAAATCCATTTGGATCTGTATAAATGCCTAAGTATAATTCATTCGACATACTATGTTTATGTTTGTATACACATTATATATAAAAAAACTAATATAAATATTCTCAGTTTATCATAAGAAACAGAAAACAATTATGAACAAAACTTAGAATTTGCAACATATAAAGATAGTTATCATACACAAGTTAGTAATGATGTAATATTAACAACATATAATAAAATATATTAACATATTTCGAGATAAAATAGTACAAAATTTGCAATTAGATGATAATATAACAAACTAAAATAAATATACATAAGTAAATACTGAATACTTTTACACATAAATACAACCTGACAATAAGAGAAGACCGAATCCAATCTAAAGTTTGTCGTTTCTCCCAACTAATGTTCTAGAACAAACAATATTACTTGCTATGAAACCCCCGATCCTGTTCGCTAGACCACAAGGACAAAGACTATTGAACCAATTCTGAACTATCACTCAGTTCCACTCCTTTACTCAAAAATGATATTTCCCTCTTCCATCCAAGCCTCCTGCTTGTTTGATGGGAATTCTTATTTAGCTTTGCCTAAGACTTAGGTCTATCATGAGCCTCCTGCTCTAGAACCTCCATCTGGAGTTCTGACCTGAAAAATAGGTATGATGCCTCCTGCACCTATTGAGGTGTTAAATATGTGTTTTCACTGCTATGATATTTTTGTTCAACACTTGTCATTTCTCCTTGTGGGCCAGCAAACACTCTTTCAATAGCTACTTCAGATTGGATTATCCTGTTTATATTTATTTAATAATAATAATAATTCAAAATCCTCACACAAGTGTCTTTGACCACACTTGGTCAAATAATTGGTCAACAATAATTAAAACAATATTACAAAGTATTAAACTTTAAATTAAGGTTCTAGGGGTATTACAGGCTTGTAATGTTTGTTTTGGTGGATTGTTCCCATGGAATATCCACGATAATTTATAGATCACTCGTCTATGATGGATTTTTTTTCTTTCTATAGGAACCTATAAGTGGATTTTTTTTCCACACCCAACCTTCATTTTAATATGTATATATTCTCTATGCATGAGATAATGTAAAGTCCCCCATGATTGACTTTAATTTTTTCTAAGTATAAATTCAAATTTGAAGACTATGTGGAAATTTGTATTTATTTATTGTGAAAATGCGCAAGATAATAACTTGCCACTTACCCTCATGAGATGGAAGATGTAAAAGATAATGTTGGATACTATTAATAAGATATTGAATAGTTACAATGTGCATGTTAGAAATTGATAAATCGTGACCCCATAGGTGGGGAACATAGACCTACAACTCAAAAAATGAGAAGGACAAATGTTAAGAGATAGTTTTGTTGGAGCAATTCCCCTAAAATATAGGAGGGGATCCAAGGCCACTTAATTACAAAGGAGGGAAAGTTGAGCCTTCAGTAAGTCCTAGGAAAATAATTATTTATATGCATATGTGTGAGGTAAGGATGCTTCCTAGTATGCATGATGAGGAAAATGTTGTGTGAGCACCTTCGATGTGTTATCCATTTTTCCTGAGTTGTGAGATTTGTTGAGCTAACCAAGAGCTAATTCCATTTTTGAGTGGGTAAGAGTTTATATTATGAAAAAGAGCTATTGCAATTGAGAGAAGGATTTTAGCCCCCATTGTGTCATTGTTTATATTAGGGGGTGATTGTTGAAAGAGAGGATTGGATGTTCAATAATATATGGTTGGGTGGAACGTTCCATGTGTATTTTTCTCTTCAATGGTTGCAGTTTTGATATGTATTAGAATCCTATTTACTTTCTCTCTTGTTAGTTAGCCATAGACTGCAAATTTCACATATTTATGATAGACTTCTCATTTCTTATTTGTTAAATTGTTTAAACCTTGCAAGTTAATTAGTGTAGATTAGATAAGGAGGAGCTACTTATACTATTATGTTTACATCTTTAAATTCCTATAAATATGTGAGTCATTATCTTAAATATAGGTATAGGAGACTTCCCATTTTTCTTTGTTTATATATGCTAAGATCTTAAAAGAATGCATATTAACTATCTCCCATAATCGTGCTTATTTCATAGGTTTTTTTTCTTATCTATTTTTTTAGTACAGTAAATAACCACCCACAAATATATATATATAACCCAAAATCAAGAAGGAAATAATAGGAATAAATATATTATCAAGGCCTAATACTTGACAACCATTTAAAAAAATACCTTCACAACTTAAATTTTGGCTACAAGGAACTATACAAACCTGGTTATTGGCTTAGCTTGTTCGCATATGCTCTTTGCATAAGTATGGGAACTCTAATGTAAAAATGATCTATATATGAATTAATACAAAAACAAGGGTAGACATATTCATAAACCAAGATCACAAATCTAACAATGTACCCATTACAATATTAACAAAGAATATTTAAATTGGAAACCCTGCATCAAATCCATAGGAGCCGAGCATATAAACCCGACTGCATAGGCTTTATGGGTTTTAAAAATGGTAAAACATTTTCGAATTCAGTAAAACCGACGCATAGGTTTGGAATCACCTCGAATGAGGAAGATGGTTGTAAATGAATACAAATACAAAGAGTCTGCTTGGGAGAGAAAATGAATTTTCCAAACACATACTCTAAGATAACCAAACTGCAAGTGAGAGTGCATGCACTGAGAATAAAATGATAGATATCAATCAGTGGGATTATATATAGATATATATATATATATACCATCAAGCCTAACTGTAGATATAAAATAAGTAAGTATGCCTTTATTCAATTCTCTAGTAAGAACAAGAGGTAAAATCGATTACTTCTGAAGAGACAATTAGTGATTCATATCTTGAAGTAAGTGCTCTAAATATTAATATTGCTTCAAAGATTTTGGACATAATGCTAGAAAAGGATTGTCGATGTACTGTAGATACTTATAGTGCACTAATTGGACTATTCATAGGAGGCATTGAATAAGTTGGAAAAAATAATGATAGCAAGAGGCTTGCTTCCTCATAAATAAATATAAAACTCTCTTACTATGGGGTGTTGCAAACAACAAAAAACATGAGCATTCCCTCGAGAATGTAATTTTACATTCAATGAGTGAAAATGGATTTGAACCTAATCTATCGATATATAATGCAATAATTCCTTATATTTATAGAGAATGGAAAACATAAGACCCAAAGAGATTGTTTGATAATGTTATTTCTATAATTTTTAGTCAAGATGAAATTACTTGGACCATACTCATTGAGGGATTTTTCAAACAACATGAATTTGATGTCTTAAGCTTCTCCGTAGGATGGAGAAGAAAGCATGTGAACCTAGTGTTCAAACATGTTCTGTATTAATCAAAGAACTTCTTTAAGGAGATAAATCATTTGAAGCAAAATCACTTGCCAATAAGATTACGCAGAAAGGATATTTTGTTCTAGAAGAATCGCTTTTGTGTTGATTTTGACAAATTTTTAATGATACTTTTGTGAAAGGAAAAAGTACATTGATGAGACAATTAATTTGTTATGGGATGTTGGGTTGGGTATTGTGAAAACCTTGAGTCAAATTGAATTTTAGTGGACCATAAGAATGTATCTTGGTGGATGGAGGGGGGAAATTGTTTTCCTCATCTTTTCAGAAGTGATGAATACATGTTCATAGTGTTTAAGTTGTGATTCTGTGGAAAAGGGGAATAATATGAATTAGACTTGTATGGTTTCATGCTCAAATGATATGGACCCTACAATAAAAAATATACTTATAACTTAAAGTGAAAAGTGGTAGAAGATCATTCCATGGCACTTGTTAGTACTAATATTTTCAAATCAGTCGGCAACGAGCAACACAACTAATCAAATGCGATGCCTATTTTGTCTCTTTAAGGATGAGAGCAAAAAATCCAAAGGAGGAGGGATTCTAAGATTGATCACCCAAAGATCCATATGATCGACGATTGAAGAACGAAGCTAGCGTTAGGAATTTTGCAGTCAAGTACATATCAACGATGGATATTTTATTTAGGGGCTTGAAGTGCACGATATTTAATGATCCAGGAGCAACCCTTAATGGAAACTTCCTTGGCCACATGGCGGTCTCAAGTTCATTCAGGGTCCTAAAGAGGTCTTCCAAAACTGCTTATTTTGAGCCCTGAAACCACTCTTGTAATCTGTCTCCTTCCTCCCTTGGTGGACCCACCTAAGCTTCATCCAACGGATATTACCGCCGCCATTTCAGCACAAATGGTCCCCACACATTAAAATCCCTATGCCCCTCGCATAAAGGACCAATCCCTGAATGCCACGTATACAGCTCATTGAATTCTTCCATTTTGGAATTTCCGCTATAAATCTACTTCATTTGAATTTATCAAGCACTTCTTTTCTACCGCCTCAAGCTTCTCTACTATTCGTCATCGCACCAGCCTCTTCACAACCAAAGCTGAGCATCCATCATCCCTTCTTTCATCTCACCAGTGCCATCATGTTTTCTATCGCTAACCAAGAGTCATCTCCCTTTATAGCCTCTACACTCAACCAAGAATAAAACTTGGGAGACAAGCATTTTGATATTCACGACCCCTTATATTCATTCTCCAATCTACATCAATTGTCTAGATAGGCCAAAGATTAGGCCAAAAGCAGAAACGATCTCTTCAATTTATGGAGCTCTAGATTGGCAAAGATGATTTTACCACATGCCAGACCCTTCCCGGAACTGGTGTAGTGGTGTGGAGAAATATATGCTTCAGAGAAGAAGGCATTCTTTTCCCAGTTAGTATCAGTCATATCCCCAATCACAAGAGAACTCGTCATGGAATTGATGGACACCGAGGAAGACACTACTAGCTTTCAATTTTATGAAGAAGTACTGGTGTGAAATATTCGAGAATTATCATCAAAGAGAAAGGAAGCATTCATCTGAATGTTAATCCCCCTAGAAGTAGAACTTCCCAATACTCAATCAATGTTTAGTCTGGAAGTATTCTCAGAGCAAGCTAGACTTGTATTATCCATGATCTACCAGGTCCTCAGGTATGATCATGGCTTGGTAATTAATGTTGTTTCCTTAGGTTTTATCTTTCTTATCAATTTATTATAGCAGAAAGCACCTATTAAGTTGGACATGCCATCTTCCCCTGCTTAGTCCATTCATTTATAGTTCAATAATTTTTCTTCTAGAAAGTTGTTCAGATGCAATTCCTTTTTAATTTACATGATCATCTATCACAATAAGGAATTCTTCAGTCGAGAAGACCTCTAGAAGTCAATTACTCCTGCTCCGCTTCATGAAGGTTTTTTTTGTGTTTGTGGATACCGTTGTGACTAAAATATATTCCTTGTTATTCGACCCTCCCCCTCCCTGAATCTTTCAAGAATGCAAGAATTCGCTCCAGTTAAATCCTAACGACTCATTTGGTTTTTTGTTTTCTTCGATACCCACACTAAGATTCGAGTATATGGAGGAGAGCTTGCTCCATATAATTTACATGTATTCATGACTCCTAGGTTCTTTTCCTTGGAGTACATCTGTCAAAGGTTCAACTGTGATGACATACATTTCATGAAGGGTAATAGCATCAGTACCTTCAAAGTCACCAATGAAGCTGGACCTTTTAAAGTGAGAAGTAAGTCCGCTCAGAAAGTGGTCAAAGAGTTATCCACCCTCAACTTACTTTTGAGTTTTACGTATAAGTACGATCCCAAAGGTCAACTTACATGCCCATCTGCATAACCTGTCCATGTCCATAGAGCATCAACCTGATACTCATCATACGTCATCCTAATGTACATCATCACATGATCATCCTGATCATCATCCTAATACATATCATCTGGAGCAACATCCTAAAGCTCGTCATCCATGATCATCCTGATCATACAATGTATCCACCTAATACATATCTAGAGCAGTAACTGAAGCATCATCCTGATTCTCATCACATAACGCTTACATCCACAGCCATGGGAAGGATCCTCCTCTCACCATGCTTGGAATGGCTCCTGCAAATGTATCCATCACTTCTTCCTCCAAGTTTCATCAATCTGAAGAACACCAAGCCTCTCCTTGAAGTACTCAAACTTCACTTTGGCTAGTGGTTTCGTCAACACATATGCAACCTGCTCATCCTTCGCAACATACAAGAGCTTCACTACTCCTCTTTGCACCATATCCCTGATATAGTGATATTTGATCTCAATGTGGTTTGACCTGTTGTGGAACACAGGGTTCTTAGACAACTTCACACAACTATGGTTGTCACAAAAGATACCAGTAGCATCCAACGGGAGATCAAATAACTCAGACAGTAGCTTCGTCAACCATACTGCCTCACAACTAGCCGAACAAGCTGCAACATACTCTGCTTCGGCTGTACTCAGTGCTACACAGGACTGCTTCCTCCTAAACCAAGAGATCACACCTGATCCCATTTTGAAGCAACACCCCAAAGTGCTCTTCCTATCTGCAACACTTCCTGCCCAGTCTGAATCAACATAACCCTGCAGGTTAAACTTTTGATTCACATCATACTTGAGCCCATAATCAATCGTACCCTTCAGGTACCTCAGAATATGCTTTATATCAACTAGGTGAACACCTCTAGGATCCATCAGGAACTGGCTCAATGTGTTTACCGCAAAGCAAATATCCGGTCTCATGTTCATCATGTACATCAAGGACCCAATCATCTGACGATACACAGTGAAATCAACCGGCTCAGATGAAGCATTTCATAGAAACTTCAGTTTTGATGCCATAGGTGTGGCCATGGCCTTGCAGTCCATCATCCTGAACCTCCTCATGATCTCTACTGCATACTTCCCTTGTCCAAGGAAGATTCCATCTACACTCTGCCACACCTCCATGCCTAGGAAGTAGTGCATCATCCCCAAGTCCTTCATCTCGAACTCGGCAGCAAGCTTCCTCTTAGTGTCGGCAATCAACCCATCCTCACCTGTTACAAACAGGTCATCCACATACAATAGTAGTATCACAGGATTGCTTTCCTCAACCTTGTAGTAAAGGTTGGAATCCGCTTTACTCTTGGTAAAGCCCAAACTGGATAGAAAGTTGTCTATCCTACCATACCAAGTTCTAGGAGCTTGCTCTAAGCCATACAAGGCTTTCTTCAACCTGCACACATATGAATCTCTGTCATGTGTCTCAAAACCAAGTAGTTGCTCCACATACACTTCCTCCTCGACTACACCATTCAAGAAAGCTGTCTTGACATCCATCTGGTGTATCTTCCATTTCATCACTACAGCTAGAGCAAGTACTAATCTGATGGAAGTGTACCTGGCTACAGGAGAAAAAGTTTCTTCATAGTCTATCCCCTCTTTCTAGGAGAAGCCACGAGCTACAAATCTCGCTTTCTATTTTTCTATGCTACCATCTATAGCATGCTTGATCTTGTAGATCCATTTGGAAGTCACAACCGACTTCCCTTCAGGTCTTGGGACTACATCCCAAACATCATTCTTCATGATCGATTGGTAGTCCTTGACCATGGCATCCTTCCATTCTTTCTTTTTCATTGCTTCTTCATAATTGGAAGGTTCTTTGTTCATAATATTACAGAGTAAGGCAACATAACTGTTATGTGATCTAGTCCTCTTCCTTTCTTTGTGTTCTTCTTCTAGTATGCCATATCTTTCTGCATCTTGAATGATCTCTCTAGCCCATGCAGGTTTCCTCTTGTGAGAGTTCGTCTCACGGGGTGGATCTACAGGTTCTTGGGGATCTTCAACTTCACAATCTGCTTCTAGAATTGCTTCTGTCATGGTGGTGTCTTGAAATCTAGTTTCCTTTGGTTCTTCATGATCTTCAACAGGTGCCTTCTTTGATTTGATGTAAGCTGAATCCTCATTGAATGTTACATCCCTGCTAACATCAATCTTCTTGAACCCTGGAAAGTATATTCTGTAAGCCTTCGAGCTTTCATTGTATCCCACAAAGATATCCTTCTTTCTTGAATGATCTAGCTTTGTCCTATTTTCCTTTGGAATTTGTGTATATACTAGACAACCAAATATTCTGAGTTGGATGACTTTAGGTTTCTTACCAGAGAATACCTCTTCTAGTGTCTTGTTGTCCAATATCTTGTGAGGTGTTATGTTCTGCACATATACAGTTGTCCTAGCTGCTTTTTCCCATATATGCATAGGAAGATCCTGGTCATGCAGCATTGCCTGTGCTGCTTCCATGATTGTTCTATTCTTCCTTTCTGCAACTCCATTCTGTTGTGGATTGTAGGGAGAAGTCAACTCCCTCTTAATCCCTGAATCACTGCATAGCTTCTTAAAGTCACCTGAAGTGAATTCTCCACCATTGTCAGATCTGAAGGTCTTGATCTTCTTATCAGTTTGATTTTCCACCAAGGCTTTGAATTCCTTGAACTTATCAAACACTTCATCTTTGTTCTTCAAGAAATAAACCCAAGTATTCCTAGATAAATCATCAATGAAAGAGACATAGTATACATACCCACTCAGAGAACTGGATGACATTGGACTGCATACATCAGAGTGGATGATTTCCAAGATTCCTTTTGCTTTACTTTCACTGCTTGGAAATTCCTTCTTAATGTTCTTTCCTTTTGCACATCCTTTGCAAACACCTTCATGCTTTGTTTTGATTTCAAGAAGACCTTCTACAGCTTTACTTGCAATTGGTAGTGCTCTGTAGTGCACATGTGCAAGCCTTCTATGTCAAAGTTCACTTGGCTCCATGGATTCATGTACCATGGCATGTTCAGGTTGTCCCTTCAATTTGTACAATCCTCCCTCTTGCTCTCCTATCACTACTGCATCATCTATAGTTTTACCCTTTGGCCACATTAGGACTTGGCCATCTACAAATGCAACCCTCATGCCTTTTGCATCCAATGCAGATATGGAGAGTAGGTTCTTCTTGAGCCCAGGTACATATAGAACATCTTTCAACTTCAAAGGCTTCCCCGAGTCTAGGTTGTAGAAGACTTCACCACTCCCCTTGATAGGATTTTGATAGTCATCCTCAAGTTTCACTTTATGGGGTGACTCATGTTCAGATAGATTTACAAAAGATTCTTTAAACCCAGTCATGTGTTTGGAAGCCCCACTATAAATAAGCCAATCATTACATCCATGAGAGATAGTACCTATGAGAGCAGATATTAGAACATATTCATCTTCACTAGATGAGTCATCACTTTCTGCTCTAGCTTTCTTCTTGGGAGGTTCATCATCCTCATCAGCATGAACATGATATCTCTTCTTGTTGTACTTCTTCTTCTTGTTGAAGTTGTTGTTGTTGTCTTTCTTCTTCTTGGGACAATTTGAAGCAAAGTGTCCTATTTCATTACAATCGAAACATCGAACATGATATGGATCTTTCTTCTTGTGATGAGGGTGAGAATGTTTCTTGCTATAAAATCTCTCCCTCTTAAACTTGCTTCCCTTGGTGTGTGTTGTGAGAGCTTGATATTCATTCCCCATCTTTTCTTCTCGGGCCACAAGCCTTGCTTCTTCTTGTGAGCATTCCTCCCATAGTCTACTGAATGAGATAAACTTCCTTCTTGCACAGATTCCTTGGATGAAGGAGTCCCATGACCTAGGTAGGCCATTCAAAGTGGTCATGACAACTTCACCATTATCTACTACTTCATCCATAGCTTCAAGTTGTTCCTTGATCTAAGAGACCTTAGAGAAATAAGATTGAATAGTCTCTCCATTCTGAAGCTTTACCCCTTTTAATTGGTTCCGCAGAGTCATCTTCCAATTTATGTTCTTCCCTTCAAACAATTTGGTCAAGGAGTCAAACATCTCCTTAGGTGTCTTTAGAGATGACACATGTGGTATGAGATGGTCTTTGATAGAATCAGCAATGATTCTCTTTGTCTTGACCAAGTTCTTCTTATGTAAGGCCTTAGCCTCTTCTCCCTCTGGGACAGGGACCTCTTCACTTATGTAAGTATCCAATTCATTTTCTTCCAGGATTAACTCAATCCTATACTTCCATGCTCGGAAGTTATCAACCCCTTCAAGCTTATCCTCAGGTTTAGTGTGGTGAGACATTTTAATGAGAAACTCAAATGGAAATAAAAGATTTAGGTCTTACCACTTGATTTGCTGAAAACTGGATCTGGAGCTGGATTAGGGTTTGTCAGAGAAACCTAAAAATTCAAAATGTGAACATGAAATGATAGAAATATGCGCCTAAATGAGTTGATCAGCCTGGTATATTCAGAATTTGAAATCTGTAAAGTTTCACCCTTTATAAATGCCTTTTAATCTCCTGGATTCACTAGGGAGGACCCTTAATTAGGGTTTGAGTTTCCCGGATCTTCACCCAACCAAAAAGTTCGATCCAAAGCTCTAAACTTCGATTTTTCCAAGGCGCTTCCAGCTATGGTCTCAGAATTGATAAATTCCTATTTTTGTGGAAGCCCTAATTTTTAGGGCCAAAAATGAAAGTGCCCATAATTGAATTCTGATTGGACAAAAAGATGTGCCTTGCTGAGGAGAGTCAAAATACCCTACTTCCTTTCAAAATCTGGGGAGAGAAACCCAATAAACAAGAATCCCTAGCTTCTGTAACTGCACAATGTCTTCTTCTCAGGTTAGCTCTGATACCATGTTAATTTTTGAGCATTAATTCAACATACTCTAGGATCTTTACTGAGAGAATAACATGTACAGCATATCAATCATATCAAGCACAACAAGCAATCACATGAGACAATAGACACACAGAGTTTCACTAGGGAAAACCATAAAGGTGAAAAACCCCACAACTTCTCAGAGATAGAAAGAGCAATGATACAACCCCAAGTACAAGAGATAGTCCTCCTAGCAGCTACTCCTCCTTCCTCACTTGTGCGCCACTTTCTGGTGAGTGTAGAAATGAATAATGAAGTGATCAAATAGAGTGCCTCCTACACTCTATTTATACATGACCTGACTTGCCTAATAAACCAGCAAGGCCGACTTGTCTAACTCAGTCTAATAATCCATGGTAATACTAATCAGGGTCGACCCCACACTTGGTGGTCTAATAACCCATCACATGCAAATTGCGACACTTGTCAATACAAATGACGACACTTCCGTATAGAGGAATACCATCTCTATAGGAGTACAATATACATGAGTGAAATACATTCCGAAGTTACATATACATCAACATACCTCCTTGAATAGTTTCCTATCATAGCACTGGGTCCACATGTCATAGTTGGGTCCACACATCACATTTGGGTCCACACAGCACATTTGGGCCCACACATCCAAATTGGGTCCACTTATCTTTGATCATGGAAGAGTGCTAGTTTTTGAGGTAACAATCCTCATCTCCATCTTCACAAGGATGTTGTTCATAGATCCAACCCTATATTGAGATGGGTATTCATTAACTGTATCACTTCTTTATGACTACAATGTCCAATCTTTCAAGTTGGATATCCACACAACAAATCTCGCTTGTATTTAAGTTGGGTATGTATAAACCCACTCTCATCTTATATTTGAATTTCCTTCTAATCTAATTCACTCTCTAAGGTGCACCAATGTTGGGAACCCATAAACCCACAGACCTACTGTATTTGAGCATGCCTAGTTGTATTCAAATTTTATCAGATATATGGAATTAGATCTTCTCACTCTTTCTTCAAGAACAACTAATCTTATTTGGAGGGTACTCGTATCTCCTCTCTATGACATGATGTTTCTTTCAAAAACTCTTCAAATGGATAGTTCAATACCACTGTCCCAATAGATGTGCAATATGGGAGGAATATATATTATCTCCCTCTTTAATCAAATGAGCAGGTCAATGAAAGTGGTTTCCAATAGCTAAGTCAATCGGTGGTTGCATTTGTCATTCCTACATGGGATGTCTCTTCCAACATGTCTTGCGATGGAAAAATTAGAAGTAACACTTTCACAATAGATAACCACTATGGAGGAGATGTCTTCCCAACCTCCTCCATTGGGTGAGCAAGCCAGTGACCAATTAGTTTAGCATATGAGCAATTTGGTGGCAGCGTTCACAAACCCACTCTCTCTTCTTCTAGCTACGACTGACTCTACTTTGAGTTGGATATGCCCATTCCTTCATTTGTATCACATAATATTTCAACATGACCTCTCATTCAACTTAAGGGGGTTGTTGAGAATATGTGTAATCTTCACTTAAGGCCACCTATCGACCCACTTCTTGGTATATTTAAGGGCTTTAATGAGCCTACATATGGGTAAGATAGTCAATCTACTAGTTATGACACTAGTAGCCTAGTCACCTTCTTAGGGTTAGTGCCCCAACTCTAGAAGGATGTGTATAAATACACATACACTCCTCATTAGAACATTCATTCATTCTTTTATCAAGTTATAATAGCCTAAAGGTGCCTCTGATATTTTGCTCTACTTGTGGATGATTGTTCTTTGTTTTGGAGTTCATCTTTGCATCTTGAAGTGACATTATGGTATGGGTTCATTTCAGCTATGAAAAGCATTAAATGCTATTACAAACCTTTTGTTTTTTACTTGCTTGGATTAGGGTTTTGTTGAAGGAGTTCACCATAGATCTTATATCCCGTATGATTTCAATAGAGTGGATTTGAATATGGATAAGCAAAATGTGTATCTTGGATCCTCCATAGGTTAGATCTAGTTGCATAGCTTCATTGGTGAGAAGAGATCCAAGTAAGAGAGTAGAATATTGTACATCAGTGAAAGGAAAAGTAAACATACTAACAATAAGTTAAAGCCAAAGAAAATCGACCCTTGTAAGAATTTTAAGAAGATTAACAAAATTGCTTATGTGATGGATTTTCCACTGGATTTGGTCATCGTCATTGTTATCAGGACCGGTCCAGTTCTAGAAAAACTTACCAGTCCAACTGGTTTAGATCCCCAACCGGTTTGAACCGCCGCCCTAAACCGGAAATGGTCGGTTCTGTACCAAACTGTCTAGTTCCGTACATGAATAGATCGGTTAGTTACAGAACCAACCTTTTTTCACCTGACTGGATGGTTTGGTACAATGTCCTATAACTGCAGTTATGAGCCCAAAAAAGTCAATTTTTTAAACAAAAAAAAAACCTACTCTAATAGCAGAAAACCTAGCCTAATCTAAACAATAATCATTAGTAGCATTAAATGGTAGTATTAAAAGTTACATTCTCCTTATCTTTCATTTTTTATCCTTTTACTTAAATATTTAACATTACCATTAATTGTTTCAAGATGTTTGAGAATGGTTCCACCCTCATCGGACTTCATATGTAAAAAGTAGAATTTTAGATCCCATTCAGAGTTCAATAGACTTAACAGTGTCCGAGGTTTTAGGATTGCAACGTTTTCACTTTCCACTAGATTCTATCATGTATGAGGGTAGGGGATTGGCATTTAATCAAGTGCATTAACCCCTCTATGTACCTCGATGTTGGTGGTGTTGACTATTTAACTCCTTTGTTATGACATTAGTAAAAATGTACCCTTCACTCAAGCAAAACTACTTATTAGGCATGCAAAGTTTTTTCTACCATTTTTTAACACTTGGATTATGAGGTTTCATCAAAATTGTAGGGTGTTGACTAACGTCCTTGGAGGATCAACTTTGAGATTTGAGATAGGGGAAGGGCTAGAGCCTAGAGGTGGGGGGCACAAGGTGCTATTGACAAATAAGATCCCAATATAGGCAATGATTTTGATGATATGTAGGTATTTATTGTAGCATGAATTTTTGAAGTTTTTTGGACTCTAGAGGCCATTTAGAGCCTCTTTGTTTATGTATTTTGGGTGAGATACAGATTGCACTCGATGCAATTTTAGTTATATGCACCCTTACTTTCTATATACATGAGAAACTTTGCATATTTGTGTATAATTGTTTGGATTATTATGGGTGCACATGAATTTTTTATTTTTTTTCAAAATTTGAATATTTTATGTATTTTTTGGTTGACCGGTTTTTCTCTGGTTCCGATCAAGTTCAGATTTTTAGGCTCTACCAGTTCGATGACCAGCCCAGTTCTGATAACATTGGTCATCATCTCCATCTTTATCTATTACCCATGTTTAGAGGATGCTCAGATGATAAATAAATAACTGGACTAGAGAGATACCAAAAAGAAGTAAGAGAAAATTGAATGGGTTGAAGTGGAAGGGTCTGCTGGAATAAAATAATAATTGGATAAATGAAAATGATTTGATTAAGTATAGTCGAACATATACACCTAATGTCACTGAACTAAGAGGTTCAAAATTTTCTAAGCAAGGGGAAATGATGCAGACTGCTAGAGACACCTGGCAGTTTCATGAATTATCGTTACATGCACTGCAGTGTGAAAGAAGTGAGGTTTGTTTTTCATTCTATGGAGCTGCAGGATAGTGGTGACATGATTGGGGAGTTAATCACAGATGAGCAACGCCTCATTAAAATTATGCATATGGTTTTGAGAGTGGGTAGATAGTTGAGAGATCTTAGGGACAGGTATAGAATCAGTTAAATTGTGTTTCAGAAAACATAATATTTTGTCACCAATGGATGTTTATATTTCTATTATGGAATGAGAATGGAAGAGGGGATATTAACTTGAAGTTTCATCCATAATCTGTTTGCTTATTTGTGAAAGTGATTTTTATCCCAGCTGTTAAAATGTGTTTTTCTGCTTTCCTAAGTTGTTCTTGCAGAATTTTGTTACAAATCCAGCTTGGAGCTGTCAGCGTCATAATTATAGCTTGCTTTATTTAACATCAGAAATAACCCACAAAAGAATGCCATTCCTTCATGAAATAACGGTAATGGTTGGCACAAGTGGCAACAATCTTGTACATGATTTTGACTGAAATTGGCAATAACCACAAGCTAGAAATTCTTGATAAGTCCATTGGTTGTGCCAAGAGATGCATTCAATAGGCTAAATGCAATTGCCAGCTTTCCATTACGGTAATCAAGAATGCGTTCCTTCCATTCCCTCTTTTACTCAACACGAATCACATATGTGGAAGATACCATGAATCACATGTTTGGAAAATACCCTGCTAACTTCATCGCTGAAAACAATCACTATGAATCACATATTTGGAAAATACCCTGCTAACTTCATCTCTGAAAACAATCTGTATGACCTCTTTGGTCATGGATGTCATCTCTCACCCATAAGGAAGGCATGCACCTGCTTGTTGACCTCAATCCAACTGCATCCAGGAGTTTTTTTAACTCCTCTGTCTTTCATTATTTTCCGAACCTTTTCAATGTCACCCCATCTACCAGCCATAGCATACATGTTTGAGAGAAGCACATAAGGTGCAGCATCTTTCACATCCAACTCAAAAAGGTGTTCTGCCACGGATTCTCCCAACTCTATATTGTTGTGTATTCTGCAGGCACCAAGCAAACACATCCAAACAGATACATCAGGTTTGACTGGCATTTTGTTGATAAAGCCTTTTGCTTCATCTAGCTGCCCAGCACGACTAATCAGGTCAACCATGCAGCTGTAGTGCTCCATTGTAGGTGTGATGTGATAATAGTCACTCATGCAATTGAAGTATTGATGGCCCTCATAGACTAGACCTGCATGACAGCAGGCAGACAAAACACAAACCATTGTGATATGGTTTGGCCTTATACCACAGGATTTCATTTCTTCAAAGAGTTTGATGGCCTCCCTTACATATCCATGCATAGCATATCCTGCAATCATGGCCGTCCAAGTGACAACATCTCGATGATGCATGATGTCAAATAGGTGGCGTGCATTGTCTAAGCTACCACATTTTGCATACATGTCTAATAGGGCAGTGATCACAATGACATCAAACTGAAAGCCAGCTCTAATTATTTGTTCATGGATTTCTACACCTTGTTCCAAAGCTGCCCAGTTGCCACATGCAGAAAGAACACTAGCAAAGATTTTTGTAGTTGGCTTCACACCTGCCAGTTGCATATCTTGAAAAAGCTTCAGGGCCTTCCCACCCCAACCATTCTGTGCATAGCCTGCAATCATTACTGTCCAGGATATCTCATCTCGTAATGGCAATTTATCAAATAATCTGCGCCCCTCCCCTATACTCCCACAATTTATATACATGTCTATCAGAGCACTTCCCACAAAGATATCAGACTGCAATCCACTGCTAATTATTTCCTTGTGGATTTCCATACCATGATCCAATGCTGCCAACTTGGCACATGCTGGGAGAACACCAGCAAATGTTTTTGCTATTGCCTTCACACCAGCCCATTGCATTTGCTTGAAAAGCTTCAGGGCTTCATCTGCACGGCCTTTCTGGGAATACCCTGCAATCATCGCCATCCACGATATGGTGTCTCGTAGATTCATTTTGTCAAATACTTCACGTGCCTTGTTCATACTCCCACATCTTGTATACATGTCTAGCAGGGCATTGCCCACACATACCTGAGACTGGAATTCACTTCTATTTATTTCTTTATGTATCTCCATACCCTGGTCCAGAGCTCCCAAATTAGCGCATGCGAGGAGAATGCATTGGAAGGTCTTCGAGTTCGGCTTCACACCTACCAGCTGCATTTCTCTAAAAAGATGCAGGGCCTCTTCGTCGCAGTCGTTTCGCACAATACCTGCAATCATCAGTGTCCACGACACAGTGTCCCGTTGATGCATTCTTGCAAACACATCGCGTGCATTCTCTACGCTCCCACATTTAGCATACATATCTACGAGGGCACTTTCAACAAAAACATGAGAATGGAAACCACTTCTGATTATTTCGCCATGGATTTCCATACCCTGTTCCAAATCTGAACAAGCTGGGAGAACACTGGCAAAACTTTTGGAGTTTGGCTTCACACCTACAAGCCACATTTGCTTGAAGAGTTCGATGGCCTCCTCTGCCTGTCCATTCTGCGCATACCCTGCAATCAACGCTGTCCAGGATACCACGTCTCGTTCACGCATTTTGTCAAAGAGATAGCGTGCATCCTCTATGCTGCCACATTTTGCATACATGTCTATCAAAGCATTCGCCACAAATACATCCCACTGCAATCCGCTTCTACTTATCTCTTCATGGATCTCCAGTCCTTCTTCGATGGCTGCAGAGTCGGCGCAAGCCGGGAGTACGCTGGCAAATGTGAACTTATTGGGTTGGACGCCTGCTCGCCGCATGAGGTAAAACAACGCCAATGCCTCGTGGGCAATCCTGTTCCTGGCATAAGCCGCGATTATTACAGTCCACGAACAGACATCTCGTTCGGACATTTGATCAAAAACTCTGCGAGCGTCCGCCAGGCTCCCACATCTGGCATAGACGTTGAGGAGAGTGTTGTGTAAATGTGCGACAGGTACAAATCCTCTCTGAATGATGTGGGCATGGAGTACTTTGCTCTCTGTCAAATCGTTTTTCCGAATGCAAGCCTGCAAGAGAGAAACATAAGTAAAAGAGTCTGCGTGGTCGACCATGGCAGAAGCGTTCATGGGATTGGCTTGTGTGTGCAGTTTAATAGCAGTAATGGCTGCATTTCTAGGCTGAAGTTGAGATATCGACATAATACTCAATGAAGCCATTATATTTATCTGTCTCTGATTGCTGACAGTTTTTACCACTGCCATTGACCTGCTGCTAGAGAACCGAAAAACATACCCACGTGCACCAGCAGACACATGTTGGAGTTGCAATGCGCAAAAAAATTGGATTCTCTGAAAGGATGGAGAATTTCATGAAGTGGAGTACCAAACTTGTTTCTGTCCAACGTGATTCAATATAGTGGTCAATTTCATGAAGTGGAAATTAAGAATTGGAGAGGAGGAAGTGCAGAGTCTAAGGCTCGCCCACACGCGAATGGTAAATACCAATTCAATTATTAATGAAGAAATGAGTACAATATATAGTGAAATAATATTCAACAAACTAAGCTCTTAGATCTTATATTCATGGATCTCAAACCTATCTCGTGATCTTATGAGATGTACATAATCCAATTATTATTATGTAGCCTTACATTTCTACATTAACTTTAACATTCTCCTTTAATGTAGAAATGGATTCACAATACTAAATATGCCTGTAGTTTCAAGCTTACAAATCAGCAAAGCAAATTAACAATCTAGAGTTCCAAGCCTTGAACTCTAGAGTACTCCTTCTTCTTCATTTTGACCTTAGTTGCTGTCAAATCATACTTCTTTTTCTTCTTACGTTTCTTCCTCCAAATCTTGAAATCTTCAGGCCTTGTTATATTTTCCACTTCAATATTCATTATGTTCTTCTTCATTCCGGAGTTTGATTGCAACTCTATTGTCCTGCATTTTCTATCAATTTCTAAAAATTCTTCAAAGGTTATGTTTAAAGTTGGTTTCCATGCTTGACCACAATCATCTATGCCATGTTCAATGAAGTACTACACCATTAGCTCATATCTGGTCATACCTGGTGGATCAAATTCAATATTTCTCACGGAAATATCAATGTTGATGTCACTTATAGCATCAACATGGGTGTCAATGTCAAATTTAATCTCTTTAGCTTCTTCTGCAGCATTCAATACTGCTTCCAATTCTTCGTAAAATTCATAAAATTCTTCATTTTCAATATCATTGTTATATTCTGCAGATAATGGACCTTCTTCACCATTCATCATTATAAGAATCAATTCCATTTCATTCTTGATTGCAATCAGTTCAAGCTCAGTTAGAATTTATGCATCATAGCGAGGTTCACCAACAATCTTCATGAAGTTGTCCATATATGAAAGAAGAATTACCTTCAGCACAACTGGTAGCATTCTCCAGCAATCTCCTTCAACGTGTTGGCAGCCAGATCCTACAGCAGTTCTCCAGCGATTTGGGCAGCCATATATTCTTTCACGGTGGATAGCTTTGCTTGTGGCTTCACTGTTACAACGACGGCTCTTCTTCTTCACACGGGCAGATTTTATGCAGGCAACACGCAGTGACGCGCCCTGATGGCCAGCACACTCACGGTACTGTGTTGTTATCGCGCCCAAGGAGTACCGCGCCCCTGTAATGTCGAGACATGCAGTAGTGCCACGCTCCAGCAAACTGGCAGCTCTCAGTACTGGTGATTTTCCTTCCTGGGAGCAGCGACTTCCTCTTTGGCGGCTCCTCTACGATCTCGCCTTTGCAACCGCTCTTCAATACACATCTGTGGATGGTGGACTCAGGTATCAACAACGATCGCAGCAGCATCACACAGATCAATGGATGTTTGAACAATAGCACTCACGGCCTCCTTTCACACGGCTCTACACAAGCTGCTTTTTCACAGGGCAATAGCAGCGAAAATGCGGGCTCCTTAATAGCGGCGGCTTCAAATAGTGAACATGGGCTCCTTTTACACACAGAAATAGAGTAGCGATCAATTATGGTGTACTCCAAACGGCAGACTCTGATATGAAGAGGATCGGATCTCTCTACTACAACCTCGCAGCGATCTGGCTTATTTCCTTTTCAGCAGATAGACATCGATCTAATGGTGACAGTGGTGATCTCCAGCAATTGTTCACAAAGGGTAATTCCTTGTCAACGATTCACACAAACCATACACATCTGTGACCATACATAGTTTTCAACACAATTTGCAGCGTTCTTCATATCTCAGCGTTCAGCCTTCAACGTTGTCAGCAATCTCATCAAATTAAGCAGCGATCTAATGAGTCTCTAGGTGGGCAGAGTCAATCCAATGATCTCCTTTCAGCCGTATTCCTTCAACTATCTTTCCCACGCAGCGATTTCACACAGAGAGGCTCCTTTAGCGATCTCCTCACAACACGCCTCAATGGGCTTCTCAGCATCCACGGATCTCCAAACAATCATAGCTAGCCACAATGGGCATTCACAACAACAGGCCACGAAGGGCACTTCTCACAGCCAATCAGGCTCAGCAGGCCACTAACAGGGCTCTCATAGCATGCCAATCAGGCTCTCATTCACCAGGCTACTCAGGCCACTCAGACTCTCACAACAGGCCACTTTGGGCTCTTCACACCAACAGGCCACTATGGGCTCTCACACCAACAGGCCACTATGGGCTCTGATACGAAATTAAGAATTGGAGAGGAGGAAGTGCAGAGCCAAAGGCTCGCACACACACAGGAATGGTAAATACCAATTCAATTATTAATGAAGAAATGAGTACAATATATAGTGAAATAATATTCAACAAACTAAGCTCTCAAATCCTATATTCATGGATCTCAAACCTATCTCCTGATCTTATGAGATGCACACAATCCAATTATTATTATGCAGCCTTACATTTCTACATTAACTCTAACATTGGAGCACCAGACTTGTCCAGCGCGACTGAATATAGTGGTTAAGAATTTCATGATTTACCGGACTTCAGCTTTGAGCCAGAACTACATTGATATAACATTCCCTTAACAAATAAGTTATATATATATATATATATATATATATATTTCGAAGCAGGAAAACTCACCTTCTCCCTTGCCTAGGTCAACCCGATCCTAAGTTGAGGAAACAAGTTCATTGATTGATCTCGTCTTGGCAACCTTTGCAAAGCCAACCCATCAACCCTCCAATTGTTCCTCCAAGAAATGATCTCGGCTAGAAACCTAGCCACCTGAAATAACCCGCTGGTGGTCTGTAAGGGAGCAAGCTTCCACTCTTGTCAGATGCCTCTTAACCTCTTGTGCCTAAAGTCCGAGGAAGACGAACTGCTTTAGCCTAGCAGGAGCAGTTTTACCACATACTCCAGGTGGGAACAAACAAGTTACATGTCAAAACAAATGTGGAATAAGTAAATTTGGAATAAAAGATTTTTACATCCATGTAATTTGGAATAAAAGATATTTACATCCATATGTGTTTATATCTTAGAATTGGGGGTTGGATTATCATTTATGGTTTTCCTAGTTTGAAAGAGATAAGATAAGTGCCATTTCTTATTTCAAAAATACAATCTTAAAAATTAAATGATGATGATGTTTATGATTATAATTTTTTAAATATGAACTATAAATATGTGGTGATATTTTTATAAAATGATTCAAAACATTTAAAAGTTTCATTTAATTTTTAAAAATATAGATTTTTCAAGTAAGATATAAATTTATATTGTAGAAATTTAGGTTAATAATTTTGTTTTGGGAAAACTTAACTCTTAAAATGTTTCATAATAATAATTATTGTTAAAATAAAAAAGAAATATTCATATTAGTATGCATAAAAATTTATATGACAAAAACATCTAAAAATCAATCTTTAATTTTTTTTTTCTATTCCAAGGAACATCTCCAACAATAACTCTCTTTCTCTTTGGCTAGATGAGGACCTTAATTTTGCATGCACATATAAAAGAAGTTTTGAAGATTCACTTGAAAAGTTACATAATAGAGAGTTGATTAATTAGCTTCTTAGTTTTGAGGATAATTTGTAATGGTTTAAGGCAATGACTAAATTGTAAACGAATTACTTGTATTGATGCACTGGGAAATAATTGGTTGACTATGTTATCCTAAATGTTCCTTTATGCAACCTAATTGTTAATTTGTATACCTTAGATCCCTAATTTTATCTCTCAACATAGAAAACCAATTTTTTTCTAATAAATTTAAACAAAGATTTAAATCTTTTAAGTAATAAAAATATTAAAACCCTTTATTTTAAAATTACAACAAATCTCTTAACTTGTATAAACAAATATTTTTTGAAACTTTTCATAAAAACAATAATAGAAAGACCAAGCCTTAATATGACAAAGATTATAAGATTGATGATAAAAAAATTATCATGTGATAAGTCATTAAAATGTATAAATATAAATAATTACAAAATATTAACTAAAAGAGAAGAGACATTATGTAAATAAAAAGCAAAAAAAAGTTTGTCTTTCTAAATTCAAATTTAAAAAAAAATTAGAAACAAATTTTAATAAAAAAAATGTAAAGAAAATATTACAATCTCTATTTCATTGGAATTTATATCTTAAAATCTTTATGAATCCCTAAATATTTCACACAAATTCCAATCCCTTTTAACAAAGCATAATTTTTATTATGGATGATATTGATTCTAAAATTAAGCACCTAACAAAATGAAAATTAAAAAATATTGAAGGATATCATGTTAAAATTATAAAATTGAAAGTTATGTATTTATCCCTCACATTCATGTTTTTTATAATTTGGCAATTAAATAGATTTTCATAAAGTTTAAATAATTATTCTTATTTTAAAAATAGAAATCAAAATAATCCCTCAAATTATAAGGTCGTTATAATTGTTTAGACCAATTGTATGGAATTATTTTTGAAATTAAGATTAGCTTTGGTTATAAAATCATGGAAAATGAATCCAAGGTCAACCTAGTTTTCAAAATTATTATTTAATCATAGATCACTTAGTTATTCCTACGGTTATTACAAAGGGTTTATTACAAAGGAATGTCAAGATAATAAAATTAATCTCATTTGTTGCTTCATTCACTTTAAGAAAGATTTTTACAGTGCCTAGGAACATAAAAGATCTAAAGTTTCATTTAGAGTTGGGCATTGTATAAATGAAGTTGTATGAGAAAGTTATTGCTAAGTTCAAGAATAGTGAGGGTTGCTCAAAAGAAATTAATTATAATCAAGGGGTTGGGAAAAGTTGTCCCTTGTCCTTACCCTTTTTTTGGATTTTGTATTGGCAAGTTAGAGGCATGTTTGGAAGTCGAAGTAGGTTGTGCTGGCACTACCTTACCTAAGATAGTTATCAATATTCTTCTTTATGTTGATGGTATTATTTCTTTAGTAAAAACCCCTATGATCCTCAAAAGTAACTAAGAATTCTCAAATATTTACGTTTTAGCACTAATGCGCCAGTAAATAATTGATAAGACTAAGGTTATGATCATCAAGTCTAAGAAAATCACTTACCCTAATTTCACTTATGACAATAACAACTTAGAGGAATTTAATTTGTACAAGTATCTTGGAATTGACCTACATCACAAGCTCAATTGGAACTATAGGGTGGAGAAAAGGTTTAATGGAAGGGGAAATCCTATTTCAGTCTTGAGAACAATTGTAAAGAAGTGGATTTATGGTTATGGGAAAAAATAAATCCCTCTACGATAGCCTTGTTATTTCAATTATTATCTATGGCTATGAAGTTTAGTGTTATAAAACAAACGCTTAAGAGAGTAAAGTAAACCAAAGTATGCACCATGTACATCAATTATAAAGGTGGAGAACAACTCTAAGATATATAAGATATATGAGTTACAGAATAACCCTTAAAGAATAAGAGAACCTCCTCAAAACACCCCAATACATTCATGCATTCAAATCACATTACATTCATATGTTCAAATCACATATTATCCTCAATAATGGACTACGTGTTTTCTATATATATACATGTTCAAACTCAAGCCTTGACGGTTAGCTCAAGCAGTCATGAGCTAGATGTGAGATCTATCCCCCCAAATTTGAGAAGGTCACGGGTTCAAGTTCAACTCTCTTGGTCCCCTCAGGGTTAGGATTCATAATCAAGGATGGCATTTTACCCCATTTACCATCCATGAATCATGGAAAAGTACTACATTTTACCCCATTTACTATCCATGAATCATGGAGAAGTATTTGAAGGTGTTTCCATGAGGTTTTTACTTGGGAAAAAAGATACATAATCCAACTCATTACGCATGTGGCCCCTTTATTAGGTTGGCCCTATTAAATATACATTCCATGCATTTAACCCCATATATTCCACCCTTGGGGTCATATCATATACATTTACTCTCGTTTATGTCCCATTTGGGTCATATCATAGTACCCTCCTTTGATAACCTTTGTCCTCAAAGATTTGCAATTAATGGCTTTACATGTGATGAAACCGAGTAATAGGATTTCCTTATATTTATGTTTTCTTGTTTCCATTGATGATGATCCATCCATCCAAATTTGATTCTTTTTGGTCTTAATCCTTGATAGTTGGTTGTCACATAATCTTATTTCCTTTGATTCCTTGTTTTCTTATTGTAACTTCTCCAATTTGTTGTGGTTTCTAGTCTCTGATACTATCTTGTCAAATAATGGTTTTGTGATGCGTTACTCCATGAATATTATTGATTATTCGATATTCTTCATTGGTAGTGTTGATGTACATATTCATGGTTTTCTTTGAAACGTTATTGGTAATCAGGGTGTCAATATGGTTTCATATTCAATTGTTTCTCTTCATTTTGTGCACCCTTATCATCAGCCTTTTTATCAAAGACAATGACATCCTCTATCCTTTGTGTTTGGTATTTGATTACTCTATCCTTTGAGATAATACCATCATATTGGACATGTACATCCTCAAGCTAGAGCTCAACTTCTTCCATTATTTTATAGTGACCTTCTTGAATCTTGTCTTCCTTCTCCTTTCGAAGCTACAATGTGATCCCATCCATCGAATTTCTATATCAATATTTGAATATAAACTGCATTTTTTATTTTACATCTTCATTGTCTAAGGCTTCTTCAACCTTCTTGCAGATTTCCTCTTCAAGTCTTTTGATAGTCTCTTCATCTAAAATCCTTGTTTTTTCTTGACTTTAACCACACTTCTTTTCTTTTTTCAATCTCTTGACCTCATCCAACATTTTTTTATTGTGGTTTCATAATCTACATATTTCATCATCCTTCTTTTTCAATTCTTCCCTTGACTCATCATTTTCCTATTTTCCTTTCCTATTATTTTCCTGCTTCAATTTCTGGACCTCCTTAATGAGTTCTTCATTAAGCGCTTCTATCTGGGAAAATCCTCACCTTTGTTCTTGAGTTCCTCTCTTTCTTCTTTAGATTCATCTTGAAATTTATTCATCTCTTCCAATTTTGAGTCCTTGCTAAACCTTATTTTGAAGAGTTATTCAAATATTCCCATGTGGCATATGTTTGAGTATTTATAGCATGACTTCTCCACAATTGATGAGATTCGCCCTCCAAATAAAGCCCTGGTAAAAAAGTTTTTTATCATTTTCCTTCATAATCCTTAAGCATTGCTTAGGATCAATTTCAACATTTTGTCCTCTACATATAGGCTTTTCCATTGATTCTTCATTGAGGTTTCACAAAAACCCTCAAATTCCAACCTCGATATATTAATAATAATGATCCAAAATGACTAATATCATTTTACAAACATATTATCCTATGTTTCCTCTTTCCAACAACTTTTGAATAATCTAAATAGGGATTATTGGAAGACAATCAAATATACATCTCCAACATGACAAATAAAATCTCTTCACAAGATGAAGCTAAAAACATTGGGCATGTTAGGGTCTTACCCTAACATTCCTTACTCTAGGATTTGGTCACACATTGTATAAGGCCATATATTTGTAATAAGGTTTGAGTAAGTTAGTGTTCATCAATCAATGTAAAAAGGGTGTCTTTATTAATTAAGATCCACTAGGAAGTTGTATTTGACCGTGTCTAGTTAGGGTTTTGGATAATTGAAGCCTATTTAAAGATCTTTAAGGCTATGAAGAGTTGTGTCGAGAATTATTGTAACAAATATTTGCTCAAGTGAATGGTCGTCCTACCACAAGAGGCAAGTGAACATTGTTTCTCATAATATAAAACCTCATTTCTTGGCATATTATCTTTATTGTGTCTCATGTTTCTAGTTCTTTTCTACATATTCTAGTTTATTGCATCCTAATATTTATATATTTTATGTGATTGTTGAATGTTAGGGGTAAAGAACATCAAAAGTGGTATTAGATCCTGACTCATATATGTCAAATAATTTTCATTCATAGGCTATCCATTTTTTGAAATCCATATCCTTGGAAGAGACAACTAATGAGTGTCCACCTCCTTCCCACCACCTTTTTCATGTTTTGTTTTACATAGGTTTATTGTGTGTATTTGGAACACAATTGCATGCCTTGCAAGACTTGTTTCTTCAATTGTATTGTGTCATTTTTTTATTCTTTTTCAAGATTTACTAATATGAAAAAGACCAAAAATGAATTATTTATTAAAAAAAAGAAAGGGAGAGGGGCGAAAGAAGTTAAATGTTCAATGTTTATTACTATTGCAACAAAGTTGTGTCACCTTTGAAAAAAGCACTTGTGTAGTGTATTCCTTCACAAATTGGGTTTTAGTATTGACCTTAGAGGTTGAACCATGATATTGAATTTGTATCTCCTCGGGTTGGTTACTCTTCCAATTAATATGGAATATCCTTCATTGCCTCCTGCATTGTTGGCTTTATATCATTGTTTTATCTGCGGGTCTTAATTGTTTCTCAAGTCACAAAATGTTTCATATTTATGTTCAAATGAAGTTTAAGCATATGTTCTCCATTCCTCAGGTTCCTTGACTTTACATGTCGACCTTTCCTATTATCAATTTGTTCTCAATTAAATCATATCAAGTGTTCACTCGTGCTAGTATGGAAAGGTCTCCATGAATTTCTTGTTGGAAGGACTTCTCTCATTGACTTAAGTTCATTATATGAGAGATAGAATTAGATTTGTTAGCACCTAAGGTCTTAGTTTCATCATTGGTGGGTTACCCTACACTCAAAAGATGACACCTCATCATTGGTCATTGAGTGAGTGGGTTCCCTCTATGTTCGATGGAAAGACATCTATTCACATAGTGGGATTCATGATGTACCTTGGTTTCTATTTTCGTCATTGGTGGAATTCCTCATCTTTGTCGATGAATTTCATTATTGATCATTGCTCGAGGGTATTTTTCATGCACTCTTCACATTCAATGCACGCGAGAGACGTACTTGGCAGTGTGTTCGTGTAAACATTTCTCCAAAGACCCTTAAAACTAAATCACGTTCCTAATTCATACTCATGTTGGTTGATTGGGGATTACCTAATTCCCTCCTTTCAACAAATCTCATCATGAGTATAGACCAGTATTATGCAGAAAAACTATTAATGAATAGGAGTTAGTGTTATTGCTTATCACTCGACGTTTCGATCCAATTTCATGGATCATCATCAGGAGTCTAATAAAGCTAAAGGGTTCATGAAATTCAATTTGTCTTCATAAATACTCATTGTTTCTTATCCACCAAGTCGGCTTAATGATTTTCAATGTTACCATCGAGTTTGGATTTCAAGGAGTTTCTTTTCTTTTTAAGAAGGTTGAGTAATGGTACCCAAGATTCACTTTATTTGGTGCCCTCGTCTATATTGATATTGTTAGTGTTAAGAGAAATTTATATTTTATCATGACAGCAGACAAAGGAAATGCTACAGTGATCTTAAAGTCTAGAGACTATGATAGAAAAATGAGGGAACATCTAACATGTGGTAGTTATAAGAATCTTAGTGGAGACCCGAGCAAGAGTACTATGAAGGAAGTCTCCAATGCCATATTGAACTCGGACCTAGATGAGGATACTAAGATGAAATTAATCCCTAAGAACCCGATCACTCCACACATCTACGATCTCCCAAAAATATACCAGGAAGGTGTTCCCCTCTGTCTGATAGTAAACACAATAAATTCTCCCACATACAAGTTGGCAAAGTATCTAGCTATTCAACTCGAGGCACTGGTGGGAAAAACTAACTCCTATGTAAAGGATTTGACAAATTGGATTAATGAAATAAAAAATGAAAGGCTTGAGAAGAACAATATCTTGGTAAGTTTTGATGCCATTTAACTATACACCAAGATTCCCATTGGTGAAGTGGTGGATGTCATTAAGCGAATAATGGATGAGAGCATATTGAAGCTAGTCTAAATATGCTTAAAATACACATTCTTTTTCTTTAGGGAATAATTATACAAGTAGATCGAGGGCGTTGCGATGGGATCACCCCTTTCTCCAGTGGTGGCTAATCTATACATGGAAAATTTTGAGAGGCAAGCCATAGAATCCTTTCCACTTAAACCAAAAATATGGAAACGCTTTGTAGATGACACTAATGTGGTATGGAGGAATGGGAAAGAGAGTCTCAATACATTTTTCTCCCACCTTAACAGCCAAAGCAATAGTATAAAATTCACCATGGAAATTGAAAAAGATGAATCCCTTCCCTTCCTCGACGTGCTAATTTCTAAAAAATATGATGGTTCGATTGTGCACTAGGTATTTCGTAAGAAGACACACACGGACAGGTACCTTCACGCTAACTCTCACCACTTCCACCCTCAGAATATCGAGTAATCAACACTCTGGTTACAGGATCCTTAAGAATTTTGGATCAGGAGCATCTGGAACAAGAGATGCAACACTTATCTCAAGTATTTAAAGACAATGGTTATGATGAGCGACACTTCAACAAAATCGTGGCTAAGGATAGAAGACCACATGAGAAGAAGAATCAAGAAGACAATATCAATATTGGAATGGTTTACTTACCTTAAATAAAGGGAACTACAGACAAATTAGCCAATATCCTAAGAAAAAGAAACATAAAGGTAGCCTTTACCCATCCCAACACCAATAGGAGGATGGTGGAAACCACTAAAGATTCGATAAAAAGAGACTCGTATAAGGGTGTTTACTATGTTCCAAGTTCCTGTGAGAAAGTATATATAGGTGAAAGAGGGATTTTGGCATGGGTGTTAGAATGAAGGAGAATAGTGATGACATCAGACTCGATAGACACAAGAATTCAGCACTAGCCGAACATTCTCACAACACAAACCACCAAATTTTCCTAGAAAAAGTGAAAATTATTTCCAAAATAGATCACCTTACAAAAAGAAAGTTTAGGGAGAAAATAGAAATTGCTCTTAACCCTAACAATATCAATAGAGGCGAGGGCACCAAATTAAGCAAATCTTGGGTACCATTACTCAACCTTCTTAAAAACAAAAGAAACTCCTTGAAATCCAAACTCAATGGTAACATTGAAAACCCTTAAGCCGACTTGGTGGATAAGAAACAATGAGTATTTATGAAGACAAATTGAATTTCATGAACCATTGAGCTTTATTAGACTCATGATGATGATCCAAGAGCTTGGATTGAAATGTCGAGTGATAAGCAATAACACTAACACAACTCCCATTCATTAATAAAACTCATCATATCGACATCAACTCATTTTCTCTAGGATTGGAATATAGAGTCTTTTTTAGTACCATGGGGCTTGCAGTGATTAATTAAAGGTTCCCTCGCTATTGATACTAGGAATTCATTAATATCCCCAACTTAATAGAATCTAATAAATTTTCAACGTCATCTCATTTATCCATACTTGTTGGATTGTATTGGTGTACCTTGACACCCATTATCATTATCAGTGGGTTATCTTGTGTCTGTTAATGGTAATCAGCAATGATCGATAATCAAATGGTTTCCCCATGTTTGAATTCAAATCATTTATTCACCTAGTGAAGATCCATACATTTCAACGGATTTGGATTGAAAACCTTGGTCCTATAGTAGTATTTCCCTCTTATTGTTGCCTAAGTTGCACAAGCTATACCACACATTTACATGACATTGGTATTTGCACGGGGGGTTCACTCAGTGAACTTGTTACATAGCACGATCGTTCACATGATTTTAAAGAATACCCCTAATTTAACTAAATATTGGAAAATGCATCCTAAAATTGTATTGTTGAACCCCCCTCCCAATATTCCTTTCCAATTAAGAAAACCCCTAGTTTCACCAGATATTGTAGGTATCCATTTGTATCAACCCATTTTTAACACCCCCTTTATATCATATTATCAAGTTGCAACAAAAAGGATCCCTAACACATCTTGCTATAAGCAAACAAGATTCTAAATACAATAATAGTATAATGCTAATAATGATCCCACTAGGATTGCGGGGTTGACTGATCAATTTGTAGTATTGGATAGTGGAACACCGGAAGAAATAGTACTAGGGAAGCCAAAATGCGTAAAACGCAACCTAGTCAAGAGATCAACATAACAAAGAATGTAAAATATTTATAGTCCAATTGTTAGTGCAATGCTTAGAAAATATGATAATTGCAGATGTTTCACACCACAACCTACCAATATACCAATTTTATATCATGTAAATATGAATATAGCCATAGAGAACTCACGTTTTCTATAAGCTTAATAAATTAAACTCCATAAAAATTCAAAATTGAAACCCTTTTGTGATGGATGCCCCTACCTTCCTATAAAAACAAACATCATTGATGTTTGAACCCAAATGAATATAGAAAAATTCCTTTTACTTTTCAATAACACCATATGATCATGTGCAAAGCTTGGATTTGGGTCATTCACAAGATCCAATGAATTGTCTCCACTTCCTCTACATTTATTCTTGCAATCAAGCAAACTAACAACATTAGTTACATTTTCTTGGGTTGTACCTAGTTTTTTTAGTCTTTAAAGGATAGGGAAAAATCTCCATTGTTAGGTTTCAACCATGCAATAGTTATAAAGATACATAGATGGTGAAACTTATATGATAACATTTCATGGTAATGATAACACATAGGATATGTAAATAAGGATTTAGATTTAAAGCTATGTGAATCATGTTAATTCCAATACAATATTAAGATAGATGCCTTGCATATAAGAATTGAAATTACAATTATGACTGTGCCAAATATAACTCAATCTAACAAGTATTCCTAACTAGCAATGTGAAAATATTAAAGAAGAATACAAAAAGTTGAAAGAAATAATTAGTCAAGAAGCATTGATCTAACTTTTCTTGGTTTCAGTGAGCCAAGAATGATTGATCTCACTTTTCTTGGTTGTCGTGGAGCAAGGTTTAATTGAATATCAGTGCCCACCTAAACCCCAACCTAAAAAATGAAGAGTTAAATCTTTTACTTGAATGCCTACAAAAATACAATACAATTGTTCAAGTCTGGAACTCTCGATTAACTACATATCTTAACTTAAAGATGAAAAACAATATAACATCAATTCAAACCAAGCCTAAATAATCTATTAAATGAGGATTGCTCAAGGCCAATAATCCAAAGAGACTTCTATCGATATTATCATTGGTACACTATTATCATATTTATGCAAAACTTAGGATCATAAGCAATATCAAATAAAAATGGAAGGTACTTAAGGTTTAGGTGGGTATAAATTGAGCCTGTGATTTGGAGGTATCAATTCATCCCACGATTTGGAGGTTATTCCTCAGCACACCCAAATAAAATAACCCCCAATATTTATATTACTATGTGAAATTAAAAACCCCTCTTGATCCCTTAATACAGGGAAATATATTTTTTAGGTTTTTAAGAGTATTCAACCCCCCAATATGAATGGAGGTGATATGATATTGCCTCACTAGTGAACCCCCCGTGGGTATTTGATGGAAGGACTATTTTTTGGTGCATCCATCATTAAACATTTCCCTATTGTATATTGAGACGTAGATCCACATTGTATATGTTTTTGGATATGATTTATATTTGACATGAATCCACCATGTATCTTTTTTTGTGGCCATGATTTTGCATTCTACGTGGATCCACAATGTACATGATTTGGTAGGCATGCTTGTTTCCACATGATGATGGCTATTCCCACCTTGGGGAAGATAATAATATGATACTTTGGTTTTTCTTTGCATTTACCTTTACTGATCCATTTTTAGTGCGGTTTACCTAGGTCCACACATCAAACTTTTGTTCCTTTATTATAATGTATGTTGGCCATTGGTTACTATTTTGAACTCATATATTAGGGGGTGTCTATTATAGCATTATCAAGTCCATCATTAGCTGAGACATGCCATTAACCCTTCAAGCCATTAAAACAACTAAAGATTCTTCTAGTAAACTAAATTGTGTTTGGCCCTCTTGAGTTTCCTTTTAACAAATCAATGATCTATAAATGAGAGGCTTATAGTTCACTCGCTTCACCAACACAAATATTTTGTAGAATAAAAGTCTTCTATATATTATTTATGTTATTTAGAGAGTTATGTTCCCCATAATAGATTCAAACCATGTTCTTAAGTGTATCCTGCATACAACAACAATCTAGTATGCAAATTTGCAATGACCCTTTCTAGATCTAGGATGATTTCTGGCGGTGATTGCTTATGTAATTTGGCTTAGGAATTTCGTCAAACACTTTGGCAGTTGTACACTTCCACCCCTATAATTTTCCCAAACTATCTCAACTGATTTATATGCATTTAGTGAACTGATTTGTTTATATTTAGTGTGTTGTTGGTATGTTTGAGGTACAAATAATTTGCTACTTCATGAATCTCATATCTCAATATGATGATCAACAACAATGCATTTGGAATACAATTATGGAGTATTTTGCATGAACAAAAGAGGTAAATATAACAAGTATTCCAGACTCATAAAGCAGTGACACTATATTGGCTATAACAGCAGTTTACATGGAAATAATAGATCTGGCCATTATAATTTCCCTTACATGTAGGTTTCCATGAGTGTATAGCTTGGTTGTATGAGTGAAACTCCCCTTTTTGTGTCATGTCCTGCTCAGTTTGGCACAACCAACTCTTTACAACTATGGTGTATGAATAAGTAGCTCAAATTGACCTCTTCTCAGCAACTGGGAACAAGTGTATCCTGGAAGCTCCCCTTAGGTAATGACACGCCCTCCAACTAGATGAAAGCTCACAATTTAGAGGAGCCACGAAATGAGTGTTGAGTCCTCTGTATAATGCGACCCACACAAATATTTGCACCAACAATAAGTGATGTCTCCTTCAAGGTTGGAATGCACACTCCACAAGTGTGCCTCACTTCACCAATGATACCCCATGAATTCTCACAATGGAAATGCCCTCCTTCAAACTTGGAAACTAAGAATGCAGACCTCCAAATCGCCTTATTTTGAAATAATTATATGTTTCCACAAGCAATGCACCCTCCACTCAATACACTGAAAACTCAGTAGTTGGCCACAAATCTGCTAGAATATTGGCTTTTCATCCACGATAATGGAGCACAATGGCAAGATCTGAGTGATCTTCCCCTCTAATCAGTAAGGGTGGAATCATTTCACCACCGAAACTGATGTTCTCTTAGGGTTTTTAATCCCAAGATCCAAATCCACAAGAGCTCTCCAAAATCAATTTGTGAAAATAAACTTGAATGGATGAGAATGAGTTCAATTTTCCCTTTTAAACTCAGTTTACCCTTTTTAGGCCACTTTTACATTTTCCCCACTCGAATATTTAATTAAAGTGACTTTATAAATTCAATGTCATTTTAGGACCCCATTTTATTTATTTACTCATTGTCCCTTTTTCAATGTTGCTTTTCTACCTAGTGGACATTAAATAATTATTAATTCCCTTCTTTGTCGGCTATATCCTACAAGAATTAAATAGGTTAGTATGTCACTTTCCTAGAGAGATCATTCGAAAAGGGACATGACAGTCATCCCTTCCTGAGAGTGCTTGTGTTAAAGCAACTACAAACCAGGATGCTGTAAAATTTGCTCTCCCTACCAAGTGGCATCCTCCACGGGAAAGTTTCTCCCATTAGAGAAAATTTGACGTACAAAATGGACCTCCTAAGGAAAATAATAAAATAATAGTTAAAATAATATTTATGAATTTTGGAGGAAAAGAGAAAAAAAATACATTTTTTTCTTCGTATTTTCAACATATCTCTCTGTCATTTCACTCAAATTTTAAGCGGGAGCACTCGTTGGATGCATAATTAAATTATGCATCCAATGATTACCCACACTGCATACTTATGAGGTACCCCACCCCATGAAAAATGAGAAATAAATAATAAAAAACGTGTTACTTGAAAGTAACACATTTTTTAATGTATTTCTCATTTATCATGGGGTGGGGTACCTAAAAAGTATGCAATGTGGGTACTCGTTGGATGCAGACTTTGATTTTATATCCAATGAGTACTCCAACTCGAAATTTGAGTAAAATGACAGGGAGATATGTTGAAAATACAATTAAAAAAAATAGCTTTTTTAATGTAAAATATGCCATGTCTCTTGAAATTCTATTAGTTCTTGAATTCAATGTCTCTTTTTCTTACGAGGTGGCTTGTATTCCTATGAGGCCCATTTTAGACCCGAAATTTTCTCTAATGATCAGATAAGATATTCATTGATTACTCTACTTTGCAAGCATCTCTCCCTGACATCCAAAATCTTCTGAGGGTCTAGTACCAATTTCTCCTCTTTATCCAACAGGGGTAACTCTGTTGAAGTAGTACATGTTGTCCCAATGGCTTCTTGAGGCAAGACACATGGAATACATTGTGAATCTTGCTCTCTCAGGGTAGCTCAATCTCATAAGCTACTTCCCCAACTCTCCTTACTACCTTGTATGGAACATAAAAACTAGGCTTCGACTTGTTAGCTTCACTTTTCTTCAATGAAGATTGTATGAATGGCTGCAACCTTAGGAAAACCAAATCTCCTATCTCAAAGTTGCACTCAATCATGTGCCTATCTGCATACATCTTCTATTGATTATGAGCCATTTGTAAGTTAGCCTTAAGGACTTTAAGGACATCATGGTTTTCCTATATCCAATCTTTGGCTTTGGGTTCCCTGCTTCCCATATTCCAAGTCCAAAAACGAAGAAGCATCATAACCATATAGTTCTCAGAACGGTGTTATACCAATGGATATGTGGTAGGTGGTGTTGTAGCAATGTTCTCTTAGGTGAAACCACTTAATCCATGTTTTTTGTTTCCCTAACACATAGTTGCGTTGATACCCCTCAACCCATTTGTTCACAATTTCTATCTAACTATTCATTTGAGGGTAATAACTGGTGATGGGGGTCAACTTTGTGCCAAAAAACCTGAAAAGATCCTGCCAAAATGCATTGAGAAACTTGTTGTCCCCATCACTGATAATGTTCTTAGGTATCCCATGAAATTTTGAACACCTCCCTGAAAAATAACTCACCTACCTGTGATGTTGAGTAATCTGTGGAGATCACATAGAAGTGTACAAATTTGGTCAATCGATCAAGAAATACATAAATGCAGTTCCTTCCCTACACGTTGGGTAGACCTATGATAAAATCCATCGACACACTCTCTCATTTCTACTCTGGAATGGGAAACATTTGTAACAATCCTACATGATGAGTTTTCTCTATCTTATTCTACTAGAAAACCATGCACTCAGGGACATCTCTCAACACATCATCCTTGAGACCTTTCCATGAAAATATTTCCTTGATCTTTCTGTAAGTCTTGAAGTACCCAAGATGTCCTACCAATTGTGTTTCATGTGTGGCTTGCAATATCTTCTCTTTAAGTTTGGATTTAGAAACTAGATATATCCTATCTTTGTAAAAGATGATATTTTCCACCACCCTGTACATGTCATCTTGAATGTCTCCATCCATCAATTCATAAGAAAATTTATTCTTGGAATATTCCACCAAAATATGGGATTTCCAATCAGCTGAGATATCCATAAGAGAGCATGCTACTGGCATCCTAGAAAGGGCATCAACCACAATGTTTTTCTTACCCTTCACGTATTCATTGTCAAATTTGTAGGCCTATATCTTTCTCACCCATTTGTGATGCCTCTCATTTAAGTTTTTTTTCTCAAAAAAGTACTGTAAACTATTGTGGTCATTCCTAATCACAATTTTTCCTCCTACCAATTACTGTCTGAACTTTTCCAAAGCATGCATAATGACGAGCATCTCTTTGTCGTAAATAGAGTACAACCTTTTTGGATTCTCAATATTTCAACTCTCAAAGGATATCATATTCGTGTTCTACATCAGTACAACACCTATACCCACACCCAAAGCATCACACCAAAGTACAAAGGGTTGACTGAAATATGGAAGTGCCAAAATTGGACAAGTTGTCATCAACTCCTTGAGCCTGTCGAATGCCCTCAGAGAATCCTTGGTCCAACTGAAAGCCCCTTTCTTCATGCGATCTGTCAGTGGTGCACCCAACTGAGAGAACCCTTTCAAAAAGCATCAGTAATAACTGCATATCCCAAAGAATCCCGACAACTTTGTAAGAGATCTAGGAGTTAGCCAATCCAATATGGCTTTGATATTCTCCTGAGGCACCTATACACCATGTGCATTGATCATGTGGCCCAAGTAAATAATATCGGTCATTCCAACTTCACATTTGGATTCCTTGGAATACAAATACTATCCCTCCATGATGCCATGTACCTCATCTAAGGTGATCTTACCATGTCTTACTGTATATAAGGAGGTCATTGAAGAATACCAACATAAACTTCCTCAACTACTTTATGAAAATGCGATTCATGCAGGATTGAAAAATAGCAGGTGTGTTGGTTAACTCGAAAGGAATAACCAAGAACTCATAGTGTCCATAATGACACATGAAGGTGGTCTTGTGTACATCCTGTTTTCAGACCCCAATCGAAGATCAATATTCAAAAAGTATATTGCCCCATGAAACTCATCCAAAAGATCATCTATCATGGAGATGGGATACCTATTTTTTATTGTATTTTTGTTTAATGCTTGATAGTTGATACACATCATCATAGTTCCATCCTTCTTCTTAACCAAGACCAGGGAAGAAGCGAAAGGACTAGAACTAGGCCTGATATGTCCCATCTCTATCAATTCCTTAATGCCCTTCTCTATTTGTTACACAGAAATATTCCACCCTGTGAGCATCAACATTCTTTGGCCTGTAGGATCCATTTCAGTGACTCAGATCCATTTTCATCATTCAGTGATACCAGTCTATCCTATTCTTGTTCCTACCCGCATGTTGCATCACTATAGCATGCGTACCCACGAGTTGCATCCCTATAGACCGCGGGTATCAAGTAAAATGGTAAAAACCACTATTTTATTAATTTTTACTCCCAAAAAGCGGTCATTGGGTGACCTTCGGCTCTCCATCTGCCCAAGTAATGTCTCGATGAGTCCTTTCACCTACCTTTGAGAGGACTATATATTGAGCACATATGGCTTATGGATGGGAGGAAGAAGAGAAGAGTAAAGACACTCTAGTGGATGTTTTCCCTATCTTGAGTCTGCACTTATTGATCCTTGTAGTTGTGAACGATTTATGTTCACCTTCCAAACTCCTTTCTAGTTTGAGTTTGCCATTCATGGAGGATTGAAGTGGTGGAGGCACAAGTGGATTGATCTAGATCTTGGTTCAGATTGGTTGCCGGCAAGAGGTCGTATCATTTTGTACTTCTTCTTGTTCATTAATAGAAATACTCATATTCTCGTCCATTCATGGTGTAAATGTCTTTTATTATACATTGGGTTGCATTTGCTTATGATATTATGGACCATTGTTATTGATAATGTAAATTTTATTTATATATCACATGTACTTGTTAGATATTTGTTGCCGAGACTAACTTGCAAATTACAAGTGCTTGGATGTGCGCGGATTGAAAGCTCCAACGGGGATCTACATCAAACGTTGGATCGAGTTTGGTTACATTTCTCCATTGTTTTAACATTGTCATTTATAATAGCATTGTTTTAAGAATTGAATAGATTTCTGGTAGTCATCTATCTGTTGTGGTATTCCCAAGCCATAGTGAGTTTTCTCCAATACAGAAATGGCAACTCCGCTGGGGAAAACATCCATGTTTGGGAAATTTTATGAACATTAGTCCATCTTTAGAATTGTTGTTTATAGAAGCTCTGTGTCACTGATTGGCCGTTAGGATACACTATAGAAAACTTGCTTTTTTCTGAGCCTCTAGACTCTCTATTTGACCTTTTGTTGTTTCTCACCTGCGGGCTGGCTTAGTTTTTCCCACGTATACCCGCCTCTGTTTACTCTACTGCTCGCAGGTACCCACAGGATTTCCTTCGACAGTAGCGTGTAACTCCGGCTTTTGTTGGTTTATGGCTATTGGTTGTTGTTGGGTGAGTTTGGTTGATTCTTGAGTCATTGTTGGCCTCTTTCTTGACTGCTTCATGCCTTGGTTGTGACCAGATCGCTTCATTTCTCTTGGTTGAGCCTTCTTGGTTTTTCACCATCTTTGGTTTTAACCTCTTGGTTTCTTCCTTTTGAGCTCTTCCTCTTGGCTGAGTCTTGTTGTTTAGGATCTGTTGGGTTGTCTTAGTGATCTTCTCGGCACTTCAATGACTAAATAGTAGGATTTTGATTGCATTTTTTCATTCCATATATATTGAAAAAATACAAAAATATTCATTAGTTTTTTGCATTTTCCTTTTTGTTTATAAGAGAAAATACAAAAATATTTTATTTCCATGTACTGCATTTTGCATTGAGTGCTTGTTGCCTTCATTTTAGGTTCTGCTTGTGCATTGAAAAGATAAATGTTTGCATATTTATTTCGGAATTGTTGGTTGATTTTGCATATTAGTGACATTGTTTTATTGGATAGTTGAGTCTAGGATTGGACGATGGTGCATATTATTGAGTCTACACATCACTAGTTTCACGACCATATCCCTTGAGTACTCATAGCCACTAAAATTAACGCTTAATCATAAAATTGATTAGACTTATTTTATTTATAGGGTACACCAACTTGCATAGGTTTAGAGTCTTGGAATAGATCATTGTGAGTTAACAATCCAAGACTACTGAACAAAACATTAGGTGTCTAACCAGGGAGTGGAGGAATCCATGGTATAGATCGGTGTTCTCAGGAAAGCTTTACTCAAACCAGAGTTAAGCACGAGGTCACGGGAGGTTGGTTGAGGAGATATCCCTCTAATACCGGCTGAACGTGGGAGATATATCTAGGATTTGTTCATATTTGGGGGTACCGGAGGTTCGTCCTCTTGTGCTTCGGGCTTAGCTACCCTGCCCATACGACGGGTCCCACCTGCGACTATCCCCCTGAGCATTGGTTATATTGCGGTAGACATAGTTGCCTTACCTAGGTACCACAAAGGGTACTTGTAGTGGTTATGATGTTTGTGTCCTGAGTCAGATAGGGATTGGACAACACAGTTGTGTTCGTGCAGTGGACTTGACCCTGTCAACACAGTGAATCCTAGGTATCTTTATAACTGATTATGTTACCTCCGGCTATAGTTTGGGAGTCTCAAGCCTCTCCTAGGTGAGACATACCGGCTCTAGTGTCGGGAGCTCATTTAGCCACTCTATCTGTCTGCTCTTGGTTGTAGATTATCTAGGTGTATGCTTTTGATTTACTGTTTTTGATCGATAGTTGGCCTTTAGGAGAAGCTGTGTCTCTCTCCGGAGAGAACATGGTGCAGAGCCCTACTCTCCACCAGTCCCGTCGTTTGGCTGGTTTAAAGCCAGCTTTGGTTACACAATGTATTACTAAAGGACGCCAGAGGGCTCCCTCTGAGTCTTTAGATTCTTACACGACTTACGTTGAGGATTACATGGCTACACATCCTGATATCAGGCAAGACCTTTCTACTCCTTCGGGTAGAGTTGAACATACTTCCGATCCCTAGACTCCTCGTGAGGATCGGGGAGGTGATCCACCTACGACTCAGCCTAGTTCTATTTGGCCTAATCCACTTGATCGGGATCCATTTGATCCTTCGAATCCAGACAATTATCTTTACGGGATGCCCGACTTAGCTGAGGAGGAAGAACAGGACGAGCCTTTCGTTCCTTCATTTCCACGCGATTCTAGATATAGGAGGCCTGAGACTCATGATGATTTCGGCCCTATGGTCAACCCCACTGCACTCTCTTTTGATATGCCTAGTCACAATGCTGTCAAACCTTCCACTATGGTTGGTACTCATGCTGGCACTAGTCAAAGTGTTAGCCATACTATACCCACTGGGGCCACTACATTATCCACCCACTCACATAGTATGGGGACTGGTCCAATTCCTAACCATGCTAATGTTGGAACGTGACCACCTCCTAGGAATACCCAACGTAGTTGGAATGTTGTCCGAAACACGACTCGCCATCCACCACCTAGTACACATGTCGCTACTCGTCAACCTAGGACCACTTTCGCACATGATACGACTCCTCCCAACCACGAGGGTGGACACATACCGCATACTTTTGCATCCACTACCGCCGTTAGTAATAGTAATGTAGGGGGTGGGAATATTTCCTATCCACATGGACATCACACCACCAACCCTGCTACTGGTCACACCCATATTGGACCTGGGAATACTTCTCACGCTTATGGTCATCACACGACTGGTCAAGCTAATCTGAATATTGGGGGTGGGAACATACCATACCATTACGGTCAATACAACACGGTTCCCACTATGAATAGTACATACATGCCCCATACCCATGGTGGCAACCCTTACTACAACACAGTTGGTGCTGGCCACCAGTATCACCCACCACCCCAATATGGTGCTCAAAATGCACATATACCTGCTTACTCTCAAATGGGTTAGCCAGGGGGAGGTTATCCATCTTATGGCCATGGGCAAGCTTATGGGCCGTCAGGTCCTCAGTATCAGTAGTTTAACCCTCATGGTCAAGCTTTTGGTCCATCGTATAAGAGGACCCGGGAGATCATGTCACGACATTTCACCTTTGGTGCTCCTCCAACTCTTTGAATCATGATTCCATTCGATTACGACTATTTCAACGCACCCTCACGGGGGAAGCCGCGAAGTGGTATGTGTAGTTTCCCGGAAACACCTATAGGGGCTTCAACGAGATTGCTTTGATTTTTTTAGACCATTTCCAGCTGCCGGTTCGTTATGATACTGGTACTAAGTTGTTGTCCACCTTCCGTCAGAATAAGGCCACACATATTTCTGACCACGTTCAAGAGTGGCGTCGGCGGAAGAGATTAGTGAAAGCCAACATTACTCCAGAGTTCCTGTTGGAATGGTTCCTCAAGTCTTTACTCCCATATATTGCTAAGGATGTTTTGATGTCCGGCATTATGTCTGAGGAACAAGCTATCTTGAAAGTCCAGCAGTTAGATCTTCTTTATTCTCAGTCTGGCATTTTATATGACATTATTCCTGACACACCGAGAACAAGACATGAGCCCACGTCAATTCCTGGACCACATGCCGATGGCATCGTGGGGTCCGCATGCACTTGCCCCGTAGACTTGGTAGCTAATCAAATGCAAAATTTGTCGCTAAACCAGTCTGCACTCGAACAGGTTCACACCTTGTCCAGTTCCACTCCGTCATCTGATGTACACAATGTGCAATCAACGAAACCATTGGGTAACCAGCAACCTGGTGGTAAGAAAAAGGGGAGAAATAATCGTAGGGGTGGAAACAATGGAAGTAACAATAATAGAAATCGTAATACTCCTCGTAAAGAGAATTCCAACCCTCCTTGGGAAGGCGGTAATGCTGGCGAGGATCGTAAACCTAGGTGTAAGGTGAAATTCCCTTGCAAGCTTTGTGGGGAGGAGCATCTTACTCACTTATGTCCTCGTATTGAAGAAGCATCGAAGCATTTGGCACAGAGCCCAGCTGTGTTGAAGGATCCCCTACCTCATCACCAAAACATGGCTTCACATGCTCCCACCACTGGTTATGGTACTAATGAAACGACAACGTCTTCTTCCAATACTAGTGGTTATGGATGCGTGAATATGGTTCAGTCGGAGGTTAGTGTTGCTACTCGCCAACGTGATTATGGTGCACCACAACCAAATTTGGGGAATTAGCCTCCCCCTCCTCCTGATAATTCCTTGCATATCGAGAAGCCTTCTATTATGCTGCGGATACCGAAAGGTGTTCTCAAGCGCTCTACGCATAATCCTAATGCTTGAGCCGCCCAGAACTACTCCATCGTAGAAGATTTGGGCCAAACTCTATGTGCCATGTCGGCTCTTGAAGTTTTGCAAGCTTATCCTTCTTAGAGACATGCCCTTTTGAGTGCGTTAGGAGTTTAGGATGGGGGAATTCCTAGTGTTATCAAGTTCGACACTACTGATGTCCAACCTCGCTTGCCTTACCACGTGGCTTTTCAAATCTAGGTGGTTTGCCTTAAGAGCTTCGTTAAACGTACTATGGTTGATGAAGGTGCTTCTGCGTCGGTAATGTCATTGACTTGTTGGAAAGCTCTTGGCTCTCCTCCCCTACTCGCGTCTAGAACTACACTCACTGCATTCGACGGTAGATCTTTTACGCCACATGGAATTATCCCTTCCCTTGTTGTCTCCTTGGGAGGTAAGTCCGTGCCTATTGAATTCGAAGTGGTTGATGTGCCCATCGACTACAACCTTTTACTGGGTCGGAACTGGATGTACGCTATGAAGGCTGTCGCGTCTACTGTATTTCAAGTTATTTTCTTTCCCCATGAAGGAAAGATTGTGACGATTGATCAGCTGGATTATGTTGGCACTCCTTCCACAACATCTACAGGATCAGTAGTCCCGCAAGCTTCTGATTCTCAGTCGGCAACTGGGAACATAGGTGTTGGAATGTACCCCTCGTTGATGGGAACTTTTAACCATTCTGCACCTGTGAATTTTATTGGAACCATTTATGGCAGTGCGCCTCCTCCTTTGAATAGTATGCCATTCCAGACTTCCTATTGTGGTGATCCATGGTTTTTTCCATCCGCGGATTCTATGTCTGGAGACATTGCGCATGTTGGGATTTCTATGCCCTTATCTGTAGCAGAGCTCACTTATGATCACATCCAACAAACCACTGCAGATCCAGATCTTTATTCTCCCCAAACAGTTGAAGAAGATCCCGTTACACTGCCAGTTTGGGCAGCCAACTCATCTTGCTCTCACAATTGCCTCGATGATACTTTGCCATCTGATGAAGCTATCCTCGAAGCCATGTGTGGTAGTGAGAGGCCCTAGGAATATATGCACCATCGATCTTATTTCCTTCCCAACCTTGAGCTCATTGAGCAGGAGGATTTTAGGATGACTCTAGCTGAGATGGTTGGTCACCCTGTGGCTCTTTTGCAGTCGCATGATGTTTTCTTGGAGGGGAATATGGACAATATTTCCCCAACCACTTCGATCAACATCTCCCGCACTCCCAGAAAGATTGAGAATGTTTATGTCGATGACGATTGCACTCCTGAGGAGATTGCTATTTACACTGATTTATTTACTGAACTCTGGGAGGCTTTCACCTGGTCATATGAGGAGATGCTAGGAATAGACCCCCACATTGTTGAATACGAGATTAAAACGTATCCTGATGCTAAACCGGTTCGACAATGCTTACGTGCTGTGAACCCTAGGAAGGAAGCTGCTATTAAGGCAGAGGTGGAGAAACTACTCAAAGCTGGTTTCATCTACCCCGTTCCTCTTACCGAATGGGTGTCAAATCCCGTTCCTATGGATAAGAAGCAGGGAACGATCCGTGTATGCACTGATTTCAGATATTTGAACCGTGCATGTTCGAAAGACAACTTCCCCACGCCATTCATTGATCAAATATTGGATGCTTGTGCGGGAAGTGAGATTTTTTCATTCATGGACGGATTCTCTGGTTATAATCAGATTCAAATCAAACTTGCGGACCAACATAAAACGGCATTTATTTGTCCATGGGGAAATTTTGCGTACCAGAAAATTCCCTTCGGCCTCAAGAACGCCGGAGCTACTTTTCAGGGAGTCAAGACCTATGCCTTTCACGATCTTAAGAAGATTATGGAAGTTTTCTTGGATGATCTTGCTAGCCATTCTCGCAAGAGAGTGGACCACCCCAAGCACCTCTATATGATTCTCGAACGATGTATCCACTACAAAATTCGATTGAATCCAAAAAAATGCATCTTTGTTGTTAGGACTGGTCGCCTTCTAGGATTCATAGTTTCGAAAGAGGGTATTAGAGTCGATCCTCTCAATGTTGAGGCAATACTTCAGTTGCCTCCTCCGCGTAATATGTTTCAACTTCAGAGCCTCCAAGGGAGAGCTACTTTTCTGCGTCGGTTCATAGTTAACTATGCCAGTCTTACTAAAGGTTTCGCACGCCTATTGAAGAAAGACACACCTTTTATCTGGGATGAGTGAGCCCAACAGTCTTTCGACGCCCTTAAGAAAGCTTTGGTATTGACCCTCGTGCTTAGTCCACCGAACTTTACACGTGATTTCATTCTTTATGTGGCCGCGTCTCAAGAGACTATTGGCATGGTCTTGGTTCAGGTAGATGATGCGCTCGTCAAGCATGGTATCTATTATCTTAGTCGAAATTTAGTAGATGCTGAACTAAGGTACACCCACGTAGAAAAGCTGGCACTTGCGACTGTTCATGCAATTCAGTAGTTACGGAATTACATTTTGCTTCGAACAACCACTGTTGTAGCTCATATCAATCCATTTCAGTTTGTGCTATCACGATGCCTTATCGGGGGTAAGTATAATAAATGGATTGTGATCCTTCAGGAATTTGATCTCGAGTTTGCTTCTGCAAAATCGGTGAAATCATTGGTGTTCGCTGAGCTTATGTCGAACCTTCCATGGCTTGACAAGGATGTCATTCATGAAGATTCCTTTGTGGATGAAAACCTATTTCTTATCTCGACCAAGGACCCTTGGTATGGGGATGTCATTAGATATCTCCAAACTTTGAAGTTTCCTCCGCACTATTCACGAGACAAGCGACGGCGTGTGAGACATCACGCTAAAGATTATACTATCGTCAGTGACACTTTGTATCGCCGAGGAAAGGACTCCATTCTCCGTCGTTGTTTGACTCACGAAGAAGCGGAACGGGTACTGAATGATTGCCATGTGGGGGCGTGTGACAGTCACTTATCCGGGCTTGCTACAACCTAGCGTATTATGAGAGCAGGTTATTTTTGGCCTACTATCTTTAAAGATTGTATTAACGTTGTGAAGAGATGTCACCCTTGCCAGGTGTTTTCTCGGAACATACACTCGCATCTAGTGCCCCTCCATCCGGTCGTCACCGTCGGTCCCTTCACTAAGTGGGGGGTAGATTTCATGGATTGCAAACCAGCTTCGGCTAGGGGGCATCATCATATTATTGTGGCCATGGATTATTTTTTCATTAAAGCCGATGGTGCTATTGCAGCCCATTTCGTGTTCAACCAGATTATCACTCGATTCGGTATCCTGAAAGAGATTGTCACTGACCATGGCAGTCAGTTTCAAAATAAGATGATGGAGGATTTGTCTCTCAAACTTGGGTTTTGTCAGGAACACTCGTCTTCCTACTATCCTCAAGCGAATGGTCAGGTTGAAGCAGTAAATAAGTCTTTAAAGACCATTCTCCAACGTACCATCCAACAAAGCAAGACCAATTGGCATATCATGTTATATTCTTCTTTGTGGGCTTATCAAACCACAGTTAAGACTGCCACCGGGTTCTCACCATTCCCGTTAGTTCATAGTGTGGAGTCACTTTTACCAATTGAATGCGATATCCCTTCGCTCAAGCTAGCCATAGAGCTCCTCCCTGATACGACGGAGATTGAGCAACGTTTAGGACACCTCGAGCAACTTAACGAGCACCGTCGAGATGCCACTGTGGCCATTGATGTTAACAAGCGTCGTGTCAAGGTTCAATATGATAGGTCTATCCATCCTCGGCAATATGCTGAAGGTGACTTGGTACTCTTGTATGACCAAGATAAAGAACCCCTGGGGGTAGGCAAGTTCAATCCCATGTGGCACGGTCCTTACATTGTGAGGCGTGTCCTTGAGAAAGGAGCTTATGAGTTAGAAGATTACAAGGGAGTTGTCTTGAAGGAGCCTAGAAATGGGCTCTACCTCAAGCAGTATTATGCTTGAACCTTTGGTTCGAGCTGATACTTTTGTACACTATTGTATAGTTTTTCTGTACATAGTCTAGGTTTCATTTTTGGTTGTCGGGTCTGCTGATTAGCCTCTGTTTGATTGACAGATGTCAGCAGGATGTCCTACGTTCTTAGGTTTCGCGGATGGTGCTATCCGACATACGCAGCAGCTTGCTTCTACTTCCTGGGTTATCTTTTCACCTGACTGTCTAGTTGTGTCCTTAGGAGGTGCTTGTCTCGGTCCTACATCTAACAATGTGGCTGAGTATAGTGTCGTTGTTGAGCTACTTTGGGATGCCATTTCACATGACATCCAGTATTTAGAAGTCCACCTGGATTCACAACTAGTTGTGTCTCAGCTGAATGGGCAGTACCGTGTACGAAACCCTACATTACTACGGATATTCCTTAAGGTATGACTCTTGGAGAGACATTTTGTTTCCACTACATATATTCATATTCCGAGAAGTCATAATTATATATCTGATGCATACGCTAACTATGTATTAGATTAGCATTTGTCACATTCATCATGAAGCAGATAAATACAAAGACATTCATACATTTGTACCATACACACATATAGTAGAACCGAGAACCAAAGTTGTATATATATATAAATATGTCCAAAAATGGTAGTGTCATACAAGACTGGAGCCCGTAGCCCTCAAAAATATACATATCGATACAAAAATGATGAGACCTTGGGATATCTACTCCCTCTGAGGATGTCTAGCTGCCGAATCGACGGGATGTGTATCATAATAGTACTGTACTGTGTTGGCCGTCCACTGCAGTAGCCGCACCCACTCACCAAGAACACCCACTACTTGGCGCTGCATAGCCTCCGGTAGTCAGGCTACCTCTATCAGTGGTACTCGGGAAACCATCCATGATATGTTGTGCCACAACATCTATAGTGTGCGCCCTGCTACAGCATCTGCTGCCACCTCATCTCTACCCCAATGACCATGTCTCGGGAAGCCCTCGGGTCTCACTGGGCCTTTGTCTGTGAGAAAACAGTCACCCATTAGCACATGACATTACCACCAAAAATATTTTTTTTGCATTTTAACTATAATAAAAAAAATCCATAAAAATTTAAAAACACAAAACCAAAAGAGTACTCACCGATGTCTCCGAAGGCTGCACTTGGTGGGAGAGGCATGTCACGGTCCTATCTAAAGTCTATCCCCGCATAGGGGTGGTCCTCGATAGAAATCACCTGCCAATTCCACCAGCGAAAGAACTCCTCAGTATATGGTGACGCCAGACGGCCACCACCCTGTCGTGTTAGTATCTCAGCCCACCAGGTCAGGGCTGGATCTCGGAGACTGTGAGGAGGGACATCCACCCTTGAGCTAAGTCCCGGAACCCTCTCAAAGAAGAAACTACAAAGGATGCTACCATACCCAAAGTTTTTGGCCTTCCCCTCTTTGCATTCCGTCAATTGTGTCTTCATAGACACCAGCAGAGTAGTACACCAGTCGAATATAGTAGGTTGCAAGCATTGTGATGCATAAAACATCACTGGTCTGGATGCCTGATGTAGTGCTTTGGATCCCGTGATCCGCACCAGAGTTGCCACTATGATCTTTGTGCTCAATTCCACTATGAGATTGATCGGCACCTGACTTCCCACTGGTCGTGTGTTGGTAGGACAGTATCGTACTATGTAGTCTTGCACAGTAATCCCACCACCCACGGTCCGTGACCGAAGACTAGCCACTTCCCCTCTACGGGACAAACCGGTAATGAAATAGATATCCTCTACTTCTAGTGTCAATGTTTTCCCGTTGAGGATGAAGTGTTGAGCATCCACATCCTAGTAGTTGATCAAATGACGGAGTAGTAGGTTTTGGGCCCTTAAGCCCCCCGAGACTCCAATATTTATATAAGCCACATGCTTGCAATGCTTATTGTGCTTGCAAATTGTTGCGCACGACCTCATCTACCTGGTCATGCTCTCTCTCCCTCCACTCTAGTACCTGCGAGCTATATTGTAGACAAGTGCGGGTAGACGCGGGCAGCCAGTTTTTTGACTGGGCATTTGATGCCCTACCCACGACCCGCATACTTACAGCCCGTGGGTAGCACCGAAGCCATTTAGGGCTTGGCCAAACAAAATAACCCACCGACCAAAATTGAAATAAAAGCACTTAAATGAAAGGTATGGCAGTGACCACTAACCTGCTCCGGACGGTTCGCTGAATGGTTGCTCGTAGCTCCCACGATCGACACTTGAAGTTTCAGGTGCAAACTTACCACTCAACTCCAAAATGGTGAATAGTGCAAATGAATTGAAAATTATTAAATTTTATTACTATTTATATTTTTCTGGACCCACTTTTCTATATTTTTGTCCATTTTGGGCCGTTATGAACTAATATCATGTCATGGAGTAATGTTTTTTCAACAGATTTCCTCGACAAGAGTTGTTCTAATCCATTTCACACCTACGGAAGGTATGTTTCACACCTGGCATATAGGTTAGATGCCATTTCCACATGCATTATGCATTTGACCTGTTGACCATTTTCATAAACCCTAAGTGCGACCCTGCTTCGTGACTAACACGGAACCTTCACACTGTTATAGAAGTGTCGTCATGTGGCGGTAGGGCTTTCCCAAACATGGGTACCCTAGTTAGAACCCCCTTATGCATTTTGGTGCCCATGCCATTGTTTGTCCTCAGGATTGGGATTCCTTTGTAGTCACGCCATGACGTTGCGATAAAGACTCATACTCTACTTTGTCTTATGCTGGCCATCTCCCTTAAGGACTCCCCTCAGTTATATCATGTTGTGATTGCATTACATCATCCTGCTTGCCACTTGAGCCTTGTGTCAGCTCCCGCTTACTCAATTGTTAGCCTGGTGCCTAAGCACTTTCCCTGTCGAGCCCTGCAGAGCTTATATATTTGCCCTTCACAATTTGATGACCCTTTGACCCTGAGGGAACATACCCCCGAGTGTCCACATCTTGGATGCACTTCCTTGCATTGAGCATAGGTATGTTCCACTGCTTGGGACTAGTCTACTAGCTATTTGACACTCATTCCCTCACTTATTGTACGATAAGTAATTTTATTCTTTTTCAAGATTTTCCCAAATATCAATAAGACAAAAAAATCAAATATTCCAAAAAGCCGGATGGGATTATGGTCATTATTTCTTGTTGGAAGTTGTTGTGTCGCCTTTGAATAGAGCATTCATTCCACTCCGTACATTATGAGTTGGGACTATAGTTGCTTAGGAGCCGTACTTGTTTCTCAGTTTTCTCCACCGATTGGTTAAGCTTCCAGTCATTATAGAGCCCTCTGTAATGCCTCCTGCATTGCACAGTTTATGTCAAGTCTATGTTGCCTAAGTCTATCCATCTGCTCATGCTCCTGTTCAAAGGAAGTCCTGAAACTAGTGTCGGCCACTCCTCAGATATCTTGACTATTGCATGTCGGCCATCCTTATTGAGTCAGTCCATTTCACCTGAGATCTTCCAAATCTTTCAGCTTCGCTGGTACCTCATGCTGGTTGATGGGGGATGCCTTAATTCCCTCCTTCCAACGAGTCTTATTCCGTCGACCTCAACTCATTTATTTCAGGACTTGAGACTTAGAGTTCGGTTGAGTACCTTGAGGCTTGCAGTCATTAGTGGCAGGTTCTCTCACCATCGACAGTTTTGGGAATACACCAATGTCCCTTGATCGATGGATTCATCCTAGTGTTCGACTTCAACCCATTTATTCACACTCTGATGATTGTGCTCTGTGCCTTGATGCCCATTCTCATTATTGGTGGGTCATCTCGCGTCTATTAACGGTATACATCAATGACCGGTAATCAGACGATGTCTCATCAGGTTCGACCCCAACTCCTTTATTCACTTGATGGGACTTGCACCGTCGAAGACTTGTGTAGAAGACCCCAGGCGATTGTGGCATTTAGTATGCTACATATGACTTTGACTTTACATCTGAGATATCACCTCTCAGATTTCAGTAGTTTGTACCTCCAGTTTGCACCAGTTGTCTTCTTTTCAGCAGAAGACCATATCTTACTATAAAGGGATCATGGCTATGATCACTTATGACATGTATCTACTTATGCACTGCCTATTCATGGCCATTGTATCAGATTGTTGTACTATATCGACATGTATTCAGGGATACTATTGTATTATGACGAGTGATCCATTCTTTCCACTTGTGTCTCCATCACTCCACTTCTGAGTTTTATAATGTATTTCGGCCATCATACCACTTTCAGTCTCTGGCCTCACACATTAGGGGGCATCTATTACACAGAAATATTCCACCCTGTGAGCATCAACATTCTTTGGCCTATAGGATCCATTTTAGTGACTCAGATCCATTTTCATCCTTCAGTGATACCAGTCTATCCTATTTTTGTTCCTACCTACATGTTGCATCACTATAGCATGCATACCCATGAGTTGCATCCCTATAGCCCGCGGATATCAAGTAAAATGGTAAAAACCACTATTTTATTACTTTTTACTCCCAAAAAGCAGTCATTGGGTGACCTTTGGCTCTCCATCTGCCCAAGTAACGTCTCGATGAGTCCTTTCACCTACCTTTGAGAGGACTATATATTGAGCACATATGGCTTATGGACGGGAGAAGAAGAGAAGAGTAAAGGCACTCTAGTGGATTTTTGCCCTATATTGAGTATGCACTTATTGATCCTTGTAGTTGTGAACCATTTATGTTCACCCTCCAAACTCCTTTCTAGTTTGAGTTTGCCATTCATGGAGGATTGAAGTGGTGGAGGCACAAGTGGATTGATCTAGATCTTGGTTTAGATTGGTTGCCGGCAAGAGGTCATATCATTTTGTACTTCTTCTTGTTCATTAATAGAAATACTCATATTCTCATCCATTCATGGTGTAAATGTCTTTTATTATACATTGAGTTGCATTTTCTTATGATATTATGGACCATTGTTATTGATAATGTTAATGTTATTTATATATCACATGTACTTGTTAGATATTTGTTGCCGAGACTAACTTGCAGATTACAAGTGCTTGGATGTGCGCGGATTGAAAGGTCCAACGAGGATCTACATCAAACATTGGATCGAGGTTGGTTACATTTCTCCATTGTTTTAACACTGTCATTTATAATAGCATTGTTTTGAGAATTGAGTAGATTTCTGGTAGTCATCTATCTGTTGTGGTATTCCCAAGCCATAGTGAGTTTTCTCCAATACACTATTTCATCCTTGAAATTCTTTGGATTCCTGTAATAAATAGTGATCACTAGTTTTTGTCCTTCTTCTAATTCTATAGTCTGCTAAAAGCCCTTGTTAGGAGGTCTCCCTATAGTAATCTCCCCAAAAACCCAGTCGTGTATCTCCAACAAGGACTGAATGTCTACATGAACCTACTGGCTGTTATTTGGATATTTTTTATTCAAGATAAGGCACTACTATGTAAGCTATATGACCATGCTTGAATAGTGCCTCCATCTGCTTGGATGACACAACTCTTGGATCACCATTAGATATGCCCCTCAAAACTACCCTTCTACCCTCTATGGCCATGAACCCCATCTCCGTTGTTTGGCAGTTCGTTGAAATTGTCCTCAAGGTACTAAGCCATTGTAAACCCAATAATACATTAGTATCCACTAGCTCGACCACATAGAAATCATATGTCAGGTTGTATTTACCCAGTGTCACAGTCAACCGAGAAGCCTTCCATATGCATGGAAAAGTGTGCCTTCCATTTACCTCTACACTGAACCCCTCAAAGTACACTATAGGAATGCCTCTCCTGGTCACCAAATTCGGGTCTATAAAGTTGTGGGTTACCCCACCCTATATCAAGACTGTGACATGTTGTCCCTATATGACTCCCTAGACCTTGAAAGTGTTGAATCTAGGAACACCTGATAGGGTAGCAATGATTCTTTTCTGAATCTGTACTTGTGGTTGCTCATCATTTCCATTGTTTTCTAACCATCTTGAACCTATTATGCCACCTCTTCCTCCTCATCATCACTATCCGAGAGTACTTCTATGTAATGTACCTTTCCTTTACCCAAGCACCCATGACCTGATTCCCAAGGCTCTTTCCAGTTGAAACATAGTTTCTTTCTTCTCAATTCGTTTCAAGTCTCATCATTCAACTTGTTTTTTCTGGACCACTCTTTTTAGAGGGAAATTTGGTCTTGGGTGTTTCTTATTCCATGTCTCCAGTATTGATGATGGCATCCTATAAAGAAGCGGATTTGAAGGCCTTAACCCAACCACACAGTGGCTCGGGTAATCCTTTAGTGAACAACATAATAAGTCTAGGATTTGACACATCTGACACCATGACCGTAAGCCTCTGAAAATCTGAGATGTAAACATCTACTATACCAGTCTATCTGAGTTGTGCCATCTCTCTAAAGTGAAACTATGGGTCCTTCTTGTCGAACCCACCAATTAGTCTCTATGTGAAATCCAGGTAGGAGGTAATACAAGCATGCCCTAGAGTGACCAATCCATGGTACCACCACTCATGATCCTCACCTTTCAAATTTCGTGTAGCATATTTGATCGCTTGTGTCTCCTTCACAGGGTTGAGTTGGAAATAAGTGTCCAAATTTTGCACCCAGGCTCTAGCCGTGCACTTGTTGGAGCCATCAAAGGAAGGGATAGTCAAGTTCCCAACCTTCCATTGAAGGTCAAAGTTTTTTTGGCCACAATTAAAGTCTTTGGGTTTATTCTTGTACTCGATGGTACAAAACTCCTATAATGTCATCATTGCATGAAACTTTGCACCAAGAGTCTGGTACTCCCTCAAATAGTTATTAAAGTTGTCACCTAGTAATGGCTACCCCAGATTTCCAACTAGATTCCCCTCCACGAGATGAGGTAAAAGAGGTCTAGGGGTCACTTTACTGGCTACCCGAGTATTCCTTGGGGTTGAAATATGTGTGTTGCTCCCTTCTACATGGTTCACATTGTGCCCATTTGTCCTCATGTGCCATTGTTGGCCCCATAATTCCGGTTCACTTCAATACTTGCGATAAGTTGAGTCAAGAGATAAACCAATTGCTATTTCCCCCTAGATAGATCATTCAAGATATTCAAGGTACTTCCCTCAGGTTTATCTTTCATGTCCCCCATTTCTTCTTCTTCTTCTTCTTCTTCTTCTAGTTGCTCCTCTTCTTCTAGTTCTACTTTGTCCGCTTCCTGGAACTCTGATAGAAATACGTTTACACGATATCCTCTCTGCCTTCCTCTCTTGTATGTGATATGAATTTAATTCTCTAGATTCATAAATGTGCATGCAACTCACAGGATGGAAGAATCAATAACTCTGATACCATTGCAATGACCCTTGCTAGATCTGGGCTTAATTCTAGCGATGATTGCTTAGGAATTTCGTCAAACACTTTGGTAGTGGTACCCTTTCACCCCTATAATTTTCCCACACTGTCTCAACTGATTTGTTTACTTTTAGTGAACTGATTTGCTTATATTTAGTGTGTTGTTGATATGCTTCAAGTACAAATAATGTGCTAGTTCATGAATATCATATCTCAGTATGATGATCAACAACAGTGCATTTGGAATATAATTATGGAGTATTTTGCATGAACATAAGAGGTAAATATAAAAAGTATTTTAGAATCATAAAGAAGTCACACTATATTGGTTGTAACAATAGTTTACATGAAAATAATAGATCTAGACATTATAATTTCCATGACCTGTAGGTTGCCGTGAGTGTACAACTTGGTTGTATGAGTGACTCCCCTTTTTTGTGTCACGTCCTTCTTAGTTTGTTACAACCAAATCTTTACAACTATGGTGTATGAATAAGTGGCCCAAATTGACCTCTTCTCAATACCTGGGAACAAATGTATGCTAGCAGCTCCCCTTGGGTAATGATGCACCCTCCAACTAGATGAAAGATCATAGTTTAGAGGCCCCACAAAATGACTATTGAATCCTCTGTAGAATGTGACCCACACAAATATTTGCACCGACAATAAGTGATGTCTCCTTCAAGGATGGAATACGCCCTCCACAAGTGTTCCTTACTTCACCAATGATCCCCCACGATTTCTGACAATTGCAGTGCCCTCCTTCAAACTAGGAAACTGAGAATGCAAACCCCCAAATCACCTTCCTTTTGCAGCAATGCATAGTCTCCCAAGAAAACGATGGGAAATAACTCTACTTGTCCACAAGCAGTGCACCCTACACTTAATACACTGAAAACTCAGTAGCTATCCCCAAATATGCTAGAATATTGATTTGTCATCCACAATAATGAAGCATAATGGCAAGACTTGAGTGACTCATCCTCTCTAATAAGCTAGGGTGGAATTGTTTCACCACTGAAACCAATTTTATCTTAGGGTTTCTGTCCCTGGAGCCAAAGCCACAAGATCTCTCCAAAATCAATTTGTGAAAATAAATTTGAATGGACGAGAATGAGGTCGATTTTCCCTTTTAAACTCATTTTTCCCTTTTTGGGCCACTTTTACCTTTTTCCCGCTCGAATATTCAATTAAAGTGACTTTATAAAGTCAATGTCACTTTAGGACCCCATTTTATTTAATTACTCAATGTCCCTTTTTTAATGTTTCTTTTTTGCCTAGTACTGTACATTAAATAATTATTAATTCCCTTCTTCATCGGCTATAGCTTATGGGAATTAAATAGGCTAGTATGTCACCTATCTAGGGAGATGATTCGGAAAGGGACATGACAAAATCACAATCAATATGTTGAGTTAGTTTTTCCCTGTTGTCCTTACCAAGTAGACACACTAGCAAATCTACCAATTCTTCTATCTTGATTAATTTTGAGGCCCTTGTTCTTAGTGCAATTTGATAGGAATTCAATCTTCCTATAGCTTTGTCTAGTTTTGGCCCAAACTCCGGTATGTGTTGTAAGGATTGGGTGACAAGAGGTAGTATCTATTCCTTTGCTAGCTTATGCTCATATTATCTTTTTGCACTGGTTGGAGATGATCTTTGGGATTAATAAACTAGCACTCAAATATATTTTATTATGTATCCAAGCTTCCTCTAGAGCTCACTCACTTGATACTTGTGTATACATCACTCTCTTTCACTCTATATCAATTCAATGAGCATGTAGGCCATGAATCCTTCAGTGATTACCAAGTTGAAAACTAATAGAAAAAAATAAAGTGCTTGAAGCTTCCGAATTACTAAGAGGATTAGTACGTTACCAAAGGCTGAAAGAGTGTTTTCTTATTGATGCTAGAGTCTTGAACCATCACAAGCCCATAAAGGCCTTAATGGTAAATCAAATCATTAGAATAAAACTCTCCCATTGATTTATAAACAAGCCAACATGGCGTGTGAGCTCTTAAGGAAGTATGCCCTTCTCTTAGGCACCCTTCTCCTAGGCCCAGGAACTCTTGTATGCTACTCAAAAACAACATCCTTGAAGCTTGTAGTTGTAACGTCCCCATTATCGACCCCATTACATTCAAATGTAATTGATGTAATATTGTTATGAAATCATGGTGAGGAGCTCAAAGCCAAGGCCCCGCCATTGATTTATTGATGCATATGGTTTGCATGCTAGCCGGGCACATTGGAACTTCAACATCATGTAATATGCATTTTAATAAAAATACCTACAACTAGCTATGCAATGCAACAAAGAGATGGGGGCATGATTTCACAAGGAATTGGGAGGGAAAACATTCAAACCCTTGAGCCAATCAGTTCAAGCCAAGTGTCAATAAGAGAACCCATCAAACCCTCAACTACCCATGTTGACTTTGGTACCCAACCATTGATTTTCTCCCAAGAGTTGGTTGAGGTAGTTAATGCCTTGGGAATGGAGAGGTATGGCTATCCAAATTCGGGTATGGGCAAGCCACCCTTTATGGAAAAACGTGTTTGTCTCCTCGGGCAAGAATAGAGCCATGAAATTGCTCTCTAAGCCATTATCCATGATCATTCTTCCTCCCTCACGAGTTTGGAGCTACCTAGGCGTTTTCCAGGCATGTTGCAGCGTTTTCTTCTTTTTCCCCAATAGAGAAGGACGTTTTCTGTGTTGTATACCAGTGGGGAAGAAGGGAAATCGAATGGGGGTTCAATAGAGACCGTTTTGGGCTGTTGAAGGCTGAGATATTGGAGAAGAAATCGTTTTTCCTCCCTATGGTTGTTTGCCCCATCCCACAATCCGTTTTTGGTTGGGAACATTTTTGAGAAAACTCATGGCCATCTTATTTGTAAATCCTACTGTTTAAAATGTGTATCCCTGCCCCTGTTTGTGCATGTTGTGTGAGAGAAGAGTATGTTGGGTATGGGTTATGGGTATCCATGGCTTGGGCTTGAGCTTGAGTGCGATAATCCAGGGTTCAACTGTAGCCTGATAAACCCAGCTATGGGCTGGCTTGGCTCAGATGGAATGATTAATTGGTTGTGAGAGAGTGAATGCCCCCTTTTCCTTGAAGGAATCATGCCCAGCTCGGGGGTGGCCTTTGGATGGACTCAGTATAAGCTGTCGAAGAGCCTATGGCTGGGTGGAACTTTGCAGCAACATAGCTAGTTGCTTGGGCAGTTGCAAAAATGAAGATAAGTGTTTTTATGCCTCTATATTTACTTCTGCACTATATTAATTCAATAACCGTTGATATGCTGTATGCATGAGTAATGTGTGTGGATGTTATTTTAATTCCGCTGTGCATAGTTGATTTGTTGTACATATGCACATTCATATATTTTTATTTATATGAATCTAACTAATGGGATGAGATCATGTGAAAGCCCTGAATTTGGCATCATGTACCCTGCCTTGCCATGGATGAATGGGTGCGTACGTGACAGTAGCCTACAAAACAATGGAAGACAAACATTAACCCAACCATAAACTGCAATATGGGCATCAAAGAACACCGAGATGGAGAATGGGAATTTATATGGTAGTGTCGGTTCCTCTAGAAGGATAATTGTTGTATGTGAATGTCTAACCATTTACTACATCATTATTGCATAACAAGCTATTAAAAAATGTCTCGAGCAATTAAAAGGATTCCTAGGCAGTAATAACAACCTTTAGCAATGATAAAAAAATGTTAAGCAATGTCTAAGAATACCCAACCACTTCTAAATGTCTCAGAATGTCTAAAAACACCTAGGCAACAAAGAAAACACCGCAAGCAAGGATAAAAAAAACAACAATGTCTAAGAATGCCCAACCACTTGTGAAAATGCCCCGACAACAAGAAAAGCCTCCATACCTCAACAAAAACGTCGAGAAACAGTTAAAAAATTCCCAACAAGTTATGAAAACATCCTAGAGAACCAAAATTTGGTCCAAGCGATGATAAATTTTCTCATGTAAATTTAGAAATTCCTAGGGAAACAACTATTAAATTTAGTCCCTTGATCTCTGAGATTGATTGGAAATCAAATAGAGGAGAACAAGTAGTTGTTAGGACTCTATGTATCAACAAATCAAGAAGAAATAAAATAATAACTCCATTATAACTTATAGCTCTCTCATACATATTTTCTACTCACTCATTTAAATCCATTAATGGCACACTGAGATTTTGAATGACATAGAAGGTAAACAAATGTAGAAAACAAACATATGTTCATCAAATATGGCACATAAACGCATTATTTACCTTGGAAACCCAACCCGGAAAACCAACATTCAATGGTTACTCAATACTTCATTTCGGCAATGTGTGGATTATAAAGGTAGCTTCACTATAGCTCGTGGCTCTATGTGTCTTCTCCCCCTCTAGAAAAATTCCCTTGAGAGTTTCCTTACAAGGAGATATAGGAGAGTTGAGGTAATAAGAAGGCCAAAAGACTAACCTTTCAGTTCCCATTCCTCCTCTCCTATTTTCATTTCTTTATGTTATCGTTTTTAGTATTTTTCCTCTCCTTGCCTTATTTTCTTCTCTAACCTTTAATTTATTGTTGAATTACATTTAAGTAGTGAGGCTTACAACCATTTCTCTGTGTTTGGATCCATTTCAAATCACACCTCCCCATCAAGAGGTTTTTGGTCTCCAAAAGATTAGATGACCAATCTGGGTCAATGTGCCTTTTGTCTACTTCTCTAGAACATGGCGCTGACTCTGGCTTCTGGCTACAACTCTGACTCTAGATCTAGCTATAACTCATGGCTCTGGCTACTTGTTCTAGTTCTAACTATTTCTCTATCTATGGTTCCTATCCGAGATCACTTGTTCCTGTAGTGCAAAGGTCTCTTAACTAACTTAGCTTTGAGCAATCTTTAGATCCAAACTCTTTGATTAAAATCCACTCTCATCTTCAACATGCAAGTCTATTGCATTCTTTGGATCTGTAAATGGTCCATCTTGGAATTCAATGAAGCTAAGTCGAATCTGGGTCTTCTCTTGTTCACTATTGAATGTTTGCAATGCTCATTTGACAGTGAGATACCGGTGAGCATATGCCATCACAAAATGGGGGGCGACTACCCTCCTCTGCTAGAATCAATTGCTTCCCATCATGGGAACAATTCTCTAATGGTGAGCCATTCTTCAACCATTTTTCAATAATACATACAACCATGATTAAAATCCTCTTATGTTGTCTATTTCTTCCAGTGAACTTCTACTTGCTTCATTGGTGAGGCTGACCTCTCGTGCCACTACAAATCTATAGACACTTTCTGCTCCTTGGGATTCCAAGGCAAGGAGCTCTTCATCACCTTTAGACTTCACTCTCCACACCCTTCTCTTCACTGTGTGGTTCATGGGGTGAAGTTGTGTAGTTCATGGGGTGAAGCTCTGGATGACTGTGCCAACACTTTGCTTCCCAATGGCCACTCAAATTAGAGTGATAGAAGTTATTGACGATGGATAAGCTACTTGACATGCTTGTTTTGTGCATGTACATTTGAGTCCTTTGTTGGTTTGAGGCAGTCTTCTTGCCATTCTTCCTTTGAAAACAACATGGCTTGTGACAAGTGGCTTGATTCTCCTAGAAAGATGTCATAAGATGGCCTTTCTTCTTGCAAAATGCACATACATCTAAGTACGAAAGGTGTTCATCTTTGTGTCATTTCTTCTTTCAACAATGAAAAATGAAAAATTCCTTTCTTGATGCATTGCTCTTGGCCTTCTTCTTCTTGTTCTGGTTGATTGGATTGTTGCTACCTTGAAGTGTTGATGCAGGATGAGTCTTGGAACTCTTCTCTTCACTACCCGTTTGCAATTTGCCACAAGAAGGATGAAGTGGAAGTGTGCTTACATCTTCCTTCATTGTTTCTCCTTCCTTTGATGAGCAGGCTAATTCTATCTTGTCTTTTTCCTTCATAGATATGGTCTTGGAATTCATGCCCTTTTCCTTTCTACCATTGAAACCTAATCCTTCATGCTTGAACCTTAGTTCAACTACAATAAGGCTCAAGATGCCTTGACTTCTCTTTCCTAGCCCTTGTCCATTGTATCCCACCCTCCTTAACAATCTCAATGTCACGTCCCCTCCCATCGATCCAATGCAAGGAAGGGAACATGACTATAGATCTTGGGATTTCTACCAAATAACTCAGCCCGATTCATTAGATTCATACAAATAAAACAAATGTGTGCAGGTGCAAATCAAATTAAAATGCACAACGGAATTAAACTATCCACACACATTTCTCATGCATACATTTAGCAAAATCGGAACAATCAATACATTGCAGAATTGAGTACACAAAAATATAATACTTATCTCATTGTGAAGTTGTCCCAAGCAACTAGCTACGCAACTGCAACGTTCCACCCAGCCATAGGCCAATTGTGTTCATCGGTCTCCCAACACAATTACCACCCCCGAGCTGGGCATAATTTCTACAAGGAATGGGAACCTACATTTGATGCACAACAAGATAACCATCACATCTAAGCCAAGCCAATCCATAGTTGGGTTTATCAGGCTAAATCTGAACTCTCTTCATTTTTGGATGCTTGCACTCAAGCTCAATCCAAAAGAATGGATACCCATAACCCATGTCCCAACATACTCTATCTACACACAGCATGCTCAATGGTTGGGCATGGATAAACAATTTTACTATGGGATTTACTAAAATAGGGTTCCCATGGATTCTTCCAAATTGTAGCACCACAAAAACGAGTAGTGGGAAAGGAAAAATGACCATAGGGAAGAAAACGATTTCTCCTACGGGTATGTAAGCATTCAGATGGCCATAAACGACTTCTATGGACCCCCAAATCGAGCTCCCTTCTTCCCCATTGTTATACAATACAAAAATGCCCTTCTCCCAGCTAGAAACAATGAAAAACCATAAAAACGTGGAGGGAAAACGCCCAGGTATCTCCAAAAAACGTGAGAGAGGCAAAACTGGTTGATGGGTAATGGCTTGGGAGCAAATTCATGGCTCTTTTTTTTGCCAAGGAAGAAAAACATGTTTTTCCATAATGGTGGCTTGCCCATACTTGAATTTTGGACAGCCATACCTCCCCATTCCCAATGCATTAACTACCTCAACCAACTCTTGGAAGAAATAAATGATTGGGTACAAAAGTCAACATGGGTAGTTGAGGGTTTATGGGTTCTCTCATTGACACTTGGCTTGACTTGATTGGCTCCAAGGGTTTGAATATTTCCCTCCCAATTCCTTGTAAAAATCATGCCCCCATCTCTTGTTGCATTGCATTGCATAGCTAGTTGTGGGTATTTTATTAAAATGCATATTTACATAATATTTGCAATTCCCATTGTGCCTGGATAGCACAAAAACCATATGCATCACTATATCGATGGCGGGGCCTTGGCCTTGAGCTTCTCACCACGATTTTATAACAATATTACATCATTTACAATTTAATGCAATGGGGTCAAAATCAGGATATTACACTCAATCCAATACCTCTAGTATGCTTCTCAGATTAAGCAAAATGATCTTGTGAAATGTCCAAAGAGAGCTTACCAAAGTTGTTTTGGTCACAATGTTGGCTTCGATGATGGAAATGGAAGGTGACTTTGTTTCTTGGTGCTCTTGAACAACCTCTTGTATCTTTGCTATTGCCTTCTCTTTCTATGCCAACTGCTATTGTAGTTGACTTAGTATCTGATTGAGTCTATCCTCATGCCAACTATCTAGTTGTGTTAGTTTCTCTCCCAATTGCAAGAGTTGCAATCTTCTCTTGTCTAATTCTTCCCTCGTGGTAGTGAAGGAGACCTAGCATGTGTCAAGTTATTTTTTCCAACTCCTCCGCTTTCTTCCTCTAGTGCCTGTTTTCCTCTTAAATCTTCCTATTGAAGTCTCTGAGTTCTTCCAATTTCTCTCTCTTCAAGGATTTGGCCATGGTGAAGTCTGTTTTCTTTTCCAAGTGTTGACGGTTGTGTCAAGTTCAAGGATACAACCACTCTGATACCATATGATATGTAAATGAGGGGATTATAGCCCACTCGCTTTATCAACAGTATGGATACTATGGAAAATACAAGTCTAGTGCATGTTCTTTGTGTTATTTACACAGCTATGTTCCCTGAAATGGATTCAAATCCTATTCTTAAGTGTAGCCTACATACAACAATAAGTTACTATGCAAATCACAATCAATATGTTGATTTAATTTTCCCTATTGTTCTTACCAAGTAGACACACTAACAACTAGCCAATTCTTCTCTCTTGATTGATTATGAGGCCCCTATTCTTTGTACATTTTGATAGGAATTCAATCTTCTTGTAGCTTTGTTTAGGTTTGGCGCAAACTCTAGTATGTGTTGTGAGAATTGGGTGACAAGAGGTAGTATCTAATCCTTTTCTAACTTGTGCTCATATTATCTTGTTTACACTAGTTGGAGATGACCTTTGAGCTTAATAAACTAGCACTCCAATCTCTCTTGTTCTATATCCAAGATTCCTCTAGAGCTCACTCACTTGACACCTATGTATACATCATTCTCCTTCACTCTATATCAATTCAATGAGCATGTAGGCCAAGAATCCTCCAGTGATTGCCAAATTGAAAACCAATAGAAAAAAGTGCTTGAATCTTTTATGACTGAGAGGCTCAGTACATTACCAAATGGTGAGAGAGTTTTCTTATTGATGCTATGAGTCTTGAACCATCACAAGACCATGCATGCCTCAATGGAGAATCAAAATGTTAAAAGAAAAATTTCCCATTAATTTATAAACAAGACAGCATGGTGTGTGATCTCTTGAGTTGGTATGCCCTTCTCCTAGGCCCAAGGCCCAAGAACTCTTGTATGCTACTAAAAAATGATCTCCTTGAAGCATGTAGCCCATAGAACAATGAAATCCAAACAATAACCCAACCATAAACTACAAGATGGGCATCAAAGAACACTTAGAGGAAGAATGGGTGTTTATATGGTAGCATTGGTTCCTCTAGAAGGAAAATTGTTGTATGTGGATGTCCAACCATTTACTACACCATTATTGCATAGCTGACTATTAAAAAATGTTTCAGGCAATTAGAGGGATGCTCGAGCAATAATAAGTACCTTTAGCAATGATTAAAAAATGCCCAACAATTTCTAAGGATGCACAACCACTTCTAAATGTCTAAGAATGTCTGAAAACGCCCAGGCAATAAGGAAAACATCCCAGGAAAAGAGAAAAATGTCCATCAATGTCTAAGAACACCCAACCACTCCTGAAAATGCCCAAGCAACAAGAAAAACTTCCATACCTCAACAAAAAGTTGAGCAATAGTTATAAAAACGCCCAACAAGTTATAAAAACGTCTCAGGTAGCCAAAATTTGGTCCAAGAAATGATATTTGCTTAGGAAATTATGACTCCACCTTAGGCAACCAAATTCACCCAAGGCGATGATGAATTCGCCCAAGCACAAGCATTGGATAAATTCACCCCAAGTATTCAATAACTCATAAAACTCAATTTAGAAACTCCTACACAAGTGCAACAACTATTAAATTTAGTCCTTTGACCTCTGAGATCAATTGTGCATCAAACAAAGGAGAATTAGTAGTTGTTGGGACTGTATGGCTCAACAAACCAAGAAGAAATGCAGTAACAACTCCATTAAAAGTCATAGCTCTCTCATACATCTTTCCTACTCACTCATTTGAATCCATTAATGGAACATTGAACTTTTGAAAGACACAAAAGATAAACAAGTACAAAAAACAAACACACACTCAACAAATATGGCACATTAATCCTTTATATACCCTGGAAACCCAAACAAGAAAACCAACATTCAATGGTTGCTCAATTTTCCATTTCGGCAATGTCTGGATTACAAGGCAGCTTCACTACAACTCATGGCTCTTTATGTCTTCTCCTCTCTTGGGAAAAAAGCGCCTTGAGAGTCTCCTTACAAGGAATATAAGAGAGCTGAGGTTATGGGAAGGCCAAGGGACTGACCTTTCAGTTCCCATTCCTCCTCTCCTATTTTCATTTCTTGATGTTATTTTCTTCAACATTTTTCCTCTCCTTGTCTTATTTAACAATACATTGTAGTTCTTTTATGTCTTATCTAACCTTTCATTTTTTGCCGAATTACATTTAAGTACTAAGACTTACAACCATTACTTTGTGTTCAAATCCATTTCAGATCATTCACAGGGCCCTATGTGTTTCCTTAAAGCAACACAAGGGGGGACTTTTCCAAGATTGAAATAAAATAATAAAAGGCACATCAAGTATGCACTCCTAAATGGGTTTTATGTTGTCCATACACTTGGACATAGTTAAGGCCCTTACCAACTACCTAAATCACTTTCTCCAAGTATAAAATGAGGCATTAAGGTTGGGAAGGGGCACCACACCATTATTGTACCCTCATGCTAGAGGAATCAAGCATTAAGCACTTAGGGCTTTTACATTCCATTCTTATTAAAAAACCCTGTATTTCTAATCACTTGTCTCTTCGAGCTTGAGTCGGGACCCTATTTCCTAGAATTGTCCTTTCCCCTCAATATGGAGAAGCATCAATGAATTAGTGGTGTTAGTGACCTATGACCTAGGCAAGAGAAACCTAGGACTTGGTGTAGGATGTACTACAACAAAGGTTCAAGTATACAATTATTTTTGTTGTTTTCTCTTATATTACATAGAAGATCTATCTTCTTTTTTCCCATAGACACTTGTGCCAAAATGTCGTATGCATTATTTAGCTTATATAGCTTATATTGTGAAGGAACTGATTTTACCTGAATGTAAGTTATTTAGTTAGTTATGAATTTTGCATTATTGTTGATTATGTCAATTAAAAATTAAACAGCTTTGAGAAAGGTTTGTTGTTGTCTTATGTCCAGGTTTCAGATGGAATTGACTTGGAACAAAAATTAAAGTTTGATTAATGGATTTCGACAAGAAGGCTAGCCATCTAGCCAGAGGTACTTTTCAACTATCTTTGTTGCTTAATTCTCACTTAACTAGATAAAGGGAAAGTAGTGTTGCTATCATTGCTTTTGATCTGTTGATGGTCTGACCCTAACCATTTAGGAATAATTTCCTCAAACAATAGGCTAATGATTAGATATAGGTGATTCGATGGTATATTATAGTTCCTATCATGAACTTTGGTCCTTAGTTGATTTAATGGCCATTGATTAAGTCTCTTATGTTATGCACTTGTTGGATCACTATAAGCTTTGAAAAGCTATGCAAATCCTTTCTACTTTCAATACAAGAGCCTCGTTCATTCATATCACATTGAATTTCATTATTAACTGAATGAGGTTCTTGGTTAAGAAAAAGTCATATGTGGATGGTAATGAGCTATCTTTGGAAACAATAACCCCCTGCCTTGGAGAAGCACAAGCATATGCTGAATGAGAGCACCACATTTTGATAGTTGTACGATGTACATGGTGCGCCCAAGGAAACTTGAGCATTATCTTTGACACCAACTTCTAGCAGTAAAATGTTAAATGAACTCCTATTGAATGTCTGGATGCATGCAAATACAAATTTTAATGTGTTTTTGTCCTCTAATGGTTCTTTACGGACATACATGTGCCAATGAAGAAACAATTTATTTTTCCATATTCACACTTCATTTCATTTGAATTTGGGGTGTTTATTGGAAAAAGCATAGACTTGTTTTTCGCATCGCAACGAGTCATCTGAATTCTAATTAAAAATACATGATATTACAGTTACAAGGCCTTACAGTTATCCACCAGTCCTCCAAAGAACAAGAACTGCAAGAAATCACCACTCAGCCTACATATGGACAAGGAAACAATCACAGGATATTTACAAAACAGAAAGAGGCTGATTAACCTCAATGACTACCAACTGATTTATATGAATATATGTGCAACGAAAAAATGCACAAGAACATACCAAAGGAGTAAACCCCATAGGCTGTTTAAAATAACTTTTGGAGTTGTACTTAAAACAAGGTTTTGTTATAATGAAGAATTTGGTGTAATTTTTTCAAAGTGTTATCCACATATTTGGTGTTGTTTCCATATTGGGTCCCCTCTTTCACACACATTATCATCACATCGGATATCTTATGAGTATGATATACCCGCAATATGTCTAAAAAGCAATTCCATCGTATATTATTGTTCCCCACGATGATTCATTTTGAGGCAAGAAACATACACTAAATCTCTTAATGTTGAACTTTATCAAAAACTTATGTGAAAACTAGTCCCTCGCTACCAATGCAAGGTTGACAATGCAAATGCATAAACTCGTCATGATATGTATCTATTATAACAACGTGCTTCCCATGGCATTACAGTGGTAGTAATGTACAGCATCCCTCACATAAATTTCTCAGGCAACAATCTTGGATATGAACTTGGTTGCTGAGTGTCTGTCACCACATACTGAGATGTTTTTCAGAGCTTATTTTTTTTATTTTCAGCTGTCGAAGTTCAGGGCTCCAACATAAGTCTATGCTTATTAGCCATCCATGTTCTCACCATGGTTTTGGAGGTCTGCACATGCTGCTAACAAATTTTCAATCATCCCAGTCTAGCTGCTTAGAATTTTGCTCATAGCAGTCCAGGTGGCCCAGGGTACGCTCCAATCACCCTTCCTGAAGTTTCCGACAAGGCTGCTCGAAGGGGAGGTGGGCTGATGAGTAAAAGCCCATTTGCATATTGCTCATAACTCAAACAGCTCTTCGAGGGTATGTGGTTAAATGTTAAACAAAATCACTAGCTTTTCACTATGGTGACAAAGAATTTATTTGTTCTATTCCTCTCCCATATTATACAATATAAATATTGTATAAGGAACAGTCCCGCTACTTTCATCTCCCCAGAAACTTGGTCCTTCGGTATAGTTTTCCCATGTTTGTTAGTGTGACCTGTCTCCTGCGAGGAAAGTATGGACTTTTTTATTGCCCTCAATCCAACTGCATCCAGGATTCTTCTTAATGTCTCTGTCTTTCATAAGTTTCCTCACCTCATCCATCTCACCCCACCTGCCAGCTCTTGCATAGATGTTTGAGAGAAGCACATAAGGTGCAGGATTTTTTGGATCCAACTCAAAAAGGCATCCTGCCACATATTGTCCGAGTTCTACTTTGTTATATAATTTACAAGCACTCAGCAAGCAAGTCCACACACTCGCATCAGGCTTTATTGGCATTTTATTGATGAAACCGTGTGCTTCATCCAGGTGCCCAGCACGTCCAAGAAGGTCAACCATGCAGCTATAATGCTCCATCATAGGTTTAATATGATAATATTCAGTCATATAATTGAAACATTGGTAGCCCTCATCCACAAGACCTGCATGACAGCAAGCAGATAAAATGGAAACTAATGTCGCATGGTTCATGGCCATCCCAGAATGTTTCATTTGCTCAAAGAGTTCGAGGGCTTCCTTGCCACATCCATTTATGGCATATCCTCCAATCATTGATGTCCAAGATACAACATCTTGTTGATGCATGTTGTCAAATAATTTGCGTGCCTTCTCTATCCTACCACATTTTGCATACATGTCTATGAGTGCACTTGCTGCAAAAACCTCAGACTGAAATCCACGTTTAATTATTTCTGTATGGACTTCCGTGCCATGTTCTAGAGCTGCCATAGTGGCACATGCCGGGAGAATACTGGTCAACGACTTCAAGTTTGGTTTTTCGCCTGCCAATTGCATTTGTTGGAAAAACTTGACAGCCTCCTCTCCCCACCCATTTTGCATATGTCCTGAAATCATTATTGTCCAACTAACAGCATCTCGTACATGCAATTTGTCAAATATTGCACATGCATTCTCTATACTCCCACATTTGGCATACATGTCCATTAGGGCATTCATCAAACAGACTTCGGACTGAAATCCACTTCTAATAATGTGTAAATGGATCTCCATACCCTGTCTTAAATATGCCATGCTGGTACATCCTAGAAGAATACTCGTGAGGGTTTTCAAGTTTGGCTTCACACCCATCTGTTGCATTTGTTGGAAAAGCTTCAGGCCTTCTTCTGTGCATCCATTCTGTACATACCCTGCAATCATAGATGTCCAGGAAACAACATCTGGTTGATGTGTTTTTTTGAATTGAATATAAGCATTCTCAATGCTTCCACATTTTGCATACATGTCTACAAGAGCACTCTCCACAAAGATGTCAGACTTAAGTCCGCTTTTAATTATTTCTGTATGGATTTCCATGCCCAGTTCCAGAGCTGCCAAGTCAGCACATGCTGGGAGAACGCTTGCAAAGGTTTTCAAATTTGGCTTCACACCTTCAAACTGCATTTGTTGGAACAGCTTCAGGGCTTCCTCTCCTAACCCATTTTGTGCATACCCTGAAATCATTACTGTCCAGGATGCCACATCTTTTTCAAGTATTTGATCAAACACTTCATGGGCTTTCTCTAGGTTCCCGCATTTTGCATACATATGTATTAGAGAATTCGCCACAAATATTTCAGACTGAAGTTCACTTTTCATAATTTCTTCATGGATCTCCATGCCCTGTTCCAAAGCCGTCAAGTCTGCACATGCTGCAAGAATATTGATGAAGGTCATTGAGTTTGGTTTCACACCTGCCAATTGCATTTGCTGGAAAAGTTTCATGGCCTCCTCTCCCATTCCATTCTGCACATACCCTGCAATCATTACTGTCCAGGATACTTCGTCTCGTATATGCATTTCGTCAAACATCTTGCGCGCCTTCTCAATCCTAGCACATTTGGCATACATATCTATAAGTGAATTCATCACAGCGACATCAGATTGAAATCCATATCTAACTACCTGTTTATGGACTTCAATACCCTCTTCCAGGGCTGCTAATTTGGTGCATGCCGAGAGAATACTTACAAAAGTTCTTGTATTTGGCTTCACACCGGCCAATTGCATTTGCTGGTACAGATGAAGGGCCTCTTCTTCCCGCTGATTCTGGGCAGACCCTGCAATCATGATATTCCAAGACACCGTGTCTTTCCTCGGCATTTTGTCAAACAGATTTTGTGCCTTCTCTATACTCCCACATTTTGCATACATATCTACAAGAGCACTCTCCAGGTAAACATCAGCTCTAAATCCATTTTTTATTATTTGTCTGTGGATTTCCATACCCTGTTCCAGAGCTGCGGAAAAGTCACATGCCGGGAGAACACTGACAAAGGTTTTTAAGTCAGGCTTCATACCTGTCACTAGCATTTCTCGGAAAAGCTTCAGAGCTTGTCCTCCCAACCCATTCTGTGCATATCCTGCAATCATGGCTGTCCAAGAGATCATATCTCGTTGATGCGTTTTGTCAAACAGATGGCGTGCATTCTCTACACTCCCACATTTTGCATACATGCCAATCAGGGCATTCATCACAAAGATATCACATTCACATTTAGTTCTCATCATTTCTTCATGGATTTCCATACCCTCTTTCAGAGCATTCAAATTGGCGCAAGCCGAGAAAACGCTGGCAAATGTGAATCGATCGGGTTGGCTTCCTGTTCGTAGCATTTCGTAAAACAGTGCCAAGGCCGTGTCTGGGAAGCCATGTCTGGCATAAGCTGTAATCATCGTATTCCATGAAGACAAATTTCGTTCAGGCATCTGATCAAGAACTCTGCGAGCATCCGCAAAACTACCGCACTTGGCATACATGTTGAGAAGCGTGTTAAGTACAGTTTTCTCTGTAGCAAACCCCGTCCCGATGATATGGGTATGTATTAATTTTCCCTCTGATAAGGCTTTCTTCCTGATGCAGCACTGTAAGAAAGAAACACATGTGCAAGAGTCTAGAGGGTAGTGCAGAGCATCATTTAAACATATTCTAAAATCGTTGGATGCTATATCGTTACAATCGAGTTTGGATTTAAGAGCATTAACGGTGATTTTTCTATGGTGGAGCACTGGCTCCAGTAAGAGCGGAGCTGTCTTATTCTTCCTTCCATATCTTAATGTTTTTAGCATTTCCAGTGGCGAATGGTTATATTGTAGGATATACTGCCACTCGCAGCTCCATCTTTCTTATCATTCGCCTTGCTCGTGCATTTGAAACAATATGATCACTTTGTCCATGTTGACCTGATTCGACCAAGTGCAGGACTGAATGAATGAATCGATCGGTTGAAAGATGAATTGATTCGGTGCAGGAATTCATACCATTTGTTAGAAGAGGTGCGTTCATGTCCACCATGGAGGAATATGTAAAATGCTCCGAAATCCACAGGAGAACGCTCCATTTATGAGTTCATAGCATTTCAGAAAAATAAGACCGCGAGATGGATATTTAAATTCGAGCAGTAGCATGCATATAGTCGCCGCTGAAATTCTATGGAAGATTTTGGGCGAATTGGACGTAATTTGCTAGCAAGTTTCTTGGTTTCATTTTATAGGGTGACTGGATTTTACAGTTTTTCAAATTTTAGACATTGAATTATCGTTTGTATAAATCATAAAATATAAGATATGATTGTCTTCCTCATGGATATTAATTGGATTGGATGGGCGGGCGGAAGAAGAGGGACGATTGAAGAGGAATTTATAGAGATTAATTGTGGTTTTTTGTGTTGGTTCAAGAGGAGTGATCTTGGAGGTAAACAATATGCACTCAGTAAGTGGTAGAGTAATAAATGTTATAGAGGTTGGGATATACAATGTTGGATTTGAAGCATTTCAAATTCAATAGGGTAAATTTTAGCCAAGTGTTTATGATATTATTGTGGGGTGTATATTGTTTGCTAGAGGAGGAATTTAGTGTATGGCAATGAAGAAACACACTTTAGAAAAGAGTTCTTATTTTTATGCAAGAGTCGTACCATTGTTGTGTAATGACTTGAGAGGGGAAAGGATTAAGCAATGTTGAGTGTCACACACAAGAAAAGAGTGTAGTTGATTATATACTGATCTTAAAAAATGGGATAGATAGCGCAATAGCTTTCGAATCATTTATTGTCATGATCATGATTTGCTCTTTGTAGAAATGATGTGCATAAAAAGAAGATTAAGGGTCGACAAAATAGCACAAAATCAATACAAATTGGGGTGGAAGTTACTAGAGAAAACGAGAAATTTTCAGCACAACAACTAAAACAACACCCTTCTAGCAGAGGTTCATGAGAAAATACCAAGATGTAAATGGCCAATGTGAAAGAGAGGGAGGGGATCATATAACAATTTCCCAATGAGTCCATGGTTCAATGAAGAGTGCAAAATGGCAACGGTTAAATGCAAGAGATAAGAGCAAGGGAGTCTTAGTCAGTAGATATCATGAAACAATAGAAGAACATCTTTGTAAAAATTGGACAACAAGAAATGATGGAGATGTCTAAGGAAAACCCAAAAACACCTTGAAAACCACTACAAACTTGAAAGTAGGTTCATGGAAATGACATTACAAATTAGCAATGGATGTCCCATGCAAGAACCTTTATGAAATCTTGATCGTGCAAGGAAAGCAATGGACTTTAGTTGATTGCAAACATAATTCCTAAAGATTGCGAGGGGGGGGGCATTGCGGTTGGAGTGGGTGTTGATAGTGCATGGAAAGCAATGGACTTCAGTTGATTGCAAACATAATTCCTAAATATTGCGAGGGGGGGGGGGGGGGGCGTTGGGGTTGGAGTGGGTCGGGGGGGAGTTGGGGATGGGGGGGAAGGGACTCCCTCAACCCCCACATCACAAACCTCCTCAACAAAATGGCTAAAGAAGGATTTTCAAATAGCTAAGGAACAAGCTTGATCTTTCCCATATTTAAAGTGGGAGACAAGAATAAGCCAGGGAATTACAAGATTATCAAAATCATCCTAGTGTTCGCAAAAGTTGGATTATGGAAAGAAAAATTAGTAATTTGTTCAAGAATAGGGGAAAAGGAGCTAAAATTCAAGTAGGTTTTAATCTAAAGCACTCCACCATACCACTACATGACACTTAGACATTTAATGGAACAATTTGGGATAACAAAGACAAATATTTATGGTGTTGCTTTCCAATTTCAAGAAAACCTTTGACACTTACCAAGACAGAAATTGTGGTTGCTAGAAATTTGGGTCCCAAATAGTTAGAGGGAAACAATACATTGACTTTATGAATAGGCAAAGCCCAAAACTAGAACCCACAAGGGGTTATAAGAAATATTTAATAGTGGCATTGGGGTAAAGTAAGGTTGCCCTCTTTGTTGAAGAATGTAACTTCGGAAGATATTCTTATTTGTATCATTTGTATTAATTGTATTGTACTTCCTTCGGGAATTATTAATGAAATATTTGATCATGTAAAAGGCATTGAAAGAGTCAATGTAAACCCTAACAGTTAGGTCGGCCTAGAAGAATCCATAAAATAATATTTTATTGTTAACTGGACAAGTCGGCCTTGTTAGGAGAGTCAAGTTGGCCCTGTTAGTGAAAAAGGTCAAGTCATTGATTAGTATAAATAGGAGGCTCTCCCTCCTCATTTGGTCACCTCATTCACTCATCAAGTCCGTATGAGTAGAGAGATAGAGTCAAGAAGAGTAGTTGCTTTCAAAGACTTCTTGTTTTGGGTTATTGCACGAGGATTACTATTGTACTTTCTGATGAATCTATATTGAAGAAGTTTGCTGGGTTTTTATTTCCCACGAGGGTTTTCCCACGATAAATTATTGTGTACTATTGTGTATGATGTGCTTGTTTATCTTTCAACGATCCTTTATGTTACTGATTTTAAAATTCTAACATGGTATGAAAGCTAGCTTGAAAGAAAACATTGTGCAGCTGCTACTTGCCGGAAGTGAAAACTAGGGTTTCTCTTTCCGGAATCTTTCCTCCACAGTTTGGATGAAAAAGAGGGTGAAGGAAACTCGCCCTAGAAGGGCGCATCTTTCTATGGAAGCATAATTCAGATCAGAGAACTTTCATTTTTGGGCCCACCACTACAACTCGGAAAATTGGGGCATCGAGTTTTTGGAAGTCATGTCCATAGATTTGGACAAAAAGTACCTTTGCTGAACTCGCCTTGGGGAGGCACATCTTTTCCTCCACTCAGTTTTTCAAGATCCCAAAGTTGAAAAATTAGGGTAGCCAGATATCAGAAAATTAGTACTTGGTTGGAGCATTGCATTTGGTAAGTTTTACTATTTTTATTTCCATTTGGGGTTCTCATTTATCAAGTTTATCAAGATGACAAACCATACCAAGGTTTAGAACAAGCTTGAAGGAGCAAACACCTTACGTGCTTAGAAGTATAGGGTGATGCTCATTCTAGAAGAGAATGAGTTGGATAAGTACATCAAAGAAGAAGTTGTGGAGCCAGAGGGAGATGAGGATAAATCCAAGCATAATAAGAACCTGATAAAGGCTAAGAGGATGATTGTTGATTCCATCAAGGATCACTTGATCCCACACATCTCATCTCTACGAAATCTGAAGGAGATGTTTGATGCACTGAAGAGATTATTTGAAGGAGAAAACATCAATATAAAGATGACCTTGAGAACTCAACTCAAGGATGTGAAGATGAAAAGCAATGAAAGCATTCAATCTTACTTCACAAGGGTCTCACGTATCAGAGACCAACTAGAATCCATTGGAGACCATGTTGAGAACGCAGAAATAGTGATGACCACCTTGAATGGACTTCCAAGGCCATGGGAGTCATTTATTCAAGGAATATGTTCCAAAAAGAAACTCATCAGATTCAGTGCACTTTGGGAAACTTGCACCCAGGAATAAGCAAGGATTGAAGCTAGAGAAGAGAAGTCAGGTGATGAAGACAATCAAGCTCTGGAAGCTCATGCCAAGAGAAGCAAAAAAGAAGATCATCATCACAAATCTAATAAATCCCACAAGGTTCGAAGACCTCCTAGAGACTATTCAAGTATCAGATGCTACAATTGTGATGAGATGGGACACATTGCAAGAAATTGTCCCAAGAAGAAAGGAAACAAGAAAGGAAGCAAGAAAAGACATCATGTTCATGTTGCAAAGGATGATGAACCAACAAAGAATAAAGCAAGCGAAGATTCTTCAAGTGATGAAGAATATGTTCTAATCTCATCACTTACAGGTACGATCACACTTGGAAACAATGATTGGCTTGTTGATAGCGGTGCTTCTAAGCACATGGAAAGTTTCAAGGATGCTCTCAACAACCTCACAGAAAGGGGTCACCTCACAAGATGAAACTTGGAGATGATTACCGATATCCCATAAAAGGGGTAGGAGAAGCTTTTACAAGCTTGAATATGGGAATCCTATTAAGATGAAAGATGTCCTATATGTACCAGGACTAAAGAAGAATCTACTTTCCATCTTAGTGTTAGATGAGAAAGGATTTTGAGTGGCATTTGTTCATGGCCAAGTACTATTGTGGCCTAAAGGTAAAACCTTTGATGATGTAGTAGTGATTGGAGTGCAAGAGAGAGGATTGTACAAACTCAAGGAACAACCAAAACAAGCATTGGTTCATGAAACTATGGAACCAAGTGAATTGTGGCACATAAGGTTTGCTCACATCAACTACAAGGCATTGCTAATCGTGAGAAAGATGGTGAATGGTCTACCCGAGATCCAAACTAAGAATGAAAGCATATGTAAAGGATGTACGAAAGGGAAGAATGTGAAGAAACCATTTCCAAGCAGTGATAGCAAAGCCAAGGATATTTTGGAGCTTATACACTCAGACGTTTGTAGACCTATGTCTTCCAACTCACTAAGCGGGTATGCTTACTATGTTTCTTTTATTGATGATTATTCTCGTAATACCTAGATCTATTTCTTGAAATCAAAAGATGAAGTATTTAGCAAATTCAAAGAATTCAAATCCCTTTTAGAAAATCTTGCTGAAAAGAAAATAAAGACCTTAAGATCAGATAAGGAGGTGAATTTACCTCGAGGGACTTCAAAACATTATGTCAAGAATCAGGGATTAAGAGGGAGAAGAGCACTCCCTACAATCCAAAACATAATGGCATTACAGAAAGAAAGAATAGAACAATAATGGAAGCAGTGGAGGCAATGATCCATGATCAAGACCTTCAATGCACTTATGGGAGGAAGCAACAAGAACAATAGTATATGTTCAAAACAGAACTCCACACCATGTACTTGAGAACAAGACACTTGAAGAGATATTTACAAGAGAGAAACTAGAAGTTATGTTGATGTATTTGTAACTTCGGAAGATATTCTTCTATGTATTACACTTGTACTTTATTATATTCATGATGGAGATGTATTATTCCTCCAATCAGAAGTGTTGTCATTTGTATTTGTAAGTGTCGCAAGTGTTGCAAGTGTCGCAACTTATATTTGATGGGTTATTAGACCACTAGTGTGGGGTCGGCCCTAGTTGAGTTATGTGGTTGGGTTATTAGACCTCCTTGGGAGGTTGGCCCTGTTAGGTTATTGGCAGGTCAAGTCAGTGTATAAATATAGAGTGAGTGTGGCTTATTCTATTCATTCACTCACTCATCCAACTCGCATTAGTTGAGAGAGGAGTGCGCACAAGTGGAGGAGGAGTAGTTGCTGGAGTTATCTATCTTGGGTTTGATCATTGTGATCTTGTATTGTGGCTTATTCTATCTATGAGGAAGTTGCGGGGTTTTTCACCTTCTTGGTTTTCCCCAAGGAAACTCCGTGTATCTTGTGTTTATGATTGTTATGTTGTGCATGTTATTCTCTTAGTAGGATCCTAAGATAATGTTTGAATGAAATTATCGAAAAATTAACATGGTATCAGAGCCGTGCTAAGAAGAAGACACTGTGCAACTACGGAAGGTAGGGCTTCTTAATCTTTGGGTTTATCTCCTTAGATCATCAAAGGAAGGAGGCTAGGATGACTCTCCTTGCAAGGGCGCATCTTTCTGTCGAAACATAATTCAATTCTAAGCACTTTCAGTTTTTGGTCCATCACTGCTGCAGGAAATTAGGGTTTCAAAGAAAGTTGGATTTTTTGGAATCCGAGACTACAGCTGGATGCTCCTCAATAAAATTGAAGTTTAGATACCAAGATCAAACTTTTTGGTTGGGAAAAACCCCGGGCATCATCAAACCCTAGTTCGGGATTTTGATCGAAAATGTGGAAAATTAGGGTTTCTGCAAAAGTTGAAATTTTTGGAATCTGTGACCACGGTTGGATGCTCCTCAGAAAAATCGAAGTTTAGAGCACAAGATCGAACTTTTTGGCTCGGTAGAACCCCGGGCATTATCAAACCCTAGTCTGGGATCTTGTCTAGAGAATCCATAAATTTCAAAGGAAATTTCGAGGGGTCAAATTTTGCAGATTTCAAAATTGAAGTATACCAGCTTGATCAGCTCAGCAAAGTGCATCTTTCCATCCTTTCAGAAGTTTGGAATTCAAAGTATGAATTTTTAGGGTTTCTCTGACAAACCCTAATCCAGCTCCAGATCCAGTTTTCAACAAATCAAGTGGTGAGACCAAAATCTTTTATTTCCATTTCAGTTTCTCATCAAGATGTCTCACCACACCAAGCTTGAGGATAAGCTTGAAGGAGCTGACAACTTCCGAGCATGGAAGTATAGGATTGGGTTAATCCTAGAAGAGAATGTTTTGGACACCTACATAAAAGAAGAGGTTCCAGTTCCAGAGGGAGATGAGGCTAAGGCCTTACAAAAGAAGAACTTGGTCAAAGCCAAGATAATCATTGCTGATTCTATAAAAGACTATCTCATACCCCATGTGTCTTCTCTAAAGACACCTAAGGAGATGTTTGACTCCTTGACCAAGTTTTTTGAAGGTAAGAATATAAATCGGAAGATGAATCTGCGGAATCAATTGAAAGGGGTAAAGTTCCAGACTGGAGAGACCATCCAATCCTACTTTACTAAAGTCTCTCAAATCAAGGAACAACTCGAAGCAATGGAGGAAGTAGTGGATAATGGAGAAATTGTCAAGACCACATTGAATGACCTACCTAGTTCATGGGACTCCTTCATCCAAGGTATCTTTGCAAGAAAGAAATTGATCTCCTTCAATAGACTATGAGAGGAATGTTCACAAAAAGAAGCTAGGCTTGTAGCTCGAGAAGAAAAGATGGGAAGTGAAGACCAAGCTCTCATAGCTCACACCAAGAGAAGTAAGCCCAAGAGGGAGCAATCTCATCACAAGAAATACTTTCACCACCATCAAAGAGATAAGAAAGATCCGAGATGCTTCACATGTAATGAGAAGGGACACTTTGCCGCAGATTGTCCCAAGAACAAAAAGGGCTTCAACAACAACAAGAAGAACAACAACAAGAAGAGATATCATGCTCATGCTGTTGAGGATGATGAACCTCCTAGAAAGAAGACTAAGGTAGAAAGTGAAGACTCTTCAAGTGACGATGAATATGTTCTAATCTCTACTCTCACAAGTATTGTTACACATGGGTGTAATGATTGGCTTATTGATAGTGGGGCTTCTAAACCTATGACGGGATTCAAAGAATCTCTTATGGACCTATCTGAACATGAGTCACCTCATAAGGTGAAACTTGGGGTTGACTATCAATACCCTATAAAAGGAAGTGGTGAAGCCTCCTACAAGCTAGACTCTGGGAAGTCTTTAAAAATGCAAGATGTTCTATATGTACTTGGACTCAAAAAGAATCTTCTCTCCATGAAAAAGGGATGAGAGTTGCATTTGTGGATGGCCATGTACTTATGTGGCCTAAAGGTAAGACCATTGATGATGCAATAGTGATTGGAGAGCAAGAGGGAGGATTGTACAAATTGAAGAGACAACTTGAACATGCCATGGTACATGAATCCATGGAGCCAAGTGAACTTTGGCATAGAAGGCTTGCTCATGTGCACTATAGGGCACTACCAATCGCAAGCAAAGCAGTAGAAGGTCTTCCTGAAATCCAGTCAAAGCATGAAGGTGTTTGCAAAGGATGTGCAAAAGGAAATAACACAAAGAAAGCATTTCCAAGCAGTGAAAGAAAAGAAAAAGGAATCTTGGAGATTGTCCACTCCGATGTATGCAGACCAATGTCATATAGTTCTCTGAGTGGGTATGTATATTATGTTTCTTTCATTAATACTTTCTCTAGGAAAACTTGGATTTGTTTCTTGAAAAACAAAGATGAAGTATTCAACAAATTCAAGGAATTCAAATCCTTGATAGAAAACCACACTGAAAAGAAGATCAAGACTTTTAGATTCGACAATGGTGGAGAATTCACTTCAGAAGACTTGAAGAAGTTATGCAGTGATTTAGGGATTAAGAGGGAGTTGACCACTCCTTACAATCCACAACAGAATGGAGTTGCAGAAAAGAAGAACCTCTCATCCATTTTTTAGCATTGGTTAAGGTGCACACTATCAAAGACTCCAGTAGCTCCTACAAGGAAGCAAATATTGAGAGGGAGTCCACCCAACAAACAAACAAAGATACGTATTTGACTTGTCATTTCTTGTATATCTGATTGTTTAAATAATATTGTTCAATGATGTATATACTTATGTTCCTAGACTTAGGTTGTGTATTATGCATATTAGAATAATTGCATTAATGAACAGTATACTACTAATATGCATGTGATGGGTAAGTGGCCTATGGTACTTGTCATGTCCCCTTCCATCAATCCAATGCAAGGGAGGGAACATGACTGTAACATGGGGTGTCTAATTTTTCCCCAAAGCCATAATGGTAAAATTTTTGTCATTTAAATAAAATGCACAATTAAATTACACAGCGGAATTAAAATACATAATTGCACACACACAACAGACATACATCAGTATCTTCATCTCAAGCAAATGATGCATCAAAAGGCAAGGAATCCATCCCATTCTCATGCTATGCACAGACTTCATATCAATTCCATTAACATGAATAATTACCATTCTGAATTAACATATTACAGAACACAAAATGCATATAATTTATAACACAGATAACACTTATCTTGAAGATGAAGTTATCAAAACAACTGGCTGTGTGAGAACAATGTTCCACCCAACCATAGATCTCTATCCAGCTTGTATTCTTTCAGCTAAGAGATCACCCCCAAGCTGGGTTGTGTATCCACTAAAGAATAACTAACTGGGCTCACTCACAGCCATGGTTTCACTAAACAACTATGCTAAGCCAACACACAGTTGTGTTTGTCAAGCATATGAAAGACAAAGGAGAGCAATGCTAAGCCAGTGAGCTTAACCACAGAGCTACAGGCATCTCAAATGAATTCAACAGTCAAGGCACTCACATTACCTATCACACCCAACATAAGGAAGGTCCCCTTCTCTGCTGCACAGTCCCTCAGGCGTCCCTTCCCTCCAGTGCTCTTCAAGGTGGGCATAGAAAGGTCCAACTGCTAATCCTTGAGATTCTAGCCTTCACTAGGTTTATCAAGCAAACCCAACCTCTGCTCAGTCATTCAGAATTGGATTTCTCATAATTCAGTTCATGAAATAACTCAATCCCGTCACTGGTTTTTTGGGCTATAAAAACTAGGTTTTCCAATGGATTTCGGGGTATCTAATCCTCTCAAATTCACCCCAAGGTTCCTATCTATGGATCCCTCATTGGATTTTACTGTTAAATACCAAATCTGGGCGTTTTTGGCTCTTCAAAACATGGGTTCTTTCAAAGTTGCGATTTTTGGTTTTTCTCACTGTTGGCAATTCATTTTTGGATGGAAAATGATGCTGGGTCCTTCCACATTGGATTGGGAATGAGGAAGAAGAAACTCCCATGAGGTAGATTGGCTTGTGGTACAAGAAAACAGAGTCCATACCTACAAATATGAATTTCTGGGCTGCCCATGCTCTATTGAAGCCATGGACTGAAATCTTCAACTACTTCCTTACAATAGAAATAAATGTCATCAAGGAAAGTCAAATGGGTTCTCACAATGACATTTGGCAGCTTATGGCTCAATCCCACAACCCGCTCACCACTCTCTAGTGGATACACATGGCCCCTTCTCATTGGTTGCTTCCATAGCCAATTTTGGGATTTTATTGAAATATTAACATTTGCATCAATTTACAAATAGCACATGGGTATCAAAATATCAAATACTTGCTTATTTTAAATAAAATCCGAACATACATTAGTAGGGCCTTGGCCTTGAGCTCCACGCTAGGGAAACATACAACGCATGTATACAATATTTACATTAGAAGCCAATATTTCATAAGGATCAAAATTGGGGTATTACATTCCCCTCCCCCTTAGAACAACACCGTCCTCAATGTTCTCAAAACTGAACAAAAATGGGAATGCCTCTCTCATGGCATCCTCCAGCTCCCATGTAGCCTCATCATAACTAAGGTGCACCCATTGGACCTTTACCAGCTCGATGGCTTTGTTTCGGAGCAAAGTGACCTTCTTGTCAAGGATGCGCATAGGCTCTACTTGGAACTCTCCCTCGGGTTCCACCTGTATCACATTCCAATCAATCATATGATTATGATCATGTACATACTTCTTAAGCAAAGATACATGGAAAACATTATGAGCTCTTATGTTAGCAGGCAATGCAAGTCTATATGCAACTGGCCCTATCCTATCTAGGACTTCAAATGGCCCACAATATCTTGGTGACAACTTGGCACAGCTCCCCAACTTGAGGGAACTCTTCCTTGGTTTCACTCTCAAATAAACACGATCCCCAATCTGAAATTCCTTATGCACTCTTTTCAAATTTGCATAACTCTTTTGCCTGTCCCGAGCTGCCTTTAAATTCTGTCTGATCTTAGCAACTTCTTGTTCCATTTCCTTTATCATCTTTGGTCCAAGTACTACCTTGTTCACCAGGCTGTCCCAATTCACTGGAGTCCTACATCCCTTGCCATACAATGCTTCAAATGGACTCATTCCCAAGGATGCATGATGTCCATTATTGTATGCAAATTCTACCAAGTGTAGGAAATCTTCCCACTTGGATGGTTTATCCATCACATACATTCTCAGCATGTCTTCAAGAACCTGATTCACCCTCTCAGTTTGGCCATCTGTTTGAGGATGATATGCTTTACTGAAATTCAATTTAGTTCTCAATTCCTGAAATAATCCCTTCCAGAAATTGGAAGTGAACTTTGTATCACGATCAGAAATTATTGCCTTAGGCAATCCATGCAATCTGAATATCTCTCTCATGAAGATGTTCGCAATGTCATTAGCCTTGTGAGTGGACTTGACTGGAATAAAGTGAGCTACCTTTGATAGCTTGTCCACCACAACCATGATTGAATCATGCTTCTTCACTGTCATGGGCAGACCTGTTATAAAATCCATAGAGATCACTTCCCACTTCCATTCCGGAATGGGTAAGGGCTGCAACAATCCTACTGGATGTTGGTGTTCTGCCTTGACTTGCTGGCACTTCTGACACCTAGAAATATACTCAGCTATGTCCTTCTTCATACCATGCCAAAAGTATTATTTTCTTGCTGTTGTTATAGTCTTCTGATATCCTGGATGTCCAGAGTATGGCATTTGATGAATTTCATCCATCACTAGCTTCTTCAAATCAGCACTATTTGGAATGTATAGTCTATCCTTGTAGATGAGGATATTGTCTTCACCAAGCTGATATTCCGCACACTTTTCATCCACATTACCTTGCTGCAACTTCTCTTTAATTTGAAGGCAAGTTTTATCACTGTGCTAGGCTTCAATAACTCTTGTCTTCAAGTCTGATTTACACATACTTACTGCTGCAACATGAAATTTTCTGCTAAGAGCATCTGCAACCTTATTCTCCTTCCCTTTTACATGCTTAATTTCAAAATCAAATTCACAAAGGAACTCCATCCATCTAGCTTTCCTAGCATTCAAGTTTGGCTGATCAAACAAACACTTCAAGCTCATGTGGTCTGTTTTAAGCTCGAATCTTATTTCTATCAAACAATGTCTCCGCATCTTAAGAGCATGCACTATGGATGCTAATTCTAAATCATGTGTGACATAATTCTTTTCATGCTCTTTAATTTCTTCATAATGACCATATCTAGTTCTGAAAGCCGTCTTGTGAATGTCTTCTTCTTTAATCCTTACTTGATGGTAACTAGACCTTAAGTCAATCTTGGAAAACACTTTAGCTTCCTTCATTTGATCATACAAGTCATCAATTCTTGGCAATGTATACTTGTTCTTGACTGTCACTTTATTTAGCTTCCTGTAATCAATACACAGTCTTAAAGTCCCATCTTTCTTCTTGACAAATAACACCGGTGCTCCCTAAGGAGACACACTAGGCCTGATATACCTTTTGTCCATTAATTCTTATAGCTGCATATTCAACTCTACCAACTCCGGTGTACTCATTCTATAAGGAGCTTTGGAATTCAGTGCTGCCCCTGGAACAAGATTGATGGTAAAATCAATATCTCTCTTTGGTGGTAGTCCCGACACTTCATCCAGAAATACATCTTGGAACTCTTGCAACATTGGAAAGTCTTCAATCCCTGGTCCTTTGTCCTCTGACGAATCTAACATATGAACTGCATATAATTGACAACCCTTCTTACAAAACCTTTTCAACTGTAGGGATGAAATCTACCTTACTGAAACTTGCTTGGGAATTCCTCTTACCAATCTTGGCCTTCCCTCTTCATCAATGCATTCAAGTGCTTTCTCATAACAGTCCAATTTGGCTCTATGTTTTTCCAACCAATCCATGCCAATCAAGGCATCATAAGATCCTAAAGGTAGCACATTTAAATCTGCATGTGTGTGGAGTCCATTCAATTCTATGGGGCACTCCACCACTACTTCACTTACTTTCCTCTTGGTCCCTATGGCTAATTGAACTAGCCAAGATTTATTGTGCTTCACTTTTCTAAGAGAACAACCTTCAACCACTTCTGGAGAAACATAACTATGAGTAGATCCTGGATCAATCAAAACAGAAATAGATTGCTTAGCAATCTTACCTTCAACTTCCACCACTGATGATTGATGGTCTGCTTGATGATTGTCCAACGCTGCATAAATTCGAGGCGCTGCCCTTGCCATGTCCTCCACTGTAGATGCTCCCTTTAAGTTGTGCAACCTTCGGGGATAATCCTTCCGATGTGGACAGTCCTTCAACATGTGGTTTTCTCCACATCACCAACATTGAAGTGGTCCCTTTGATGCTTTGTCTGCTGCTACTACTGGTTTGAATCCACTCCTTGCTTGCTGCCCCTATGGAAAGGTTCTAGGCTGACCTTTGAATGGTGGCTTGAAGCCACTCTTCTTTTGATCAAACCTCCCTCTTGGATTTCCTTTCCATGCTTGGTTAACCTCTGTTCTCATAGCAATGCATTTCCATCCTAATGGCCTCATCAAGATTTGGTGGATTAACAAATTTAATCCTATATCTAAAACTCTGAGGTAGACTCCCAAGAAAGCATTGGATTTTTACTCTCTCATCTTTGATATATTCAACATACCTCAATAATTCCAAAAAATTGTGGACATGCTATTCCATATATTTTTGTCCCAACTTGAGTTCATTAAACTCTTTTCTCTTACTGTCATAATACCTAGCAAAAATGTATTTTTCCTTGAAGTACTTCTTGAATCTCTCCCAACTGATCTTCCTCTCACTGATTCTTTTCACTTGCAAGAGATTGTCCCACCAAATTGAAGCTCTGCCATTTAGATTGTAAATGGCAATTCTGGCTTTCTCATTTCCCGAGTAGTCTTGAATTCTGAAATATTTCTTCATTCCAAGAAGCCATGCCTCTACCTCTTGGCCAGTCTTGTCTTCTCCATCAAAGGTGGGAGGCGTTGCTTTCCTAAATTCTCCCTGTGGGATTCCCTTGAACTTCTTTCTTCCATCAAATCTCTTAGGTGCATGCCTTGGACTTCTTTGAGAACCTTTGGATTTGCATGATCTACTGGAAGAGGATCTAGAGGAAGGTGTTCTATGCTTTCTGCTCACCAAACTCTTCCTTGGGCTTAGAGTCCTCTTCATTGAACGACCTCTAGAGCGACTCTCTGCATCTCTTCCTTCTTCACCCACATTGCTTGGGTTGGATCCAAGTTTTATCTTCTGTTGCATATCAGTGAGACTTTGCAAGATAGCAGCATTGAGTTGGTGTTGTTCTTCTTGATCCTTCATCAATCTTTCATTGAAGCTCACCATGGTTTTAACCAAATTCTGAGGAGTCACCTGCTCCCTTCTCCCATTGGATTCAGTCTCAACATTCTCTTCATGCACATTTTTTCCTAGGACGTCTTCTTCATGCTTATAAGGATCTTGAGCATCATTTATGGTCACCATTTTTCCTGTATGCTACCTCTGCTACAATTATTAGATCTTAAGAGCTGCAAGCACTGTGCATTATGAAAATATTTGTTAGACATATTAGGAATGCATATAGAAATATAAAACATCAATATTTAACACAATCAAACTCATGGAATAATTCACATAGCTGTTATGTATTCATTTCTTTTTTCCATTCATGCAATTCTGGAAATTGCCCATACTGTTAACAATATGTCAAAAACAATCACTGGCACTTTTTGTTTCTAAATATCTATGAGGTATGATAGCCCCATCCAAATTTCGGTTATGTGCCCTTATTCCTTGCTGGATAAGATTTCCAATGCCTATCCTTGTGCTCCATTCCGACCTTGGGTGTGAAAACTACGTTATTTAAAAAATGACAACTTTCACCCCAATTCTGCACATTTTTACAGAGTTGTATTTTGGTCTAGAATGCCAACTTCAGCCAGCCGTGGAAGAAAATCTATGAAGAATCATGAAAATTTTTATACCGGGCGAAGTTAGTCCATATAACAAGGAACGCTCAGCAACTCGTGGATCTCTGTTCCGATGCACCATTCATTTTCTATAAAATTCTAGGTTTGACTACTTTCCACTTTTCACATTTTTCCAAAATTCCAAATTTTGAGCCAAAAATGGCTATTTCCCAAGCGATGCATTTCTGGGAAATCTTTGTCTAACGGAATATGTTTAGTTTACTGAGAATATGAAATGATGAGTTAAGTAATTTTCTTGATTCCGAATTATAGGGTCATTTTCAACCACTGCAAGCTTTTCAAAATTCCCAAAACGTGAACCGAAATAGTGCTTTTTGGCCTTCTTGCACACCCCGACTCCACATCCTTTGGATTTTGGCTCCAAAACTCCAAACTTAACACCGTGCCTGCTCCATGACTGCCCTATATCAATTTCGGCTCAATCCGACCTTCTGTCAAGCGTCGGGACACCAATTTGTAAAAGCCAATAATTCTAATTTTATGCTATATTGGAGCATAATGAGCTTGGGATCTTCACTGGTTCATTCATGGCCTCCGTCGATGGCCTTAGAATGCCACTGAACTCATCAAATTCTGACCTTGCATTCTCCTGTTATCCAAAAATCAATTTTCGGGCCCTGTACTAGTTTTTTTTTTTTTTATCCCGCCACACATAGGCCGCAACCCGCAACCCGACATTGCGGGTTCGGGGGGTCAAGTTGCGGTCACAGGGATGTAACCATCTCACAACCCGCAACCCGAAACCCAAAATTGCGGGTTCAGGGGGGTCAAGTTGTGATCACGGGATGTAACCATCCCGCAACTCGCAACCCGAAACCCAAAATTGTGGGTTCGCGGGGGGGGGGGGGGGGGGGGTTCAAGTTGCGGTCATGGGGATGTAACCATCTCGCAACCCACAACCCGAAACCCGAAATTGCAGGTTCGGGGGGTCAAGTTGTGGTCACGGGGATGTAACCATCCCGCAACCCGCAACCCACAACCAGAAACCCGAAATTGCGGGTTCGAGATTGCGGAAACCGGAATGCGCAATTTCACAACTTTGCATTCCCGCAACCCGAAACCTGACATCCCGAAAGCCTAAAATTGCGGGTTCGAGATTTCAGAAATCCAAACGCAAATTTTGAAAATTCGAGTTCCCGAAACTCGACATCCCGAAACTGCGAAAACACCTGCATTTCCTGTAACTTCCGGGGTTTATAGCTCCCTCGTACCTTGGCCAAATGAGGCGAGTCTGGACCCGTTGGAAAGTTGTTGGAGAGCTATATGCAATGGGTGATCCTCTCCCATACCTAAGAACTCTAACCCTGTCATTTTTCCAATAAAAAATTTCACCTCGACTTCACCAATATTGCGTTAAAACCATTCTGTTACTTGCCTGTAACTCAGAGTTTGGCCCAAGCAGCTCCAGTGCTGCAAGCTGGGATCTGATACCACTCTGTCACGTCCCCTTCCATCAATCCAATGCAAGGGAGGGAACATGACTGTAACATGGGGTGTCTAATTTTTCCCCAAAGCCATAATGGTAAAATTTTTGTCATTTAAATAAAATGCACAATTAAATTACACAGCGGAATTAAAATACATAATTGCACACACACAACAGACATACATCAGTATATTTATCTCAAGCAAATAATGCATCAACAGGCAAGGAATCCATCCCATTCTCATGCTATGCACAGACTTCATATCAATTCCATTAACATGAATAATTACCATTCCAAATTAACACATTACATAACACAAAATGCATATAATTTATAACACAGATAACACTTATCCTGAAGATGAAGCTATCCAAACAACTAGCTATGTGAGAGCAACGTTCCACCCAACCATAGATCTCTGTCTAGCCTGTATTCTTTCAGCTGAGAGATCACCCCCGAGGTGGGTTGTGTATCCACTAAAGAGTAACTAGCCGGGCTCACTCACAGCCATGGTTTCACTCAACAAATATGCTAAGCCAACACACAGTTGGGTTTGTCAAGCATATGAAAGACAAAGGAGGGAAATGCTAAGCTAGTGAGCTCAACCACAGAGCTACAGGCATCTCAAATGAATTCAATAGTAAAGGCACCCACATTACCTACCACACCCAACACAAGGAAGGTCCCCTTCTCTGCTGCACAGTCCCTCAGGCGTCCCTTCCTTCCAGTGCTCTTTAGGGTGGGCATAGAAAGGTCCAGCTGCTAATACTTGAGATTATAGCCTTCACTCGGTTTCTCAAGCAAACCCAACCTCTTCTCAGTCATTCACAATTAGATTTCTCATAATTCTGTTCATCAAATAACTCAATCCCATCACTGGTTTTCTGGGCTATAAAAACTGGGTTTTTCAATAGATTTCGGGGTATCTAATCCTCTCAAATTCACCCCAAGGTTTCTATCTATGGATCCCTTATTGGATTTTACTGTTAAATACCAAATCTGGACGTTTTTGGCTCTTCAAAATGTGGGTTCTTTCAAAGTTGCGATTTCTAGTTTTTCTTACTGCTGGCAATTCGTTTTTGGATGGAAAATGATGCTGGGTCCTTCTACACTGGATTCAGAATGAGGAAGAAGCAACTCCCATGAGGTAGATTGGCTTGTGGTACAAGAAAATAGAGCCCATACCTGCAAATATAAATTTTTGGGCTGCCCATGCTCCATTGAAGCCATGGACTGAAATCTTCAACTACTTCCTTACAACAGAAATAAATGTCATCAAGGAAAGTCAAATGGGTTCTCAAAATGTTATTTGGTAGCTTATGGCTCAATCCCACAACCCCCTCATGACTCCCTAGTGGATACACATGGCCCCTTCTCATTGGTTGCTTCCATAGTCAGTTTTGGTATTTTATTGAAATATTAACATTTATATCAATTTACAATATTTTATGGCTTAATAGCACATGGGTATCAAAATATCAAATACTTGCTTGTTTTAAATAAAATTCGAACATACACTAGCGGGGCCTTGTCCTTGAGCTCCACGCTAGGGAAACATACAACGCATGTATACAATATTTACATTAGAAGCCAATATTTCATAAGGGTCAAAATTGGGGTATTACAGTGCTGTACAACATTCCATTGTTACTTATCTAGAATGAAACCTCTTTGCTGACATGTTGGGAGTAGTGCACACTCTTAACAATGTTCTGGTAAAGCTGGAAGGCATCTAGAAAGTTATCGTATGAATACGAGATGTGGATAAATGTTGTATTGAAGCATTGGCTAAGATAATTACATGATTGTATGACATATGTCCCTATGTATAAGATTTTGTTCTGAAAACTATGAAATGTTTCTAATCATGCAATTGAATTTGACTTGTAGGAAAGATCGTGTATAATCACCTATAAAAGAAGGACTACAACATTTTTTCTAGCAACAAAGTTCAAAGAAAACTATCTATAGAAGATATTGAAGAATCTGTGTTGATGTATATGTAACTTCGGAATGTATTTCATCTATGTATTTCATATATATTTATTGTACCCTTATTAGAGATGTGTTATTCCTCTATAAGGAAGTGTCGTCATGTGTATTGACAAGTGTCGCAAGTGTGTGGACTTGGCGACGAGTTATTAGACCACCATGTGTGGGGTCAGCCATGAAATGTATATTATATTGTGGATGTACCTAGCTAGACAAGTTGGCCCCATAAGGTCATTGAAAAAACAGGTTAGTATAAATAGAGATCGGGAGATCTCTATTTGAATCATTCAAAAAGTCACACTTCTCTCACTCTGAAAGTGGCGCACTAGTGAGGAGGAAGATCATCTACTACTAGTAGACTATCTCAGTGTATTTTGGTTGTACTTTGGTTGAGCCATTGCTCTCTCTATCTCTGAGGAAGTTGTGGGGTTTTTCACCTTAGGGTTTTTCCCACGGAAACTCTGTGTCTCTTGTCTCTCATGCTTTTGATTCTTGTGATGCTTGTCATGCTTATTGTGATTGCTATGCATTGATATACTGTATATGTTATTCTCTCAATGAAGATCCTAGAGTATTGTGAATTATTGCTCAAAATTTAACATGGTATCAGAGCTAACCTGAGAAGACATTTTGCAGTGACGAAAACTTGAGTTTCTTGTTTATTGGGTTTCTCTCCACAGATTTTGGAAAAGCAGTATAGTAGATTGACTCTACTCATTAAGGCGAATCCATCTGTCCAATCAGAATTCAATTTTGAGCATTTTCAGATTTGGCCCTAAAAATTAGGGTTTCCACAAAAATAGGAATTTTTGGAATCTGAAGACATAGATGGAAGCTCCTTGCAAAAATCGAAGTTTAGAGCTTTGGATAGAGATTTTTGGTCAGGTAGATCTCCGGAAAACTCGAACCCTAATTCAGGGCTCTCCCTAGTGAACCCGGGAGGACAAAAAGGCAAATCTGAAGGGTAAAACTTTGCTGATCTCAAATTCTGAATGCACCAGGCTGATCAGCTCATCAAGGCGCATCTTTCTATCCTTTCAGAAAGTTGAAATTCACATTTTGAATTTTTAGGGTTTTTCGACAAACCCTAATCCAGGACCAGATCCAGTTTTCAACATTTCAAGTGGTAAGACCTAAATCTTTTCTATTTCCATTTGAAGTACTCTTTAAGATGTCTCACCACACCAAGCTTGAGGATAAGTTTGGAAGGGCTGATAACTTCCGAGCTTGGAAGTATAGGATTGGGTTAATCCTGGAAGAGAATGAGTTGGACTCATATATAAAAGAAGACATCCCTATCCCAAAGGATAAAGAGGCCAAGTTATTGCATAAGAAGAACTTGGTCAAGGCAAAGAGAATCATTGCTGATTTTATTAAAGACCATCTCATACCCCTTGTGTCTTCTCTAAAGACACCCACGGAGATGTTTGACTCTCTGACCAAGTTATTTGAAGGGAAGAACATAAATCGGAAGATGACTCTGCGGAATCAATTGAAAGGGGTCAAGATGTTGAATGGAGAAACCATTCAATCTTACTTCTCCAAGGTCTCTTAGATCAAGGAGCAACTTGAAGCTGTGGATGAAGTAGTGGACAATGGTGAAGTTGTGATGACCACCCTGAATGGCCTACCTAGGTCATGGGACTCCTTTATTCAAGGAATCTGTGCAAGAAAGAAATTGATCTCTTTCAGTAAACTGTGGGAGGAATGCTCTCAAGAAGAAGCTAGACTTGTAGCTCGTGAGGAAAAGATGGGAGGTGAAGATCAAGCTCTTGCAGCTCACACCAAAAGAAGCAAGCCCAAGAAGGAGCACTCTCGCTACAAGAGATCCTATCAAAAGAATAAGAAGGATCTAAGATGCTTCACATGCAATGAGAAGGGTCACTTTGCTTCAGATTGTCCAAAGAACAAAAGGGATAATAACAACAAATCCAGCAAGAAGAAGAAGGGCAGCAAAAGAAAGTTCCATGCTCATGCTGCTGAGGATGATGAATCTCCAAAGAAGAAAGCTAGGGCAAAAAGTGATGATAGTGATGATGACTCATCAAGTGAAGAAGAGTATGTTTTGATCTCTGCTCTCACAGGTACTATCTCCCATGGTTGTAATGATTGGTTAATTGACAGTGGGGCTTCCAAACACATGACTGGGTTTAAGGAATCTTTTGTGAATCTATTTGAACATGAATCACCCCATAAGGTGAAACTTGGGGATGATTATCAATACCAATCAAAGAAAGTGGTGAAGCCTCCTACAACCTAGATTCTGGAAAATCTTTGAAGATGAAAGAAGTCCTTTATGTACCTGGGCTAAAGAAGAACTTACTCTCCATCTCTGCATTAGATGCAAAAGGTATGAGGGTTGCATTTGTGGATGGCCAAGTCCTAATGTGGCCAAAGGGAAAGACCATAGATGATGCAGTAGTGATTGGAAAGCAAGAGGGAGGTTTGTATAAATTGAAGGGACAACCTGAACATGCCATGGTGCATGAATCCATGGAGCCAAGTGAACTTTGGCATAGAAGACTTGCTCATATGCACTGTAGGGCACTTCCAATTACAAGCAACGCTGTAGAGGGTCTTCCAAAAATCAATACCAAACATGAAGGTGTTTGCAAAGGATGTGCAAAAGGTAAGAACATTAAGAAGGCTTTCCCAAGCAGTGAAAGCAAGGCAAAGGATATCCTGGAAATCATCCACTCAGATGTATGTGGTCCTATGTCATCTAGTTCTCTTAGTGGGTATGTCTACTATGTCTTATTTATTGATGACTTCTCTAGGAAGACTTGGGTATACTTCTTGAAGAACAAAGATGAGGTGTTTGATAAGTTCAAGGAATTCAAAACCTTGATGGAGAATCAAACTGACAAGAAGATCAAAACATTCAGATCCGACAATGGTGGAGAATTCACCTCAGGAGACTTCAAGAAGCTTTGTAGTGATTCAGGAATTAAGAGGGAGTTGACTGCTCATTATAATCCTCAACAGAATGGAGTTGCAGAAAGGAAGAAAAGAACAATCATGGAAGCAGCAAGAGAAATGCTGCATGACCAGGATCTACCTATGCATCTATGGGTAGAAGTAGCTAGAACAACTGTATATGTGCAGAACAGAAAACCCCACAAGATATTGGACAACAAGACACCAGAAGAGGTCTTTTCTGGTAAGAAACCTGAAGTCATCCATCTCAGAATATTTGGTTGTCCAGTATACACTCATGTCCCAAAGGAAAAGAGGACTAAACTAGTTCCTTCAGGAAAGAAGGGTATCTTTGTGGGTTACAGTGAAAGCTCGAAGGCTTACAAAATATACTTTCCAGGGTTCAAGAAGATTGATGTCAGCAAGGATGAATATAAGTTCAAGGACAGGTAATCCAGGAAGCAAAGATCAAGAGGGAGCACACTCCAGCAACTCCTGCAAGGATGCATATTTTCAGAGGGAGTTTACCATCTTCCTACATTCCACAAAGAAAGGTGTGGAAGAAGCTACTTCAGCAGCTCTTGCCAGGAAGCAAAGACCCAGAGGGAGTCCACCCAACAAAAAAACAAAGATAGGTATTTCAATTATCATTTCTTGCCTATTTTGTTTGTTTAAATAATATTATGCTTATGTTCCTAGACTTAGGAGATGTATTATGCATATTAGAATGATTACATTAATGAACATGATACTATTAATATGCATGTGATGGGTAAGTGGCCTATGGCACTGTACAACATTTCAGTGCTACTTATCTAGAATGAAATCTCTTTGCTAACATGTTGGGAGTAGTGCAAACTCTTAACAATGTTTTGGTAGAGACTGGAAGGCATCTAGAAAGTTGTGGAACATGGATAAATGTTGTATTGAAGCATTGGCTAAGATAACTGCATGACATATTTCTTTATGTGTAAAGAATTTGTTCTGAAAATTATGAGATGTTTCTAATCATGCAATTTAACTTGTTTTGTAGAAAAGACCGTATATCTTCACCTACAAAAGGACTACAACATTTGTTCCAGCAACAAAGATATCTATTGAAGATATTGAAGATATTGAAGATTTGAAGTTCCCAGGATCTGGGATGAAGAAATGGAATGCCATGATCCGTCGATCATGAAGAAGATGTTTGGGATGCAGTCCCAAGACCTAACATGGAGTCACATGTGTGTAGATTGAAGAAATCCTTATATGGCTTGTAGCAAGCTCCCATAACTTGGTGTGATACAAAGAGGAAGCTTGCTGCCGAGTTCGATATGAAAGATTTGGGAATGATGCATTATTTCCTAAGTATGGAGGTGTGGCAGAGTGTAGGTGGGATCTTCCTTGGTCAAGGGAAGTACACAGTAGATATCTTGAAGAGATTCAGGATGATGGATTGCAAGGCCATGGCCACACCTATGGCATCGAATCTGAAGCTTCTATGTGATGCTTCATCTGAGCCGGTTGATGTCTCTATGTATCGTCAGATGATTGGGTCCTTGATGTACCTGGCGAACACGAGACCAGATATTTGCTTTGCGGTGAACACATTGAGTCAGTTCCTGACAGATCCGAGGAGTGTTCATCTGGTTGCTGTAATGCATGTTCTGAGGTACCTAAAGGGTACAATGGATTATGGGCTCAATTATGAGGTGAATCAAAAGTTTAACCTGCAGGGTTATGTTGATTCAGATTGGGCTGGTAGTGCTACAGATAGGACGAGCACATCTGGGTGCTGCTTTAGTATGGGATCAGGTGTGATCTCTTGGTTTAGTAGGAAGCAGTCCTGCGTAGCACTGAGTACAGCTAAGGCAGAGTATTTTGCAGCCTGTTCAGCTAGTTGTGAGGTAGTATGGCTACGGAAGCTACTGTCTGAGTTATTTGATCTCCCGTTGGATGTTACTGGTATCTTCTGTGATAACCAGAGTTGTGTGAAGCTGTCCGAGAACCCAGTGTTTCATGACAGGTCGAAACACATAGAGATCAAATATCACTATATCAGGGATATGGTATAGAGAGGAGCTGTGAAGCTCCTGTATGTTGCGACGGACGAGCAGATTGCATATGTGCTGACAAAGCCACTAGCCAGGGTGAAGTTTGAGTACTTCAGGGAGAGGCTTGGTGTTATTCAGATCAATGACACTTGGAGGAAGAAGTGATGGACACATTTGCTGAAGCCATTCCAAGCATGTTGGAAGGAGGATTCTTTACATGGATGTGGATGTAAGCGTTGGATGATGAGCATCAGGATGATGTTTTGGTTTCTGCTTTGTATGCATCATGTTGGATGCTGGATATGATCAGTTGGATCATTTATATGTATATGTTTGTATGCATCATGTTGGATGCTGGATATGATCAGTTGGATCATTTATATGTATATGTATGTATGCATCATGTTGGATGCTGGATATGATCAGTAGGATCATTTGTATGTATTTTGTATATGCATCATGTTGGATGCTTGGACCATGTATCTGTATATGTATCAGGTGGATACATTGTATGATCAGGCAGATCATGTATGTTGATATGTATCATGTATGATCAGGTGGATCATGCATTTGTATTTGTATCGGGTGGATACATTGTATGATCAGGTGGATCATGTATGATGATATGTATCAGGTAGATACTTAGTATGCATCAGGTAGATGCATGATATGATCATGTGTACATCAGGATGATGTATGGTGAGTATCAGGTTGATACTCTATGGCAGTGGATCAGGCTGTGCAGATGAGCATATAATTTGGCCCTAGGAGATTTGTAGATAGTCTTTCGAGGTTTTGCTTATGGCATATAATTTAGCCCTGCGATATCTGGCAAATGCTCTTTCGAGGTTTTTCTCTAGGAGGACATATAATTTGGCCCTGGGATATCTGTAGATAGTCTTTCGAGGTTTTGCCTATGGCATGTAATCTGGCCCTGGGATATTTGGCAGATGCTCTTTCGAGGTTTTGTCCTATGGCATATAATCTGTCCCTGGGAGATCCGATAGGTTGGGCTGTGTGCCCGTAATAAGTCCTGGGATGATCTTGCGAGGTTTTTCCATGACCACATATAATCTGTCCCTAGGAGATCCTATAGGTAGAGCCGTGTGCTTGTAACAGCCTGGGATGCTCTTGCGAGGTTTTGTGGTGACCACATATAATCTGTCCCTGGGAGATCCTATAGGTAGAGCTGTGTGCTCATAACAGCCTGGGATGCTCTTGCGAGGTTTTGTGGTGAGGTCACATATAATATGGCCCTGGGAGATCTTAGAGGCAGAGCCGTGTGCTCGTAACAGCCTGGGATGCTCTTTCGAGGTTTTGTGACACATGTAATAAGTCCTGAGGATTCCACAGTATGTCCAGTGATGACGAAGACTTGCAGGTGGTGGGCCTACATCCAGTATGAAAAAGGATTGGCTCTGTAGAACTTCCTATGACGAGTAGAGTCATAGATTGGTTGAGATAGCAGCAGCAGTGACGATGATGATGACGATGCATCAATGACGATGATCCTGAGAAGAAGACTTGTCTAGCAGATCTGTGTCGAGAAATACCTTCCTAGTTAAGAGGGAGTGTTGATATATATGTAACTTCAGAATGTATTTCATCTATGTATTTCATATATATTTATTGTACCCTTATTAGAGATGTGTTATTCCTCTATAAGGAAGTGTCGTCATGTGTATTGATAAGTGTCGCAAGTGTGTGCACTTGGCGATGGGTTATTAGACCACCATGTGTGGGTTCGGCCCTGAAATATATATTATATTGTGGATGTACCTAGCTAGACAAGTCGACCCCATAAGGTCACTGGGCAAATAGGTTAGTATAAATAGAGATCGAGAGATCTCTATTTGAATCATTCAAAAGGTCACACTTCTGTCACTCTGAAAGTGGCGCACTAGTGAGGAGGAGGATCATCTGCTACTAGGAGACTATCTCAGTGTATTTTGGTTGTACTTTGGTTGAGCCATTTCTCTCTCTATCTCTGAGGAAGTTGTGGGGTTTTTCACCTTAGGGTTTTTCGCACGGAAACTATGTGTCTCTTGTCTCTCATGCTTTTGATTCTTGTGATGCTTGTCATGCTTATTGTGATTGCTATGCATTGATATACTGTATATGTTATTCTCTCAGTGAAGATCCTAGAGTATTATGAATTAATGCTCAAAATTTAACAATCTGAAGTTCCCAGGATCCGGGATGCAGTAATGGAAGAATGTCATGATCGAGGAATACCAGTCAATCATGAAGAATGATGTTTGGGATGTGGTCCCACGACCAGAAGGGAAGTCTATTGTGACTTCCAAGTGGATCTATAAGATCAAGCATGCTGCAGATGGTAGCATAGAGAAATACAAGGCAAGATTTGTTGCTCGTAGAAAGAGGGGATAGATTATGAAGAGACTTTTGCTCCTGTAGCCAGGTACGCTTCCATCAGAACAGTACTTTCTTTGGCTGCAGTGATTAAATGGAAGATACACCAGATGGATGTCAAGACAACTTTCTTGAATGGTGTAGTTGAAGAGGAAGTGTATGTGGAGCAGCCACTCGATTTTGAGACAGATGATAGGGAGTCATATGTGTGCAGATTAAAGAAATCCTTGTATGGCTTGAAGAAAGCTCCTAGGACATGTTACTGTAGGATAGAAAGCTTCTTGTTCAGTTTGGGATTTACCAAGAGTAAAGCGGATTCCAACCTTTACTACAAGGTTGAGGAAGGAAATCTAGTGATACTCCTATTGTATGTGGATGACCTGTTTCTGACAGGAGAGGATAGGTTGATTGTCGATACGAAGAGGAAGCTTGCTACCGATTTCTAGATGAAGGACTTGGGAATGATGCATTACTTTCTAGGTATGGAGGTGTGGCAGAGTGCAGATGGAATCTTCCTTGGACAAGGGAAGTATGCAGTAGAGATCCTGAAGATGTTCGGGATGATGGACTGCAAGGCCATGGCCACAACTATGGCATCGAACCTGAAGCTATTGAGTGATGCTTCATCATAGTCGGTTGATGTCAAAGTGTATCGTCAAATGATTGGGTCCTTGACGTACCTAACGAACATGAGACCAGATATTTGCTTTGCGGTGAACACCTTAAGCCAGTTTCTGACAGATTCTAGACATGTTCACCTGATTGCTGTAAAGCATATTCTAAGGTACCTGAAGGGTACAATTGATTATGGGCTCAAGTATGATGTGAATCAAAAGCTTAACCTAGAGGGTTATGTTGATTCAGATTGGGCAGGCAGTGCTGCAGATATAAAGAGCACTTTGGGGTGCTGCTTCAGTATGGGATCAGGTGTGATCTCTTGGTTTAGCAGGAAGCAATCCTACGTAGCACTGAGTATAGCCGAAGCAGAGTATGTTGTAGCTTGTTCGGCTAGTTGTGAGGCAGTATGGCTTAGGAAGCTAATGTCTTATTTATTTGATCTCCAGTTGGATGCTACCTGTATCTATTGTGACAACCAAAGTTGTGTGAAGTTGTCAGAGAACCCAGTGTTCCATGACAGATCGAAGCACATCGAGATAAAATATCACTATATCAGGGATATGGTGCAGAGAGGAGCAGTGAAGCTCCAGTATGTTGCGACATATGAGCAGATTGTGGATGTGTTGACCAAACCACTAGCCAAAGTGAAGTTCGAGTACTTCAGAGAGAGGCTTGGTGTTCTTCATATAGAAGATACTTTGAGGAAGAAGTCATGGGACATATTTGCAGGAGCCATTCCAAGCATGGTGGTAGGAGGATCCTTCCCATGGCTGTGGATGTAAGCGTTATGTGATGAGCATCGGTACGATGCTCTGGTTACTGCTATGTATGATGATCAGGATGATCATGTGTGATGAGCATCAGGACGATGCTCCAGATGATATGCATCAGGATGATGCTGTGACAATGATCAGGATGATCATGCGATGATAATATTCATCAGGATGATGTTGTGACGATGATCAGGATGATCATGCGATGATGATGTGCATTAGGATGATGTGCTGTATGATGATGATCAATATGATCATGAGAATCAGGATGATGCTGTGTGCGAGGATGATCAGGTTGATTTGGAGTATCAGGATGGTACTCTGTGGCCGTCGACAGGTTGTGCAAGGGTAGCATGTAATATGTCCTGGAGATCTGGATAGGTTGTGTTAGTCATGTAAAAGGCCTCAGATGCTCTTTAGAGATATTGCTAGGAAAGACACTCTTTTAAGGTTTTGCTAGACCACATGTAATACATCCTGGAGATCCGGACAGGTTGTGCTAGTCACGTAAAAGGCCTCAAATGCTCTTTAGAGATCTTGCTGGGAAAGACACTCTTTTAAGGTTTTGTGGGGACCACATGTAATACGTCCTGGAGATCCGGACAGGTTGTGCTAGTCACGTAAAAGGCCTCGGATGCTCTTTAGAGATTTTGCTGGGTAAGACAGTCTTTTAAGGTTTTGTGGGCACCACATGTAATACGTCTTGGAGATCTGGACAGGTTGTGCTAGGCACTTAAAAGTCCTCGGATGCGCTTTAGAGATCTTGCTAGGAAAGACACTCTTTTAAGGTTTTGTGATGGGGGTCACATGTAATACATCCTGGAGATCCGGACAGGTTGTGCTAGGCATGTAAAAGGCCTCAGATGCTCTTTAGAGATCTTGCTAGGAAAGACACTCTTTTAAGGTTTTGTGATGGCCACATGTAAAAGATCCTGGGAGATCTGATAGGTTGAGTTGTGTGCTAGTAAAAGGCCTGGGATGCTCTTTCAAGGTTTTGTTGACACACGTAATTAGTCCTGAGGATTCCATAGGATGGCCAGCTCGCAGAGATGATGAAGACCTACAGGAGGCTAGGCCTACAACCATCCTGAGAAAGGGCTAAGTCTGCAGAACTTCCTATGATGAGAAGAATTGAGAGATAGCACAGTGATCAAGATGACGAGTACAACATCAGTGACGATGATGCTTCATGATCCAGTGACGATGATCCAACTCCAGAATTGAAGACTTGTGGCGATATGTATTGATGACTTGTGTCTAGAGAATACCTTCCTAGTTAAGAGGGAGTGTTGATGTATTTGTAACTTCGAAAGATATTCTTCTATGTATTACACTTGTACTTTATTATATTCATCATGGAGATGTATTATTCCTCCAATCATAAGTGTCGTCATTTGTATTTGTAAGTGTCGTAAGTGTTGCAAGTGTCGCAACTTATATTTGATGGGTTATTAGACCACCAGTGTGGGGTCGGCCCTAGTTGAGTTATGTGGTTGGGCTATTAGACCTCCTTGGGAGGTTGGCCTTGTTAGGTTATTGGCAGGTCAAGTCAGTGTATAAATAGAGAGTGAGTGTGTCTCATTCCATTCATTCACTCACTCATCCAACTCGCATTAGTTGAGAGAGGAATGCGCACAAGTGGAGGAGGAGTAGCTGCTGGATTTATCTATCTTGGGTTTGATCATTGTGATCTTGTATTGTGGATTATTCTATCCCTGAGGAAGTTGTGGGGTTTTTCAGCTTCTTGGTTTTTCTCGAGGATCTGTGTCTCTTGTGTTTATGATTGTTATGTTGTGCATGTTATTCTCTTAGTAGGATGCTAAGATAATGTTTGAATGAAATTATCGAAAAATTAACAAGTTAGTCATCTCATAATATTTGGCTATCCTGTATACATACATGCTCCAAAAGAGAAAAGAACTAAGTTGGAGCCCTCAGGAAAGAAGGGCATCTTCATCGATTATAGTGATTCATCAAAGGCCTACAGAATCTATATACTAGGATTCAAGAAGATCAAGACCAACAAATATGTTACCTTTGATGAAGATACAACTTTCAGCAGATCGATACAGATTCACTTCGATGAAGCACATGAAGAAGAACCTAAGACTCCCAAAGTTAGAGATATAGTAATGGAAGAGATGATTCCAGAAGAACCTGAAGACCATGATATGATTGAGCCACAGAGACCTGTAGATCCACCTAGAGAGGTGAACACTCACAATAGAAGACCAGCCCGAGCACAAGATATTATTCAAGATGCAGAAAAGTATGGTGCTCCAGAAGGGACTTCCAGGGAAAGCAAGAGACCTATACCATACTCTAGTTATGTGGCATTGTTGTGTGACATCATTCATGCAGAACCTTCCAGTTTTAAAGAGGCATCTGAAAATAAAGTATGGAAGGATGCTATGATCGAGGAGTATCAATCAGTCATGAAGAATGATGTTTGGGATGTAGTTCCGAGACCAGAAGGGAAGTCAGTAGTGTCTTCCAAATGGATCTTCAATATAAAGCATGTGGCAGACGTAAGTGTCGAGAAATACAAGGCAAGATTTGTGGCTCGAGGATTCTCCCAGAAAGAAGGCATATATTATGAGGAGACATTTGCTCTCGTGGCTAGATACACTTCAATAATATCAATACTTGTTATAGCCAAAGTGATGAAGTGGAAGGTACATCAGATGGATGTGAAGATTGCCTTCCTGAATGGCGTAGTAGAAGAGGAAGTGTATGTGGAGCAACCACTAGGTTTTGAGACACATGAAATGCAGACTCATGTGTGCAGATTGAAGAAGGCCTTGTATGGTTTGAAACAGGCACCCAGGACATGGTACGACAAGATTGATGGGTTTCTGATGAGCTTGGTATTTACCAAGAGTAAAGTGGATTCCAACCTTTACTACAAGGTTGAAGAGGGAAATCCTATGATTCTACTATTGTATGTAGATGATTTGTTTTTGACAGGTGATGAGAAGCTCATAACAGAAACAAAGAAGAATCTTGTTGCTAAGTTTGAGATGAAAGCCCTGGGTATGATGCATTATTTCTTATGTCTTGAGGTATGGCAGAATCTAGAGGAACTTTTCCTGAGTCAAGGAAAATATGCGGTAGATATCCTAAAGAGATTCAGGATGATGGATTGCAAGGCTATGGCCACACCTCTGGCATCGAATATGAAGTTTTTGAGTGATACTTCTTCAGAATTGGTGGATTCCACAGTATACAGGCGGATGATTGGTTCATTGATGTACTTAACAAACATGAGTCCAGATTTATGCTTTGCGGTGAACACTCTGAGTTAGTATATGGTAGAGCCAAGACGAGTTCACCTGGTTTTGGAAAAGCATGTGTTGAGGTAACTGACGGGTACGGTTGATTATGGCTTTAGATATGCATAAAATCAGAGGATTAACCTGCAGGGTTATGTTGATGTGGATTAGGCTGGGAATGTCACAGATGGAAAGAGTACATCAGGGTGCTGCTTAAGTTTGGGATTTGGTATGATCTCATGGTTTAGTAGGAAGCAGATGAGTGTGGCACTCAGTACATCCAAAGCAGAGTGTATGGAATCTTGTTCGGCAAGTTGTGAGGTAGTATGGATTCGGAAGTTGCTTGCAGGTTTGTTTGATCTCGAGTTAGAGGCGACTTGTATTCTCTATGACAACCAGAGTTGTGTGAAGTTGTCTGAGAACCCGTTCTTTCATGACAAGTTGAAGCACATCGAGATCAGGTATCACTATATCCAAGATATGGTGCAGAAGGGAGAAGTTAGGCTCTAGTACATAGCAATAGAGGAGCAGATAGCCGATGTGTTGACCAAGCCTCTGTCAAGAGTGAATTTTGAGTACTTCAAGGACAAGCTTGGGGTGGACTAGATCAAGAGGGAGTGATGAGCACGGATAGGGATCATGTAGTCATGGGTTATGTGATGTAATTGAGTCTCCTAGGATACGAGATGATCTGGACATATGGTGAGGTAACACAGGTGGGTGTGGTGTGCAACGTAATGTGCACTCCTGGGATGAACCCACCGGATGTCTTTCTCGGTTCATGAAAGAGGGATGTTGTCTACATCCAGTATGAAAAAGGACTGGCACTATAGAGTTGCATCCAGTATGAAAAAGGACTGGCACTGTAGAGTTTCATCCAATATGAAAAACGATTGGATTTGCAGGATAGTTGCATCCAGTATGAAAAATGACTGGCTCTGCACAATAGCTACATCTAGTATGAAAGAGGACTGGCTCTGTAGAGAGGAATCCCGTATGAAAAAGGAATAGATCTGCAAGATAGCTACATCCAGTATGAAAGAGGACTGGCTCTGTAGAGAGGCATCTAGTATGAAAAAGGATTGGCTTTGCAGGATGGCTGCATCTAGCATGAAAAAAGGTTGGCTCTGTAGAAGTTTGCATATAGCAAGAAAGAGGGTTAGCACTACAAGGATGGATACATCCAGTATGAAAGAGGACTGGCATTGTAGAGGTTTGCATCTAGCATGAAAGAGGGCTGGAACTGCAAAGAGGTTTACATCCAACATGAAAAAGGGTTGGCTCTATAGAAAGTTGCATCCAGCATGAAAGAGGGATAGCATTGCAAAGAGGCTTACATCTAGCATGAAAAAGGGTTGGCTCTGTGGAACTTCTTGTGATGTGTAGATTCGAGAGATGTCAGAAGTCAATAGTCAGAGTATATAAGTGCAGCAACTGGAAGATGATGGTGACAGTGTCAGAAGAATACCTTCCTTGTTAAGAGCGAGTGTTGAAGAATGTAACTTCAGAAGATATTATTATTTGTATCATTTGTATTATTTGTATTGTACTTCCTTAGGGAATTATTAATGTAATATTTGATCATGTAAAAGTCATTGAAAGAGTCAATGTAAACCCCAAAAGTTGGGTCGTCCTAGAAGAATCCATAAAAGAATGTTTTATTGTTAACTAGACAAGTCGACCCTGCTAGGAGAGTCAAGTTGGCCCTGTTAGTGAAAAAGGTCAAGTTGCTTATTAACATAAATAGAAAGCTCGCCCTGCTCATTTGGTCACCCCACTCACTCATCAACTTTGCATGAGTAGAGAGATAGAGTCAAGAAGAGTAGTTTCTTTTGGAGACTTCTTGTTTTGGGTTATTGCACGAGGATTACTATTGTACTTTCGTATGAATCTATATTGAAGAAGTTTACTGGGTTTTTCTTCCCCACGAGGGTTTTCCTAGGATAAAATTTGTGTACTATTGTCTATGTTGTGCTTGTTTATCTTTCAGTGATCCTTTATGTTACTGCTTTTAAAATTCTAACACTCTTTCCTCCACACTTTGAGGCATGTACACAAACAAACTAAAACACTGGATAAACATGAAAGGTGGGAGGGCATGAATATAACAAGGATTATATTTTGGATCTTATTTTACGTACTGAACATGACACTCATGGCTATAAAAATACACAATCTGCAAGGATTTCTTAGGACCTTAAAATCCTTTTGCATATAGATTGGGTTGTATGTGAACACAGGGAAAAACAAGGTAGTGAATTTTTCCCTCAAAAGAAAAGAAAAATGCAACTCCAATTTAAATTTGGTGGAGACCCGGTATAAGTAACCTAAGAATAAAAATACTTTGGGGTTGGATTTGAACAAAAAAAAATGAGTTGGGATATGTACACAAGGAAAATATTCCAGTAGGTGGAAATGCTTCTTTCTATGCTAAAATAGATGCACATCAATGAAGATATGGAATTGGAAGATATGCCATTTCCTCTTCCAAATATGCATTACATCGATGCTCCTATATGATTGTGAATTTCAAGACCCAAGCATACTCAAAAGTAGGTGGTTGTAAGTGGAATAAGTATAAAAACACCTAATCAATGAACAACCTAAGAGTGAAAAGCAACATTCTATATGAGATACTTCTTGTAAAATCAAGATTGTACCCAATAGAGTTGAAGGATCTTAGAAAACAAATTTTATATAAGCATAACATGGCATCCATTAATAGTGAGATATTTTTTATCAAAATAGCCAAAGGGGAGTTGAAAAGATGAAAGAAATCATGGGACTTGCAGTGTAGAATTAGGCTTAAGGATTGAGTCATAGAAGAGGACAATCACTCTGTAGATTCAAAAAGAACTAAATCACCATATCCAAGGATGCTACAACAAAGGGAAATGGAAGAACATGCCAATAGGTAACACCATTGCTACATAGAAAACTTCAACAAGTAGGGGACAATCAAAATTCAAGACTGTCTGAAACTAAAATCATGGCATGAAAAACATATGATGGCTTATTTAAGAACCATCTCTCACATGATTTGGTATGAAACAAGAACATGGGAGCAACCCAAGGAATCGTGGGAGGAAAGATTGTGTAAGATATGTTATAATGCTAAGTGGAAACAAAACAACACTTCCTTCTTTGTTGCATTGCATACTTGAACATCAAAGAAAGGGCCAACAACCACATTAAAGACTAGGAAGCAACATTCCAGGATTACGAGGCAGGGGTCACTAAAAGCCTGGTTGAGAGACATAAGCGGGCAAAAAGAGGGTCATTAAAGAAGAGTCTAACCAAGCAAACAACAAATCCTTAATTTTATGATATTTTCTGGTATTATAACTAGGAATTGATTATCCTAGTTTCCATCTTATCTTTCACAATTGTTTCATGTCGTTTAAAATTTATAGTAATCATTAATAATTACATCCATGGTCTTTTTATTCATTTGTTATTTTTAGTACTCAATTTACAAATAATTCAAATCATAATTGTTTTTCTCATATATAATGTATAATCTTTTGGACAATTTAATAAATAAATCAACCTATCTCCCTCTTTATCTATTTTTATTAATAAATTAAAATCCAAAGAAGTCGAATAACTTTATCTATTTTTAAATATTAATAAATTAAAATCCAAAGAAGTCGAATAAATCACTTCGTAACTCTATGTATGTCAAAAGACTAATCCTCCAACCTAAAGCTATGCCCACAAAATTTCTAATCTATAAAATTATCATGTTCGCTTTTCAACGTGGACATCAAACAACATATTATCTTTTAGTTTCAACATCTTTTATTCAATATTATCAAATGCTTTTGGATAAATTAAAAAATAATTAGGCCATAGGCATTTCACCATGGAGGTCCATAACCTCCACGTCAGTTAGATTCCTCTCTCATGGAGCGAATGGAATCCTGACACATGGATGGTTATGCTTCGCCGCGGCTGCCTGCACTAATGTTATTCGCATGGGAGTTGGAAAAATATCACATTGATATCATTCTCTTTATTCCACGTCGGGTTGCTCCATTGGGGTAGTTGCAATATCAGCCCCGATCTTAACTTGTTATGTAAAGAGGAGAAAAAGACAGAGTTGCAGGTAACGTTAGTTCAGTAATTCCGTTAATAAATTCTCTTGTCGACACTAAAAAACGAAAATCAGGAACTCACAAAGCTTAAATCATTGATCATTAGGATTTATAGTAATAGTAAACATTGCAAAGCTTCATTGTTGTGACAGAAGCTGCCCCAGCTGTTGTATATTCTTATGATAGAAAGAATATAGTAGCTGCTTCATAGTAGCATATGCTGAAAGAAGATAACAAGAGAAAATCTCTTTTGTGACAGAAGCTGCCCCAGCTGTTGTATATTCTTATGATAGAAACTACAATCTATGTGTTTTCTGCTAAAAATTGTGCTGATGAATCTCGACGAGTTGGCCCAAAACAGCGGCAGAACTTGCTGAGTGGAGCCAACACGGTCGGTGAATCTGGCCGAGTTGTGCTGAAAAAAGTTTGCGAAATTTCAAAAAATTTCTAAGTGTTTTTGTTTGGTTGTTTCGACGCATTTTGGCGAGTCTCATGGAGTTGGGCCACAATGGCAGCAGAACTTGGCGAGTTGGGCCAAAACAGCGGCAGAACTCGCTGAGTGGAGCCAACACGTTCGACGAATTTGGCCGAGTTGCACCGACAGAGTTGCGGAAATGCCTAGGGAAAAGGAAGAAAAATTTTGTTTTCTACCAAAAACTGTGCCGACGAATCTCAGCGATTTGGCCCGAAACAGCGACAGAACTTGCTAAGTGGAGTTGACACGGTTGGCGAATCTGGCCGAGTTGCGCCGAAAAAAGTTTGTGGAATTTCAAACAATTTTCTAAGTATTTTTGAAAATTTTCTAAGTGTTTTTGTTTGGTTGTTTCGACGCATTTCGGCGAGTCTTGTGGAGTTGGGCCACAATGGCGGCAGAACTCGACAAGTTGGGCCGAAACAGCGGCAGAAATCGCTGAGTGGAGCTAACACGTTCGGCGAATTTGGCCGAGTTGCACCGACAGAGTTGCGGAAATGCCCGCGGAAAAGGAAGAAAAATTTCAAAATTTTTCTAAGTGTCTTTCGGTGGAAGAACTCAGCGACGAAATTGCGGCAGAACACGGCAAGTTGATCCACAATTGTGGAAGGACTCGGTGAGTTGGCCCGAAATTTTTTTCTAAGTGTCTTTTGGCGGAAGAACTCGGTGAGTTGGTCCACAATGACGGAAAAGATAAATGAGTCTGCCGACCGGCGAAACTCGGTGAGTTGGTCCGCAACGGGTCGGAAGAGAATGGAGAAGTCTGTCGAAACAGGGAATTTCAGTCGTTTTCCAGGGAGATTTTTCAGGTGCCAAAAGTTGAAAAATGCCATGATTGCGCAAAATTGAAGGATTTACAAAAAAAAAAAAAAGGGCGCTGCCCTCGACCCACCCTGCAGTGGCGCAAGGAAGCCACAAGGGGGAAAGCCCCCTTGACCCCCGTCGTCCCCTGGAGAGAGTCATTTAAAGTGTGAAATGCATTCTCTATGCTTGGGAGGAGAAGCAGGAATTGCATAGAAGGTTGTGGAATCCTATTAAGAGTAATTGGCTGTAATGTGCATTATGGAAGACCAATGGGAGCAACAAGGCAATGTTGATAAGAGGGAAATTCCCCACCTTAAACTATTTATGTTTATAGCATAAGAATTGCATGTTTGGAAAATTGCAAGATTGAATGTCATACACTTATGAATATACTGAATTACTAATTCATGGGAAGATCATAGCTAATGATTGCTTGTATGCTTGGTAGGGAAGCCAAGAAAAGGATCAGCTATGATGTGGAGGAGGAACTCCATGTCATGATGAGGAATTGGAAAGGGAGAATTCCTTAACTCCTATCTTTGTATTGTGTTTTTATTTCCTGAGTTTTATATACTGGAAATTATGGCATAGGGATGCTGGAAATGCAAGAGAATAATGCATATGAATTAGTGGGCATGATTAGAAGAGTTATTGCATAATGCATGTGAATTGCTTATGCATGAGCATGATGTTGCATACTGATAAAGGTAGTGAGGTTACACATGCAATAGCCCATTAATGGTATCCCCTATGATTGATGACTATTAATGTTGTTGATAATGGTTGTGGGAATCAGACCATAGAAGCATGATTGAAAACGCAAGAGATTAGATAGATGAGATGAATATGCACTAGATGGCATATAAATAAACATTGCACGGTGCATGTGAAAATGTTTGTGCATGTATATGATATTGCATATTGGTAAATAGTGAGGTTTTACATATGCAATGAACCACTTAAGATAATTATTGTGGTTGCTAATAATTAGTTGTGTTCGCATTGGTTGTAGGACCAAAGACAACCGAAGCATGGCTAAGGATGTGGATGATGTTGTTGCATATGACCAACAACCTTATGAGGAAAGGATGGTGCAACAAATCTGTGATCATGAGGTTGGAAAAAGGACTATGAAGCCTTGGCAAGAGACCAACTGATCAGGTAACATCAAGCGATGTTAATGACAGCCATGCAGGTGATGGTTAATTGTGCTTAAATCACATGAATGTTGAAAGAGGATTTGGTAAAGTCTCTTCAACTATGTTTAAACTATGTTGATTTGGTTTGCATGTAGTATTGAGTGCCTGAATGTGAATGTCGACCCACCAAGTATGGCGAGGTGCGGGTAAGTGAAGGCAGGGAGCCTTACACCCTATAGTTTCTTAGAAACCTCAAAGCATTCATATGAAATTATATCATACCATTTGTGTATGTTGGTTGTGGGTTTAACAACCAAAGCAAGTGAGAACTTATGGTCCTGTTGTAGTGCATGCCATATGAGATAGGCATGGTTAGGCCATAATATGTTGGAATGCATAGTATTCATGAATTAATGCAAGGTTGTATTGAGGGGTTATGCATCGAGTGAATGCACATTAAAAGATTATGTAAATGTTGTGAATGTGCATGCATATGTGTGGGTGCACATGTTGAGATGTATTGTGTAAATGCATAGGTGTGACATATATACGTTTCAATGCAGTTAGATAGTAGATGAAATGGTGGACTATTACTAATCCTGAGACCATTTCATGAGCTGCTATGAATGCAGGAGAAGGACTACATGAAGAAGGTAGACATGTGATGGGCTACCAGAGCACTCTGTTGGAAGGACAGGGCTGCATGGAATGTGAAGTAATGAGTATTTACAGTTTATTGCATGGATAGTGTGACCGTGTCTTGCAATTTTATTGTGATAATGATGAATATATAGAAATGCATATATTTCATTGCATTTAAAATGTTAACAGCTGAAAGTGTTTGAATTATTGAGTGTTATAATTCTGAGATCACTTCAGTGACTGTTGTAGCAATGAAAAGATTATATGCATAGATACTCATAACGTGTTTGGCTGATTAAAGTTCAGATTTTAGGTAGAAAGGTCTTGCGTATGGCAATGAGGATAAGTCCATAGTAAAGACCGGGATCTACCATGTGCAGAAGCCAAATGTTATGAGAAGGTTCTCATGGTTGTAACTTATGCATGAAACAAATATGGAAATTGTCTGATTTAAGTTTATGAGAATAATCTCATGGTTGCAAATCTAATTTCTGTAGGAAAACATATTTGTAGATTTCAGATTTGAGAATTTGCTTATAATTGCTAATCACCGTTTGAGGACATGTTGTAGGTGGATGTTCATGTATGGTAGCAAGGGTAAAACCATAATGGACAGAGTGATACCACTTACAAGAGCCAAACGATATGAGGGTGGTCTCATGGTTAAACAAATCAATTTCTGTAGGAGGCAGAATTGTAAATTCATGTTGAATTAATTATTAATGCTATTGATTGATTATGGAACAATCATATTTGAAGCTTATTGCTAAATATTGCTGATTGTTTGGCTATTTGATAAGTGTGCCAAGATGACACATTGCAGGAAGACCATGTGTGATGGCCTGCAGAAGCCAAACTAGATGGGAAGGATCCTATGCTTTGGAAATGGGTTTCGGGTGAAACGCCATTGTAAATGTTGATAATGTCTCAACCGAACTACATGTTGGTAAAGCATGTGAGTGAGACAGTAAAATTATGCCAAGAAGGCATGTGTGGGTTATGGAACGTGAAAAGATTGGGGTGGCAAACCGAAGGATTGTTCACTCAGAGAAGGGAGCCCCCATTCTTTGCAAATGAAGAAAAGATACATCTTTGAGTATTCTATAACCCTAAGTAAGAATATACCTGTCTGGTTATTAGATTTGATTTGATATGCATCTCACATCGGAAAGGGATGCATACCTTTCAGGTGATGGGTTATGTTAGGGTTGTCAATATTGACTACACCCTAAGGGAATGGACGCATTCCTGGTGTTTCAATACTTGATAGTGAATGTTATGAAATATGATTACAATTTTAGAGCAGCAATACTGATGATCCTGCTTATCCTTCTTGTGCTATTAGCTTACATAGATGCAATTTGGTGTTGCACGTTAAGAGGCAAAGTGAAGAAAGGGTGCTCAAGAGAACTGTATGGGAAGTGGTAACCTTTCTATGCTCACACTAAAGGACACTAGAAGAGATGTATAGACCCAAGGAGCTGTGTATAGATTTCTAGCTCGGTGTACATATTATTTAAAAAACTTTTACTTTTATTTAAAATATTATTTATTTGATGATATTGGTTAAGGTCCAATAAAACTATTAATATAATGAATTTAAATTTATTTTTGGATACATCTCTTCTCATATTAAAAATTATGACCTAATATAAAAAAAAATGATATTAACTATTCTGATATTTGGATTTTTTTATGTTTTCAAAAGGAATGCCGAAAGCAAAATTTGATTTTTTTTCATAGAACTTATGATTTTGCAGGCGACCGTTTCGCAGATCTTATGTTTTTTTCGTCAACCAAGTTTTTCTGCCGCCAGCGATCGCAGCACATCATATTTTTTTTGCCCAGAGCATTTATTTCCTTTCACGGTCGCTTCTTTTTTCGCCGCCTGTTTCGCGTGTTTTATGATATTTTCTCTGACCAGCGGGATCGACCAATTTTTTTTTCGGTCGCTTCTCTTTCAACTATATCGCTGACTGTTTTGTGTGTTTTATGATCTTCTCTCCAACCAGCATGAGCCACCAAGCATTTTCCAAGATTCTCTCTAACCAACGGGAGCGACCAAGCATTTTCCAATTCACAATTCACAATTTAATTCACACTTTTTTAAAATTCAAATTCCTAGAGAAACATATCCATTCCTTTCCAAACCATACCGTGCTTAGTGATTTGTTTCAATTTCCTATTGTTACAACTGACATGGTGTTCATTATACAAATTTTTTCCTATACTTTTTGTTTATTTATTCCTAAAAAAACATTTCCATTCCTTTCAAAAGCATAGCGTGCTTAGTGATTTGCTTCAATTTCATATTGTTATCAGTGCCATGGTGTTCATTATGGTGTGCTATGGTGTTCATAGTTGTTTCTGACACTACAACGTAGATGAAGTCTAGGCTTGATCGCGGATTAGATTCCATGGTGTAGTTTGACGAGAAATTTAGTGTTGTCTTATAAGGCATTTGAGTCTCTTGGTATTCTTCTTGGAGAAATTTTTGTTCCTTCTAATTTTACTATTTTCCTACCAACGTTCATTTTTGCTATTGTTACTTTGGGATTGGAACCGCGACTTGCACAAATTCTCCATCCAAGCATTTATGAGATTGATAATTAAGGTTCATAAACTTATAATTTAAATAAATAATGGAATGGAAATGTATGAAAGAAAATGAAGAAGGCTTACAGAGAGATTTCCAAGGACGGGCAAGTCTCAGTGTGGCGGGTTTCATGTTCGGCTGGTGAAAAATTATCGGCAAGGAAGTGCATAGATTTAGAGGAGCCGTAGAGCAATCGAACTACCAATTTCTCAGCCAAATCATTAATGTGGAAAGGACACCTTTTTTGGGGTGAGGAGGGACCTCTGTGATGCATGTGGCTTCATCTTAATTATTTCCATTTTCTATGGCGTTGCTCTCTCGGTATGCTTTCTCCATGGATGTACTTCCTTCTGCTGCGTCTCCACTTCAACACTCTAATTCAATATATTATTAGCATTCACACGGGTCATTTGGGATTTCACACATTGATCTTTGCTAGAATTGTCTTTTATCTTTAAATTTTCAAGTATTTATAAGATGATATTTTTAGGTATTTATAAGATTTTAATGTTATATTTGTTTTACTTAAAAATTTTCATATCCAAAGTAAAATAATGTTATATTTGTCCTATCGATTCACACAAAGGTAGTGACAAAAAAGGGGAGTTCCACTTGAAAAGTGAGGAATGAAAGGGGTCCAATACCGGGCGTCTTTGAGAGGATAGTGTACCCAGTCTACTTCCCCAAGGAACAATGCATATGAACGACTCACTTATATGTCATCATAAAAGAGGCAGTTGGGCACTTCAACATTCTAGCATTTACACAACTGTCATGGCAGCCTTGTTCTCTACACTAACTCAAAGTTTTAGTAAAAACATCATTGTATGTTTGAACTTTTGACAGTGTCTTCTTTTGAACTTTCCAGTCAACATGTTGTTGGAAACTAAAAAATTTGATAGGGGATATTTTAGTACCAACAGTTATGTTGAAAGGTAATTTGTACTGCATGGTTAGAAGCATTGTAGTGGAATTCCATTGGTCATTCCATTTTCTTTTGGCGTAAGGGTTGTAGATATACACTTGTCCTCTTCAGTGTGTATGAGCCCATATCTTTCATAATATGTAGCTCAGTTACTCCTATTTGTTTATTTGTTGTTGTTAAGTTGTTATGGCTTTCAATCGATGTACTCCACAAATATTTATTTGATCAATATTATCTTGGTTAGGCCCTCATATTTGCTTTTGTATGAGCAGATATGAATGATTTAGGGTCATAAACAATCTAGCTTGGACATATGAGCGTTGAGGACATTGGTCTCCCAATTTGTTTACAAAGTGTATTTTTAAATCTTCTAGATTGGTAACACTCATTTTCCAAAACATTTCTTCTCACTGTGTCACACCATGTATGAATTGGGAGCATTCTTTGGCACATACTCACCTTAGTTTACTTCCCTTAATGTATGAGTGAGCACTCTTTAGTGTGCATAATGTTATGGACTATTATAACATTCCTTGTTATGAGTTTAACATGTATTGTATGACATGAAAGCTTCTATTATGTTGATATTGTATAACATGAAAGCTTCTATTATGATGATACATGTATACATGAAATTAGGGTAGCTTTCATTCATAGTAGTAATAGCAAGAACATGAGTATAGATTGCTTTGCTATTTGTTGTACCTTAACCGATGTAATTTCCATTATTGGTAAAGATGTTATCCATACTCCATGCAAGGATGTTATCCAAATTCCCATTGTCAAAGCCTCATTTCTGGATTTGTAGTTGCATTTGTTCCCAATGACTATTCTGTTGTTGGAATGCATGGTTTCACTCATAGATGAGCACAAGGATATAATGTATTTCAATATATTCAAGGGTTAGGTATGCAATTCAAAACATCAAGGAAGATTTGATTACATATCTTTGCCTTTTAATGTCCATATGGATATTTTCCTGCACTCTCATATTCAGAAGATCACATGTCTAAGAGTGATTGTTAGCAAATGGACTGTCAGAGCAAGAACTCATCAAGGAACTTTCAAGATGAAATGAATTGAAGTGAGGGTGTATCATGATCAATGACCTTGCTATTGATATTGTCTATCATGGCTATTGTGGTTGTTGGTGAGACACCTTATGCAGAAACAAATCGGGAAAATTTGAATTTGAAAATTCCCTTAGGTGGAGGTAACACGATTAAGAACTTCTGTGGTTCCTTCAAATGTCTTGTAATCTTGATTTTGGCCTAATATTTTCGAAAAAAGCTTGAGTTTTCGGCTAAGTACAACTCATGCTTTTACGACGAAACATGTCGTAGTTGTTTTGTGAATTTTCACATCATTTTAACGAATCTGCGCTGAGAGTTTCACATCGGTTGTGCGAGTTGCGCCGACATTTTTGATTCATTTGAATGAGACACGCCGACCGGCTAACAACGAAATTTTTCGGCAAAATTAAATTGACGCCAATGTCGGTATAAAAACAACAAAGGTTGCCAACCTTTTCAATGCAAATGAGCGAATCACACCGATCGCGGACAATTACAAGATATCAAGGTTGGGATTTTCACACAAGGAGCCAGATGCGAGGGTCGATAGTCATAACCATGAACAGAGGAGGGATGATGAAACTCCTAGAAATGGAACAGTAGGGGCAAGAGAAGGAAACACTACTATAGAATTGTCAAAAGCGAATCCCCTCGTTGTTTAACTCGAAAAAAGAGAGTTGCAGGTCATGTATGAAATCCCAAATGGCATCACGTAGATTTATTGTTGTTTTTCACTGCCTTGGTTGCTATGGTGAATACAAAGTTTCCAGAAGTTGGTAATCTGCTTTTGAGAATAATTATTTTCCAGCTTAAAAGGTCATTCAAACGCACTGACAAGGTTGGTTTGCGTTTATCTTATTAACTAATTTTTGGCCTTGTCAATTCCTGTTTTATTCTGAAACTATCTTTTGCATGATATGCTTATTTTATGTTTAGCTATTATGCATCCTCTGTTATTGGCAGCAACAAAATTCATATCTTATCTAGCGAACCAACAAGTTGCACATGAGATCATTACTTTGGATGAGCTAAAAACTCGAGTCTATTTTTTTGTGATTGAAGCAACAAACCGCCAAATAGTATTGACCCATGCCTTAGAAGGTTTGGAAGGTTTAAGTTGTGTATATAAACACTATGGTCCAATGTTGTCTTTGTATCTTTATTTGTTTATTTATAGTAAATAGTGTATAAATAACATGTTAAGAATTGTTCGTTAGTTTGTTAAGGTGCCCAATGTTTGGAAAATGTCAAGATGAACCTTCAAATGGTAAATCACCAATGATTCAATGTTGTTTTGTAGGTTGTTGTTTTATGGATCACCTCGTTGTAGGAAGCCTCCGCTTGCAAAAGCCATTGCTAATGAGTGTCAAGCTGATTTCATCATTGTAAAAGGCCTAAAATTCTTAACAATGTGGTTTGGAGAAACTTAGGTTGATGTACAAGAGATTTTTGACAAATCTCGACAATCCGCACCATGTATCTTGTTCTTTGATGAGCTTGATTCTATTGCCGCACATGTCAGATGTCGTATCTTTGATTGGCATGATACTTGAGCATAGATTTACCCCTATCTTTGTTTCTTCTACCTTCCCTCTTTTCCTACCAGCGTTCACTTTGCCCCTCCAAGATAAAATGCTAATATAATATATATATAAATATATACATAACTCCACCTCTATAAAGGCACCAAAACTTTTTAAAAATAAAAAGAAAAGAAAAAACTCCATGGCGCGTGTACACATTGTATAGCATGTGCAACATTTTATTAACATACAACCTTTATGTTACAACCAATTCTTAATGAAATGTTCGACATGTGTTTCTCACATGTTAAGTTTTGAAATAACAACACATAAATTATTTGACATGGGTTTCTCACATGCTAAGTTTTGAAATAACAACACATAAATTTGGAAATAAGAAGTATCGTTGTGGCTATTAGCTTAAAAGTGTTCATTTACTACATATAAAGTGGCAATTACTTTCAACTTTTTCATTTAACTTTAATGTTCCCTTAGACCCTTTTTAATCTAAGAAAACACAAGTCAAGCATTATTTTATTTGTTGTATTCTTTAAAGGGGAGTATCTATGAAATCAACGACTAAGGATAGCGATGCCTATTGATTCTTTACACGAAGAGAAATTTTTAGTATTAATAGACTTTCTCAATGAATTTGCAACATTCTTCAAGATATCAGCTTTCTCCAATATTACTTTGTTTTGTTCAACCATATCTCTAACAAAAAGGTATTGTACATCAATATGTTGTCTTGGAATCATAAGCACGGTTCTTTGCTAGAAAAAATGCACTTGCATTGTCACAATCTACTCTCACTACTTTATGAACAAAATCAAAACTCGAACACAATCTTTGTAACCATATGGCTTCTTACTTCCATGAGCGGGTGCTATGTATTCAAGTTTTGTAGTTGACAATGCAACTGCACCCCACCTCTTACTCATTCAAATGATTGCTCCACCAAGTAAGTTAAAAACATAACCACTTGTTGATATTATACAGTCAATATCTCCAACATAGTCTACATTAACAAAGTCTTGTATATCTATCTCTCTATGAGGTCCAAGTCTTCCTTGGTAGCAAATTACATAATCTAAAGTGCCACACAAATATCTGAAAACCGTCTTTACTTTAAACGATGTTCCTTCCCTGGTTTTTACATATACCTACTCAAAACTCCCACTACATGGGAAATGTATAGTCTAGTATAGACCACGTAGCATACATCAGGATTCCAAAAACACTAGCATAGGGAACATGTTTAACATGTCTTCTACCTCTTCTTGAGTTTTGGGAAATTGATCTGCATATAACTTGGAAATACACGAATAAGGGGCTTTATTGGTTTAATTTCCTACATATTAAACCTATTCAATACCATCTCAGTATATTTTCTCTTACTCAACTAGAGTCTTCTTTTGGTTTGATCCCTCTCAATTTCATGCTCAAAATAATTTTTGTAGAACCAAGATATTTCATATCAAACTTAGAAGACAATTGAGCTTTGACATCTTTTATGATTTCCTTGTTGTTTCCAATGAACAACATATCATTAACATACAAGACCACATAAATAAAATGATCACCAACATATTTGGAATACACACAATGATTATCTTTGCTTCTTGAGAAGCCAAGGCCCAATATATAAGTATCAAATTTTGATACCAATTCTTGGTGATTTTGTAAATCATATAGGTACTTCTTCATCTTGCAAACCAAAACTCCTCATTTCCCTTTATAGAAAAACCCTTAGGTTGTTTTATGTAGATTTCTTCTTCAAGACAACCATGCAAGAATGGTGACTTCACATCCATATGCTCCACTTCAAGTTCAAAAGCAGTAAGAATATACAAAATAAACCTAATAGAAGTTAATTTAGTAACATAAGAAAAAAATTCACCAAAATCAACTCCCTCCACCTGGGAATATCCCTTAGCTACTAGGTGAACTTTGTACTTCTCCACCTTACCTTCTACATTGAACTTCTTCTTAAACACCCATTTTATACCAATTGGTTTCTTCTAGACAACAACTAAACTAGATCCCAAGTCTCTATTTTATCCAAGGCATCCATTTCTTCAACCATTACCTTCTTCCAAAGTTTACTGTCATGTGAATCCATTTCCTCCCTAACAATTCTAGGATCATCATCAATAATATATATAGAAAAATAGAGTAGAACTTAGGTGAGATATACATTTATGGTTTCCTTCTTTCATGAATTGATCTCATCTAGGCCAGAACTTGAGGTTCTTTCTCTTTTGGTTCATCTTCCTCTATTGAGTCAAAGCCTCACCGTCCAACTCAAACTCTACTGTCTTTGCTTCTTCTTCCTTTGGTTGGAAACCCTGTTTGGGAGGAACTTTAACCTCTCTAAATACAACATCCTAACTATAAACAATCCTCCTAGTTACTAGGTCCCAAATTTTATAACCTTTTATACATTTTTATAATCAATAAAGATATACTTTTTTGCTTTATTACCTAGCTTACTCCTATTTTCCTTTGGAACATGCACATAAGCATCACAACAAAAAATTATCAAATGTTCAAGAGAGTTTTTCTTTTACCAATCCATGCCTCATGTGGGGTCATCCTGTTATGATGTAGGTGATTGCTTTACCAAGTAATATGGAGTGTCCACTACCTTTGCTTAAAATTCTGGTGATAACCCTACATCATTGATCATACTCTATGCCTTCACAATCAACGACATGTTCATCCTTTTTTCAACTCCATTATGTTGAGGTGTGTATGGAGTAATTTTTTTCCTTGTTCCACACTTCTTACATAATTCATCAAACTCATTTCTACAAAACTCTCCACCATTATATGTCCTCAACAACTTCATTTAATGCTCTGTCTAGTTTTCGACAAGAGCTCTAAACTCTTTAAAATTACGAAAAACCTTAGATTTATTATGGATGAAATAGACCCATTTGTTCCTTGAGAAATCATTGATGAATGAAACATAATGCACATATTTACCTAGTGATAGAATATGAATGGTTAGAACACATCATTATGTATTAACTCCAAGATTCATTTTTTTCTTGTAGCACTAGATGTGAATCTCACCTGATTATGTTTACCATATATACAATGTTCACATAAACCAAAATCTAATGAGTTATCAACCATACCTTTACTATGTAATTCTCAAAGGCTCTTCTCTCCAGTATGTCCAAGTATTTGAGGCCATATCATTGTATTTTCTACAGAGCAATATGATTCCTATCTTCTACATTGAAATTCTTAGGATTTATAGAACTATTACACCCATTGTTAAAAGTTCTTCCCAAAAGCTTGTATAGAGTTACAATCTGAACTCTTTGCATCAACACCATTTCTCCTCGAACCATATTCTTGCATGTCTCCTTTTCAAATACACTATGCACACCTGCATCCCCCATTTTAATTACAAATATATGGTTTCTAGCAATATCTGGAATGTGCAAAACTCTAAGAAGAGTTATAATCCTTCCATCTTTGAGTAATAACTTGACCCTTCCACATTCTATGATTTTGGTTGTCGAGTCATCAACTAGAAAAAATAAGCTCCATTGTACTCTTCATATTCATAAAACCACTCCATGTGAGGAGTCATATGAAATGAAGCACCCAAGTTGATCAATCATACATCATGATCTTCATGTGTACATGTAGATCCCAAGTAAACATCAACTTCTTCTTCTACATAGGTTTTTGTTTATGTGGAAGGAGCATCATCAAATCCATTACCTTTATCAAAATTCTTAGATATGTAGTTTTTCTTCTAATCCCTAGCTTTACCACATTCAAACATTTCTTTTCAAATTGTTTTAGAGGTTTAGATATACCCTGATAAGACTTATTTTTCCCCTCTCGAGAACGACCTCTCATAAATAAAACATCGTTGGTTACACCCCATGGATTTTCTCCTCATTTCATCTGATAACATGGATGCAACTACATCCTCAAACATTAATGTGGATTGAGCGACACTACCAATAATGCTACAACCATATTATCCCAATAGTCTAACAAAGACCATAACAAGGTAATGCACATCTTTTTCCTCCATGTTAATATCAACAAAGACCAGTTCACTGACCATAATATTAAAACCATTTAGATGATCTGCCACAAAATCACCATCCTCCATCCTAAGATGATACAACTTCTTTTGAAGAAATAAGTTGTTTACTTGTAATATCCCTCTTTAACCCCTATACTTTTCTAACCGAAATTGTAACATTGTATCAGTTCCTGGCGAGGAGCTCAAGGCCCCATCAATAAAATTTGTAAGTATTGTTGTGATTTCCTAAATTGTAATTTGAATTTGTAGACTTTAGAGACTCAAGGTGTGACACAACTAAATGATGGGGGCAAATTAAACCACTAGGGGGAGAGGTGAATGGTTGGGAAGCCATTAGGATCTGATTTACTGTTGACAAGTGTTATCTTGGTGCCTCGGGCACTTGAAGAAAAGTGAACTATTGATGTTCACTTGATGACCTTAAGTTTACAAGTGCCGTCTTAAGTTATGCTAATCCTAAGTTAACAGTTAGTCTTGAGTTATGTTAATCTGAATGAACCGACATGTTGCATGTATTAATTGTTTTAGTTCATATTTATTTCTTTGTGTAGCGATAGATAAAATAGGTTGCCAATCTCCTTAGCTTGTAACGGAGAGAAGCCCTCTCACTCCACATTATTTCCTCTATGTCTGTCGACAGAGAATACCCCTCATCCTTACGCAGTGGCAAGAGAAACAATAGTTATGAGGAATCTTAATCCCACTTCTGCTTGATGCCAGAGATCATTGTTCCACGTAATGACAAAGAAAATAGTTTCTTTACAAATGAATTATTGATAAGTAAGGAGAACGACCTTACACACTTTTCCAAAGGCAAGGGATACGAACCCTACCAGTAGTTTGAAGAAAGACCAACCGCATTATAATGTATTTGTGTTCTGGTTGTATGCTTTATTGGGAAAGAAGGATGGTTTCTATTGAAATCTAACTCTACTCTCCTCTCCTTGTTACCTGAGGCATACCAGAATAAGCACAGATGTTTATGAATAATATTCTATCGGTAGGTATAGAGGAGTAGTCCCTTTTCATCTAGATTATATGACATTTTCTTTTGATCAAACAAAGGTGGCCTCAGTGAGAGTGATGCCAAACCCTAAACTTATCTTAACTATAACTTCTTATATGACATTTTCTTTTGATCAAACAAAGGTGGCCTCAGTGAGAGTGATGCCAAACCCTAAACTTATCATAACTATAACTTCTTTGGATACAATTGGTTTACTCTAAGGAATATGTTGTGGGAAAAGGAAAAGCAGTTTGACTACGTCTTACTGTCTTTCATTGTAGTTAAGGTATCATGAAAGTATGTATATCAAGGGACAATTGCTGACTTGAATAGACTGGGGTCATGAAAACTATATTGAAACGAAGTCAGATATATTAAATGAACGTAATGACTTAATTTGTATGGTATGCTTGAATTTATTATTCTAGAAGTTGAATTCATTATCAAAGATCAATTCTACTGTCTAGTGGAGGTTGGGAATTTAGATTCAGGTCATGCCAAACAATCTTTGCTGAAGGACAAGATGAATTTTTCATCCCAGTGAATTTATTGTCTAGCTTGAGGGTGGCAATAGTGTTGAAATATAAATGAACATTGTTGACTTATGATTGGGTGGAAAGTTACAGCCTTCAATGACCTCATACACTATTTATGCTATGCAAAATAAATCTTCTTTACTTATTGATCTTAAATTGTGTAAAACTTCTGTGTTTCATGATGGTATTATTAGTCATACATTTTGAGTTTGTTTTAAAGACATCTCATGACAATATTGAAAATATGTATATGCATTCAATATGTTCATCACCTTTAAATGGAACAAGGTGAAATATTTATATGTGATGTATTTATGAAGAGAGTAGTTAAATATTTTTCCAAAGTTGGCTAAGTTGCAAATATAAACCAAGGGTAATATTAAGATTTTAATAAAATATATGATAATATAACTCCTTTATATGAATGAATATATATAAAGGATTTAGATTATGATTAAGAATACTAGTTATTGCTTGATGAGTTGGAGATTAAGTAACGTGTTAAGATGATTCTTTATGTCCCTACTTCTCCAAAGTTATTCATTGATGAAATACATATTTTTATATGGTGTAATCTAGAATTCTCTTATTATATGTAATGACTAATTATTAATTATTATTAAGTAAAAACTTGTGTATCTTTAGTATTGATTTTATCATCTAAATGTTACTTCTCCAAAGTTATTCATTGATGAAATACATATTTTTATATGGTGTAATCTAGAATTCTCTTATTATATGTAATGACTAATTATTAATTATTATTAAGTAAAAACTTGTGTATCTTTAGTATTGATTTTATCATCTAAATGTTAGAATTCTCTGATTATATGTAATAACTAATTATTATTAAGTAAAAGCTTGTGTATCTTTAGTATTGATTTTATCATCTAAATGTTATATACTAGGTGGAATTTTAGACAATGGTTGTGTAATAATTGTTATTGTTTTCATATTGTCATTTAACTATAGAAAAGCACATGTTTATTATGTTAGAAGGTATAAAGGGTAAAAAGTATAGGTTAACATGGTTGCATGTGAATGGTTAATAGACATCTTGTTTTAGAATAGATTCTTTAATTTTAAATAACCGAAATGAAGAATTGTTCTTTATCCTTAAATCTTGATAAGTTTAGTACAAATTTTGTATGACTTCAAGAGCCTTGAAATTTGTTTTATTATTAAGAGTTGGTATGTTACGAGATGAAAGATAGGTTGATCTTTTCATACATTAGTATAAAATTAACCTCATGCTCTCAACTTTATGCTCTTGAATCCATCTAGAAAGATATAATGAACTTGTATTGGTTTGATACAACAAGTCATATCAAGAAAACGTATTGCATAGATAAATACTTTTTGATTAACATGATGATTATCCTCTAGATTATTAGTACTCGTGTTGCTTGAATGGAGAGGTATAGTTATTAGATACACTATATAATAATGGACTATGTTTAATGAACGGGAAGTCAAGGTTTTGAATAATAAACCAAATAGTTTATCAATGTTATTTAGTTATATGTTTAAAAGATTTAGTTGAATTCGATATAAGTATATAAGTATTGGGAATGTATTTCCTCGATGATTTTAATATCATGTAATCAATGAGACTAACATAATTGGGTTGTTGAATGATGTTAAAGGATTTTTTTATACCCCAATTCTCTAAAAAGTCTTAGTGGATTTTAGGTACATTACATTACTAGGGACTTTGATTGATACAAGTTCCCCATCTTATCCTACATCTTATTTTCACTCTCTTCTCTAGAGACATTCAACAACACTAAATCTGAGTGGCATAGTCAAATCATTCTTCTCGATTTTATTTCCAACTTTTCCGAATCTTCTTTTGACATACTAGTGGGTTTTGTACATAGATATAAAACAATACATTGTTCTCTATCTACAAGAAGATATTTCATCTTCAACTTCCATAACCCTAAGCTTTGGTTGTTAAAATTCTCTATTTCTATTCTTGGAATGCTCTCCATTTTCCTTGCACAAGATTCATTATGGAAAGCTCCCACTCCAACATAGGTTTATCGTATACCTAAGATACCCTTTATCTTCATAGGATGAAAAAAATCCTAGCAACAAACACATCCCCCTATATCTAATAAAATTTCCCTGATATCAAATAAAGAGTTTTGATAAACCTATGTGATATGTACAGAGATTTACCCTAAAAACCGAAAATGGGAAAACCAACATTCCTAAGAGTTTCTCCACTCTCTATCTCATTGTATTATGTTTTATGTTACAATATTATAACATCCAAAACCCTATTCCATTAAATTAGATTACATTACAACTCCAAATCCTTAACCAAAATTAGTTTATAATGGATTGAAAAACCATTGGCTGAAAATAACTCAAAAATAAACAAAAAATGAACCAAAAAAATTCTTTTAAGGACACTATCCTCAAACTCCCACTGAGGTCTCATTCCCCCGAGCCATGGGGACTAATCAACCCACCCAAATATTCTTTGTTATGGGAACCTATAAAAAGTACGTTTAACAAGTCCAACTAACTCTAACTCAAAAATATATCAATATGCATCACTAACTATTATTAGAAAAATAATCCCCAAATAAATTTTTAGGCAAGGAAACCATATAAAGAATGTTTTTTCTAGACATTATATTAATATTTGCATTTCCTGGGAGGTAAGAGCTCATTTTTACATAAATAAGTAAAATATTAAACAACATAAAATAAAAATAAGTAATTTAATTTTGAACAAGATTGCTACTAAAGGGAACTTATGGATCATGTACTCTTATATCATATGTACATCAACTCATGTTTCTTACTTTTCGAATTAGGCTATTGTGTTAACCAATTTTGATATATTTTATATTATTTGTCTATTAATATAAGTACAGTGATTTCCATTTGTCACACAACTTGAATTATCGACGATTAATATAAGTACAATGATTTCCATTTGTCACACAACTTGAATTATCGAACTTATGCATCATGTTCTCTTCTTTTAATTATATCATGTGTACATCAACTCATGTTTCTTAGTTCTTGAGTTTCTTGATTCAGATTAATATCAACAAGATCCTAGTTTAGTGGGAGAGGGCTTATTACCCTCAAGTTCAACTATGAATCCAAGATGACTTACTTAGACATGGAAGGAAAGATTACTTAGACATCGAAGGAAATAGAGCAAGTGGGAACAACCAGGCCTAGTTTTTGGGCGAGTCACCCACCTAAAATATCCTTTCTATGTTGCACCATTGTCTTCTATCATTGACTAAGATCCTTTTAAGTTTGATGAGGTTGTTGTAGAGAAAGTATGGTGTGATGCCATAGATGAGGATTATAATTTCATTATGAATAATGCTGTATGGGAGATTGTGCCAATACTAGTGGGGAAATATGTCATGGATTCTACATGGTTCTACAAGATTAAGCATGTAGTAGATGGGAACATAGAGAAGTACAAAGTCGGATTTGTAGCCAAAGGGAGTTGACTATGACGAGAATTCGCTCCACTTGCAAGGTATAATTCTATTATAGCAGTCATTTATATTGCATCAGTTTTTGTTTGGCCTTTATACCATATGGATGTAAGAACTTCTTTTCTAAATGGTTTGTTAAAAAAGGAAGCATGCAAAATCATCCAAGAGGTTTTGAGGTGCATGGGTGAGATACCCATGCGTTTAGGTTGAAGAGGTCCCTTGATGGGATGAATCAAGCACCATATGCATGGTACTCAAGGAATGATGAGTACTTACTAAAGTTGGGCTTTTCCAAGACTACAACATATCCAAATATTTATTATTTATATGATAAATATGATTTTCTTGTTTTGGTATTGTATGTAGATGATTTGATTCTTTTAGGTAGTTTTGAGAATCTCATTACATGATGCAAGAAGAAGTTGGCAAGCAAATACCACATGAAGGATATTGGCCTCATGCAATTCTTTTTGGGTCTAGAGGTTTGGCTTGGTGCATGTGAAGTCTTCATTGGGAAAGGGAAGTACATAATGGACATTTTGAAGAGATTTCATATGGTAGACTACAAACCCTTAACCACTACTATGGTGCCAAATTTGAGGCTATTTGAAAATTTAGTTTAAATGTGGTATGTCCATATTTGTATAGGAATTTGATTGGTTCCTTATGTATCTTATGGATACCAAGATTAATATTTGTTTTGTAATGAATGCTTTGAGCTAATTCATGGTTTAACCCATGCAAATTCATTGGAAATATGCCAAACATGTGCTTAGATATTTAGGGGGCATGGCTCATTATGCCATGAGGTATGCGGGAGATGCAAATTTGTTGCTACATGGATTTGTAGCTTTGGATTGGGTAGGATATGCAAGCACAAGGAAGTGTACTTCCAACTAATACTTCAACTTGGGATCAATATGATTTCCCGGTTCAACAAGAAACAATAAATAGTTGAACTTAGTTTAAATGAAGCATAGTATATGGTAGTGTCATCAACATGTTGTGAGACCTTATGGGTTCTCAAGTTGATTGTAGAGCTAATTGATTATATGTTGAACCCCATTGTTGTGTACTTTGACAATTAGAGTTCCATCAAACTCTCTAAGAATACATTGTTTCATGATAGCTCCAGGCACATTGATATCCAATACCATTTCTAGAGAGAGAGAGTATCGAATCAATCTATTTTACTTGATTGTGTTTTGAGTAATTTGTAGGTTTCTAAAATTCTAATGAAACCCCTTGTAAAGGCTCTAAGAGAGAAGTTCAACTTGGTGGAGAGCACCTTCCTTGGAAAGAGGGAGTGTTAGTTTTTGGTTGTTTTGAGTTTCTTTGCTAGGAAGAGGACACATGAGTGTTGAATAGGATTCATCGTAGGATGGGTGTGTCACGTGGGAGAGATTGCCTTACAACCCTATGAAATATTCCTTACAATTATGGCACTTGACATCTTCCAATTTTTTGTTGGTGTTTTCACACCAGCACGTGCAAAAGTGCACCTACTAAGAGTTGTGCTGTTCTTAGTAGAGTTTCAAGATGAAAAATAAAAATGAACAGAACATAAATGAAAATTTAACTAACGTGCATGCAAAACTAAATAACAATAAAATAAAATATAATCTAACATGCATTCTTCATCAAATAAGAAAACATAGACAACATCATTTAAAGAATAAAGAATGCATTTTTCCATTATGAAAATGAACTTTTACAGGAGTAGGTGTCACCTCTGACTTGCAGTGGAAGGGACCCCTCCAACTATCCAAGGGAGGGTTCGCTTGGTATCCTAGTAGTCCACAATCCTTCGACCACATGTCACGTATGTGATCTCCAACAAGTTGACTCAGGAACAGGAAAATGAGTTATGATCTCAAGGATATTTTTGTATAGTAACAACTTGATCAATGGATGAAGAATTCTTGTTGAGTGAGAGACCTTGAGGGTCCATTTATAGGCACACTGGATAGCTTTGGTATAAGAATCAGGCTTTGATATTTTATTTTTTATTTTTTCCTTTTACTTTTTTTATCCTTCAATCTATCCAATTTGGGCTATCATAGGAATTGTGCCAAGTTTCTTCTTTTTGCTGAGGGTGAAAAGAGAAACATCCAAAAATCAAGTCAAGGCAAAGGTTGCTAATTTATTTTGAGATAATTGAGCAATTAAATTTGTAAAACATCCCTTTTTGGTGTACGAACTTGATTTTTTTTAGTGAAGATCCAAGGGGTGGAAATGAATTGTGGTAATGATGTATATGTACGATGGGGCTAACGACATGGTAGGTGTTAACAGCACGTTAACAGATCCCCCCCTAATGTGTGAGGTCAGGAGCTCATCATATGGCCAACATACATCATAGGATATTCTTTTCTAGGAGATAAGTGTGAAAATGGTGTAGAGAATGGGGAATGTCTCGGAGGTAGCTTTCCCCTCGATGGGACTACAAGGGCCCTTACCTATAGATACAATACTCAACATGAATGAGATGCATATAATATCAAATATATGGATGAGGTGGGCATTAACATGCTCATATTAATGTCTCAAACTAAAAATTGGATTGAGGCCCAAAGGGGACTTGATCAATACATGAATAACTACTGTGTACATCATAAGCATACAATATGGAATGTAATCATGGTCCAACCATGGCTGATCTAAAGAAATGGTACTGGAACCATGTCATTTCCATGGAATGCTAAATCACAATAAATGATGCACTATTGGATCTGAAGGGGTCCAACATTTGTAATGACTCAAACGACTAAGAGTCTGAATCTAATAGGTACAATGAACTACATCTGTACTAGATACAATAAGAAGCATGTAACTAGAGGGATTCCAAACACTATCTCCAACGTAGCCGGTATATCACCGGAAACAGAATGTCGTGGGGTTTCCATATAGGCTCACAATGGACGAGAGTCAAGGGACATCTAGGGTCTTCAACCAAATAATGAGAGAACCATCAATCTATATGAATATCATCAGTGCAATAATTTAGATGATGTCGAGCACTTGAGAAACAACCATTCCAATGGGAACTAGGGTCTCCCTTCAAGTGGTCCAAGGGGATCATCAATGATGGTTATGATTCCAAGGTATAGGGTACCTCTAGGTCTATCCTCTGTAATAAATGTGTTTATGTCAACAGAGGGAGACCTTCAACTGGCAAGGTGATGTTGTTTCCTTGACGAAAGAACGAGGGATACAACCAATGAATGAATGGGGTTGAGACATTGATGGGGTATACAAGGGTCTATGAGGAATATGGATCAAACTTCCTTTGTTCAGAGTATGATGACATGGTTGACCTGGAAACATGTGTGAAATTGATCTCAGGTAGGAACACAGTTTGGGACCTGGAAACATGTGTGAAATTGATCTCAGGGGGTACTGATATGTGACTTTCAGAGAACATGATATAAGAATGGCTACGAGGGTGATTCATCATAGAATATTCTAAACAAAGGCGACCAAGGATGCTATCGTAAATAGGGATTATATGTGATCTGTAGGCGTGCTGAGGAGCACCATTGAAATGGTTTATTTGATGCGTGAGCATCGAAGAAAGGTTGTAGAGTGATACTTCACAATCATAGCTTCCCATATGCGTGAACATATGGAAAAGGGGGTGCTTAAAAGCACCTTTGTATCATGGTTTATGAGGTGGGATGCCACCACTGCGAGATAAAAATACAGATAAAGATATAATTGTACTGTGAATAGATAAGGAGATAAGTGTCCTACGAATTGATCAGATGGTTCAAATGGAAGAATGATAACAGATGGGAGTTTTGATGGGGGGAGGACACTCGTGGTAACCTCCATGTGGGGTGATGAATGGAGACATAAGAATGTCACTTTTGCATTATGGATGGAGCAGTGGGATCATGAGTGTGCAATGTAGATCATCAAAATTCCTTAACGACCATAAATTTGGGAGTCCATAGGGTAGGTTAATGAGTGTGATGCTAGATTAATATGTGATGTTATGTGAAATCACAGACTACATGGACTCTCAATCCTATGGGAATTGCAATGGTATGGATTCCAAATGGAAAAGGGCACTCAATGATCACCCATGTAAGGTAGGCTCTATTGTTGGGTAAGGGCGAATGCAAGAATGGATGGGCTTGGCCAGTTACCCAAACAGGATGGGGGGTCCTACATGTGTAAAAGGGAATGAATAAGGTTGATGCATATGATATTATGCACGTGTGATTGCCTATATGGAATTTTAAAGCATTATACCTGTAGGGGATGCCACTGACTTGGAAGTAATAATCCTCATTGTGACCTGGACCTATACACATAGAAATGATACTCGAGTGTAAACATGCTTTTGGAAATCAAATGTAGTGCACAGGTAACTCAAAATTGGGTGACTTATGTGAGGGCACATAAATTGAGGCGAGATAAAAGGTATCCCAAAAAAGTTTTCAATCATGAGAAATAGATTCCATAATCAAGAAGAGAGTAGAATCTTGATTCCGATGGTGCAAATGATGTATAAAACAGATGTCGTATGAGGCTCTAATCGTTAAAAAAAATGGGATTGAATAGACTTCAAATAGGGTGGGTACCACGATGCCACATTTCATTTTCACTATTGATTATTGGAGTTGTGTGGAGGGCCCCGAAGTTCAGACATAGATTTCTTATGATTCGACAGCTAGCTTTCGTTTCTACAAGCTTCAAGTTAGTGGTCTTGTCCTACTTGTCATTTTTATCAGTTTCAATTTGTGATTTGGGAACCTAAGGGGCACCTGTGAACCCCACAAGGGATTTAGGGTCGAGTCACATTTTGTGGGAAATTGAGCGACCTAGGTCGTACCTTTTGAGAGGACAAGTGCAACTTGGGTTGCTATTGTTCAAGATACATGTACGAAAAAGGTTGCACTTGTTTGGAGAACAAGTGTGACTTAGGTCTCTCTATTATACCAAACATATGCGACCCAGGTCACACAAATCACCTCGAAATTCATGACTTGAAAATAAGACATAATTTTTTTTATTGATCCCTAGTGCTTGTTGGACTTGAATGATGCCGAGGGAGAATTCGTGAGAGTGGGATGTGGTCGATATCCATCAAGATATTTGAGGAGACCAAACTCTTATGGATATCCCGACGAGGCATGGGATTCTCAAGTTTCTTAAGAACCTCTCGATGAGTAAAGCGAGTTGGCTACTCAACAATATAGTTGAGTTTTGGGACCGAGATGTTGAGGATTTGATAGTGTAGGGTGAGCGAGTGGATCTCATCCTCTAGGACATATACTGTATGATTGGGATCCCAATGTTGGGAGTGAATGGGGATGCTAGGCCCATGATTTGTCACCTTTTTGGACACTTATTTACCTTGTTCTAAGCCTCTTTGAGTTAATTTCTATCCTTTTGGCATTATCCAGCTTGTGATTTAATGGCCTAAAACCAAGGTACAACCTCTTTGAGTATTACATGGTTTTAAGTTGTTTTAAAGGGTTTTGTGCTTATGTTTTTCCTATTAATTAATTCACTTAAGCCTATGTGCAGGTAGGATAAGAATGGGATAATTAAGGTTGAAGGAATTGTTGCTGTTACTTCTCCGTGTGTTCAATATTGAGCTATGTTTGGGTTGTTTTTACCAACAATGCTGCTATTTCCTAGTCTTTAGTGTCGTCATCACCTTATGAAACTCAAGCATTTGGTCTTCGATCGATGCTGAAGTGTGGATCAACGAGTTCCAACATGGTGATATTTAGTTATCCAGGAAAATAAGAGTATCAACATTGTAACCATCTTTGAATGGGTTCGAGAAACGTCATGATGTATTTTGTTATCAATTTGTAACAACATTACACGTAACAGATAATAATATATAATTTGTATGAACAACCTTGAGAATATTCGATTCTCAAGGCATTCAAGTATTCTATTTTGAGGGAGTTGTTACTCACAGATAATATAAGAAGATGTAATTCTAGTGGTCGAAGGGGTTAAGCAATATTTAGGATTGAGAGGAGAAGACAAGGGTTGAACATAACACTACTATAACTTGTATCAGACTTCTTTTAAAAAAGAAATGCCTTTTTGATTCTCTTGAGTTTTTAAGTGTGTAATTGCAACCCTAGTTAGAGAAGGGACCCCTTCACTGACGAGGATCTGCCCCTGTAGTTGTTAGTTTCATAGATAGTTTTGGTTTTGTGTGTTAATTTTATCAGCTTCTATTATCTATAACCATTGCTTGTTGTATAGTTGGTTTTATTCATATAATTTGAATATAGATTGGCCTTTGGTTATCGTGTGATCAACTTATTGCTATTTAGATTGGCCTTTGGTAATTTCTATAGACCAATAGTTTGATTATTGAGGAGTATTGTTAGATTTTCTCTGCTATAGATTGTATCCTTGATTTTTATGATATATGTGTTTCTCTAAGGTTAATTGAATTGTTGTTGAATGAATTTACAGTTAAAGATCTCCGTTTGGGATGGTGTGGATGAGCATGATTCCTTTCAGACTCAACAAGTTATTTTTATAGTGTGATTTCTAATTTCATAGTGTGCTCTTAGAATAGAAGTGTGGATTCTCTTCCTTTTCAACAGAATGGTGAATGGTTGGATTTTATTTCTTGAACACTCATTGAGTGAATGAATTCCTTTTAGTTGAGTGAATTTTTATGCTACTTTATCTCAATAGTTGCATATGCATTTAGATTCATTCTACTAGCACTAGGAGGAAATTATATCTACATAGATTTTGCATGTAACCTTGAAAGTTAATGTTCCTGGATTGAAAATTAATGTGTGTGCTAGTTTGTTGATTAGTAGACCATTATTAGCCCCAATATGGGACACATAGCCCAAACGTCTGCAGAACATGAGTATGCAAGATACACTTGATCTTCCTTGTGGTGGTACTGTGTGACTTCACAGCTCGTATATTCTACTTTGTGACATTGATAGTTTGGAGACATGAGCCATCATTGTAGCTATGGTATGAGTCTCGGGGTATACTAGTTCACACAATATCTTACGAAGGTAGATGCTTCTAGTTAAGAGAGTGCTAGCTGGGACCTACTTTGGGTGGGCCCAAACGTTCTTGATTGTGGTTCGACGAGAGATGAAAAAGGACAATCGCATTGGGGGAGACTTTGGGTTTGCATCATTAAACTACTCATTTTTCTTTGAGAGAGTGCTGACACCATCACCGCACTTGGACTTGAGAGACAACGGGCCTATGGATCCCAAGATTAGGCATTGGGGGGAGATGAATATTCATGAGGGAGGAGGCGTAATGGGGAGATTCTTTGGTCGAGACTTATTTGCACATTGGCAACAAATTCTAGTTGTCATTGAGGACTACCCCTATGCTGGCATGAACTACATGTGGGACTCTAAGTTACCCCTCCCTCCTAGTTAGGCTTGGGGACCTGATGGTACGTATGCATGTTGATTACAGTTATGTTTATAACACTATCATAGTTGATAGCTATATTTGTGTTTATATCATATCGATATTGATGACTTGTCATATTTGTGTGCATATGTGGGACCTGTTCCTCCGATAAGTTATTAGAGGCACCATGAAGGGTATTGAACTTGACCCCTCTACGCACAACGACGACGTAGAAGTGCTGAGGCAATACTCGATAGAATACGGTTGGATATAGAGTGACTACTAGAGGGTGTCATGGATGATGGGTGGCAGAACCTTGATAACAAGATTTAGTGCAGGGTTGTGTCTACACTAGTTTGATTATTTTCCTAAGGAATGGTGAGTTCCTATTTCAGCAACTTGAAAAGATTATCACAAATTTCCTAAAGATCTATATCTATTCATCCATCAAGATAAACAAACTTAAGATCTAAAGCCATCCAAGAATTAAATTCATACAAGATAAACCAGATTTAAACTCATAGATGGTAGAAACTTGAATCCATTCATATTAGAATAATGAAGAAATACATCCTTACCAATGATCTAGGTGAGAATCCTTCCTCCATTGCAAATGAGCTTCCCTTCCTTCATCCTTGCTTTTGAAGACTTGGAGCTCTTCTCATCCTTCAGAATCTCCTCAGCATGCCTTTTCTATTTTTTCCTCTCTTTACCATGCCTACCATGCCTTTCTTATATAGCATTGGGAAATGAGCCTTAGGATTTTCTTCTAAATGTGGGATTAGTCATTTTCCTCATTTTGATTATTTTCAAGTGAAAACCCACTTTTGAATAGTTTTTAGGCTTTTTTCTCCACTTAGGATGTTTTAAACACAATTAATGCATTTCTCAGAGAGGATTCGTCTTTGATTGATCTTGTGTCATGACTTCCTGTCGCGGGTGCATGGTAAACACATGTTGCTCCTTCACTTAGTTAAGGGTGTCAATTTGATTGTTAACAAACCTCAATGAGCATATGATCACTGTTTTCTTCTAGGTACCTAGTGAGTGGCAACTTATCATGCACCGCATTATCGTAGCTACCGAGACTATTTGAGAGATGGTGCTAGGAGGTGTACCTCGTATTGTTGATGAGAGTAGTGAGGAGGAGACTTAGGATGAGTCCTTTGAGTACTGTGATGAATACCTGGAAGTAGTAGAGAGCTTCCCCCCATGCTATGAACATGGGAATTTTTTACTGATGTACTTATTATATTTTATGGAGATGTTGGGGATCCTTGCTACAGACACAAATATATATTTTGGACCTGTGACATATATCTATCTATCTATCTATCTATCTATCTATCTATATATATATATATATATGTTGGATGCAAACTTTTTATATATTTTTTAAGCCTCTTTATTATAAGATGTTATGTATGTGATGGTTATTTACATGTGTATGCAAAATGATATGAAATACACGTGGATGGTTTATTTATTTGTTATTGATGATTGATGTGCCACTTTAGAATATCATTAGCCATTTGATCTGATACATTATTGATATGTCTGGGGACATGAATGAATGTAATTGATTCAAATAGTCTAACCAATTGTTTAATGTGAAGGAAATTTCTAAAGAGGCAAGGATTGTGTACCTAGTAACAATTGTTCAACTGTGCGAAAAGAAATTGGGAATCAAGGTAAACATGAAGGTGAATAATTCTCATGTGTAGGGCATCAGTCAATAGACCAATTACAACATCGTATTACGAATGGTTATTGGTGGTTGCACCAACACATGCATCACTAATGTGAACTAGGATGTGCGCTGGGGAGTAAAGTACCCATGCAACCAAGGCGGGATTCAAACAATATCTACTTGCACCATCAACATAATCAACATATATGATAGGATAAAACCATGAGGATATTCTTCAAAAAAGATAAAACAAAAAGATGAAAATATATAATACAACGAACAAAGGGTTCAGTTAGGTTAAGCATAAAATCTCTTGAGTTACAACCCATTGCAAGGGTTCTTCAAGAGGTGACCTTTGAAATTGGAGAGGATGTATGCCCCATTTCCAATATAGTGTTTAAGACATATAGTCCCTACCACATGGACTCGAAATTTCCCTTTCCAAGTTTGCCATGAGCTTGGTTGTAAATGAGGACACAGTCTCCCTCCTTAAAATTGTGAGGGAAGACATGAGAGTTGTAATAGTATTTTGATCGTTCTTGGAATCTTCCATCATTTGGAGTACCCCACAGTAATCCTCATCATCTTGTTCGTGAGAGATCAAGCATTGTTCTAGATTAGTGGTCTCTAGTAGAAGTTCGATAGCAATGTGCATGGATGGGATTTGGCACTTGATTGGGAGAACTGATTCCACTCCATGCATGAGGTGGAAAGGGGTGAATCCCATCATGGTTTTGGTCGATGTGCAATATACCTGTAAGGTTGGGAAGAGCATAAGATTCTAGTTTAATTTGTGCTTATCCATAATCCGTTGGAGCATGGTTTTGAGGATTTTATTAACGACCTCAACTTGACCATTTCCCCAAGGGTAATAGGAGGAGGATATTTGGTGCTCATACTTCATTAGGTATGATATCTCTAACTAGATATTTTCTTCGAAATGAGAACCATGGTCAGACACAAGTTGGCGAGGGATGCCAAATCGAGTGATGACATGGTTGAAAAAGAAATGCGTTGCAGCTTGATTGATACAATTAAAGGTCGGTATGGATACGAACCACTCGGTGAAGTAGTCGACGACCACGATTATGTACTTATGGACACCACTCAAATTAGGATTTCATTCCATATAGTCAATAACCCATTTGCAAAACGTGACAATGGTGACCATTGGGTGAAGTGGCACGGGAGGATTTCTTGTCTCCGGGGCAAAAAACTGGCAATTGCAGCAGTGTTTGACTACCGTAATGCAATCATAAAATAGGGTTGGCCATAAGTAACTAGCGCAGATGAATTTATGGGCGGTGGCCATCCCTAAGAGATGATCGTCGCAAACCTCGTTATGGAAATCATGTAAGACTTGCTAAACCTCTTCATGGGTGAGGCATCGTCACAAAATGGTGTCAATTCCTCATCAATAGAGGAGATTGCTGATGAGTAGGTAGCGAGGTGATTGATGACGAATGTGGCACTGGTTATCGCTGCTAAGGTGCAAGCCAAACTTTTGGGTTCACTAGTACACAAGGATGTTCCCATCCTAAGGATCACCATTCAGAATGGTGAACAAATGTTTGTCTAGCAGGTGGTCCATGATAGGGGTCATCGTAGACTTAGGTGTCAAGTATGTGATGAGTTGTGCCAAAGCTAATGCCTTGGTATTTTTGGGGGTCATGAAGTCGAGTTCATACTCTTAAAGGACAAAAATCCATTTTGCAATGTGACCTTGAATAAGGCATTGATTTAGGAGATTCAACATTGGGTTCGAGTCTGCGACCACTTTGGTTCAGCTCAGAAGGATGTAATGGCGTAGATTCTGAACCAAAAAGACAATGGAAAGGACCAAATTCCCCTCATGAGAATATCTAATCACCGAACCTGACAGGTTTTGATTGACGTACTAAATGATGTGCTCTTGATGAGTAGTGTCTTCTTGGACTAGTACTTTGGTGATAACATATTCAGATGCCAAGAAGTAAAGGATAAAATCCTTTGTGAAATACGGGGAATAAATCAAAGGAGATTAAGTTAGATCCCATTTTAATGCATTGAAGACTACTTGCACCTGTTCGTCCCAAATGAAGGGAATGTTGGTTCATAGAGAGTGCAAGAACCCATGGACTATCATGGCATATTCTGGTATAAAGCAACGCAAGAAATTGGCCTTACCTTGTAGACTTTGCAGGTGGCACATATTTCATGGAGGGGGGGTGTTGATGATGGATTGAAACTTCAAGGAATTGAAACTTATCCCTTTTTGGGAAACAATGAATCCCAATAATTGTCTTGCAGGTACACAAAAAATTCACTTGAAAGGGTTCAAGCAGATGTTATAATTTTGACATCGAAGGAACACCTAGAAGAAGTCCTCCAAATGCTGTGAGTGCTTCTTGGATCATGCAGTAAGGTATTCAAAGTAGACAAGGATGATGTGGAACAAGTCATGAAAACAATATGACATGGCACATTGAAAGATGGCTCCATCATTTTTTAGCCCTAATGGCATGACTCGGTAGGAAAAGGTGCCCCATGGGGTTGTGAAGGAAGTATTATATTGATCCTCTTTGTGGATTAGAATATGGTTGTACCCCAAAAATCCATCCATAGAGGTTAATATTTCACGTTCAATACAAGCATTGATGATATGATCGATGAAAGGGGTGTGGAAGTTGTCTTTTGCACATGCCAAATTCAAATCCCCAAAATTGGTACAGACATGAATGTTGTCTTGTTTTTTATTAATAGGGATTGGTTTAGATACCTAGGTACTATAGACAATTGGATAGATGAAACCGACTTTTCTCAACCTTTCAGTCTCATCCTTGATGGATGATGCTCTTGAAGGGTGGATGGGTCTCTATTTTTGGCATACTGACACAACATCGGGCCATGTGTCGATATGGTGTTCGACAATGGCGGGATTCACTAGTATAAAAAGTGTAATATATGACTTAAAATACTACTAAAAATTTCATATAAATGACTAACTTTAGTCACGTGACTATTAGTAGTTAATTGCCAGTTATTTATAATGTGACTAAATATGTGACTACAAAATTTTAGTCATTTATTGGTTGTTGTGATTGGTCAATTTAGTAGTATATTTAGTCATTTTTGTGGTCACAGATTGCTGTTAACTAGTCATTTATTTAGTCATAGAGTGTTTTTAATTGGCCATTATTTAGTCACACTAGTCATTTATTGCCGTCAATTAGTAGTATATTTAGCCATTTTAGTCTTTAATTGCCATGAATTGGTAGTATATTTAGTCATTTGTATTCACTAATTTTCATCCATTGGTAGTACATTTAGTAGTTGTTTGAGTCATTGATTACTATTAATTGGTCATATATTTAGTCATGATAGTGATTTATATTAAATTTCATACATTCATAGCATAATAATATAAATTCATAACCAAGATCTCTAGAAGCATGACAAAGCACAAAACAACAACACAGAGTTTACCCTAGGAAACCCAATTGGGAAAAACCTAGCAACCTTTGCATAGAGATGATAATCCCGAGATCAGAGTACAAATAAGAAAAGAGAAGAAATGTGAAAGTGTCTTCCACAAGTAGATACCCCAAATCAGCTACCTCCTTCAAGTGATGCGAAATCAGCCTTTCCCAAGTGATGCGCACTTGTTAAGTGAGTGAATGAGTGATAATGAGGTGCACTAGCCTCTTATTTATACAAGTGCAAAACTAGAAAAATCCCTAACTGGGCCGACTTCACCTGGGGGCAATAAATAATTTAATTTTAATATTTTTCTTTTGTTTATTTGCACCCCAAGGTTTACATTGATTCTTTCATGTGGTTACATAAATAATTACATCCATTTCATCTCCCTTACGAGGTACAAACAAGTACAATTAAAGTACAATAAAATATAATGAATAATATCTTCCGAAGTTGTAAAAAATTCAACACTCCCTCTCAACGAGGAAGGTATTCTTCGGTCTTCATCAGCATCACGATCATCTGGGTTTCATCTTGTACTCTACACTGTCTCCATCATCTCTATGCATACTGAAGGTTGTCCACACAGTCTCAGTGTATCATCTTCACTAGTGCTTCTGTGAGTCTAGGAGAATCACTCGATCCTGGATCCAGGAGAATCACTCAATCCTGGATATCTAAGATTATCAGTTGTACCATCTCTGCTATACAATTTGCTACCTGTCTGTCTCATCTTCCAATGGGGTCCTCCCATATCTGGTTGAGATCTAAGACGAGAAAAAGGGAACGGCCATCTACTGACTGTCTGACTCTTCTGCCTATGATATTTCTCCCATATCTGGCTGAGTATCTGGACTGTAGAGGCACCTGTGCAACCACAACCAGACTGCAAAGGCACGAGTGTGAACCCGACCAACTGCTGACTATCCTACTCATTTGCCTATGGGATTTCTCCCATATCTGGATGAGTAACCGGACTGCAGAAGGCACCAGGGTGAGCCCAACCAACTACTAACAGTCCTACTCATCTGCCTATGGGATTTATCCCATATTTGGCTGAGTAACCGGACTGCAGAAGGCACCAGGGAAAAGCAGGGCAAGCATATCAATGTCATCTTTCCCTCTCAAGGAGGGATACATTCTTTTTGAATCCAAGTCTTCCACAAAAGTGTTTGAACTTCATCCTGGGAAGAGCCTTGGTGAGAACATCTGTAGTCTGGTCATTTGTTGGAACGTATTGTAACTCGACCGCACCTTTCTGCACCATATCACGAATGAAGTGATATCAAATCTCGATATGCTTCGACCTCTCATGAAATATAGGATTCATTAAAATTTGCACACAGCTCTAGTTATCACAGTGAATCACAATCGGCTCTGGAATTTGGCCAAACAATCCTGCTAGGAGTTTACGAAGCAAAATTGCTTCTCTATCTGCTATGCTAGCAACCATGTACTCGGCCTCTGCAGTACTGAGTGCTACCGAGTTCCACTTCCTACTGCACCAAGAAATAACCGTAGAACCCAAACTGAAGCAACATCCGGAAGTACTCTTCCGATCTACAACACATCCAGCCCAATCTGAGTTTGTAAACCCCTGCAATCTCAGGTCACTATATGAAGCATATTTCAAACCATATCCCACAGTGCCACGTAAGTATCTAAGCACATGTTTTGCAGCAATCCAGTGAATATTCGTTTGGTTCGAACATGAACTGACTGGGGGCATTCACAACAAAACATATATCTAGTTTGGTGTTGGTTAGATACATTAATGACCCAATCAACTAGCGATACATGGTGGGATCAATCAAATTAGAATCTGAAGTAGAATCTCTCAACTTCTTCCAATTCACATCCATCACAATAGCCATGGACTTGTAGTCCAACATCCCGAATCTCTTCAATATGTCAATGGTGTATTTTCCTTGTCCTAGGAAAATCTCTTTCTGCCTCTTCCATACTTCTAATCCCAAGAAGTAGTGCATCAATCCAAGATCTTTCATTTCAAACTTAGAGGGGAGATTCTTCTTACACCATACAATGAGTTTCTCATTTTTTGTGAGAAACAAGTCATCAACATACAATACAAAAATCAGTGACTCATCATCTGCAACCTTGAAGCAAAGGTTGGGGTATGCATCATTCTGATGCACCTTCCATCTCATAGCTGAAACAATAGCAATGATTGATCTGATGGAAGTATCTCTAGCCACAAGAGTAAATGTATCATCATAATCGACTCCCTCTTTCTGAGAGAACCTTTTGGCAACAAATCTGGCCTTGTATTTCCCATATGCTCCATGATAAGTCTGTTGTGCCCATCTAGGTATTTTCTGACCTACTTCAACATTTCTGGGGATATCAATTGGATCAATGGAATCGATAGGTTCATCCTTTTCTGCTAACTCCCTCTTGAACTAGAGGGGGAGATGATCTCATCTCCTTTGGTTCTATCATTTCATCATCGATCTCCATGTCTGATCCTCTGGCTTTCCTGACAGCTAATTCTTCTTCAAAGTTTACATCCCTACAGACTTCAATCTGTCTGGACCCTGGGATGTAGATTCTATAAGTCTTTGAAGACTCATTGTATCCCACAAAGGTTCCCTTCTTTCCTGAAGGTTCCAACTTGGGCACATGTATAAATAATGGACAACCAAATATCTGAAGGTGGCTTACTTCTGGTTTCACTTTTGTGAAAGATTCCTCTGAGGTCATCCTTCTAGGATGAGAGTCATATTCCAGGAAGCTTATTTTTGAACATCAACGAGATTCATATGTCCATCGGAACAAGTCTTCTCTTGTAGGCCAAATCACATGGTATTTTCCCTACAAGTCAAATCCTGACTGTTGATTAGTGACATTTTATAATCAAATGAAAAGAAAAATAGTTTACACATGCATCTTAGATAATAATTTATCACAACAATCATGAACATGTCTATCAAACATATCTGAGAACTATCTAGATGTCTGTTATCTCCATTAGAACATGCCATCAAGAGTGTGCACTACCCTAAGCATGCAGAAAGGAGATATCATCTAGACTAGCTTCATGAATGTAGTGTATCTCATATGAATAATATAAGAATGTAAACTATATCAATTGCTCAACACATTATATCTGCATAAAAAAATATATAACAAAAAACAGATTTATGTAAGCAAGAAAACAAAATACTTATCTCTTATTGTTTTGGTGTGTGGGCCCCCACTGCCTTCTTGTGGGAACCATAAGAGATCCATGTTCTTACATTTTGGATCTTCTAGAAGAGGAACTCTGAACGATCATCATCCCTTTGCTTCTTGCGATGATGATCCTCTTCTACATCAGGAGTTGAGGCTTCATGCTTCCTTTTACTTGAACTTCGACAACTATTTGCATAGTGTCCATATTTTCTGCACCTATAGCATTGAACTTGAGATATGTCCTTCTTCTCCTTTTGATCTGGGCGAGGACTTGGTCTCCGATATTGGTGCTTATGTTTATGGAACTTCCTACCTTTTCCCTTACCCTTTGTGGCATGAGAAACAAAAGCTTGGTTCTCCTCAGGTTGAGTGCCATGGCCATGGAGTCTTTGACATGCTGCGATCCTTGTCTCCTCCTGACAGAAATCTTCCCAAAGCTTGTCAAAATTTGGTAGTTTGGATCCACCACTTATGCTTTGGATAAAGGACTCCCATGATGGTGGAAGACCATTTAAAGTGTGGAGGACAAGCTCCTTATCGCCAATAGGATCTCCACTGGTGCTGAGCTTATCTCTGAGTTCTGTGATCCTCATAAAGTATGAGGCAATGGATTCTGACTTTGCTATCTTCATATTTTAGAGCTGGTTTCTCAAAGTCATGGATACATTTAGACTAGTGTGTTCAAATAGCTTCATAATGGTCTTGAACATTTTCCTATCATTCTTCTTTCCCGAGATTTGAGGAAACAAATGGTCTCTCACTGAATCCACAAGAATCCTTCTTGCTTTAGCACCATTCTTCCTCCATCGAGATTTATCCTCTTCAGCTTTTGGTTTGGGGACCTTCTCATTTAAATACAATAAGAGATCATTTTCTTCTAGGAGTAGAATAACCCTAGACTTCCAGGAGATAAAGTTTGAGGCTCCTTCCAAACGATCTTCAACCTTCATCCCAATCATCTTGATTGCAGATCTGGATCAAAAACCCTAGTAGGAGCTAGGTCAAAAATGAAAGTTAATAATTTGATAAACTGAACCCACATATAAATTTGCCTTGCCAAGGATAGTTGAATAGAGGGTGGTCTGGTCCAAATCCGTGGAGAGAAATGAGTTAAAATTGAAACCCTAATTCTACTGCAACCATAGAGTTAGGTCAAAAATTGAAAGTTCTCGGAATTGAATTCCATCTTCACCAATAGATTCTCCTTGCCAAAAACGAAATTCCCATGGATATTTTTCTTCAAAATGATGGGTGAAGACTTCACAAGATGAAACCCTAATTCCAGCAGGGTTCCGACAATGCTTTGCAATGGCTTCTTCTAGAACTGCTCTGATACCATGTTAAATTTCATACATTCATAGCATAATAATATAAATGCATAACCAAGATCTCTAGAAGCAAGACAAAGCACAAAACAACAACACAGAGTTTACCCTGGAAACCCAATTGGGAAAAACCCAGCAACCTTCGCATAGAGATGATAATCCCCGATATCAGAGTACAAATAAGAAAAGAGAAGAAATGTGAAAGTGTCTTCCACAAGTAGATACCCCAAATTAGCTACCTCCTTCAAGTGATGCGAAATCAGCCTCTCCCAAGTGATGTGCACTTGCTAAGTGAGTGAATGAGTGATAATGAGGTGCACTAGCCTCTTATTTATACAAGTGCAAAACTAGAAAAATCCCTAACTGGGCAGACTTCACCTGGGGGCAATAAATAATTTAATTTTAATATTTTTCTTTTGTTTATTTGCACCCCAAGATTTACATTGATTCTTTCATGTGGTTACATAAATAATTACATCTAGCTAATCTCCCTTAGGAGGTACAAACAAGTAGAATTAAAGTACAATAAAATATAATGAATAATATCTTCCGAAGTTGTACAAAATCCAACAATTTATTGTCATCATCTAGTCATACATTTATTCATAATAGTCATTTATTGTCATCAAGTGGTAGTATATTTAGTCATTTGTATACAGTGGTTTTTTTCCATTGGTAGTATATTTAGTATTATTTTTAGTCATTGAATATTCTTAACTAATAACTTATCTAGTCATGATAATTTAGTCATTTTTATTATCAATTTCCGTCAATTGGTGGTATATTGTTATATTATTTACTAGTTGCTGGATCATTATATTTACTACTATAAGTTCAGTAGTAAATGCTCATTTATATGTTATGATTAATTTATTAAATATCATAAATTGTATAATGCAGAAATAAACATACTATTAAACTTGAATTAAAATAGAAAATCACATCATACACCGTGTAATGTAAAAATAACCATACTATTATACTTGAATTAAAACAAAATCACATTAAAACATATAATGCAATATAGATGAACCGAAAGATGATCATATATATTTATAAAATGAAAAAATGTCAAAGTAGTACAACACTGTTACTCAAAGTTTCCAACTCTAGTGCAAATGCACCATAATAACTTATCCATGAACACCAGACATTCAAATTACTGCATCAAGGAGTGGTCCAAGTTGTCTAAAATCTAGTACAATATAATAAACATCAACTATGTCATCTTCTGCAAATATTTCAGTGGGCACCGTGTGAAGCTTCATTCATTCTCTTTTATACAGACACATCCATCTATTTTGTCTTCATAAGGAAGGGGCATGTTACTTTTGACCCTTAAAATATTTACATTTGCATCTCCCGATCCACTCAAATTGAATTCATGTATAATAGTTAGTGAGTGAATTCGCCCAATGCCCACATCAACATTGTCATACGGATCAAACACCTTTACTTTATCGCCTTCTTGGAGTTCATCAATACATTTATACAAAACCAAAAAAAATACACATTATATTGAGCTTTGAAAAATGATGTTATAGCAACAATTATACTCCAATATTTAACACAAAGTTATTGTATCGAGATATGTAAAATGTTACAACAACAATTATATTCTAATATTTAGCATATTATTGCACTCACCTCGAATTTGGCATCCCTATGAATTTCCAACACATGCTTGTCGAGTTCATCATCATTACTATCGATATTGACATCATATTGTGTAGCATGGCTGAGAGTTCTGTTGACAATGCCTTTTCCTTTTCTTGCTGCTTGGATATAATTGCTTTGCATGTGTTTCAACATGCAAAAAAGTATACAAATTTAATTAGAAGTATGAACAATGCCATATTAAACATTCAATAGTCAATTAAAGAATGCAACCTATAGAATTTTATTCAAAAGAAAATTCTAAGCATTAATAATGACAAAACATTGGGACATATTAACCATTATAACAACAATTATATCCTAATATTTAGCATTCACCATTTTTACCATTGGAATATCATCATCTATACCCAATGCTTTGTGCATAATATCAAGTGATGCCTCCACTATAGATTCCATATTAGTGATTCCATGATCACTACTGCTATGACTGTCATCCGATGTACCTTCATGCTCAACATCAATTTTGACAGTTGTTGTACCTTTAAATGGTGGAGATTCAATTTTGTTCTGCATGTGGATAATTTGAATTAAAATTTTGTTGCATCCACATTGTACAACATAATAATATAAACAAAAGGAGACTGATCAACATATAGTCTTTCATGATTAGTGTAAAATACAAAATTTCTCCGAAAAGTATGAATTGTTCTAACATCCAAAAAGATATACCATAAAGCCCTGCTAATATAGATCTTAAAAAATTGACATAAAATAAAAACTACTTTGCAAAACATAGATAACCTGGAATAATAAAAAGACATGCCCATTATGGGCTTCTTTTTTGGAATTAGCTAGTACTTTAAGTTCATGATCCACTTGTTTGATTTATTGAACTCCATACCACTCATTCCAAGCTTGTGTGCATCTTCTATAAAGGCCATATATTGGATTCTTTAAGCATGAAATTGACTATGGGAATAGGAAATTTTTATAGACATTCTTTTGGAAAGCATTGCATAGGAAAAGTGTATGTTGGCAACTTAGATTTGTATTTTCTTTCACAAAATTGAAGGATGGTCACATTTTTTATGCGTGTTTGAGTGTTGAGTTCACATATTTGGAGGCAGTGATGTACATCTGGAAGTGATAGCACCAAAACCATTTTATACCCTCTATGAAAAAATAGGTATCAAGGACACCAAGCAACACAGGGTTCTCAAATACCAGAGTGGCCTACACTGGTACATCCAAACTAAAATGAAGTTCTTGGACCTCTACTCATTGGGAGTGGATTACCATTATATAGTCAAAATTTAGGCATAATTTTGGAATAAGGATAATAAAGAGTTTGGCATTGGAAACCAACAACAAAATAAGGGTAAGGGTGTCCCTAAAAAGGATAATTTTAGGGGCGAAATTTAGCCCATGGGCTTTTTTTCATGTTTTTTTACAAAAAAAGATTTGCCAATTTGCATTTTTTGAAGCCCCATTTCTCCCAATTTTGATTGGGTAAAATTTTTTCACTCTATAATTCACCAAATTATTATATAAACTATATAAAATCGTTGGAAACTGAAATAATTTTAGAAAAATATCGCCAAATATTTTATAGTTGACATTTTAAGAATTGGTAAGATTCGCCAAGGTTCATACACTTTTAAATAAGTATGGGTCCTTAAAATTATCCCTGGTCCCTAACACCCATAACCATGGGTAAGGAAAAGACACCCAACCTTAGAATAAAAAATACAAGCCCCTACAAGGAAGAATAATGGTAAATTATAAAAGGACACAAACAAGTGGTGTGACACCCATAAAACCCCACATAACAACAATGATGAATGTTGTGTCAAACATGAATTAGTAAAATGAAACCCTCCCACTCTAAATCATTCTTGATTCCACAATATATCATGGATAGCGGAAAACAAATCAATGATGCAGGACCAAGTTTTACCATGTCATTGCATGGATCTAGCCGAAGGAACCAAAGGAACCTGAAGAAGGGGAGTGCCTCTTGCATTCATAGATGTGACACATGTTCTTCAATGCCTCTTACTCCATGAAGTATTTACATAATGTTTGAATACATGGGACCAAAGATAACAATAGATTATAAGGTGAAAACATAGTTCTTTATTCCACTTAACTAACAAAATAATTTAGACGTTTGGGGCATTACATAAGGCATGGGAAGCCCAACCAAGTTCTTAGCTTTTGGTGTAGGGTAACAAACTTATAACTCAAAGAATCACCAATGGCTTGTTGAGTCTTACAAACTAAGTGTTATAGGGGGATATTGGGTAATCATCTTAGCCATATTGGGACCTTTGTCAAATATTGATTTTCTAAGGAAGAGATGGTCTAGGCTTAGGTTGGTCTAGGATCAAGAAAATGGTGCTATTTATTATATGGAAACATGCCCAAAATGAGGGTTTCAAGGAATTTGTGGAAAATTTTATGTACAATGCTTTCATTATCCTATAAGGGGAGCACCCACCTATAAATTTACCATAAGCCAAGATATTGTTACAACTAAGCCCTTATACTAGAGTGGGATATTGTTACCTTTTTGAAAATCATACCATCCTTAGAATTTATGGATATTAGCTTAAGCACTAATTACTTCCAGTTTGACTTACCCCTACGTTTTTTCCCTATAGTACACTAGGAAGAGGTTTAATTCAGACTACACACTTTGGATCAAGGAATCAAAAAGTAACATTTAATATACTTGCTGAAGTCTTTTCCTTCATAGTGAAGAATATATTATCCATAATCATTCCAGAAAGAATGTTCTCTTCTCTAAATCTAAAATAAAGAAATATTTGGAGATAGGACCCACACCATGTAATCTCTAATCTAATAATTTCACATAAATCCAATCCTTACTTGCATCAATATGATTTGTAGCTTTAAAGAGTTTCTAATAAGGACAATTGGATTGAAGTACAAGAGATTTTGCAGGGTCATTACATTTAATCATAAAAACATGGTTAGGTCAAAGATGAGCCAGTTGAGCAGAAAAAAGGAACTCCAGAAGTGATAATGGTGGACCTGGAAAATCCCTCAAAAGAAGTAGAGGTTGTAGCCATTTAATTGCCTATAATGGAAGTTAACCTTGATAAACATAAACCAACAAAAAATATGTTTCTCCCTATTGAAACACCATAGAAGCAAGAGTTTATTAATAAAAAATTGAGCCAGAAAAATCAAGTGATGTGGTAGAAATGGGATTTGAACAATATTAGTTGGTTGAGACACGTAATAAGAGATTTAGGGTGAAAGAGTAGGGAAGTGGAAAATATAATGTTTCATAGATATTATCTCAAGAGAGGCCTAAGGATAAAACCCTTAAAGGCTCTATTGTAACTTCCACCTATCCCACAACAGTTGGAGCAGCTTAAGAAGTTAAAAAACAAGGCAAGTTCATTTGGACTCATTATTGGAGAACAATTAGTAGATATGGAAATTAATTTTTTCTCATAAATATCCCAAATAAATAAGCAGGCTAAATATCCCAAATAAAGAAGCAGGCTACCAATTAAAAAAAGGAATTGTATCCCAAAGTATTCAGCTAAGGGCCAGTTGTGCCTAGAATGCTTACTTATGTAGATAATGACAAAGTAATTTTTTATTTAGCTATCCTTCAGCCAAAAAGATATAAGAGTGAGGCTTAAATGAAGGACACTAAGTATGATGCTACCAGGATCAAGCTAGACTTGAACAAAATGCATGTGATAGACATAATTGAATGGCTTAGGAAAACAAGGGATATGGTATCTAAGTACCTAATCCAATCTACTGCAAGCACAAATAAATTACATAGAATGGTACATAAGCTCAAAAGGTAGCTGAAATAGGAAAAGAGACAAGGATGTGCATTGGCACCTATTTTGTTAACAATAGCAATTCTATAAGACAAGGATGTGCATAGGATTGTTGAAACATGAAGAATTTAACTATTTTCTTGAGATTTTAACCCTTTATTGAATCTATTTAAGTGAAATTATGATATAGAAATATTCTTGTCATCATACAATCTAGAAGATCTTCAAAATTATTTGAACATATTTGAGCCTACATACTACACTAAGAATTGGAAACATACCACTTGGTTTACCCCTATGTGATTCTTTTGAGAGTTCATTTGTAGTTAGTTGTTCAACACCTCACAAAGGAAGTTAGTAGTAAAGGGTATACTATAGATGATGTACATATTTCTATTGCATTGGAAGATTGTGGAGTCTTCTCAGATGGCGTTGGTAGTGGACACACACTTGGAGTAATTGATGATGTTTCAAAGTAAGCTAGCATAATTTTGCATTACAATTTATTATATGAATTTCATTCATCCTCTTCAAATATGGAACAGAGACCAAACCAATTGTTCAAATGCAACACAGGGACTAAACTAACTGTAAGCCTCATGGAGAAATATAGAAAACATATAGGAAAAATAGTGCAACCATCAATCTATCCCTGAGAGAGAGAAATATTCTTACCTCATCTGAATCTAGCATAGAATCATGCTCATTCCATGCAGAAACTATAGGCTTAACGAAGGAAACCAACTACAAAAATGTCTCATTGATCATGTGTATGAAACTCATTACATGTTTGCACCCCTCCTTCGGGTTGACATCATTTAAACTGGTTGTTACTATGCTTGTTTAAAATCCAACAGATGGTTGTGAAATATATGGCAGCGATATAGATTTCCGCTTGATCTTATTGTCATATTTAGCAGCTAAACCTAATTCTTCCATATAATTAACAATATCTTTTGCACTTGGTTCTCTGTTACTAGTTTCCACCTAAAAGACAATGTCAATTTTCATCATATAGGCAATTCAATAAAAAAATCCAAGTAAGTAACACAACATAATATCAACAAAAAAGACACACACTTATTGCGATTTTTTCATTTTTGGCCTCCAACCCTCCTCGACCAAATGTATATTTAACCCTCAAATTATCTCTTACTTTCATGCCTTTGTTCCTATTTTCCAAATATCCTTCAAAACGCATACTTTCCTTTAACGCCTCCTACTGTTTGGGAGATAGAGAGGAATATATCCTATCTTTTCCATCCATGATTATTTTTGTACAATTGTATCTATAATTGTTCATCAAAATTCTCATCTTTTGCTTGTAATATTTTCTATAGAGTTTTCCACCAATGGTATCAAAATCATTTTCCATTTTTTCTATGACATTTCCCACACTTCTTGGATATTGCTCTACAAAATTTGATTTACAAATATCCAAATGAGCCCTGCATCTTGTACCCAACTCAGTGGCCCACGTTGCAACATTTTTCCCAATGGGCTCACCATCTTTCGACACCTCAACCAAAAATGGCTTCTTACCTTCCAATTTTCTTTCTTTTTCTTTCCTCTCTATAGATCTATACCAATCTTGACTAATTCTTTGTCTTTTAACAAAAGCAGACACACCTTCCGAACCACTACCAACATTTCTGATTGAAAGTGTTTCATAAAAAATTGTAGATATAGGTTTGTTTTGAGGCACACTAAATGTTAGCGGTGTGTGTTCATGACTTGCATGAACCAAAACTACATGCTCCTTGGCCACATTAGGTGTGGCAGTTGGTAGCTCAATACCGGTCTGTGCAGATGTGCCTTCAAACAACTCTTTTAATTTTTCATAAATCATCTGCAGACTTGATTTTCCTTTGTCACCTTCTTTATCATAAATATTTTTTACATTCCTTGAAATAAATCATTAGGTCGCACACCACCATGTGCTATATAAGGTTGCACATCATGATGTGCTATATTAGGCTTCATATCACCACACCTCTTCTTTTCATCAACTACATTTCCTATATCAGAATGCACATCACCACAACTCTTCTTTTCATCAACTACATTTGTTGAATCACAAATCCATTGGATTCTACGAGTTGCATCCCTATATCTTTACTTTCCCTTGATTGTTTATTCGATTTTTTAGTGCAATATTTTTCTTTCCTACAAAATAAAAAAGATCATATTAATATTTATGCACATAAATTTCTTTCCTGTAAAACATTAAAAACTATTAAACAAATAATATACTAAAGCAGATTAACAATTTGCATAATTTTCAAACCAAGAGACGATAAATATTCATCATTCTTGGTCACAAGTTCTCTATGCAAGCACTCATATTCTATCAAGTTTTCATATTTATCACTATCATCTAATTTGTGCCTCAAGCACTTTTTCTTCGCATTCTAAAGTCCAACATTTCACATAAACAATAATGTATAAATCAACCACTTGAAGAAGTAGAACAACAGTGGAAGAACCATCGCATTTCTATATCATACATTTGTTCAATTAATACGAAACATTTTAAAATATAAAATAGAAAAGAATAACAAACAGTAAATGCAGTTAAGTCAATCTTCTGCACAGATGAAGGAACACCATATGAATGGTTGTGTTTCAAATGCTAAAATTATGGTTATAAGGGCATAAAGACAAAGAAAAAATGCTCCAAAGAAAAATGATCAAAGTGTCACTCAACTAGAAGTAAATAATAGCCAAGAGGATCTGTCATATCAATGTCCATAAAAAGCTAGCAGCTTACATCTATTGACAACAAATTTGGATCAACACCAATTTAGAGGTCTTCCCAACAAAATTCAACCCTAATTCAGCATGGATAAAGTGGATGGTTGTGCCAAGCAAATTGAACATTCAAACCTAGAATTCCAAAAGAGTGATGAAGCAATTGTCATTATCACATATATGGATAGCGATCATACTAGGAAGACTGGTCATATGAACCTAGGATCTGGAAAGAATGTTGAAGTAACAAGAAGTAGCATAGAAATACAAAATTGTATTACTAAATACAATCTTGAAGTAGCATAGAAAGACAAAATTGTCTTACTAAATATGTTTTGAAACTAGTGGAATGACTTGTGCATCCAAACTCGAACCTAAATCGGGATCCTGCAATAAAGAATAAATCGATATTCAGATTCACATGGATAAGTAACATAAATTAAAATAAGTATTCAAAATATAAATAAAACCCAAACTTATTGGGGATGGAAAGGGAGAACTCATTGAACTTTGAACAAGATTGAATGAGCTGGAATTTAAAGAATTGGCCATTTGATACTACAAAATTTTCTCCCTGCATTTGGTCCAAATCAACAATCAATATACATCTCTACAGTCCTAAAATATTTTCAAGAACTATATCACAATCTAACTTCCAATATAGTTTGGAAACCAGTTTGTCAGAATAAGGTGAGTTTAAGCAACATATATATACTATGAAATATTGTAATTGGTGTGGTTAAATACTAAAAGAACAGTTGGGATGAAAATATAATTTTAAATGGACACATGAAACCAGATGATTTTCAAATTAAACCGGTGCGTCTATTCATACATGCACACACCGGTGTGCTCACATATACAAAATGTACCGGTGAGCTCACATATAAAAAACACACTATAAAAGAAAATACATAAAATCCCCCGCAGTGGTAAATATCAGCTACATTTGGTAGGGGATATTTCTACATGCATTTTTACAACATAATTCGTACCGGTGTGTTTCCTACATAAAAGCGCACTGAGGCATTCAAAATATACACACGCCGTGGCACAGTGTTTAAAATTGTTGTTCGGCTGGTGCATTTCACTTAAGTATGAACCAGTGTGACTTCACGACATGTGCATTGAAATGCTGAAAATCAAAATTTTAAAAAATCACACAAACTCTTTTTTCCCTAAATTAAAAAAAGGGAGGCAATTTTAAGTTTGAAAAGTAATTCTAAATAGTGTTTAAAAGAAAAAATCCTAAACATTAATTCATTCTTTTGCCGAAAATTTCAGGGGAGAGTTTTGGAAAAGAGACTTACATGGAAGGAGTTTGGAGCAACTGGAAGCAGTTCTGAGGGTCAAAATTTGTTAGTGATGGTGAATCAAACAATACCCTGCATAATAGAAATTTCAAGATATCTTATTTAGAGTTTAACTAGATTTAGAAAAAAAAAAATCATACTTAGCTTCAATGTTGCAACCCTTATTTTTTCGTTGCTTCTTTTTGTTTATGTGGCTTTAAAATTTTACCTTAGGGTTTAAATCCCTCTATTGTTATACAGAATTACGATTTCACCTTTTAGGGATTTTATATTTACTGAGCTTGTGATTATATATAGAAAGCGTAGGGTGATATGGGGCCACATTCTTGGTCGAATTCATAACCATGTCAACCCTATTGTTTTTTTTTAATTTTCAACAAAAATACGCATGCGTCAATATCAGTGCGTTTGTATTACTGGAACGCACTAGTGCATCCATGAACATAGTGCATTGGATATGCCATGTGTTGCATCACGTTTTATTGTATAAAAACACAACAGTCCATTTTTGTCTCTCGGTTCTATGTTCGTAGTGCATCTGATTTATTTTAACGTGCTAATGCATTGTTGTTTAGAACGCACTAGGGAGTTTCCAATATATAAGTGCACCGGTGTCATATTTATTCATTTATTTTTTGTCATATTTTGAAGGTCTGTATTTATTTGTATAATATATTGATAGCTTCTGTATTTAATGGCACATGTTTTTTATTGATAGAAGATGCATGGTATGAGTTCAATGAAAAAAAATTTAATCAACATGATGGGAGCACATCCAGAATTTTTTTCAATGTGGTTTACAACCCCAGAGAGGAGTTTCTATGTCCATGGAAATAATTCACAGGGGGCCACCCGAAGGGGCCTCACCCCGCCGACTCTTATTATAGAGCCTAACCTGGTGGGGACATCAAGTGAGGCCGTTATATAACTATGCATATCCACCCAAGGATTTGAACTCGAGACCTTTTGCTTACAACTCACATCTCTCAACCACTTGAGCTAACCCATCGGGCTGGGAGCACATCCATAATTACGAAGAAGGCAAGTGCTTTTAATTAATTTATGTATTTAAATTAATTTGTTTGAATTATTTGTAAAATTAACTAATATGTATTAGTTAATGTGTTACATGCAGGGCCAAAAAATGAGGAAGCTCAATAAGATTCTTACCAAACTAAGTCCAGTAAAACATTGATGGAAAAGTTGCAGAGGGATGAATCAGGTGAATAAAAAACAATTCAATATGAATTATTTATTCAAATTTGAGTAATAATATACTTAAGAATATTTACTAATATGTTTCAAATAATGTAATTCACATATGTTGAATGTTATGCAAAAATTGATAACAACAAAAGTAAATTTCATCATAAGAAAAAAATTATGGAAGATGCAAATGATGATCAGTTGGTCCTTAGCTTATATGGAGTGGTGCTGGAAGTTAATAGATTGGGAAAATAATTTTATAATGCTATGAGAGATTTATTGCAAAGAACGTACATACATACTTTTAACTTATAATGCATAAACCAATCAAATGATTCGAAGAATTGGGTCATATGTAAACTACAAGAGGCGTTCCTACAGTAAGGGTTAATGAGACCTACCAGGCTTGTAATATCAAAAACATACAACAACAAAAAAGATTCATTCAAAAAGTAATATTCCTAAACATGTTTATGTAGAATATGTATCTATAACTATTACAAAGTGTCATTCATTCAATAGATTTAATTCTCTAATATTTATTTTTCATATCAACATAAAAATAGTTTAATGTCATTTTACATTTTCAGGAAGATTATGAGAATCCCAAAGGATGAACGAGGCGATACGTGAAATTTTCTAGTAGCGATGTCCAAAAAAGTGTACAAGGATATGGTCAAGGAAATGGACATAATTGCAACGCAGGAGGAGCCATCTCAACAAAAACGTGCTTCAAATGTATGAACTCGTTGGTTTTTAGGTTTATGTTATACATATCATTAATTAATTCAACATTAAATATTAATTTTTAATTGTTTTGTTGTAGAAAAGAAAACAAAATGGAACCCAATCAGCACACAAGATAGGACGACAAGGAAAAAAGGGGTTGATAGCAAAGTTTGTGAGTATTTGTGATTTCTTTGTAAGAAATTAAGATTTCGTAGTGGCTGTGATTTGTATATTTATTTTTTTGGTTTTCACTAGTGTTATCTCTAGATTTACTCCAGCAAAATTATTATTTGTAATGGTTTTAAAATTTGGAAAAATAGGGGTTTAGTGCCAAAGTCTCGACACCGAGGAGGCTAAGTGTTCTTTCTTGCTTCCAGTAGTGGAGATACTTTTGAAATGTTTTGAAATATGCAGGGTTTGCATAAATAGCACACCTTCCTGGAGTGTTTAAAGGAATCTGTTGTCAGTTGCTTATAAAATATGATTAGAGTTCACTTGCTGCTTTGTAAGAAATATTAGATGAAGGATGAATACGTAGCTGGTTTATCATGAATGCCTTTGTAAAAACATCAAAGTTGCAGTGAATATGAGAAATCAACGCCCAATGTCAAGAAGAACGCCTAGGTGCCTAGTGCCATAAAATGCCCAGCAATAGAGAGATTTTCCCAAGTGGCAGAGGAATGCCGGTGGAGGGGAGAACTACTTCTGAAATACAATGAACCAAAGGTCAAAAATAAATCTTCAATGTGCTGATGGTAAGCTTCCATGAAAACATGGATACGTTGTTTGTGTTTCAATCGACAATTAGCTTGGTTTCTATTTTAATAACGTCAAACGGAGAAACACTAAAGGAAGCCAATTAAATTTTCATATTGAAATCGTTTGAGATTCAAATCTTGCTGGTCCAAAAAGCTATATTTTATGATTTGATTATAAGCAAAGCTATAAGGGAAAAATGTAAAAATATTTCAAGCATGATTGCCAAATATACAAGCCGAGTCTGTGGGCTTCCAAGTGTGAAGGCAAACATGCAAATTCTCACGTTGATGAAGACCTATGTCCTGATCAGTCATTACATGCTAACGTGAGTGCATGTGCCAAGAGTCAAGCTCTACTGTAGGTGGAATCTATGGATGTGTGGAAGGGGCAGCTTGAAATGCATTTGTACAAAATAGAAATAATGATTTTGTGGATCTATAACATGCCTCCGAAGGGTAAACCCTTATCTTGCAAAAGCAAACTAGCACTTAAAATTACCAAGAACATTGTTTCTCCTTAGCTCAAGTTTGACTTACTATGATAGACACATGGCTTGTTTATGCTCCAGTGAAAAATATTTTAGAGGATGATATTAATGACTGAAGATCAATCCGCATCATAGTCCCCATTGGTTGAAAAGAGAACAGGTGGAAAAGTATTATAGATTGTAAGGCACATAATTAACTACTTCCAGATTTTGAAGCAAAATATCAGCTGTCAATCACATATTCCAGATTTTCAAGGCACTTGGCTGCTTTAGAAAGAATATTAGGTGGCAAAGCATTCCGAATTTGAAGATGGCAGAAAATCGAAAACAGAGAATTATATTTAGAATTTTTAAGTCTAGATGTTTCCAGGTTCTCAGGCATCGAATCATCATTTGAAACTAATTAGATTCATTGGAGGCAGAGTATTCTGGGATGAAGATCAAGAATTGAGGTCTTTGCAGATGAAATCAGATCTGATTGTCTATATAATGAACATAAAATCAAGAGGGGAGGGGGTGAGTTCCAGCCGAGGGCTGAGGTAGGGGGTCAGTCTGATACAACACTGTATAGGCATGTATGAATTTTCTTATGTTTATATGTTGCAGAATTGACTGTTTATGAATTAAGATATGATCTTCGAGCCTATTTTGTTTTAATTTATGAAGTGTATGCCTTTGGTATTCTGTCCATATGTGGTCTAAATTCCATGTTAAGATTCTTCCAAACAGCATATAACTATGCCACCATCATGAAATAATTTCTGAGCTCTTATATTTGTAGTTTTAAGATCACAGTCATTTTCTGTCCGTGTACTCCCTGCTACCTGATTATTGAGTTGCTTGATTTCTGTTATATACTCAACTGCCACCAGAACCCCATAGAATTGTTTCATATGTGTCAGATATCTCACATTTACTGTTAAGATTTCCTTAAGCTTAAAACCCAGCAGTCAGGTTCAACTTTAGGGATAACAACTAGCAATCCTTGGATGTCTTCAAATGGGTGCTAACATACAAAGAGGAGCCATCAGGAGAATTGATTGACATTGGGTTAAGCAAGGGTTGTGACTATATGTTGGCGTATCAAAAATTCATTGTGGATTTTGTAGAGTGTCTATGTTGTTTTATTTATCTTATTTTATAATTAATAAAACAACAAACATACTTTATATTAAATATATGATTTGTGACAGGGCATAAAACTTGCTGGAAACAAAGTATGGAGTGGAGCCAACAAAAGACTTGTTGCTAGAAGGCATGATATTTAGTTTGGAGAGAATGTGTATCATTCATGAGTCAATTATTTCTATGGTATGTCGCTTTTCAATTTACATTCATGTATACTATCTATTTATTTTTCACTATTCCCGTTGGAAATGTAGATACACTCGATACACTTTATTTTTATGTTTGTAGATGCAAGCTGAAGAAGAGGAAAAAAATTGAGCCAATCAACAACACATTCGGCCAAATAACCCAATTGATGCATGTGGCTCGAGCACCGATAACTGTTCCAATGAAGAATGATACTCCGTATGTAATTTTAATGTTAATGCAAGTTGGTGTAGCTTGTTGTATATTTTGAAACAATTGTCTGTGAAAATCAGACATTTTGTACAATAATGTACTGGACATAGCGTCTAAATTGAAAAACAATGAGTTACCAATAAGTGCAACAATAATTACATGCATGTTGACATTTTGATTATTGTTGTCTCTATGTTGTTGTATTTTGTATGGCAAAGGTACTCTTATTGATATATAATAAAATAAGCTTTTTTTTATTTTATTTCATTCTTCAATATTATTGTCAAATGTTACATGTGAAACGGTACATTAGTAATTAGATGTATGGATGATTAAATATTACAATAGATTCTTGCATATATGATATAAGAAATTAATCTAAACAAACACAATAATTAAAATTGAAATGAATTGTACTATAAACAAATATTTCAATTTCAGATGAATAATGGAATTATATATATATATATATATATTTGACTGAAATGTCAGTAGCCATTGTTCAAAGAATCATATGCGGTGCTTTTAATAATATATGTCTCCCCGATGCGCCTATACTAACATTACTCATCGGTGCGTATATATGAACATTACGCACTGATGTGCCTATAAAAACATTATTTACTGGTGATATATAGAACATTATGCATCGGTGCGTTTTCCTCTCTGAATCGCACTGGTTCGTGTAGATGGCTTATGCACACCAAGAACGATCAAAGCTTATGCCCATTGTTTATTTTTGTTTTTAATCCTGATAGTGTGTTTGATGTGTTAAAATGCATTGGGTCATTTTGATAGTTTATAAGCATTAGAGAATTTGAATATTAAATACACCGTTGCGCTTTGATAAATGGATAACACCGGTAAAATTTAAAAAATATTAAAAAATATACGATGCATATGGTTTAAAATATCATACTGGTGCGTTTATGTTGTAAATAAGCATCGGGTCGTATATTTTATAAGCAAGCACCGGTGCGTCATTGAAATTTGATTCTTTCTAGTGCTTGTTCTGTTTGAGTGCACCAATGCAGCTATTTTGATCGTACAACACCGGCACGTCCTAGTAAGACATGCACTAGGGCACGTAATTTCAATTAAGTGCACCGATGAAAAAGACATCCGCTAAATTCTTCGTCCACCGAGTAATTTTTAATTATAAAATATATCCGTTATGACCTCCGTAAAAGAATACGCTACCATTGGCGGAGGTTGTAGAGGAGGTTTTTTTGACAAATTTTGTCAATATTGTAACACTAAAAACCTCCGCTGTGACCTCCACTATAGGGCCTTTTCCTTGTAGTGTTTGTAGGCACGTTTGTTGTAGTTGGTTGGGTTGCTCACTGTAATTGGAAGGCCCGCTTTCTGTAATTGGTAGTATGGATGTAGGGCGCATGTTGTATACCTATTATGTAGTGTTTTGCAAAGAAAATGGTGTTATTTTCCAATGATGAAGGTGCCACATAGTGGTTTTCACCTTGAGCATGCCCTATCAGAAGTTTTCACTAATAGGGATTTTATTATTTTTTCATATAAATATATATATATATATAATACATACATACACACATGCATACATACATACATACATACATACATATATATGTATGTATGTATGTATTTATGTATGTATTATGTTGCTTTAGATGGTCCTGAGGACATCAATGTCCTCAATCATTATGCGATACTTCTTGTACAGGCTTTAGGTGAATTCATATTTAGATAGTGGATTTTTGTATAAATTTAGTCGATGACCATTTACCAACAATGGGGTTTGTGCCTCACCAATGGTTCTTATTTTGACTGATTCGTTGTCATAGTAGGTATCAAATTGGTATGGCCCTAACCACCTTGTCATCAACTTCCCTTTAAATTTCTAGAACCTTGAGTCATATAATAATGCCCAATCTCCCTCTTCAAGATTTTTAGTCTTGATATGCTTGTCATGCCACTTCTTTCTTCGTTTCCGTACTACCTCAGTATGAGGGAGAGCTTGTTTCTTGTATTCATCAAGTGCATTCAAATGTTGAATCCTTTCTTGATATGTTGTTGACAGATCTAAATTGAGAGTGGCAGCTGTTCTAAGTATTATTATCTCAAATTCAATGGGCAACATCACCTTTTTCCCATAAACTAGCTCATAGGGTGTATATCCTATAGTGGTCTTCCATATTGTATTGTAGGCCTAGATATACTCATTCAATCTATCTACCCAATCCCTTCTGTGAAGTTGGACTATTTTTGTGTGTATTTTCTCAAGCTTCCTATTTGTTACCTCTACTTTCCCATTTTCTTAGGGGTGGTAGGGAGGAGGATTGTCTGTGCCTAATTATATTTCTATTGAGGAGTTCTTCAATCAGATTATACATGAACGGTGTCCCTTGATCAAAGAACAAATCTCTAGGAAACATAAAACTCATGAATATATACTATGTAAATAATTTGGCCACACTTTTCTCATCTTTTGTAGCTAATGCTTTGAATTTGGCCCACTTTGTCAGATAATCGATGCATAATAGGATGTAACTTTTCTGATCGGATGGTGGATTTATTGGCACCACAAATTCAAACTCCCACTTGTCAAAAGGTTCCAATGATACTTGTGGTTGTAGGGGCATTTCATCCCTTCTTATGGGATTCCCCATTCACTAGTAGTCATCACATCTTGACACATATTCTTGGGAATCTTTATGTAGTGTAGGGCATTAACATCTCGTCTGTAGTATATTATAGGCTATCCTTTTGGCTACATAGTGGCCCCCACATGGCTCATTGTGACAAACATGAAGTATATCATGCACCTCATCTTTCCTTATGCATATTCTTAAAATTTGATATGGTCCTTTCTTGAACATAAATCCTTGGATCTAAGTATAACTTGCACTCATCCTTATGATCTTACATCTCTACTTGTGAACAAAGTGTTTTGGAAACCTCCTCGAAAACCAGGAAGTTGGCTTATCAGCATACTAGGGGATTTCAATTGAGATGGAAAAAAGATGCTCATCTGGGAAAGCATCATCAATTAATTATTTGTCTACAACATGTGTTAGTCTTGATAAAAAGTATGCAACAACATTATGATTTCCTGGCTTATCCGATATTGTAATATCAAAATCTTGCAAAAGTAGTAACCACCTAATGATAATGCCACTAGTATTAGGTTTATTCATCAGATACTTGATAGTTGAGTGGTCGGTGTGCACATATACTGAATGACCCATGATGTAGTGTCGAAACTTGTTAATGGAGTAAATGACAGCCAAAAATTCATTTTTTGTCACTGTGTAGTTGAGCTCATCCCCAACCAATTTTTTTCTAATATAATAAATTGCATAGGGATACTTGTCTTATTGCTATCCTAGGACTTCTCCAATGGCCCTATCAGAAGCATTAGCATGAATATCAAATGTTATGTTCCAGTTTGTCCCTTGGAGCACATGGGTTGTAATTGTATTCTCCTTGAGTTGCTCAAATGCTACCATACAATATTATGTCCACACAAAATATGTATCATTCATTAGTAGGGAAAACATGAGAGTTGTTATCTTACTGAAGCCCTCAATAAATATTTTGTAGTATCCTGTTTGTCCAAGGAAGATTTTGACATCTCTTTTTTTTACTAGTGGGGATAAATTTTTGATAACCTCAACTTTAGATTGGTCCACTTAAATTCCTCGCGTAGATATATGGTGTCCCAACACTATTCACTCACTCATAATCAATTCACATTTCTCATTTCTTAGACGCAATCTCATCTCTATACATTTCTTCGGGACAACATCCAGATTATCCAAGGCCTACTGAAAATATTCTCCATATGGTGTAAAATCATCCATGTAAATATCCATACTATCATGGACAAATTCTGCAAATATACTTACAAGAACTCATTGAAATGTTGTAAGAGCATTGCATAGGCCAAATGGGAGGAATCTGTAAGCAAACGTTCCCTAAGGACATGTGAACACGGTTTTGTCTTGGTCCTCTGGATGAATCTAGATATGGTTATATCCACTAAAGCCATCTGAGAATGAGAAAATTTTCATTCCAAACAAGGTATCTGGGACTTGATCAATGAAAGGCAGGGGAAATGGTCCTTCTCCGTTTCCTTATTAATTTCTATATAGTCCACACATATTCTCCATTTTACCCCTTTCTTTGGGACTATCACTAGGGGAGACGCCCACTCACTATCTGATATGGGGTAGATAAAACTAGCATCCAATCATTTTTGTAACTCTTGCTTGACAATATATTTTAATGTTGGATTCATCCTCCTTTATGGCTGCCTTATTGGACCATAATATTCCTTTATGTATATGTGGTGTTTGAAAATGTCCGGATGTATGCATTTCATTTCAGTGTAACTCTAGGAAAAGGCCGCAATATGGTCTATACGGACTTTAATCAACTTTTGTTCTTGATTTGCTTCCAAGTTATTGTTGATCTTCAAAGTTTTCCCATGAAGGATTTCCACATATTTAACAGTGGTAAGATTCTGTTCCACAGAGAATACTCTTTTCCACATTTCCTCTGGATCCTTTGGATCACCTATCATTTATTCTTCTTCACCTACTGCAAAAATCTCTTCAAGTATGTCCATGTTAGCATAAATATTTTGAAGAAAATTAGATAGTACTGTGCCTTCATCTTCATTTCTCAATGCTAGGGCTGTGTTTATGCTGAGAATAAGGATTTTTTTTAATATAATTGTCATCATCTTCCATCCAGAGAGGATCTTCTATATCAACAAAGGGTTTATTAGGGGGATAAATGGTGATTCTCTTTTTGGATTGTCAACTAGTAATGGTCATATCCCCTATTCTGCAGGCAATGTATGTATCTGTGATTGCTAACCACGACCTACCAAGGATAAGAGGATATCCGATTAATTTGGTTTTGAACTAGAAGACCACAAAGTTTGTAGGATATTACCATTAGTCAATAGTGATGATGACATCCTCCAATATCCCTTATGGTCGCACAATGGAAGTATCTGCTAACTACAAAACTATGGGTGTTTTCCTAAGTGAAGAATGCAAATTCAAAGCCATCATGGTGTCTAAAGTCATTACATTGATTGTTTCTCCTAGATCTATTAGGGTGTTTTGTATCAAATCCCTCTTAATATGGACATTAAACAAAAGGCTTCATAGATCCAAATATTTTGGGTTAACAATCTTTCCTAGCATTAAATATGCAAGCTTCCCTATAACGTTGATTGTGGGTGGATGATTTTTCCTTCTTCCAGGATTTTTTAATGCAAGTGCATTTAATGAACTTGTTGAAGATAGGTACTTCCTTAATGGCTTGGAGGAGTGGAATTTTTATGTTCAAGTGTTTTAGCTCATTGATGATGGAATTCATTGTGTGAACTCCAATTTTAGTTTTCAGCCTCTCAGGAAATGAGTGATTGTGTAACTTCTTCTTGTTTCCTCTTCAATTGCATAGCATCCAGTTGCATAGTCAAATATTAAAGAATATCATTCTTCATATCATCCAACAAATGCCCCAAATCGAACTTGGTTAAGGTTGAATGTGAGGTCCTTGGGTGAGAGGCCATATTCCTACCATTTTTCACTTCTTTGGACCTAGAGTAGTTTTTGAATATCTGTTGGATTTATTCATATCTCTTTGAGAATATATCTCCATATGCTAGAATATTTAGAGTTTCCAATAGGTCTTCTCTTACTCATCGAATCGGGACTAACTTCAAGGATTCATTGTCTAAGGTGCAAGTATGGTCTCTTTTATAATTCAATTGGAATCTTTGTTTATCACTACAAGGAAACGAGCCTGTAGTGGAGATCATAGTGGAGGTTTTTAGTGTTACAAGATTGGCAAAAATTGTCAAAAAAACCTCCGCTACGACCTCCGCTAATGGTATCGGATGTTTTTACGGAGGTCATAATGGATACCGTTTATAACTAAAAATTACTTAGCGGTCGTAGGTTTTAGCAGATGTTTGTTCATCGATGCACATAACTGAAATTACGCGCCCTAATGTGTTTCCTACGAGGATGCACCAGTGTTGTAGGATTAGAAAAGACGCACCGGTGCTCAACTAGAATAAGCACTGGAAATAATCAAATTTCAATGCCGCACTAGTGCTTGCGTATAGAATATATGCACCGGTGCGTGTGTACACCATAAACTCACTGGTGCGATATTTTACATCATACGCACTATACATTTTTTTAGTAGTTTTAATTTTGTCAGTGATGTAAATTTATCATGGCGCACTGGTGCATTTAATAATCAAATGCACCGGTTCTTACAAACTATCAACATGACCCAGTGCAGTTTAACACATCAAACACACCGTTAGGATTAAAAACTAAAAAACTGGTGGGAATAAGATTTGATCATTCTCGGTGCGCATATGCCATATACATGAAGTGGTGTGATTCATAGAATAAAATGTACCGATGCTTAATGTTCTATACATACGCACTAATGCATAATTTTCGTTTATACGCACTGGTGCGTAATTTTAATATAGGATCCCTGGTGCAAAATATATTAGTAAAAGCACCGCATATGATTCTTTGAAGAATGAATATGATATTTCAGTCAAATATATATATATATATATATATATATATATATATTGTAATTTTTATTTTTTTTAATTCCATTATTCATCTGAAATTGAAATATTTGTTTATAGTAAAATTCATTTCAATTTTAATTATTGAAATTGTTTGTTTGGATTACTTTCTTATATCATAGATGCAAGAATCTATTGTAATATGTAATCATCCATGTTGTATGGCCCCAAAGAATGTATTTTTGCTCCATCTTGAATGAAACTATGTTTTTTTTCTTGGAATTTTTTTTTTACCAATGTACCATTTCACATGTAACATTTGACAATAATATTGAAGAATGCAATAGAATAAAAAAAAAAATTATTATATATCAATAAGATTGCCTTTGTCATACAAAATATGATAACATAGAGACAACAATAATCAAAATGTCAACATGCATGTAATTATTGCTACACTTATTGGTAACTCGTTTTTGAATTGAAACACTATGTCGAGTACATTATTATACAAAATGTCTGATTTTCACAGACAATTATTTCAAAATATACAACAAGCTACAACAGCTTGCATTAACATCAAAATTAAATACAAAGCATCATTCTTCGTTGGAACTGTTATCGATGCTTGAGCCACTTGCATCAATTGAGTTATTTTGATGAATGTTTTGTTTATTGTCTCGATCGTTTTCCTATTCTTCAACTTCCATATGCAAACATAAAAATAAAGTGTACTAAGTGTATCTACATTACCAGCGGGAATAATGAAAAATAAATAGATAGTATGCATGAATGTAAATTGAAAAGTGACATACCATAGAAATAATGGACTCATGAATGATACACATTCTCTCAAAACCAAATCCCATGCCTTCTATCAACAAGTCTTATGTTGGCTCCAATCCATACTTTGTTTCCTCCAAGTCACAAATCATAGATTTAATATAAAAGATTTTTGTTGTTTTATTAATTATAAAATGAGATAAGTAAAACAACATAGAGACTTACAAAATCCATAATTAATTTTTGATACGCCAACATATACTCACAACCCTTACTTAACTCAATGTCAATCAATTCTTCTGATGGATCCTCTTTGTATGTTAACACATTTTTGATGACATGCAAGGTTTCAAGTGAAAACAAAAATAAATAAATATACAAATCACAACCACTACAAAATCTTTATTTCTTACAACGAAATCACAAATACTCACAAACTTTGCTATCAACCCCTTTTTTCCTTGTCGTCTTGTCTTGTGTGCTGATTGGGTTCCATTTGATTTTCTTTTCTACAAAAAATTAACATTTGAAAAATAATATTTAATGTTGAATTAATTAGTGAGATGCATAACATATTAAACCTAAAAACCAATGATTTCATATATTTGAAGCACATTGTTATTGAGATGGATCCTCCTGCAATGCAATTATGTCCATTTCCTTGACCATCTCCTTGTACACTTTTTTGGACATCCCTACTGGCACATTTTGCATATCACCTTGTTCATCCTTTGGGATTCTCATAATATTCCTGAAAATGTAAAATGAAATTAAACTATTTTTTTGTTGATATGAAAAATAAATATAGCAGAATTAAAATTATTGAATGAATGACGCTTTGCAATAGTTATAGATACATTTTCTACATAAACCTGTTTAGGAATATTACTTTTTGAATGATTCTTTTTTGTTGTTATATGTTTTTGATATTGTAATCCTGGAAGGTTTCATTTACCATTGCTCTAGGAAGGCCTCTTGTAGTTTACATATGACTTGATTCTTTGAATCATTTTATTGGTTTCTGTATTGTAAGTGAAAAGTACGTATGTATGTTCTTTCCACTAAATCCCTCATAGTATTATACAATTATTTTCCCCTTCTATTAACTTCTAGCACCACTCCATATGAGCTAAGGACCAATTGATAATCATTTGCATCTTCCATAATTTTTTTCTTATGATGACATTGACTTATGTTGGTGTTATTCATCGCAAAACATTCAACATAAGTGAATTACGTTATTTGAAACATATTAGTGAATATTCTTAAGTATATTATTACTCAAATTTGAAAAAATAATTCATAGGTCAACAAAATATGATTTCTACTTTACTTTGTCAATCCAAGATTGTACAAACTTGAGAGGCGCTGGAACTGTATCTGAAATTGTCAAGAGCGTCTATTCTACTGTGGAAGTGGAATGATCCTTATTTGAAAATGGAGTACTGATGTGACCATGATGTGCCTAAACTAAATCAAAATAAGACAAGTAAATATGCTTAACAAACATAACTACCATTCAACTACTAACCTCAACCCTATAAATTAATCAAAAGTTTCTACTAGAAACAATTGAAAGAGCATATATCAAAATAACTAATTTAAGGAATAAATTGCAGAACTTTTTAACTACAAAGTAGATAGAAAAACTATTTAATGTAGAAGCAAATAACTATTTTGGAAAATATCAACAAACTAACTACTGCAAACTGGATGGAATAAAGTAACTCTATGAAAGCATTAAACTCAATTTAAATCAGAAGTGAATCTATGAAAGCAAGTGAAGTAAATCTAACTAAACCAAATCTATGAAAGAATATAAATTGGTCTAACTACCCTAACTCGTAGAACCGAATACTGGGAAATACATGGAAATCTATGAAACTGGTTTATTTTGCAGGAAAACAAATTCTACAAAAAATTGTGGTAATGAATGAACAAAATTACAACAACCACCGATCTACACTATATAAAGCAAAACATAAATTATGGTTGAATCTAAGTAACTAAAATATAACCGATCATGACCATGAATTATCTAAACTATTTTAACGAATCAAGAACTCTTGTTATTGCGATGAGGGGTCCCTTCCCCATAGCAACACATGAGTGAAAGAAACTAAGTACACATGAAATGTAAGGAACGGGAAACTGTCTATAAACTGCTTAAATATTCATAACTTCATAAATGTATAATAAGGAAAAACCTGTAACAAAAGTGTTGTATTCGATTGTTTAAAATACTTGAGAGTTGAACCCTCATGTAAGTGCCTGAAGGCCTATTTATTACGGAAAATATATGATCTAAAACATAATACTAAAATTAACTTAAGTCTAAAACTTGGTCACAAGTGATCCTTCGTTCTTGAAATGCTAGAGATAACTAGTATTTAGTCAAGATCTCGAAATTTATTGGTGGCTAGTGTAATTTCCCTTCATCGGATGTACATTCCTTCATTAATATCTGAAAATTTTGGTACTATTTAACCTCTTGTAGTGGAATTTAGTTGTGGATTTATCATAACTAGAGTTTTGACATCAATCATGCAAAGAGTGGAACTCAAATTTGATTCATGACTTGATTTTCAAAACAGGGCAGTGCTGGAACTTGACTTTAATTCTTGACTCAATCTTCTGTAGTTCACAATTACACACTAATACCATGCATTATATTGCTTTAGTAAAAATTAAAGTAAATCAAACAAAAGAGAGGATAAACACTTCTATCGTCATCATTACATTCATTAAATACATAATCAACCTCAAAATGTGTAACCAATCATTTAAATAATACTTCTCTATTTTCATGGTTAAGCCCTAAGATATGTGTTTTACCTACCAAAATTGGGACTCATCAATTATGATTCTCTTATTAGTTATAAGTGAGGATGTATTCCTCTTTATGAAGGTTTAGAATAATATTGTAATTGGAACTTATGTCTAGATAGGTTTCCCAACCTTAAGAGGAAAGTGAATAGGAGTGGATTCCTTTCATGAAAGGATCAATTGTAAGGTATTTCCCTAACTTAATATTTTGATATTAATAAAGTGTGAATAATTTTGATGTCTTGTGTGTGATTTCATATTCAAATCTAAGGTACTTAACAAAAATTTGGGAAAATCCATCAATGAGAAAGAGATGATGGCCATCCTTCATATAGTTGAGACTTGATGACCATGTGTCATCAAAAGGAATTCCCATATCAAAATAAACCATCATAGTCTAAAATATTTTCTAGAAAAAAGGCTATCATCACTAGAGCAACATATGTTGATGTATAATTATGAGATCATTGCACTGAGAGGCGCTCTACAGCCCAGTATGGGGGAGATCTTGTAACATGTGTGTGTTTGTTGAGTTTGTCGAGTAACAAAATAATACAAAGTAAACAAAAAAGAATAATACAAAATAAAAAGTAATAAATATTATGTCGGCCATAAACAAAAAAGAATAATACAAAGTAAAAAGTAAATATGAGACTTAAATTAGAGACTTTAGAGCTTAGGATTAGGTGATAAATATTATGTCGGTCATAAACAAAAAAGAATAATACAAAGTAAAAAGTAAATATGAGACTTAAACTAGAGACTTTAGAGCTTAGGATTAGGTGGCTCAGGTATTTCACTCAAGGAGCTATTCAAGGAGAGGTTTGCACCTCGGGAGATTTGATCCCTCTCGGCGCTTGATAGAGCCTAGGATTTGGATCTATGCTGGTATATAAGAAAGGTAAAGAAAATGAGGTGGCTAATGCTTTATCAATGCAATATGAGGAGGAAGGGTCCCTCTCTTCCTCATCCTTACCCATTATAGGTTGGCTCAGTGAAGCTCATCAAGACTGGCATGCAAACAACATTGTGGTTCAACTAATCCAAAGGCTTCATGAAGATATCAACCCTTCTAAAGGTCATACATGGTAACAATATACATTGAAGTATAAAGGGTGCATTGTTTTGCTAAAACCATCTACCTTAAAAAAGGGTCTTAGAGGAGTTTCATTCATATCATGGGTCTCTTTGGATTTCATTAAACCTATGGACAAGCTAAGAGCTCCTTATTTTGGTAAGGAATGAAAACAAACATCCATGATTTTGTAGCAATATGTGACACTTTCCAAAGAAACAAGAGTGATATGGTTAAAACACTAGAGGTGTTTCAACCTCTACTAATCCCAACAAATATATGGGATAACATATTTATGGAATTTATAATGGGTCTTCCAATTTATGGTAACAAATCAGTAATCATAGTGGTATTCAATTTCCTTTCCAGATATGTTGATTTTTGTTCCTTATTGCACCCATTTTATCACATACCCAGCCACCTCTATGAAAATATTGATATGGAAGGGTGCTTCCAATTGTTAAAATTTCCACAAGTGGATCTCCAACAACAAAACTAACCTCACAAGTTTTACACAAATCTACAAGAAAATATAGAAAAAAAAATATGAAAGGACACAAGAAGTTTGGAACTCAATTCGAATACTTTACATGCTTCTATTATTCATCATTGTGTATACATTTATAACACATATTCAATAGATAAATTCGTGGATGAAGTTGAAATTCTACTGAAGAGACAGCCTTAGTTAGCATGAATCCATCTCCAGAAAAGAACTACTGGTAACTCATGATGGAAGGCCAGTTAACTGAAGGTGGTTCACACGTAAGGGAGGAAACAGTCTATAAATTAGGGGAGAAGATCTTGAGGAGGCGCATTATGTGACTTGTAGTGGTCAAAGAGGTGCAACTACACTCAAACTCAATGAATCTAGGTAGAAGAGTCAGTTAACTAAATGAGACTGGGGACAAGGTGCCTTAAATCAAGGGAACTGACTCAACAACTCCTAAAATCATGCATGAGGGCGCATTGAATCCTAAATAATAGGGATAAGGTGCTTTGAGTGGATAAGGAGGCCAATAATGACAAAAATTAAGCACTAGGTGCTAGGAGAATTAATTATCAATGCATGGAATGCATGCATGCATGGCCAAGGTCTAGATGGATAGAATGTTCCAACACCAATTATTCCTTTACACCATTAATTTATGTTATGATGTCCACATTATTTAAAAATTTACATGTAGATATTATTTATAGCAGAAGCATTTACTATATCCTAAATTAAACTAAATTAACTACTATTCATGAATGCAACCATAATGCATAGAACCATAAGTATGCTAATTTAAACATATCCACACATAGGAATGACAAACTATGAATAATTCATAATGCAATATAAATATATACACATATAAAAAATTATTATCTGTGGAATTCAAACACAATTGAGGCACTTATCATTCAGCGTCCTCCAACCAGTTGCAAGAGAAGGATGTTCCTCCCAGTTGTAGCCACTTTGTCAATCATTCTCTCTCTTTTAAAAAATCCACCCCCAATATAGGGATATCAATTCACAAGGGGTGAAATTATAAACTCTTTCACCAACCACACTCACACACCCCTATGGTGTTGAAAACCCCTCTAGATCCATCCCCATCCACTAATACTCATCCCCCATCAACCTGCACAACACAAAGAGTGGGACCCCCTTCTATGCATGTAGTTCCTCAGGTTGTCCTCATTCCCTTCTATTTCTCTAGCATAATCCAACCATTGAGTCTCCATGTCAACGGCTTAGGGAACTCAACTATAGGCTGAGATTCTCTCACATGGGAACCAACTTCCTAGGGTAATTAGTGTGAGACATTATGAAACATAGTTTTTCCTCTGGTATACTAGCCAAAGCTCATATCACATGGTGGATCCAGATAGAGTGAATGATTACTAAATGATTTTCTAACATGATATATTATTGATTTGTTATTGATAAGTGGCTTCCCCAAAATATACCACTTCCCCCCGCTTAATCCCATATTAGGGTAATTAACTCATGATTAGTCAAGGTGACCCTCGCAACTATGTTTAAGGGATTTTGGGTTCAAAATGGTTAATGAAGGGTAAATACACTAGCTAATTCCAACCTAGGTCATGCCAGGATTCTCTCACATAGGCACCAACTTCTCATCGTAATTACTGTGAGAAATTATGAAACACAGTTTTTCCTATGGTATACCAGCTAGAGCTCAGATCACATGGTGGATCTAGATAGAGTGAATTATGAATGAATGATTAATGAATGAGTTTCTAACATGATATATTATTTATTTGGTCTTGATAAGTGGCTTCTCCAAAATATACCACTTTCCCCCTCTTAATCCCATATTAGTGTAATTAACTCATGATTAGTTAAGGTGGCCCTCATAACTATGGTTAAGGGATTTTGGTTTCAGAAAGGTTAATTAATGATAAATACACCATCTAATTCCAACCTTGGTAATCACCCCTTAGCCCCATCTCACTTCCCCTACTTATGGAATCATGGCCCCCATGCATCTCTTCTTCATCCTTATTCACTTGCAACTATTGGGGAGTTTACATTAAAATGTCATATACAACATTTACTAGTAATGTTATCTTAGAGAATATATGTCTAGCATCTACCCTTTGCTTCATTACATACATATTCACAACTCATGGTAAAAAACAAGGTGTTGCATTCCCATTGCCCTTAATTTATGCACCATCCTTGGTGCATATTAGTACTATGTATATGTACAAAACATTACATCAAAAAATTTCAAACTAATTATGGGTATGCCTCCCATATCACATCTTCCAGTTCCCATGTTGCTTCTACGGGGTTGTAGTGCATCCATTGGAACTTTACCTTCCCTCTTGCTCTGTTCCTAAGCAACATAACCTTCTTATCTATAATGCGTACTAGTTGCACGAGAGTATCTCCTTCAAGTTCCACTTGAATTACATCCCAATCAATAATATGGTTATGATCAGGTATATAATTTTTCAACAATGACACATGAAACACATTACGCACTTTTGTGTAGGTAGGAAATCCAAGTTGATATCCAATGGGCCCTATCCTAGCTACAATGTCAAATGGCCCATAATATCTAGGACCTAGGTGCTAGCTTAGGAAAAATTTTGAGCTTCAACAAACTTTTCCTTGACCTAACTTTCAAATATACATTTTCTCCAACTATGAATTATCTATGTACTAGATCTACATAATTTTTCTATCTGTATTGTGCCATATTCAAAATATATATGATCTTAACAACATGTTCCTCCATTTCCTTCAATCTATCCCAACTATGACTCTGTCTGGTGAATTGTCCCAACTAATGGGATTATTGCACTTTCTTTAATACAAGGCTTCAAATGGACTCATCTTCAGGGAAGCACAATATCCATTATTATATGAAAATTATACCAAATACAGTTAATCCTCCCATTTAGATAGCTTGTCCATCACATACATTCTTAAGATATCTTCAATGACTTGATTCACCCTTTTAGTCTATCCATCTATCTATATATGGGTGATATGCCGTAACCAAATTCAAATTTGTTCCAAATGTTTTGAACAAACATTTCCAAAAGTTTGAAGTAAATTTTGGATCCTTGTCTGAAACAATTGTCTTAGGTATACCATGCAACCCAACAATTTCTTTCATATAAATATTTTCTATGTTATCTTCCTTATGAGTTGACTTGATTAGAATAAAGTGAGCATATTTTTACAACTTGTCCACCACTATCATGATGGAATCATGTTGTTTTTTTTGTCCCGGGAAACTTAGTGATGAAATCAATTGCTACCACATCCCATTTATACTATGGTATTGGTAATGGCTATAAAAACCCTACTAGATGTATGTGCTCCACCTTTACCCTCTGACATTCCATGCACCTAACTATATACTCAACAATTTCCTTCTTCATTCCTGGCCAAAAGTATTGACCTCTGACTGTTGCAATTGTCTTTTGGTATATGTGATTCCCTACATATGAAACCTTATGCATCTCATTCATTACTAGTTGATTTAATTCATATGAATCAAGAACATAGACTCTACCCTTATGCATGAGAATCCCATCTTCTTCCAATCTGAAATATTCATATTTCGGTTGTACGTTATCCTGCTGCAATCCCTATTTTACTTCAAGATAATGCACATCTTAGACCACAGCTTCAAGAATCCCGATTCTTAAATTTGATTTGCACATGATTATAATGGTTGTAGCAAGAATTACATGTACTCTTTTGTTGAGTGCATAAAAAACCTTGTTCTCTTTTCCTTTGACATGTTTGATATCAAAATCAAACTCACAAAGGAATTCCAACCATCTTGTCTGATTGGCATTCAAAGCTTGATTTTCAAATAAATACTTCAACCCATTGTGATCTATTCTTATCTTAAATTTTCTTCCCATTATATGATGTCTCCACATATTCTATCCATATACAATGGAAGCAAGCTCCAAGTCACGTGTGACATAATTATTCTCATGCTCCTTCATCTTTATGGATTCGTAACATATCGCATGCCCATTTTGCATAACTACTCCGCCAATTCCTTCCTTGCAAGCATGTGTGCATACCACAAAATCTTCATTGGGATCAACAATATTGAGAATTGGTGTACTAGTGAGCAATCTCTTTAGTTGTTGGAAACCTTATTCACATTGTAAAGTCCTCAAATTTGACTCCTTTCTTATGCAATGATGTAATTGGATGTACCACTTTTGAGAAGCGTTCTCTAGATCTTCTACAGAATCCATCCAATCCCATAAATGAACTTACCTATGATACAATGGGTGTATTCCATCCAATGATAGCTTCAATCTTCTCTATATCTACTTCTATCCCTTCCCAATATATGACGTGTCCCAAATACTAAATCTGCTTAAAGAGCATTTACTCAACTTAGCATAGAGTTGATGCTCCTGTAGCACCTATAGTACCAATCTCCAGTGCACCTCATGCTCTCCTATGACTTTGAATAGATAAGAATGTCATCCATGAATACAATGACAAACTTATCCAAATACTACCTAAATATTCCATTCATCATGAACATAAAGGTAGTTGGTGCATTTATTAACCGAAATGGAACCAATACAAACTCATAGTGACCACATCTAGTTTTGAAAGTTGTCTTGTTGATGTCCTCTTCTTTTATCCTCACCTAATGGTAGCCTAATATCATATCCATCTTTGAGAATATATTTGTTCATTTTAGCTAATCAAATAAATCATCAATTCTGGGTAGAGAATATTTATTCCTCACAGTGACATTGTTCAATTACCTGAAGTCAATGCATAATTACCTCATAGTTCCATCCTTCTTCTTTACAAGTAGTATTGGTGATCCCCTAGGAGACACGTTGGGGCATATGTATTCTTTCTTTAATAGTTCTTTTAGACGCATCTGTAACTCCTTCAACTTATGTGTACTCAATTTGTATGGAACTTTGGAAAATCGGGGTAGCTCCAAGCACCAAGTAAATAGAAAAGGCAATGTCTCTTTTCAATGGTAATCCTAGTATTTCCACAAATATGTATGCAAATTCCTGTTATACTAGAAAGTATTCCAAGCACAAGATTTTACATTTTTCTTGTTCTTCCACATGAGCTACATACAACTGACACCCTCTTCTGAAACACATTTTCAAATACACAACTAAAATTTCCCTTATGGAAATATGCCTTGGAATTCCTTTAACTATCTCCTACTTTCCTTCTTTATCAAGAAAAGTGGGAGTCTTGTTTTGGAAATACAAAATAACATGATATGCATCCAACTAGTCCATCCCATTAAGGATATTATATGAACCCAATGATATTATGTTCAAATATAGAAATGTATTGAGCCCATTCATATCTATTGGACAACCCTTTACTATTCCAATGATTTTCCTTCTTATTCCAATTTCCAATTGAACCATCCACAGTTTATTATGATTACTTCACTTTAGCTGAAATATTTCCACCAAATTAGGAGCAATATAACTATGAATTTACCCTGAATCAATTAAAATGGAAATAGGTTGATTGTCAATCTTACCTTCAACATCAATCATATTGGACTAATATTTTGCTTGTCTATTATTCAAGCTTGAATATATTATGGGAATGTTTCTGGCCACATATCCCACTGTACTTGCTTCTTGAATTTTGTGCATAGTCCTCACTCTACCTCCCATACGAGCACAATATTTGTACATGTAATCTCCTTCACATCCCCAACACTTGAGTTGCAACCTTGTTCCTTTTTCTTGTGACTCTTCCATCTCAGGTCCATGATGAGTCAGATTGATTTGTTGATATGAGCTTGAATAGTTCTTGAAGAAAGTTGGTCTAAATACTTTCATCCTTTAATCCTGCCTATCTTTTCTCTTATCTCTACAAGACTTTGAAAATTGGCTTTGCCCTTATTCTAATCATACAAGCATTTGGATTTTTGAATTGTCTCTTCAAGAGACTTGGGTTAATCAAACTAAATTTTGTCTCTGTAGAATAAAGGTAACCCACTCATGAACCTTTGTATATCTACCTCTCTTCCTTGAGGAATCCAACATGCCTGAGCAATTCCAAAAACTTGTTTTAATACTCTTCCATAGTCATGTTTCCCAACTTTAGTTCAAATAACTCCTCCATCTTCTTCTCATAGTAATGCTCAAATATATATTTCTACTAAAAGTAATTTTTGAACTGCTTCCATGAGATCCTCTTTTCATTGATATGCTTCACTTGGACCCGTCAATCCCAACAAATGAAGCCTTTCCATACATATTGTAAATGACAATCCTAGCCTCCATATTAGAGGGATAACTATGTAATTTAAGTTATTTCCTCATCCCCATTAACCAGGCTTCAAAATCTTCTCCTTTTTTGTTCTCACCCTCAAAATTTGGTGGCTTAATCTTCCTTATATCTCCTTGCAGTTCATGTTCCACATGGCTTCTTTTATGATGTATGAATGGGGACCTTTTTGGGATGCTCTTGGACTCTTCAGATGAGTATGAATTCCTATCTGCATGAGGCAGTGCGTAGTGATGTCTATGACTCCTGGTAGCATTCTTGGAATGCACAAACCTTTCATGTTATATCTTCTTTGAACATTCCCTACCTTCTTTATCATGAAATGAGATTGATCCAATCTACATTTGCCTCTATAGTAAGTTCAATATTTCCATTAGCTTATTATTCAATTGATTTTGCTACTCATGGGCCTTTAACATCCTTTCATTCTCAAATCTACAACTTTGCACTTCCATCCTCAATATTTTCATTGCTTCCACTAGCTCTGTTAGTTCAATGTTGATTTCATTTCCCACACTGATATTCTTACCTTTTGCTTCTTCTTCAAAGCTATATGGAAGTTCCCCTTCTTCCATTTTGCTTATGCAGTATTGTTCATAACTCTAAATATGTCTAGATCTGATGCAACCCTGTGTCGACAATGCATTCATATCATCAATTCTGTTAGATGAACTTTATTTTAAAAATTTAATAAAAAAATTTCACACACACACACACAAATGTATTATTTCCCAATTTGCCAAAATCCTCTCTAAAACTTGATAATTTTCCTTCACATGTCCTTCATAATTGGCCCATGCAGTCACAGTGCTACAACCTAGGATTAGATACCAAACTGTCACATACCCAACCACCTATGTGACACAACTAAGATGGTGGGGTACTTCGAATTCTATCTTTTCACCATTAATTTATGTTCGGATGTCCACATTATTTAAAAAGCCACTTGTAGATATTATTTATAGTGGATGCATTTGCATAAGGTTGAATGAAACTAATTTCACCATTTATGAATGCAACCATAATGCATAGAACCATAAGTATGCTAATTTAAACATATTCACACACAAAAAGGAAAAACTAGGAATAATGGATAATGCAATATGAATATATAAACACACAACACAATTATTATCCATGGCATTCAAACACAATTGAGGCAATTCTCTTTTAATGTCCTTCAACTAGCTACAAGATAAGAATGTTCCTCCCACCCGTAGGCACTCTGTCTTGAGCCTATTTTCTATTTGACAGAGTCCACCCCCAACCTTTGGCTATTAGTCCACATGGACTTAAATTCAAAGATCTTTCACCAACTATACTCACACACCCTTTTGGTGCAAAACCCCCTCCACAATTGTCCTCATCCACTAACACTCATCCCCCATTAGCATGCACAACACAAGGAATGAGACAACCTTCTTTGCATGCAGTCCCTCATGCTATCTCCATTCCCTTTTAGTGCTCCAACATAGGATGGCTAGGGAGCAAAGAATTTTTTAAGGATTATAAAAGTATACTTAAGTATAGTATTCTAGGCAATTATTTTGGATTGAAAAAACAATAAATATAGATTGGTAGACAAATATTAAATATGAAACATACAATTTACTACTGAAACTTGTAAATTTTGGCGAATATTAAGATAAAAAAACATATTTTATGTAAATATAGGCGATATTAGAGACTAAAAATGACCAAATAACGAATTTATTTTTTGAAAAAAATGCCCAAAAAATAGCCAATATGCAAAATTTTGCCCGTAAAAATTTCCCTGCTAGGGAGTCTCCATGTTAGGGTCCCATGGAACTCAACTATAGGCTAGGTCTTTCTCATGTGGGCACCAATCCCACTAGCACCAGCGTCCTAGGGTAATTGGTGTGAGAAAGTATGAAACATAACTTTTCCTCTAGTATACTAGCTAGAGCTTAGATTGCATGGTGGATCTAGACATAATGAATGATGAATGAATGAATTTCTAACATGATATATGCTTGATTTGGCCTTGACAAGTGGCTTCCCCAAAAGAGAACAATTTTCTCCACTTAATCCCATATTATAATAATTAACCCATGATTAGTTAAGGTGTCTCTCCTAGATATGGATAAGGGGATTCGGGTTTAAAAAGGTTAATGAAGCTAAGGGCACTAGTTAATGCCAACTTGGGTCATCACCCTTTATCCCCCTTTCACTTTCCCCACTTGTGGAATCATAGTCCCTCATCATTTTTTTTGTATTTCTCCACTTGCAAGTATCATGGATTTTATATTAAAATGTCACATACAACATTTACAATAGTAATGGTCTCCTAGACCATATATGTCTGGTATCTAGCCTTTTCTTCATTACATACATATTCACAACTTGGGGTCAAAACAAGGTGATCTACATTTACACCTTAGTTTCCCAAGTCTTCATGGATCATATTTTTAAGTTACATCACATGCCCACTTCCATTGTCTCAAATGAGATCCCACAATTACCAAGAAATTTTGGCAATAGTTATTTAAACTTCAAGGTACTAAATTTTGGTAAGGGCTATCATCCCCAAACAAATGGCCAAACAAAAGTGGTCAGCAAGTGCTTATAAACATATTTGCAATACTTTTCTTCCAAAATGATGTACCAATGGGCATAGTGGCTTCCCCTTTCAAAATGGTGGTACAATATCACTTATCATGGAGCTACCAAAATGACACCATATGAAGCTATGTATGGCCCAAAACCCTTGTCAGTGGCTTCATAAGTTACCTGACACCTCCAAGGTTTATGTAATGGATGACACACTTTACATTATAGAAGCAATTCTCCACAAACTTAAGGACAATTTGGTTATGGATCAAAATAGAATTAAGCAACGAGTTGACTCAGCATCACTTATAACATTATTTTATAGAAGGAGATTAAATCTTTATTCAACTTCAACCCTATAAACAAACATCCCTTAAAGATAAATTCCACTAGTAACTAGAACTAAATTTCTATGGACCCTATAAGATCATCCAACACATTGGACAAATGGCCTATAAGCTGGCTCTTCCAACCCACTCCAAGATTCATCCAATCTTTCATGTTTTTTGGATGAATAAGGCAGTGGGATCGAATTGTAGGGTGCAAACTAGTTTGTGAGGGTTTGATGAAGAAAGGTCCATTTGGCTCCAGCAAGAAATATTATTTGATACCAGATAGCGTTGATTGCACCAATGCATAGTCCAAGAAGTATCGATCTTGTGGAAATATACGCAACTAGAAGAGGTCATATGGGAATCAACAACCATTCTAAAATAATTTCCCCGCCTCCAGCCTTGAGGACAAAAATGCGTTTAAAGGGGGAGGGTATGTTAAAGTCCTACCACAACCTCCCTACTTTAGATTACTTAGGAGTTAGTCAATTAATGTGTGCAACCATTCTCTTTGAATAAGGCCCATTGGATAGTAGAGAATAATTATTTAATGTAAAAGGGTCCTCTTTATTAAATAAGGTCCACTAGGTAGTTGATACTCATTAATGATGGGACTACAAGTAGTTGGAGTTTTTGCTATTGAAAATGTATTTAAGGAGCTAGGATGCTATGGAATGTTTTTGTCATTGATCGTTGTAATTGGAGCTCTACTCAGTGAAAGGTTTCCTACCTTAAGTGGCAAGTGAGCATTGTTTTCTTTTTTTCTAATAATAATTAATATAAAGGTATGTTTCACATATTTCACCTTATTTGTCTCTTGTATATGCTTTTCTCCATTTGTATTCTTTGTATATATGTTTTATGATTAAAGTCTAATAGTTAAAGATCACTACAAAGCCAGTGCATTGCATAAGCTCCATGACCAATCTCCATAGGAGCTAGGATGCTATGGAATGTTTTTGTCGTTGATCGTTGTAATTGGAGCTCTACTCAGCAAAGGTTTCCTACCTTAAGTGGCAAGTGAGCATTGTTTTCTTTTTTCTAATAATAATTATTATAAAGGTACATTTCACATATTTCACCTTATTTGTCTCTTGTATATGCTTTTCTCCATTTATATTCTTTGTATATATGTTTTATGATTAAAGTCTAATAGTTAAAGATCACTACAAAGCCAATGCATTGCATAAGCTCCATGACCAATCTCCATATGTATGGAACAAACAAAATGCTAGTTGGGAGTGAAACACTTGTCAAACCTTTGTCATGGTGGTCAACTCGCAACAAGAGGAATGAATGGTGAAATGAATCCAAATATTTCATTATAGGGAGTAAGTGTTTTCAATTCAATACCATGGTGAAGGATAACAAGCTTAGAGGATGAAAATCAAGAGATCTCGGCCTTTAATATTCAATAATACTTCCTGATATTTGTAATGAATGCCCAAGTTTTACTCTCATCTCAACACAAGTATCATTAAATTGGTGTTCACTTTCAACAATATTTATCCTCACTCAATTCATTCTTACATAACATTAAAATTAGTTTATATATCCAAGTTCCAATATGCCATGTCCTTTTTTTTTTCAATCGACAATATGCCATGTCCCTTTTTTTTTCAATCGACAATATGCCATGTCCTTTAGTATGCGCATAAGAATGAGGATGTATTCTCACGTCTGAATGAATACGAGGAGCAATAGTTCAGCTGGAATGCATTTGTTTTGGTAACACTCTGTATAAGCTTTTATTGGAATAGACTGATCGTGTAGTATGAGGACTTCTATTTCAGTTATAAATCTGAGAAGGTTAATTCTGAGCCTGAGTAATTCCAATTCTGAATGGACTCAGATAGTAAAAAATTCAATCAAAATCCCTTTGCGCGGACTCCACCGTTAATCCAGTGGGTATGTACTTGTTAGGGACACAAAGGTTCGCCGCCGGCTGATGAGTATATCTGCTTTGCAAACTCAAAGTACATTGCAAATGGGTTGTTTGAAATATGATTCACGTCAATATTCCTTTGCTCCTTCGTATCCAATCAAAATTTGAAAACAATAACGGTAGATTCGTACGCCCTTCTGTTCACTCTCCAATTCAATTCATGGGAAAAATCACACAGCAAAGCAACTCCATCAATGGCGATGTTACAGCCATTATCACATCAGAAGAAGAAGGCAATACAGACGACGCTATGCTTTGTCAGTCCATTTTTTGTCCTCCAGAATAGAATGCAATCCAATGCCTTCAATATCTCCCCAACTAATCTCAGATCTTTATGTGAGCAGGGCCGACTGAGAGAGGCATTCCATACTCTGCATCTTCTTCTTCTAGATTGCCCATTCAACTCTGCTGCTTACGTTTTGCTCTTGCAGGCCTGCATTAAGAAAAAAGCCTTGGCCGAAGGTAAATTGATCCATGCCCACATTAATGAAAGGGGAATTACCAATAACACAATTTTACAGAACACGCTCATCAATATGTACGCCAAGTGCGGGAAACTGATGGACGCTCGCAGGGCTTTTGAGGAAATGCCTGAACGAAATGTGTGTTCATGGACTGTGATGATCACAGCTTACTCCAAACATGGGTTTGCCGAGGAGGCATTTGCACTTTTTCACCAAATGCAACAATCAGGCGTCCAACCCAATCAATTCACCTTTTCCAGTGTTCTCTCGGCTTGTTCGGACTTGGCAGCTCTGCAACAGGGTATGGAAATACATGAAAAAATAAATAAAAGTGGATTCCAGTCTAATGTTGCTGTCGCCAATGCTCTTGTATACATGTATGCAAAATGTGGGTTCATGGCTAAGGCACGCAAAGTGTTTGATAATATGCATCAACGAAATGTTATCTCTTGGACAGCCATGATTGCAGGGTATGCTCAGAATGATTGCGGAGAGGAGGCCCTGAGGCTTTTTGAACAAATGAAGCTGGAAGGTGTGAAGCCCAATATGAAGACGTTTGCGAGCGTGCTGCCGGCCTGCGGGGACTTGTCTGCTCTGCAACAGGGAATGAATATCCATGAAGAGATAATTAGAAGTGGGTTTCAGTCTGAAGTTATTGTGGACAGTGCCCTTGTAGACATGTATGCAAAATGTGGTAGTATTGAGAAGGCGCGCGATATGTTTGACAAAATGCGTAAACGAGATGCAGTGTCTTGGACAGTGATGATTGCTGGCTGTGCACAAAATGGGGTGGGACATGAGGCGCTGAGGCTATTCAAACAAATGCAGCTTGCAGGTGTGAAGCCCATTGCGAAAACATTTTCCAATGTTCTCCCAGCATGTGCCAATTTGGCAGCTCTGGAACAGGGTATGGAGATCCATGAAGAAATAATCAAAAGCGGATTTGACTCTGATATCCTTGTCATGAATGCCCTGATAGACATGTATGCAAAGTGTGGTAGCATAGAGAAAGCACGCGAGGTGTTTGAGAACTTGCATAATCGAGATATCGTTTCTTGGACAGCGATGATTGCAGGATATGCAATGCATGGGCTTGGCAAGGAAGCCATTGCACTCTTCCAACAAATGGAAGAGTCTGGCACCAACCCTAACGATATAACTCTTGTTTGTGTCTTGTCTGCCTGCTGTCATGCGGGTTTAGTGGATGAGGGCTATTGTTACTTCAATCGCATGAGTACAGATTATCACATCTCCCCTAGAGTGGAGCACTATAGCTGTATGGTTGACCTTCTTGGCCGAACTGGAAGACTGGAGGAAGCACACGACCTTATTAACAAAATGCCAATAAAGCCCGATGCTGCTGTATGGAGGTCTTTGCTTGGTGCCTGCAGAATACATCACAATGTAGAACTAGGAGAATATGTGGCAGAGCGCCTTTTTGAGTTAGAGCCTAAAAATGCTGCACCTTATGTGCTTCTTTCCAACATCTATGCTGAAGCTGGCAAATGGGGTGAGATTGAAAAGGTTCGGAAAATGATGAAAGAAAGAGGGGTGATAAAGACACCAGGATGCAGTTGGATTGAAGTCAGTAAACAAGTGCATGCTTTTCTCGTAGGAGACAGGTCACACCCACAAACAGAACAAATCTATAAAAAGTTGGAGATTCTGTTTAAGGCGATGATAGCAGAAGGTTATATCCCTAATACAAGATATGTGCTGAACGATGTGGAGGAGGAGCAGAAAGAACAAATTCTTGGCCATCATAGTGAGAAGCTAGCAATTGCATTTGGCCTATTGAACACAACTCCTGAAACTGTTATAAGAGTCATCAAGAATCTTCGAGTTTGTGGTGACTGCCACTCTGCAATCAAGTTCATCTCCAAAACTGAAGCACGAGAAATTGTTGTAAGAGATGCCCACCGTTACCATCATTTCAATGATGGACAATGTTCTTGTGGAGATTACTGGTGATGCTAACAATGAACATAAGCCAAGCCTCAAAGGCCTTGCATAATTTATTGACCTTGAAACTGTAGCAAGGGTTTTGTTTTAATTTTAGCTTCTGATGAATCCAGGTCTTTTGAGATCCGGTGTTTTCCTTTTCCCCTAATTAAGAGAATCGATATGGATAACAACTATTATTACAAGTTTGAATACCATGTCCATAAGGCATAAACAAGGTGGGAAGACCATCTTTATATTATGATATTCAAGTAAAGAGTTTCCAAATGTTATATGCTTGACTAACTAATAGTATTATCCTTAGCTTCTCTTCTACCATACATTTGTTGCATTGATTCCCTGAGTGAGTTAGACTAGATGGGCTATACTGGCCTCGTTAGCATCTATCTAAAAGTTATTGAGACATATGCTGGATTTGGAATAATCAGCATGCATTACCTGGTTGAAAACGCCATTTTCCTTGATTTAGGGCATGTTTGTGGTATGCCAGTTTGCAGTTTAGGTCCATTAACATCATCTTCATTGCAGAGTTGACTGGCAATCAGGTTCTTGTTCTAGTGATGGCCTGCAAAATGAGGATTTTGTTGATCCCAACAGCATTTTCAAAAACTATTGTACAAATGTTACTGTATTGATCTACCAAAGGGGTAGGAGTTCTAGTTTGGATGACAATTTATCCTAAAACCTATCAAGCTTCGAAAAGGGAGTTTTAGATGAAGATTTAGGGGGAGGTTTTTTTTTCTTACACATATTTTGAATTTTCTATGAGAACCTATTGTTAACAACTTTTTTTTTTCAAAGACTTGAAAATGGTCTCCTATGTTTATCACTAGAAAAACACTATAGCGAATTTGCCAAAAGAAATTGGAAAATGAAATTCTGCACAGTGGTTTTGCGGGAGGAGGTTTGACTATGGTTGAACTACACAAATGTTCAGGGTCATTGGGATAAAAGGATCTGCCAACTGTTTGAAAATCCACATGGTTTCGAACATAGGTATTCATAGCCAAAATTGTCAAATTAAGCACCATTTGACCCATCGAATCATTAGCTTTGGCAAAATTAAAATACGATCTCCCAAGGCTTAGTCGTATCCTTCCAACTTTATACAAAATGACACCACAACACTGCCCACCTTCTAGTTCGACCATTAAAATGAATGGACGACAAAAGGTGGACATGATTTACATGATAACCATTAAAAACTTATTTCATTAACTCTGGATTATTTTGATCATCATATCATCTATGATGGCCATAATTGATAATAGTTACAAGTCTCAATCCAGAGGTACAGTCAAATTGCAACCTTGAATCGATTACTAATGTCACCTCACAGTTAATTTCTACTATTTAGGTCAATTTTCAAAAGTCAAGGGAGACTTCTCTAATTGAATATATTGCTTAAATAAGTGAGAGTTAATTATAATTTAAGCACAAGGAAGATATGAAATATAAATATGTACTTAAGATGCCAAATGAATCCACAACTTAGAAAATGTAATTAACTAAATAGTAAAGTGTAATTAACTAAATTGTAAAACACTTGTATTCAAATGGAAACACTTCAATAATATAACAAGAACAATAAGAACCATAAGATATTCAAATTATCAATCTAGTGAATATTAACCATGCTCCATGTGAATTAATAAAATGCCCAGGTTAAGAACATGTTCTAGGGTGAAACCCTAGAGCTTGTAATGAGCACAATAATGATTAGATATTTAATGAAAAAGTTTTTACATCGCTAGCATCAAAGAATGGAATCTAAATTAAAAGATTATCTTAAACTAATAAAAACACAATTCAGATTTTAAATAACTTAAGCCAATAAGAATAAGAAAGAAGAAGCTTTAAGAGCACTTAAAAGCTTAAAGTGAAACTTAATCACAATTGATTTTTGCAACAATGAAAAAATAGATATGCAATTGAATATTTAAACAACTATATTTTTTTAGGACCAATGTAATGTACCAACTAGGATTAGTGATACAAAAACTATTCATTTCTCATAAATAATTAAAACAATGATTGTGGAAGTGAGATTGACTGAGGATGGGCAAGATCAAAGGCTTTGGATGGATGGAGGGCTCTGATATTTTTCTGATACCTCTGCACAAGGTACTGAGACCATTGATGTTTCAAGAGCAGTAAGCTGCAATCTACTCTAACGCTCTTGGGCCCCTCGGCATATGCAGACTAGTATGGGTGCAAAGTTGGACTGGAGGTTGGGTCCTTGGGTGTTTATGACTCAAAGAGATCAAATATCATTAAATGATAGTCATTACACAGTACGAATCTCAACGGTGCGATGATGGAGTTGAAGTCGAGCATGTGAGAAACAACCAATCTAAGAGGCACTAAGGACTCCTCTCAAATGGTCTGTAGGAACTCACCACTGATGGATATGAGTCCAAGATACAGGTGTGTAAATATACAGGAAATATCACACAGCTAGAGCAAACCTCACAAATCTCACTCAAAAATTGCAAAGAAGAAGAAGAAATTAATCAATTATCACTCATAAACTCATAAATGGATAAATCTGTAGTATAATCATACATCAGCTATAAGTTGGCACTGTGAAAACTGAATACAATGATAAGATAGTTTGAATTTGAATCATCCTAAGGTCATTCGAATTCTCCTTAGTGTGTGGCTTGGATAGCATTGGAGACATCATCCAATTAGTGGTAGTAGTCACAAATAGTCAAAAGTCAGTCAAATGAGTCTAACTAAGTCTAACTGAACCATGTGAGCACAAATCAGGGGATGGAGACTCCAAGGAAGGTGCATGAGGCTGTCAATAGGTCAAGTGGCACTCCGATAGAGACAACTGGAAGATACAAGCAATTAAACTGAACAATAAATGCAAGAACTAGTCAATCAATGCTCTAACTGAATGTGGGTGATCCAAGTAGTGTATTAGGGTGCATATGTAATCTAGGTGAGGAAAAGAAGGCGCACTAGGTAGGTAAGAGGGCTATTGAGGGATGGAAACAGGCTCTAGGGGGTTGAAAATAGGCTCTAGGTGCTGGGGAAACCACCATATTGATGACTGGATGCATGCATGATGACTGGATGCATGCAAATATAAAAAATGATGGTGAGAATATTTCAACATCCCTTTGCAAGCCAAACTATGAGGAAGAAACATAAAGAACTAATGGTAGGGCCCTAGTAACTGAGACCAAAGGTCACCCTGTACAACAATCTAAATAAAAAAGTGAGGAAAGAGGGAAAACCCAGTGGGAAGAAATCCCTCCCTCAAAATAGACTAAAGGATGCTAATGTAGCATGGCATCACTCACCCCAGAAGGAGGAAAGTGACCTTCTTTATCGAAGAAGGATCGATCGGCAAGAAATGGATCACTGTGTTAATGATCAATGTGAGAAGGATGAAACCTTCCATTCTGAAAATCAGATTTGGTTCTCCTTTGATCAAGTGGATCACCAACAAGATCTCCAGTAGATGTAAGAGTAATGGATACCCATCTCGGAAGAGGAGGATCATTAGGTGAAATATCATCAGGTTCTTATGGATCTAGATCTCCCATTCACTCATCTTCTCTGTCAGGTGCTATATCTTCAGGTTCTTGTGGATATGGATCTAGCATTCACTCTTCATTATCTTCACTTTCAGATTCAAAATATGAACTCTCATGGGATGAAGCTTCGCTCTCTTTCTCATCAAGCAGTGGTGGTGTGGTAGGAAATCTCTCTTGCTCAACAGGATGAGCATCATGAAGTTGCCATTCCTCAAACTGTACACTCCTCTCAAGGAATTTTGACATAGTAGAAGGATCAAGAAGCTTGTATACATTTTCACTCAATGCATAGACCACCAGTATACACTCTCTACTTTGTGGATCTAGGGCTCTCCTTTTCTCAATTGGAATCCTTTCCCATGCTCTGGATCCAAACACTCTAAGATGGGATACATCAGTTTTGTAGCCCATCCATGCTTTTAAAGGAGTCATATTTTTCAATCCTTTATGAGGGACTCTGTTATGAAGGTAAGCAACACAGTTGATTGCTTCTGCCCAACAACTAGGGTGCAACCCTTTTGACTTTAGCATACAATTTTCCATCTCCTTCAATGTTTTGTTCTTCCTTTCTGCAACACCATTCTATTGTGGTGTATAGGGAACAGTATGCTGCATCTTTATGCCTTCATCATCAAAAAAGATTGAAAATCACCCTTGACATACTCACCCCCATTGTCAGTGCGAATGGCCTTAATCTTTCTATCTGAAAAATTTTCTACAGAAGACTTGAAAAACTTAAAGTATCCAAATACTTTTGATTTTAATATGAGAAAGTATACCCATGTAAATATTGAATAATCATCAATAAAAGTAAGAATATACCTTTCCTTGTTCAAAGATAGATCTGGAAATGGCCCTACAACATCACTATGAATTAGATCTAGAGGTTGAGAGGCTCTCCTTGCCTTTCCTTTCTCAAACTTCTTTTAAGGATGTTTTCCCATCAAGCAACCCTTACAGTTTCCTTTGGAAAACTTGACGTTGGGTAGTCCTTTAACCATCTCTTGAGTATGCATATCTTGCAGGTACTTGTAGTTGAGATGCCCAAATATTTCATGCCATAGCCTACTCTCTTCATTTGTATGAGTGTGAAGAGAAGAGTGATTGGAGAGAGGAAGAAAGTGAGAGAACTCATAGAGCTTCGAATTGTGGTTTGCAACACCTTTTGCAATGATATTTCCTGAAACCTTGTTTTGTATTTCGACCTCATTTGGAGAGAAGATCACCCTCTTGGGCTCTCCAATATGGGTCATTTGGTAGACCGAAAGTAGATTGGCAGTAAGTGTAGGAACATAGAGTACATCGGAGAAGTATCCATGATCAAGTTTGATCCTTCCAATCCCCTCAGAGGAGACCTCAGAATCATTCCCCAACATGATGGAAGGGCCAACAGTACATTAGAATCTAGTGAAGATATATTTGGAGGAAGACATGTGTCTTGATGCTCCTAAATCTATGATGAAGGAGGACTCTCTTGATTCACCTGCCATGAGAGAATGTCATCTCTCCTTGTCCTGAGATCTAGAAGGTTCAACTTCTTTCTTCATAGCACATGCAGGTATTGGGAGGTTATTATTTTCAAGTAATTGAGCCATCAAATATATAGTCTTCTTCATACAAGAACTCTTAGAATGAAATCCTCTATTGCAATAGGTACATTTGGATTTCTCCTTTTGAGAATGCTTGATCTTCTTGGAATTCGAAGCCCCTTCTGACTGATAGGGTGTTGATGTATATGTAACTTCGGAATGTATTTCACATATATGTATATTGTACTCCTATAGAGATGTTATTATTCCTCTATACGGAAGTGTCATCATTTATATTGTAAGTGTCGTAACTTATACTTGATGGGTTATTAGACCACCTTGTTTGGGGTCGGCCTTGTATAAGTCATGTGGGTCAAAGGGTTATTAGACCACCCTATTGGGGGTCGGCCATGTGGGTCAAAGGGTTATTAGACCACCCTATTGGGGGTTGGCCCAGTCAGCATTATGTTATGTGGTTAAGTTCGAGCCTACATGAGTTAGGTAAAAAGGCAAGTCAAGTCAAGTATAAATAAAGTGCGGGAGGCACTCTATTTGCTCACTCACTTCTCACACATGCACTCAAGGAGAAGTGGCGCACTTATGGAGGAGGAGGATATGCTGCTAGGTTATGTCTATATCTCATGGTTGTATCATTTCTCTATCTATCTCTGAGGAAGTTATTGGGGTTTTTCACCTTTATGGTTTTCCCCAAGTAAATCTTTGTGTCTCTTGTGTGCTTGCATTATTGTCTCCATGATTGATATGCTGTAGATATGCTGTACATGTTGTTCTCTCAGTTAAGATCCTAGATCAGATTGAAGTAAATTCTGAAAATTTAACATGGTATCAGAGCTAGCCTGAAAGAAGGCATGATATGGCATGTATGACACTTGTTGCACTTACGATGCTAGGGCTTGATATAGCAAAAAACAGTCATCGTAGCACTTTCGCTATAAATCCGTTTTGGAAAATTTTTCGGATCTGAAATTGTTACAGGACGAAGCTAAGATCCCCATGTACCTTGTGTCCAAAGGAAAACCTCTAATTCATTGTACTTTGTGATTTATGATCTGTACAATATAGGGTTTCTGCCTCTTCCAGATCTGAGTCAAAATCAGGTGACCTTGGGAAAAAGGTCATAACTTGGGCTAGGAAGATCCAAATGAAATTTAGTAAAAGTTGACAGGTAGTACACAGACTGTAATATCTCAATAAAATTTTTCAGAGGCCGAAGTTGAACCAGTGACACGTGTCACGCCGTACAAGTTCGCTCTCCTGTATTATCCCATAAACAGGTCACGTTGCGACACTTGGCATAACTCTCTCTCAGAAAGTCCAATTGAGGTCAGACCTGTCAGGATGGAAAGATAACAGGCCGAGCTATCTCAAAAAACTTTTTTAGAGGCCGAAGTTCAAACAGTGACACGTGGCACGCCGTACAAGTTCGCTCTCCTGTTTTATCCCAAAACAGGTCACGTTGCGACATTTGGCATAACTCTCTCTCAAAGAATCCAATTGAGGTCAGACCTGTCAGGATGGAAAGATAAAAGGTCAGGATATCTCAGAAAATGTTTTCAGACCCTGTGGATCAAAAAGTTCAGAGTTACACCAGAAACAGTCAGGTACATATTTCTGGCAGAACAGAATTATTTTTGAGTACCTTCATTCATGGCTTCCGGAATTTAGGGCTTTGAAGAAAGTTGGAATTTTTGTAATCAGAGACCACGGCTGGATGCTACTCATCAAAATAGAAATTTAGAGACCAAGATAAAAAATTTTGGTTGGGAAGAAGGCCGGGCTTGATCAAACCCTAGTTCGGGACTTTGCTCAGAAAAGTGGAAAATTAGGGCTTCTGTAAAAATGGGAATTTTTGAAATCTGTGACCACGGCTGGAAGCTCCTCAGAAAAATAGAAGCTTAGAGCTTTGGATCAAACCTTTTGATTGGGAAGAAGAGTGGACTTCATCAAACCCCAGTTCAGGGTCACGTCCAGTGAATCCAGAAGTCTCAAAGGAAAAATTGAGGAGTGAAACTTTGCAGTTTTCAAATTCTGAATATAACAACTTGATCAGCTCATCAAGGCGCATATTTCTATCCTTTCAGAAGTTTGAAATTCAAAGTTTGAATTTTTGGGGTTTCTCTGACAAACCCATATCCATCTCTAGGTCCAGTTCTTGCAAATCAAGTGGATTGGGTTAATCCTAGAAGAAGATGGATTGGTCACCTGCATAAGTGAAGAAGTTCCTGTTTCAGAGGGAGATGAGGCTAAGGCCTTACATAAGAAGAATACAAGCGATCTCGACAGGTATGACTCATCGAGGTATGTTTTGAGATTTGTTCATGATTAAGTTTATGGTATGTTTGTCTTCATGTTATTACGGTTAGTACAATCTTGATTTTAGACTTGTCATATCACCTTAATAAAACTATGAATGCACAATAGAAAATATTCATTGATTACGGTGTTGACACTTATGATTGTACTAATGCATTATGGTGTTGTATGAGGTTTATGTTGTCTACTAACATGAAAGGTACACCAAGAAAGACAAATCATGTTCTGGTGCAAGAACATATGGTCATGATAACATGAGGACAAAGATTCATCCATTGTCATGGATATCTTAGAAGATCCATTTACGAGGTATGTATAACTTGGTTTTGTAATGGTTAACATATGAGACATGCAAGTTACTAGCACAAGTCACTGAAGAGAACCAAAAGACATTATGCGGGTATGTTAGACATAAACTAGCTAGCATGCTAATCCAGGTATGTTTTTCCTATATCAAGCTAAAATCCTACCTTGGTTTAGGATCTTATACTGTTGTGTTGTTGATAATGATTATTCATGAAGTCATAAGTTTGAATAATCATGGTTGTATGCATATTATGTTTCTTACCATAATTGATGATATGACTAACCAGAAGAATCATGAAGGTATAGGTTTGAATAATCACAGGTTTTATGCATATTACATCTCTTATCTTGATTGATGATTTAACTAACCTGAAGAGTCATAGGTTTGAGTAATTACAAGTTTAGACATGTTATGCTTCTTATGATTTGACTAACCATAAGAATCCCACATAAACCTTGAATGCTAATGCTTATTATTCTGTTTGAAATGATCATGACTATACATGCTTGAAATTATTGTGTTTTAATAGTATACTAATGAATGTATGATTTTATATGAAATCACAAGGATAACACAATCATGATACTAATAAGCATGCATAGGGACCAAGGATGAATATGAGTTCAAGAACATAATTCAGGAAGCAAAGATCAAGAGGGAGCACACTCCAGTTGCTCCTGCAAGAAAGCAAAGGAGCACACTCCAGTTGTTCCTGCAAGAAAGCAAAGGAGCACACTCTAGTTGTTCCTGCAAGAAAGAAAAAGAGCACACTTCAGTAGTTTCTGCAAGGATGCATATATTCAGAGGGAGTTGACCATCTTTCTACATTCCACAACAAAAAAGTGTAGAAGAAGCTACTTCAAATTAGGACTCCAACAGCTCTTGCAAGGAAGCAAAGACTCAGAGGGAGTCCACCCAACGAACAAAGAAAGATAAGTATTTTAATCATCATTTCTTGCATATTTGTTTGTTTAAATAATACTGTTCAATAATGTATATACTGATGTTCCTAGAATTAGGTTGTGTATTATGCATATTAGAATAGTTGCATTGATGAACAATATACTACTAATATACATGGGTAAGTGGCATATGGCACTGTACAACATTCCATTGCTACTTATCTAGAATGAAACCTCTTTGCTGACATGTTGGGAGTTGTGCACACTCTTAACAATGTTCTGGTAGAGATTGGAAGGCATCTAGAAAGTTATGGGATATGGATAAATGTTGTATTGAAGCATTGGCTAAGATAATTGCATGACTATATGACATATTTCTTTATGTGTAAGAATTTGTTCTGAAAACTATGAGATGTTTTCTAATCATGCAATTTAACTTGTTGTGTAGGAAAGATCGTATGCCATCTCCTACAAAAGAAGAACTGCGGCATTTGTTCATCAATAAAGATATCTATTGAAGATATTGAAGTTCCCAGGATCTGGGATGAAGAAATGGAATGCCATGATCTGTCGATCATGAAGAATGATGTTTGGGTTGCAGTCCCAAGACGTGAAGGGAAGTTTGTTATGACTTCCAAATGGAACTATCAGATCAAGCATATTGCAGATGGCAGCATTGAGAAATATAAACGTGATGAAATAGAAGATGCACCAGATGGATTTCAAGACAGCATGGTGTAGTCAGATATGTGTGCAGAACTTGGTATGGTAGGATAGACAGCTTTCTATCCAGTTTGGGCATTACCAAGAGTAAAGAGGATTCCAACCTTTACTACAAGGTTGAGGAAGGCAATCCAGTGATACTACTTTTGTATGCGGATAACCTGTTTGTTATAGGTGAAGATAGATTGATTGTCGACATGCAGCGGAAGAAAGATTTGGGAATGATGCACTATTTCCTAGGTATGGAGGTGTGGCAGAATGTAGGTGGGATCTTCCTTGGTCAAGGGAAGTACACAGTAGATATCCTGAAGAGATTTGGGATGATGGATTGCAAGGCCATGGCCACACCTATGGAATCGAATCTGAAGCTTCTATGTGATGCTTCATCTGAGCCAGTTGATGTCTTTATGTATCGTCAGATGATTGGGTCCTTGATGTACCTGATGAACACGAGACCAGACATTTGCTTTGCTGTGAACACATTGAGCCAGTTCTTGACGGATCCAAGGAGTGTTCACCTAGTTGCTGTAAAGCATGTTCTGAGGTACCTGAAGGGTACAGTGGATTATGGGCTCAAGTATGAAATGAATCAAAAGTTTAACCTGCAGGGTTATGTCGATTCAGATTGGGCTGGCAGTGCTGCAGACAGGAAGAGCACATCTGGGTGTTGCTTCAGTATGGGATCAGGTGTGATCTCTTGGTTTAGCAGGAAGCAGTCCTGTGTAGCACTGAGTACAGCTGAGGCAGAGTATGTTTCAGCCTGTTCAGCTAGTTATGAGGCAGTATGGCTACGGAAGCTACTGTCTGAGTTATTTGATCTCATGTTGGAGGATACTGGTATCTTCTGTGATAACCAGAGTTGTGTGAAGCTGTCCGAGAACCCAGTGTTTCATGACAGGTCGAAACACATAGATATCAAATATCACTATATCAGGGATATGGTGCAGAGAGGAGCTGTGAAGCTCCTGTATGTTGCGACGGACGAGCAGATTGTAGATGTGCTGACGAAGCCACTAGCCAGGGTGAAGTTCGAGTACTTCAGAGAGAGGCTTGGCGTTCTTCAGATCGAGGACACTTCGAGGAAGAAGTGATGGACACATTTGCTGAAGCCATTCCAAGCATGTTGGAAGGGGGGTCCTTCACATGGCTGTGGATGTAAGCGTTGGATGATGAGCATCAGGATGATGTTCTGGTTTCTGCTTGGATATGATCGGTTGGATCATTTTATGTATGTATGTATGCATCATGCTGGATGCTGGATATGATCAGATGGATCATTTTTTTGTATATATGTACGCATCATGTTGGATGCTGGATGATGGATATGATCAGATAGATCATTTTTATGTATGTATATATGCATCATGTTGGATGCTTGGATCATGTATCTGTATATGTATCAGGTGGATACATTGTATGATCAGGTGGATCATGTATGGTGATATGTATCATGTATTTGTATTTGTATCAGGTGGATACATTGTATGATCAGGAGGATTATGTATGATGATATGTATCAGGTAGATACTTGGTATGCATCAGGTAGATGCATTGATGATCAGGATGATCATGGATGATGAGCTTTAGGATGTTGCTCTAGATGACATGCAGCAGGACGTTGCAGTGATGATCAGGATGATCATGGATGACGAGCTTCAGGATGTTGCTCTAGATGACATGCAGCAGGACGTTGCAGTGATGATGATCAGGATGATCATGGATACATCAGGATGATGTATGGTGAGTATCAGGTTGATACTCTATGGCCGTGGATCAGGTTGTGCAGATGAGCATGTAATCCGGTGCCCTAGGAGATTTGCAGATGGTCTTTCGAGGTTTTGCCTATGGCATGTAATATCAGTGCCCTGGGACATCTGGCAAATGCTCTTTCAAGGTTTTGCTCTGGGAGGACATGTAATTCGGTGCCCTGGGATATCTGCAGATAGTCTTTCGAGGTTTTGCCTATGGCATGTAATAGCGCCCTGGGATATCTGGTAGATGCTCTTGCGAGGTTTTGTCCTATGGCATGTAATAGCGCCCTGGGAGATCCGATAGGTTGGGCTGTGTGCCCGTAATCAGTCCTAGGATGCTCTTGCGAGGTTTTGCCATGACCACATATAATAGCGCCCTGGGACATCCTACAGGTCGGAGTTGTGTACCCATAACATCCTGGGATATTCTTTCGAGGTTTTGTGGTGGGGTCACATGTAATAGCTCCCTGGGAGATCCTACAGGTCGGAGTTGTGTACCCGTAACATCCTGGGATGCTCTTTCGAGGTTTCGTGACGCACGTAATAAGTCCTGAGGATTCCATAGTATGGCCAGTGATGATGAAGACCTGCGGGTGGTGGGCCTACATCCAGTATGAAAAAGGACTGGCTCTGTAGAACTTCCTATGACGAGTAGATTCAGAGATTGATTGAGATAGCAGCAGCAGTGATGATGATGATGACTCGATGACGATTATCCAATGACGATGATCCAGAGAAGATGACTTGTGCTAGAAGAATTGTGCTGAGAAATACCTTCCTAGTTAAGAGGGGGTGTTGATGTATATGTAACTTCGGAATGTATTTCACATATATGTATATTGTATTCCTATAGAGATGTTATTATTCCTCTATACGGAAGTGTCGTCATTTATATTGTAAGTGTCGTAACTTATACTTGATGGGTTATTAGACCACCTTGTTTGGGGTCAGCCTTGTATAAGTCATGTGGGTCAAAGGGTTATTAGACCACCCTATTGGGGGTCGGCCATGTGGGTCAAAGGGTTATTATACCACCCTATTGGGGGTTGGCCCAGTCAGCATTATGTTATGTGGTTAAGTTCGAGCCTACATGAGTTAGGTAAAAAGGCAAGTCAAGTCAAGTATAAATAGAGTGCGGGAGGCACTCTATTTGCTCACTCACTTCTCACACATGCACTCAAGAAGAAGTGGCGCACTTATGGAGGAGGAGGATCTGCTGCTAGGTTATGTCTATCTCTCATGGTTGTATCATTGCTCTATCTATCTCTGAGGAAGTTATTGGGGTTTTTCACCTTTATGGTTTTCCCCAAGTAAATCTTTGTGTCTCTTGTGTGCTTGCATTATTGTCTCCATGATTGATATGCTGTAGATATGCTGTACATGTTGTTCTCTCAGTTAAGATCCTAGATCAGATTGAAGTAAATTCTGAAAATTTAACATAGGGAGCCTCCTTTTGCTTCTGCTCATTCGACTTTCTGTCAAAAAAAGAATTATTTCCCTAGCCATTCACTCTCTTCACCTCAGCAGATGCAAGTGCTGAATCCATCTTGGGTTTTATCATTCCCATTTGAATCAACTTCTCCTCCTCTTGTGTGAGAGACTGGATGAAGTCATCAAGGCTTGGAAACTTCCATTTTGGGATTGATAGCTTCGCTATCTGAAAGGTGGAGACAAATACTCAGTAGTTAGGGCCCAATTTTGATAGTATGGCAAGGATGAGCTGCTTCTCTTCCTTCTCTATCCCATATCTATTCAATTGTGAAATCAGATTTTTAAACTTGGCAAGAAACTCATTGATGGAGTCAAAGCTACAAGGACTCAGTGAGATAAGCTCATTTTCCAACTTGTGAACTTTCAAGTCATCTTTCTATCCAAGAAGAGATTCAAGCTTGTACCAAACTTCTTTTGGAGTGGCTAGATATATGACATGAAAATGGAGGTCTTCGGAAATGCTGAGGAGTAGCAGTCCTACTGCTTCATCAAGTTTATCCAAGTACTTGGATTTCTCTACTGCACTAGTGGGTTCGACTGTAGTGCCATTCAATACTCTAGAGAGGCTCTTGGAATTCATGAAGATTTCTATCTTGGCCTTCCATTCAACATAATTGAATGAATTCAGTTTTAGATCCATAGGTAGCTGTTGAAGTCGAATTGATGATGAATTCGACTGATGGAATAAAACTGCAAAACAAATGAAATTGATGATGGATATTTGTTGCAAATCGAGAGAACATTGCCTTAGGACAATGAGCACATGTGACTGGATCCTTCACACCCATCTAGACCTCACTGGATTGCTCCAGTGAATTCAATACAATTGCACCAAGAATTTATGTGGAAATCCAGAGGCTTCTAGTGCTTAATGAAAGACAACTGCTCAATGAATTGCTACAACTGCTGCAATGGCTACAACTGCTACTGCTGCAATTAGAATAGATGAATCCAGCTTTGATACCATGTGTAAATATATAGGAAAGATCACACAGCTAGAGAAAACCTCACAAATCTCACTCAATAATTGCAGAGAAGAAGAAGAAGAAATGAATCAATTATCACTCATAAACTCGGAAATGGAGAAATCTGCAGTATAATCATACATCAGTTGTAAGCTGGCACTGTGAAAACTGAATAAAATGATAAGACTGTCAAGTGAATTCAAATTAGCCTAAGGTCATTCAAATTATCCTTAGTGTGTGGCTTGGATAGCATTGGAGACATCTTCCAATCAGTAGTAGTAGTCACAAATAGTCAAAATTCAGTCAAATGAGTCTAACTGAGTCTAACTGAACCATGTGAGCACGAATCAGGGGATGGAGACTCCAAGGAGGGCGCATGAGGTTGTCAGTAGGTCAAGTGGCACTCTGATAGAGACAACTGGAAGCTACAGGAAGTTAAACTGAGCAATAAATGCGAGACCTGTTCAATCAATTCTCTAACTGACTGTGGGTGATCCAAGTAGTGTAGTAGGGCGCATATTTCATCCAGGTGAGGAAAAAAAGGCACACTAGGTAGGTAGGAGGGATACTGAGGGTTGGAAACGGGATCTAGGGGGCTGAAAATAGGCTCTAGGTGCTTTGGAGACTACCGTACTGATGAATGGATGCATGCAAATATAAAAAATGATGGTGAGAATATTCCAACAATAGGGACCTCTAGGTCTATCCTATGGAATAGATGTGTTGACATTGACAAAGGGAGACCTGCAACTACTAAGGAAATGATGTTTCCTTGATAGGAGAGCAAGGTGTACAACCAAGAGGTGATAGTACTGGGTGTGTAACTAACACACTGCGGGGGGGGAATATGGGGGTCAATGAGTGATGGGACTCAAAATTCCTTTGTTCTGATTATGATGGAAAGGCTGACCTGGAAGCATTTGAAACTGAGCTCGAAAAAGGGGATCATATCTTAAGGGACCAAGGATTGTGACTAGAATGGGGTAGACTCAGGGGGGGAACTGATGAGTGATATCAAGAGACTCCAAGGGTGACACATCACAAAATACTATGAATAAAGGCGACCAAGCTGGGGCGATGCTGCCGTAATGGTGAGACTAGATGTGATCTTTTGTGGCGCTGAGAGGCACCATTTGGGCATTCTTCATTGTTTAAGGATCTCAAAGAAGGGATAGAAGTGCACTGAAAATGGTACTATCATGTGGATTTATACGAGCCCAGGACAGTGCATGCTCATGGGTGCTTTCAATTTTAAGGAGTCTGAAAGCAATAAGGAGACTCTGAAATGAGTCGAGGACGGTGAATGCTCATGGTCGCTTTCTATTTTAGAGAGTCTGAAAGCAATACGAAGACTCCAAGGGGGTTCTTTTTCATGTGTTAGTCACCACGGCCCAAAAAATCATAAAAGTATTCAATGGAGAACTCTTCTAGCCGATGTGACTAGACTATTCCTTTTTCGTAATTAGTCTACCAGGTCCAAAAAATGGTTAAACTTATACCAGATAAACGCCCTTTCAGATACATTTAGAGAGCATGAAAGGAAGCAAGATTGGTCAGCGATCTTTTCATTCTTTAAGGAGTAAGAAAATTGCTTAACAGAAACTCCCTAAGTGCCTTTTTCATAAAGGCGTTGCTCGGTCCAAAAAAGGGATAAAAGTATACCGAACAAATGTAAAGCCAAGAAAGGAGGAAGTGTTCAAGTAAGGGACAAACATGGGAACTAAGAGAGTGGGGGGGAACGTTAATGGGGCCTCCTTGCGGGTAGATGAATGGTGGAAAAATAATACAATAACTGCAGTATGGATGGAGCATATGGCTCATGAATTGGATGTGATAGACAAACTGGTCAAAATTGGGAAAAAATGACAACAGCCTTTGTGGCACGCAAATCGAGGCAGCAAGGGGCATGGGAAAAATGCCTAATTTTGTTTTTGAGTGAGAGCAAGAAATGATCTCAAGCATCATCACATGCATGAAATTTTAGATCCATTGGTGCAAACGGTGCGAAAAACGGAGGTCATATGACCCCAAAATGGTCAAAGCAAAAATTAGGGTAAAAATGGCTATAAATAGCAAATGAGCCCACCTCCACATGCCATTTTCACTGTGCAAATTGGGAGGAGTGTAGGGGCCCAGAAGAGGAAATTTTGATTTCTCTCAATCTGTCCGGTGGAATCCAGTTCTGTGACTTAGAGGTAATCCTTTAAGTGATTTTTGGTGTTTTTAATGCTTTTTGATCTGGATTTGGTCCACCGGGGAGTCGTGTCAAGCAAGGCTAGGGCACCACAGCACCGGAGCATGATTTTCAAGAGAAATAGCGCACTTAGGGTGCGAATCTGGGCCATACGGTCACGCGACTGTGGGCCTCACATCCATGCCCTGAAGCACATGTTTTCCTAGGAAAGGTGCGCTTCAAGCGCGACTATGGGCCCCATAGGAGCGCTCGAGGAGCACACTTTTCGAGGATAAAAGCACACTCCAGGGAGCGCTTGGGGGGAAACAATGTGCGTTGGGGAGCGCTCCTTTTTTCCTCAGTCTGGGTATGACAACCTGAAGGATATCGATGTTTATTTAGATGTCGTTGATCGGGGTTTTGTTTTCTGGTTGACAGGATGCCGAGAGTCAGTTGGCGAGAGCGAGAGCTTGGGAGGTTGCTAGATGATATCATGGACAATGATGATGTCCAGGATACACTAGCACAGTGTGGTTTGCTGAAGTTCGCCAAGGTGCCCCCAATGCGTTCAACAAAGTTTTTGTTGACCAAATTGCTGGATTTTTCGGATGCCGATGTGGGGGCATTCATGATACAGGGGGAGCGACTGGAGATATCGCTCACAGATGTGTACTTTCTGATGTGACTCCCACGGTTGGGTATGATTTCAGACACCCAGCCAAGGAATCCCAATGGTGTGTCGATGGAGGACTTATCAGAGCACCATTGTTTTTCCACAGCATATGTGCATGGAAATGTTATATTGATCTGCAACATCGAGAGTCTAGAGGCTCGGGCTATAGCGGAACTAGTAGTGCGGATACTGGGGTTGAAGGAGCCCCATAGGATTTCTGGAGGGAAGATGATACTGGTTGAGCAGGAGTTAGCAGGTACCTACTTTGGGTGGGGACAGATGTACTTGATTGTTGTTCGGCGAGAGCTGAACAAGGTCAATCGCACAGGAGGGGATTTATGTTTCCCTTCGTTCTTATGCTCATTCTTATTTGAACGATTGTCAACGCTGAGACCCCACAGAGAAGTGCGCGATGGTGGACCGACTAAGCCGCAAATGTGGCGATGTGGCGAGATGATGACTCGCGGTGGTGGGGGACTGGTGGGTCACTTTTTCACTCAAGAGATGTTCACACAATGGCTGCAATTTCCAGTTGTGATCGAGGACTTCCCTTATGTAGGGATGGACTATAGGGGAGATGCAGAGCTACCACAACCTCTTGGCCAGCCATGGGGACCAAATTGTATGTATATACTCACTTTTTAGTAGCATGTTGTATCTAATTGATATCATATGTGATAGCTAGAGGATTTTTATGATACTGAGACTGATGACATGCTTTTGTGTGCAGATGTGGGGTCGCAGCCGCCGGCAGGGTACCAGGCTCGTAGGGGTCAAGTGGAGGGACTATACTCTCCCACGTGTGGGAAACATCGATAGCGGAGTGCTTTAACGATGTTGGAAATGCTACGTATAGGGATTTATCTCCTACTGGATGGGGTGATTGATGATCGTTGGAAGCATCTAGATTAGGACCTGATCGACATTTTCTACGACTCTCCACGATAATGGAGGCTAGTGATGAGGCGGCTTGTGATGGCAGTCGAGGCAGTGAGGGCCATGGCATGGGGATATTCCCCCTACGATGATGAGGAGGAGGAGACTAATTCATATGAGGAGGAGGAGGAGGAGGAAGAGCAGGAGGATGAGGAGGAGGATTAGGAGGAGGATGAGGAGGACGAGGAGGAGGACAATGATGATGATGGGGATGACTCAGATGACTAGGCAGTTGATGGAACTTCCCCCCAATGCAATGAGCATAGGGAATTTTTGTATTTAGAGGTTATTTTTATGATGAGGAAGTCGTTGGGGTTCTTCGATGTATTGTTGTATATGTTATGACCCAAACACTATGACACTTTGATTATATATATATATATATGCATGTGGATGCAGTTTATTATGATGATGGTCATCGTTTTGTTTTTATGTTGATGCATGCCTATATGATGTATATATGCATGTGGATGATGTGATCAAGCGTGCTTGTGGTTTACTTCCTACATGTTGTGATTGATATGCCATTCTAGAACATTATTATCCATTTGGTCCACGACACTGTTCTAACTTCGTGGGACATGGATGAATGTAATGAACTCAAAATTTCTAATCAATTGTTTTGTGCGCATGAACTTTCTAGACAGGAAAATATCCCGTACCTGGTGAAAATTATTGAATTGGGAGACAAGGAGCTGGGAGTCAAGAAACACACGAAGGTGACTTATGCCCAATTGGAGAGAAGCGGCCAGGAGACCGGTCACAGCATCGTACTCAACCTAGTTATTAGTGGCAGCATTGATACACATTTCGTCGAGGTGGATTAACTTGTGTGAGGGGGAATACAATACCCAAGCTACAGAGACGAGGTTTGGACACCATCTACTTGCACCGTCGGTGAAACCGATATAGAGTGGTGGAGCAGGATCCATCTATGGTCACGCATGGAAGAAAATTGTGAGGTTCAGAATGTAGAAATGAAAAACAAAAAGGAAATAAAATTGTACAGCATGGACTATGGGGCTCGAAAAAAGTGTTAAGGGTAAAATATTTTGATATACAACCCATTTCGGGGGTTGGCTAAGGGATGTCCTTCAAAATCGGTAAGGATGTATTCCCCCTTGTCGAGACAGGTTTGGACAATGTAAGCACCTTGCCACATGGATTCAAACTTTCCTTTGTGTGTTTGTCATGAGCTTGGTCACAAACAAGCACAAGGTAACCTTCGTGGAATGTACGGGGGTGGACATGCTTTTCATAATTGGCTTAAGAGTGATGTTTAGCAGCCTCGATGATTTGTAATGCTGCTCGTCGGTATTCATCTGCTTGTTCCAACAAGAGTAACCGTTGTTCAAGTGGTGAGCAGGGAAACTTTTAGGGATGAAAATTTTCCAATTGGTTATTTTTTGGGTTTTTTTACAAAAAATAAATTCGCTATTTGGTCATTTGTAGTCTCTAATATCGCTTATATTTACATAAAATATGTTTTTTTATCATAATATTCGCTAAAATTCACAAGTTTTAGTAGTAAATTGTATGTTTCATATTTAATATTCTCCTACCTATCTATATTTATGTTTTTTTCAATCCAAAGCAATCTCCTATAATACTATACTTAAGTATAATATTAGAATCCTTAAAAAGCACCCTAGTGGTGAGGTGACCGGAAGAAGTTCAATGGAAATGTGTAAAGCTGGGATATCACACTCAATGGGGAGGACAGACTCTACACCATGAACCAAATGGAAAGGGGTAAAACCCATGGAAGTCTTAGTAGAAGTGTGGTAATCCCAAAGTGTGAAAAAGAGCATATGGTGCCATTTGGACTTGTGCTGGTTTACTGTTCGTTGAAGGATTGTCTTCAAGATCTTGTTGATAGCCTCAACCTAGCCATTCCCTTGAGGGTAGTAGGATGAGGCATAATCAGTGGTCAAACTTCAGGAAGGTAGATAAGTCTTTTCAAACGGTGTCTTCGAAGTGTTTGCCTTGGTCATATATGAGTTATTTGGGGACCCCGAACCAAGTGATGACATGGTTAAAAAATAAGCGTGCCGCGGTTTCGGCCTGGTAGTTAAATGTGGGCATGGCCTCGGTCCATTTAGTGAAATAGTCGACAGCCACAATGATGTATTTATGGCCATTCACTGGGGGGGGGGGTTACACTCCATAAAATCAATGGCCCACTTACAGAAATGGCCAACAGTGATGACTGGATGGAGAGGGGTAGGAGTGGTCCTGGATTTGGGGGAAAAAAGTTGGCAATTCCGGCAATGTCTGACTTCTATGATGCAATTAGTGAAAAGGGTGGTCCAGAAATTCCCGGCGCGGATGACCTTTTGGGCAGTGTCCATTCCAGAGAAGTGGCCACCACAGGCTCCGCTATGATAGTCATTCAAAGCTTGTTCAGCCTCGTCACATGTGAGGCATCAGCGTAAAATGGTGTCAACATCACGGCGAGAAAGGACATCTCCGAGGAGGAGGTATCATGAAGCGTGATGGAAGATACGATGGCAATCATCACGACCGATTTTGGAGTGAAACTTTTGCGTTTGTAGGTATTCCAGGATGTCACCATACCATGGTTCATTCAACGAAATGGTGAACAAGTGGTCATCAGGTAAGTTAGTGATGATGGGGGGCGACGTTGACGAAGATGGTAAGTCAGTCATGAGATGTGCCAAAGAAAGGGATTTGGTACTCTTTGGTGTAACAAATGTTAGGTCATATTCTTGGAGGATAATGACCCATTTAGCCATGCGACCTTGGAGGAGGCGACGACTCAAGTGATAGAACATAGGGTTGGATTCTGCCACGACTATAGTTCGGCTCATCAGGATGTAGTGGCGAACCTTTTGATCAGAGAAGATGACGACAAAGGACAACTTATCCTCACGGGGGTAGCATAATGGTGGGCCAGATAATGTCTGAATCACATAATAAATGACTCGTTCTTGTCGCACACTATCTTCTTGGACTAAGATGATGAAAACGACAAATTCAGATGTCGAAATGTAAAGGATGAAATCCTTCGAGAAATCAGGAGGTGAAATCAAAGGGGCGAAAGTCAATGCTTGTTTGAGTGCTTCAAAAGTCGCTTTGTTCGTGCCAAACAAAAGGAACGTGGGTCCGAAGCAAGTGAAGGAAACCACAAAATTTCATAGTATAGTCCAGAATGAAGCGACGGAGAAAGTTGGCCTTCCCTTGAAGGATTTGTAATTGGCGTAATGTGCATGGTGAAGGGAGTTCAAGAATGGCTTGGACCTTAAAAGGATCAATAGTGATCCCATTGTGGGAAACGATGAAACCCAATAACTAGCCTGCAGGAACGCAAAACGCACACTTGAGGGGGTTAAGGCGAATGTTGTACTTGTGACAATGCGAAAAGACTTGTCGGAGGTCATCCAGGTGGTTGGATCGCTTCTTGGATCGAGCGGTGAGGTCATCCAAGTATACAAGGATAATGTGGACCAAGTCGTGAAAGCAAAAGGTCATGGCCCACTGAAATGTGGCACCAACATTTTTAAGACCAAACGGCTTGACTCGATAGGCAAAGGTGCCTCACAGAGTAGTGAAGGCAGTCTTATACTGATCCTCTTTGCGAATTTGAATCTGATTGTGTTAAATTTTCAGAATTTACTTCAATCTGATCTAGAATCTTAACTGAGAGAACAACATGTACAACAAATCTACAGCATATCAATCATGGACACAATAATGCAAGCACACAAGAGACACAAAGTTTAAGTGGGGAAAACCATAACGGTGAAAAACCCCAATAACTTCCTCAGAGATAGATAGAGCACTGATACAACCAGAATACAAGAGATAGTCTTCTCCTAGAATCAGAGCCTCCTCCTCCACAAGTGCGCCACTCTCCCAAGTGTGAGTGAGAGAATAGAATGTGTAAAATGAGAGAGACACACTCTCTATTTATACACTAACTTGACTTGACCTTTACTCAACTAGGTCGGCCTCAACTTAACCACTTAACATAATGCTGACTGGGCCGACCCCCACTAGGGTGGTCTAATAACCCTTTGACCCACATGACTTATACAGGGCTGACCCCAACAAGGTGGTCTAATAACCCATCAAGTACAAGTTACGACACTTACAATATAAATGACGAAATAATAACATCTCTATAGGAATACAATATACATATATGTGAAATACATTCCGAAGCTACATATACATCATACCCAAGTTCTTCATCTCTAACTCGGCAGCAAGCTTCTGCTGCGTGTCGGCAATCAATCTATCCTCACCTGTAACAAACAGGTCATCCACATACAATAGTAGTATCATTGGATTGCCTTCCTCAACCTTGTAGTAAAGGTTGGAATCCGCTTTACTCTTGGTGAAGACCAAACTGGATAGAAAGCTATCTATCCTACCATACCAAGTTCTGCACTTATATGACTCCCTGTCATGTGTCTCAGAACCAAGTGGTTTCTCCACATACACTTCTTCTTCAACTACACCATTCAATAAGGCTGTCTTGAAATCCATCTGGTGTATATTCCACTTCATCACTTTTATATTTCTCTATGCTTCCATCTACAGCATGATTGATCTTGATAGATCCATATGGAAGTCATAACAAACTTCCCTTCAGGTCTTGGGACTACATCCCAAACATCATTCTTCATGATCGACGGATCATTGCATTCTTCCCATATCCTGGGAACTTTAATATCTTCAATAGATAATTTTGTTGCTGAACAAATGTTGTAGTTCTTCTTTTGTAGGTGATGGCATACGATCTTTCCTACACAACAAGTTAAATTGCATGATTAGAAAACATCTCCTAGTTTTCAGAACAAATTCTTACACATAAAGAAATATGTCATACAGTCATGCAATTATCTTAGCCAATGCTTCAATACAACATTTATCCATATCCCATAAATTTCTATATGCCTTCCAATCTCTACCAGAACATTGTTAAGAGTGTGCACAACTCCCAACATGTCAGCAAAGAGGTTTCATTCTAGATAAGTAGCAATGGAATGTTGTACAGTGCCATAGGCCACTTACCCATGCATATTAGTAGTATATTGTTCATCAATGCAACTATTCTAATATGCATAATACACAACCTAATTCTAGGAACATCAGTATATACATTATTGAACAGTATTATTTAAACAATAAAATATGCAAGTAATGACAATTCAAATACTTATCTTTATTTGTTTGTTGGATTGACTCCCTCTCAGTCTTTGCTTCTTTTCTGCAACTCCATTCTTATGTGGATTGTGAGAAGTGGTCAACTCCCTCTGAATATCTGCATCCTTGCAGAAACTACTGAAGTGTGCTCCTTTGCTTTCTTGCAGGAACAACTGGAGTGTCCTCCCTCTTGATCTTTGCTTCCTGGATTACCTGTCCTTGAACTTACATCCATCCTTAATCACTATGCATGCTTATTAGTATCATCATTGTGTTATCCTTGAGGTCTCATACATAATCACACATTTATTAGTATAATCTTAATACTATCAAAACACAATAATCTTAAACATGTATATTCATGATCATTCACAGATAATAAACATTAGTATTCAAGGTTTCATGGAAGTCTTCTTTTACTCATACACATTCTTATTTGATCATAGAACTCTTCTAGTTAGTTGAATCATCAATCAAGATAAGAGATATAATATGCATAAAACCCGTGATTATTCAAACCTATACCTTCATGATTCTTCTGGTTAGTCATATCATCAATTATGGTAAGAAACATAATATGCATACAACCATGATTATTCAAACCTATGACTTCATGAATAATCATTATCAACAACACAACATTATAAGATCCTAACACAAGGTAGGATTCTAGCTTGATATAGGAAAAACATACCTGGATTAGCATGCTAGCTAGTTATGTCTAACATACCCGCATAATGTCTTCTGGTTCTCTTCAGTGACTTGTGCTAGTAACCTTCATGTCTCATAAGTTAACCATTGTAGAAACAAGTTATACATACCTCGAAAGTAGATCTTCTATGTGATCCATGACAATGGATGAATCTTTGTCTTCATGTCACCATGAGCATATGTTCTTGAAGTAGAACATGATTTGACTTTCTTGGTGTACCTTTTGTGTTAGCAAACAACATAAACCTCATACAACATCACAATGCATTAGTACAATCATAAGTGTCAAAACCTTAATCAATGAATATCTTCTATTAAGGTGATACGACAAGTCCAGTAATTAATCAAGATTGTACTGTAATGATATGAAGACAAACATATGATAAAATTAACCATGAAACATACCTGTAATCCATACCTGTCAAGATTGCTTGTAATCTTCTTATGGAAGGCCTTAGCCTCATCTCCCTCTGAGACAGGAACTTCTTCACTTATGTAGGTGACCAATCCATCTTCTTCTAGGATTAACCCAATCCACTTGATTTGCAAGAACTAGACCTGGAGCTGGATTAGGGTTTGATTTTCCCAGAGCTTCACCCAACCAAAAAATTTGATTCAAAACTCTAAGCTTCGATTTTTCTGAGGAGATTCCAGTCGTGGTGACAGATTTCCAAAATTTCAATTTTTGCAGAAGCCCTAATTTTCCATCTTTCCGATCAAAGTCCCGAATTGGCGTTTAATCAAGCCCGGCCTTCTACCCAACCAAAAAAATCTGATCTTGGTCTCTAAATTTCTATTTTGATGAGTAGCATCCAGCCGTGGTCTCCGATTACAAAAATTCCAACTTTCTCCGAAGCCCTAAATTCTGGAAGCCATGAATGAAGGTACTCAAAAATAATTATATTTTGACAAAAATATGTACCTGATTGTTTCTAGCGTAACTCCAAACTTTTTAATCCATAGGGTCTGAAATTTTTTCTTGAGATAGCCTGACCTGTTATCTTTCCATCTCGACAGGTTTGACCTCAATTGGATTCTCTGAGAGAGAGTTATGGCAAGTGTCGCAACGTGACCTGTTTATGGGATAATACAGGAGAGCGAACTTATACGGCGTGCCACGTGTCACTGGTTCAACTTCGGCCGCTAAAATTTTTTCCTGAGATAGTACAGTCTGTGTACTACCTATCATGTTTTACAAAATTTCATTTGGAGCTTCCTAGCCCAAGGTATGACCTTTTTCCCAAGGTCACCTGATTTTGACTCAGATATGGAAGAGGCAGAAACCCTATACTGTACAGATCATAAATCACAAAGTACAACGAATTAGAGGTTGTCCTTCGGACACAAGGTACATGGGGATATGATCTTCGACCTGTAAAAGTTTTACATCCTAAAACTTCACCAAAACGTATTTATAGCTAAAGTTCTACGATGAATGGTTTTTGTTATATCAAGCCTTAGCATCGTAAGTGCAACAAGTGTCATACATGCCATATCATGGCTTCTTTCAGGCTAGCTCTGATACCATGTTAAATTTTCAAAATTTACTTCAATCTGATCTAGAATCTTAACTGAAAGAACAACATGTACAAAAAATAAACAGCATATCAATCATGGACACAATAATGCAAGCACACAAGAGACACAGAGTTTACTTGGGGAAAACCATAAAGGTGAAAAACCCCAATAACTTCCTCAGAGATAGATAGAGCACTGATACAACCAGAATACAAGAGATAGTCTTCTCCTAGAAGCAGAGCCTCCTCCTCCACAAGTGCGCTACTCTCCCAAGTGTGAGTGAGAGAATAGAATGTGTAAAATGAGAGAGACACACTCTCTATTTATACACTAACTTGACTTGACCTTTACTCAACTAGGTCGGCCTCAACTTAACCACTTAACATAATGCTGACTGGGCCGACCCCCACTGGGGTAGTCTAATAGCCCTTGGACCCACATGGCCGACCCCCAATAGGGTGGTCTAATAACCCTTTGACTCACATGACTTATACAGGGCCGACCCCAACAAGGTGGTCTAATAACCCATCAAGTATAAGTTACGACACTTACAATATAAATGACGACACTTTCGCATAGAGGAATAATAACATCTCTATAGGAATACAATATACATATATGTGAAATGCATTCCGAAGTTACATATACATCAACAGATTGTAGCCAGAGAAACCTTCCATGAAGGATAGAATCTCGTGACCCGCACATGCATCAATGAGCTGATCGATGAAGGGAGTAGGAAAGTTGTCTTTGGAACAAGCTAAATCGAGATCATGAAAATTGGTACAGATGCATATGCTGCCTTGTTTTTTGTTAACCGACACAGGATTGGACACCCATGTGGTGTAAGCAATGGGATAATTGAAATCAGCTTGGCGTAATTTTTCAATCTCGACCTTCACTGCTAGTAACTTAGAGGGGTGAATGGGCCATTGTTTTTGGCAGACGGGTGAGATGTCAGGCCAAGTATCAATACAGTGTTCAACAATGGTGGGGTCAAGACCAGGCATATCAGTATATGACCAAGCAAAAACATCATGGAACTCTTGGAAGAGATTTTTATAGGCATTGACTTCATCTGGAGTACAAGAAGCGCCTAAAGTAATGTTCTCAAAGGCATCGGGAGCTGGGATGGGGTTCTTAAACTAGTCCACTTGGCTATGGATGAAGTCTTTCGACTCAACCAAAATTTGGTTGGCCGCAACAGGGGTAGACTCCTCCGGAATGAAGTAGGATCGATGATGCATATTGTCCCAAGGGAATTTAGTTGTGGTTAATGCTTCGAGGATTTCTTTGTCACTGTGAAAACATTGTGTGAATAGATCAGAAGAGATCAAGCTAGAGGTCAGGGGAAAAGTTGGTTCACCACTTGTGAAAATCATATAGATAGTGTTAATATTTGATGAGGAGGAGGATTCAGGTGGGTGAATCTCCTCAATGGTAGTAATGGATGACTCTAAATATGACTAATTCATTTCGTGGAGAACCAATCGATACTCAGGTAAGTCAGGACAATGATGGGAATAGTGTCCATAGACTCTTCATATGGAACAACATTGGTTGGTGCGCAATGATTTGTTATGCGAAAGGGGGGTCGGTTGTATTTTGACAACTGGAATATTGGGGTCATCATCCAACAGCTTCATGTGTTCTTGGAGGTTTGGTAGTTGTGAACAATTATGGGTAGCATGGCCCAAATCATCACACAAAGAACACTTAGGGGGTGCACGAAATGGAGGGGGGGGTTCACTGGTTTAGTCACATGTGGTGCAGTATGAGTTTGTGTGGCCTTTCCCCCAGTGTTGTTGGATGAAGACGTTGTCACCACACCGGGAGGTGGACGATTGGGACTGGTGATTGGTTGGACCAGTTGAAGGATGATTTGTGGCGTCAGAGTGGGATTAGGAGCAGGTAAATACCACACAAGAAGTCTGAGTGTTAACCCTGGGAGATTCATCGTGACCATCATGGGCATACTTACTACTCCTGAGGGTGGGAAAAAGAATAGGATTATGTGGATTGGCGTGGCTCCAATGTGGCTAGGGACCGACGATGGTTGAGGCAATAGTGGTGGTTGATGGTGAGGGTGAGGCACCGATTGATTTGACGAAACGGTGAACAAGTCGGATATCTCAACGGTCGGTGGAGGGGGGGTTAAGGAATGTAAAGTGGAGACCATTGGAGTCTCTGAATAAATTCTGGGGCCGACAATGGACACCAAAGAGGTGGGTGCACCGAAACAAGTTTTTCAACCATGGGGAGAACATTCTCTGGTGTAGTGGGCCCATTCAAGTCATAATAAGTAACTTGGTCGATTTTGACAACTCGTCCCTCATGGGGGAACATCATGATGTGAAACACTGATGACGCGATAGCCTTCATGGTGTACATGTAGCTTCTTCCTAGGAGTAAGTTGTAGTCAAGCTGTACGTTTACGATTTCAATATTGATCATGACAGTTTTTCCAGCTAATTAGACTGGAACATTGGATAGAAGGTCTTGTGGCTAAGATGAACGACCATCATAAGCTCGTAAGGCGGTCGTGGATGGATGTAGGGTAGGGGATTCGAGCTTCCACCACACAGATGTAGACATAACGCATGTAGAGGAACCCTCATTGATGGATAACGATATTCTGTACTGAAACAAAAACTTGAAATGCTAATGTGGAAGGCATGAGTGGTTCAGATAGGTCTAAATCAAATTCCATCATCCGTGAGTCAGAAGGGTCTATTGCACCTATGGCGGACAACAGTGTTTTGCAGTACACTGGGCAGTTCTTTAAAAATTCTAGGGCAGACATAGCAGCAGGGGACTGGGCTAAGTCATCCATGATATTATAGTTGGGGGAAGCACGAGCATTAGGGTTGTTATTAACTCACCGCAAAGGAAATATAGGAGCTTTGGGAGCCCCTTCGAACAGTGCGGGGCGTATACGTAACGACTGATCTGTGGGAAGAGTGTTAATAGCCTTGTCTGTAGGGATGGTTTCTGTGGTGGTTCCATATTGGTTACAGCAGGTTTTAAGGTTGATATCAGTCGAAGAAATCATTAAAAGGTGGTGGGTACCCATGTCAAAGTGTTGGTTTCTAGGAGTTGCATAAGTAACTTGTTGTTGTCGTGCCGCAACCCCTTGAGGGGGAGCCAAAGGTTGGGTGGCTACTACCCCTTGCGTGGGTAGGGGGTTATGCAACACCATAGGTTGTGTGTTGGGTGGTGGGGGGTTAGATGGCGTTGGAGGTGCAGCATGTCCTTGGCGTTGGGCATAATCATTCCAAATTTGGAGAGCTCGCTCAAGATGGGGACAATTATGCATGTAGTGGCCATATACCCCGCAAATAGAGCATGGGTGGTTTGTGCATAAGTTGGGGTTTTTTCCTTGTCGAGGTGGTCGATTAGGATTTTGGTTAGCTGGTGCAGCACCATTATTGTTTGGGGAGTTAGGTGGTGGGCCTCCTTTATCTGGAGGTTGGTTATTACCTCGATTGCGGCCTCGATCCCTGTTTTGTTGTCCTTGTTGGTTCCGTTGGGCAGGCTGGTTTTGTTGTTGGTTTTATCGGGCATAAAATTTCCCTTGGGGAATAGGGGGCTTCTGCGGTTGAGCAGGTGCTAGGCATCCTGCGGTGGGTAATAAGATGGAGGGGCTTGAGGTTGTGCGGGTGCAGGTGTAGCCGGTTGATGGTAGTAGGCAGGAGGTGCGACAGGTGGGGCGTACGCTAGAGGTGTATGTTCGTAGTAATGCGTCGGACAAGAAGTTCCATGTATATGGGGGACTAGGGATGGGGAGCATACGAGGGTGTTTCTCCTGAATGAAATGTGGCGCGCGAAAATTTGGGACCACTCATGGAGGAATTAGGCATAGGGTCATAAGCCGGGGCAGTGGGGGGATGCATATGGACATATGTTTGAAAACGATATGCAATGTGTCCAATAATTCCGTCTACAGCATGTGATGCTCCCAACGCTTCCTTCCTGGAGGAATCGCCGCGAGGAGCATCAAGTAAAATGGAGTATAGGTAGCTCAACTGTGCATAGATGAGGTCAAACTATTGGGCTTTGAGGATGGCTTCCTCTTCGGTTTGGGGCCATTCAAATGCCACATCCTTGGCGATAGCTGGTATGAGGGATTTCAAGAACCAATATAAAAAACATGCGTTCGTCTAGATTGACCTTACACAAACAACGACGTCTACACCATTCATGGATATGGTCAGTGATATGGGTAGCTGTGTTTTGTCTGCAAGATAGTAAAATCTCAACACCGGCATCATAACAAATGAGTAACTGGAAGAACTGTAGGAAATTCAAAGCAAGGGATGTAAACGTGGAGTGTGTCCCATGTGGTTGTTCAATATACCACTTAGCTGTAGAGCTAGTGAGGGTCCATTGTAAAAGGAGAAGGTGGATCGAGTCATCCAATATGGAGTTGGAGGAACACCATAAGTGGAAGGACATGATATGGTTTTGGGCGTCCTCACCACCCTTCCCTTCAAACTTTGGGATGTTCGAAGAGAGTTTGGTAGGCATGGGAGGCCATGCGGGGTCATGTCAGATCAGATCGTTGGTCAATCGGGCCAGATCAGGGAGGTTGAGAGTGGCCATGAATGGAAAACGAGAAGAAGGATGTCTGACATGGTCGAAGGGGCTTGCGTGTTATCCATGGCAGCGATTGTGGGGCCACCTCCACCAAGGGGTGGAGCAATGGCGTGAGTCATAATGGGGATCGAGGGACCATCAGTGAAGGGCGGGGGAATCATGTAGGAAGGGTTGCTGCCCCCAAGTGTACTATTGGTGACCAAAGGGATGGTAGTTGGAACTGATCCACTACCGATAGGTATGGAAGTAGTGACTTGGATGCTAGGTGTATGTCCTGTGGATGGCATAGAAGGGATGGATGATGAAATGGTAGCTGGGCTAGTGGTGGAACCACCACCAACAATCCCACCGTAAAAGGTGTTGGGATGCACGCCGGCCATGGGGCTAGATGGAGCTGTGTATATGGGTAACTCTAACTCAGAATCAGAGGTAAAAAAAGGGGCATCGAGATGAATATTGGATGACGAAGTTATGCGTCTATGACGGGTGAGGTCGGTGAATTAATGGTGACAGGTGTAAAAAGTGTTGAGGGGATGTGGTAGATCAAATGCTCAAAAATCCTAATGCAATCGTGTGTGCAAGATGAGAGCTAGTAAAAATACAGCACTCAGGACAACAACAAGCTCAAAAACACTTACTGCAACAGCATGCTACAACAAGTGGAGTGGCAATGAAATGGTCAAAATACCAACAAGCAACACTCCTAGAAATAAAAAGGTAGAATCATAAAAAAATGGGGGTATAGGAGCATGCAAACACCTATCTAAAAGATATGGAAGCTCACACAAATTGTATCCCCTGCAGGGTGATGAAATCCGCAATCAAGCAATACGAAATGTAGAACCAAATGGATAAAGGATATCCCTCTATTGAGAGGGATTGCGGGTAAAAGAGTCCTAGAAGAATGCCAACTAAGCTACCTCGTTCATGGCACGTCTGGAAAGGTGTCCCGCATCTTCAGTTCTTTGGCCATTGCACACTTGGTATGGGTGCCAGTATGCACGATGAGAACAACTAGTTGGTGTCCTTCAGTACAGAATGGAGAGCGACATTCCACTCAAACTTCTGGAACCAATCTTGCTACTTACCCTCCTAAGGGAGAGGCCCTCTGACAAATCAGTGTCAACCGTACCTATAAGTAATAGGGAATTTTGGTTCCCTAAAGACAACAACTATGTCTCAAATGTAAATGACGAAGGGGATGTTATTTGGATGCCTAACCCCAATGTCCTACCTGGCTACAGAGTTGTTTTTGTGTTCCCCAAGTGGGGTTAAGGTGGATTTGATTAATTCAATTTTAAGTATCTCTTGAATTATGGGGAGAGTGTGTGTGCACAAGTCTTGTGAACCCAATATCGCCAGATAGTAAATGCTTGAAAGAAACAACTGAGAATGAAATAAAATATTTTTTCTTTTACTTTTAAAAAATAAAGAAAACAATTGCGATAATAAGTATGCAGGAAATAAACTTGCTGACCTATGATGCAAGAGATAACAATGTAGGAAGGATGCATGCACACTGAAATGTATCTAATGCTATAGCAAGAAAAACAATAGAAAAACTAATGGAAAATGGGTTCAAGTAAACAGGGGTTTGTGGGTGCAGCCAAGGGAAATAAAAAAGGAAAAAACAGGTGCAGGGTGCGGTTGTGAGGCGAAAATTTGTGCTTTGGGTGCGGCAGGCTGCAGAAAAATCGCGTTGAAACAGAAAACAGGAAAAAATGGCGTGGGTCTGGGCGGAAAGGGCGTGGCTAGGGCGTAGGTTTCAGAATCAGAAGTGTGTGGAGGGCGTGAGTTTCAGAAAACCAAGCACGCACAGGGCGCGACTTACAAGGCTGAAGGTGCGCGAAAAGCACGACTTCTAGGATATACTGCACACAGAGGGCGCGACTTGCAGGCCCAAAGGTGCACAAAAAGCGTGGCTTCCGGGCTACAGTGTGCATGGAACGCACGCCTAGTAGGGTAGAAGGCACGCTTAGAGCGCATCTTTTTGGTCGTAATGCGCGCGAAACGCGTGGCTAGAGGGACAACAAATGCACGAGCCGAGTTGTAGGTACACTGGAGAAAGTCGCATGCCGAGCCATAAAAACAGGGATGAAGAAGGGCACTGCGAAGGCAAGGGCCAAATGTGCAAGTAAGGGGGCGAAAGGGTAGCCCAAAACTGTAAAATGCAAGCAAAATAACAAGCATAAATACTAAAAACTAAACTAAACCACAGATCAATGGGAATCGACCCAGTGGAGTCTTCAAATCTGTAGTTAGTGTTTTCACACCAGCCTGTGCAAATGAGCACCTACTAAGGGTTATGAAATCCTTAGTAGCAGATTCAAATATATGGATAAAAAAACAAAAATGAAAACTGATATGTATGAGTGCAAATCACAACAGAAAATAAACCTAACTAATTACTGCAGTAACAAAGAACTAATAGATCAGAACCCATGAAAGATTTTTATATTTTATTGCAAACTAGGGTTTACAAAAATGGCTACCTCATAAGGCGAGGTGATGGGGGCCCTTGTAGCGGTACGAAGAGTAGCGCGTCGGGTCTCCTGAGTTCCTTGCTCTTCTCCAAATGCTCACTGGATGGCCAAGATTCAATTAGGTGGGCACAAAAGCTCAAAAGGGCAGGCCAGAGTGCTGTGGGGAATTTGGCAGCATAAGGGTATGAAGAGTGATCATGGATGAAATGGGAGGCCTCCATCACCTTTTTATAGAAATTTTGGGTGGTGGAGTGTTGGCTTATGGTTTTGGAAAACCAGTAGTATTGGCCAGTGGTATTTGCTATTTTTCTCTCTTTTTTTATTTTTATTTTTATTTTTTTTATTTTTTCTTTTCTTTTTTGTGTGTTTTTAACCTTTTTTGAAGGAATTTAGCTATTGTTTAGGGGAATAATGACTTTTTTCCCATTTGGTTACCAATTTAGGGTTTTGGAGGCCAAAAATGTAGGAAAAGTGGACAAATGGTTTATGTGACTAAGGAGATGAGCTAGTGAAACAATTTTTTAGTGTTAACACACCCGTTACGTAATGTCTTCTTACAATGAAGCCATAACTTATTCCTTGTCGTCCTTTTTTCCGCACAACAACCATTAAATCTAACTCTTTAATATGTCGAGATAATTTCAATGCAACATCTTTAACCTCTTGTGGAAAAATAATGGTATGTCCTCTATATTTGTACTGTCCACCTATTGAATGCATCACCTGCAAAATTGCACTTGCACGTGCTATCAACATCTCTTCAACTTGTGTGAGGACTACAAGGAATTCAGGTTGCACTCTTGGATCCATATGATTCTCCATTGAAAATCTGTTATGACCTCCTTCTCTTTTACATCTCATACAAATTGGATTGATGTTTATATTCAATACCCGAATTCCAGCATATGACTCATGAAACACACGACACAGTTGAACCTCATTCAATCGATCAATCCTACAACAAATTTTTTGATGTGCAATATTCAAATCTACAATTGTTCGTGGAACATTATGCACATTTTGAAACTCTTCAATTGATACTATCGCATCATTATTTTCAACAAGATTTACAGATTCATCTCGGGCATAGATATCATCTATTCCTCTTCTATTTCTAAGGCTATCATTTTCTTGAAGTTCAACAGCTGATACTTCTGTTGTATCGATAGTTTGGAATGATCGTCTTTGTCGATAAGCTCTCTGTCTTTGTGCATTATATCTTCTTACTTCTTCTTGTCGTTCATTGCTTAGTTGTTGAGACCTTTGTTGATAAGCTCTTTGTCTTTCAGTGTTCTGTCTTCTTTTCTCTTCATGTTCCTCGTGTTGTTCACTGGTAATTTGTCCCGACCTTCTTTGTCGATATGCTCTTTGTCTTTCTGCATTACATCTTCGTTGTTCTTCTCATTGTTCATTTGTCATTTGTTATGACCTTCTTTGTCGATATGCTCTTTGTCTTTCTGCATTACATCTTCGTTGTTCTTCTCATTGTTCATTTGTCATTTGTTATGACCTTCTTTGTCGATATGCTCTTTGCTTTTCAAAATTATGCCTTTCTTGTTCATCTTGTTGCTCAATTGACATATCTTCTGAGTTATGTCTCTCTTGTCTTTGCCCAATATTTTCTTGTTTGATTATATGCTGAAAACATTACACCAACACTAAAATCAATACTTTTCTCACATAAGTCAATCCAATTTGTCACTGAAATCAATGCAGTAGCCTACTTTTAATGAATACATTTCTCACTGAAATCAATGCATAAGCCTAATATTAATTAATACATTTGTTACTAAAATCTATGCATAATCTTCATATTAGTCGACGCATAATTCTAATCTTAGTCCATGCGTTTGTCATTGAAATCTATGCATAATTGTAATGTTAATAGTTGCATTTTGTCACAGAAATCATTGCAAACTGCTAATATTTATCATTGCACTTGTCACTATAATCATTGCTTAATCTCAATGCATTTTCCTACTCCTAGTCAATGGATTTGTCCCTGAAATCAATGCAAAATGCCAATATTAATCATTGCATTTGTCATTCAAATCAATGCAAGATACTAACATCAATCAATTCATTTTTCTCATCTTAATCAATGCATTTGTTACTAAAACCATTACATATTCTTGATGTTATCTATAAATTATCCTAATGTCAGTCTTTTCATTTATTACTGAAATCAATGCATAATCATATTGTTAGTCATCTTCATTTGTCATTTTTCAGTGAAATCAATACGTAATCCTAATCTTAATGCATAGAAAAATCCATTTATATTCAAAGCTAAATATAATTTATGAAATGTCATTAAACTAAAACAGTAAAATGTAACAATATTAAATGAAACCTTTAAACTTATTTGATTAAGTTTAAAGTAAACAAATATTCAACTAATCTAACATTAGTGAGCTAAACTATTATTAATATTACTAAACTATATTTTTATTAAACTAAACTAAATATTTCAAACTAAACTATTATTAAATTAACCTAATTATTCTAAACTAAACTGTTATGGTTTAACTAAATATTATTAAACTAATCTATCAATATCATTAAACTAAATATTTTTAAAATAACTTATTATTAAACTAAGATTATTAAACTAAAAGTTATTAAGTTATTAAAAGTTTTAAAATGTAATATATTTATAACTTGATTACAAAGTAATCAAATTGATATTTAAGTTTTGAAAATATTTTTATCATGTTTTATTTCCTTAAAAGGAAAAGGCCTACGAACTATTTTAACATGTTTTATTTGTATGCATTAAATGCAAAAGGCAAACGAAATAATTTAAAACGTAAAAGTTTATTGTTTGTTTTTAATACTTACCAAACAGAATGCAGATATTACAGGCGGGTTAGTCTCCAGAAATTGCAGAACGCAGTCTCCAGCCAACTCCAAAAATTGTGTACTTAAAGTTACTATTTACAGTGGGCAGTTTATTTATTTATTTTTCAATCAGAAAAATAGTTATACTTTATTGACAAGTATAAGAAAGATGGTGCTAAAATACAACCTTCCGCACCAGGAAGCAACTCAAGAGACTGTCCCACCAGAATAAGAAAATGCGCTCACATCCCTAAGTCAAGACATAAAATCCCACATAAATACAAGCTGCCCCCAGCCACAATGAGAAAGATACAGCCCAACCAAATGAGCCTAAGAAAACACACACCAAGAAATTGAGCAACAAGAAGGTCACCAACCAAGGAGCAGCAAAATAAAGGAAAGTGCACGACACATAATAAGAAAACCACAAGACTCAAAATAAGTAGATGCTGCCCATGTCTCGAATGATATCGCCATCCCAAAGTTCAAAAAGCAGCGTACCTTCCAATGAAAGAAAAGCACGCTTCGAGAGAGAGTCTGCATGACCATTCTCGGCACGAGGGACATGCAAAAACTGGATACCCTGAAAGAGTGGTTGCAAAGATCTGATCTTGAGAAGCCAAGGAGTGAGCGCTAGGACATTGATACGCCCAATATGGTTTATCCAGTTGATTACCACTTGAGAATCACCCGCTATCTGTCGCAGCTCCAGATTACGCACACTCGCAAAAAATAGGATAATCGAAAGTGCACAAATTTCACTTTTGGTATTAGTCCCCGAACCAAAACTCATCCAAAGATTAAAGAAAATACCGTGGTTTAATGTAATGACCCCGCCCGCACCACAAAGTAAACCGGAAAATCTATCCTCACATGACTGTGCACATGAATAGATACAATTATGTCCATTGGTTGTAGCTTGGGTGGTTGGGAGGAAAGATTGTTGCCCTCCCCACCTAGGTTCAATTCTTATAAGTGACATGATGCTCTTGTTGAGCCCCATTGGTAATGATTGTATTTCAAGCTTTCCTTGATTCCTTCGGAATAGCAGGAAGGTGATTTTTCCGCTGAAAAAAACAAACAAACAAACAAAAAAATAGATACAATTCAGTTTGTCTTTAATTATTAAATTCCATGCAAAAAAATCTGATTGAACAGACGCGTTTCTTTATTTTTCAAAAAAATGCTTAATTATTATAATGGTTATATTTTTATATATTTTACAATATATTTTTTTAATTAATGAACCAGTTAAATATTAATCCAAATGATTTGCTTTTATATTTTGTTTTTTAAATTGATTTTTTTGAATCGACAATAACTTTATCGTTATAGAATTTCCTCATACTAATCTATAGAGCACCTCTCATCGCAAACACCATCACAACTCAAACTCAAACGTCCTTGTTCTCATTAATTAGTTGAATTGATGTTATTTTTGACATATTTAGATCCCAACGGAATTCGCTCTCCCCTCCTAGAGTCCTTGGAAATTATTGTTCGATCAACTATTTATGCACAATGTCATTTGTCCTCGTCCATCTCTAAGGAGTAGTTGGGCACATCATTCTTGTCATTTTGACATAAAGAAGGAATAATACACAACTTTTTTATGGATGTTAGAATTAATAAACGGGAGTAGAAAAGTATAAATAAAATAATGTACTAATTGAAAATATAAAACTATTTTGAAATGTTAGAATTAATAAATAGGAATAGAAATGTGTCAATAAAATAATGTACCAGTATAAAACCAATAAATGGATTGGTGGGTTATGGTTCATTAGTATTTTTTCAATTGATTATAGTTAATTTCTTTTATAGAAAAAGGAATACAAAATCATTTTTATAAATGTTAGAATTAATAAATGAGACATAAAAGTGTCAATAAAATAATGTATCAATAAAAAATATAGAAACCAATGGTTTATGGTCCATCAATATTTCTTCTTTAATTGATTATGGTTAATCTTTCATAGAAAGAAGGAATACACAATTATGATTATGGTTAACCTTTCATAGAAAGAAGGAATACACTATTTTTTTTATAGATGTTAAAATTAATAAATGGGAATAGAAAAGTGTCAAGAAAATAATGTACCAATAAAAATATAAAAACCAATATTTCTTCTTTAATTGATTATGGTTAATCTTTCATAGAAAGAAGGAATACACAATTATGATTATGGTTAACCTTTCATAGAAAGAAGGAATACACTATTATTTTTATAGATGTTAAAATTAATAAATGGGAATAGAAAAGTGTCAAGAAAATAATGTACCAATAAAAATATAAAAACCAATAAATGGATTGGTGGTTTATTGTTCATCAATATTTCTTTAATTGATCAAAGAAAATATTTTAGTTAATGCTTTTCAAAAGTTTGTCTTTTCATAGTCATTTTTTAACAATTAAAAATATAGAAACCAATAAATGGATTGGTTGTTTATGGTGCATCAATATTTCTTCAATCAATCATGGTCAATCTTTCATAAAAAAATCATTTAGCTAATATTTTTCAAAAGTTTGTCCTACTTAATTTTCATAGTCAATTCTCTTGATTTGCTTCGAGTGTAGTTTTTTTCTTCAATCCTTCTTCATTATTTCTTCATTTTTTCCAGCAAAAAAAAAATCATACCGATGTTATTCTGACGAATCAAAAGGTACATGAAGTTATGTTTAAGTTCAAAGGACTTCTTTAGACATCTCTGTCCAAAAAAAATTCAAGCTATCAAACATTTACAAAATGATTTGCTGATCATCTCGCAGGAAGTCAGTCAAACCTCTGAAGCATCCAAAAAACAAAATTAAAACTTTTTACAAGTCTTATCATTTCTTAACTATACCACCGGAAATTACTCAAAAAAGTTCAAAGCTCCATGATTTAGAATCTGAGAGCTTTGAATTTCTTCCCAAACCAGAATCCCAATATCACCCATCAAGGCCTGTTTTGACAGCTTGTTCGCCAGGGAATTTTGTTGTCTATAAATGTGCTGAAAAGTTATATTCCTGAAACCTTTGATATCTGATTTGATTCTTTGGCACCAATGCATAAGTGATAATACTTTAAGATCAAATTCACCCTGAGCCCATTTTATTGTGACCCTGGAATCGCCGAATATTTTTAGGTCATCAATACCAAACATCTTTGCCACCTTTAGGATGCACCACAGAGCAATAAGTTCATCTTTCATATTAGATACTAGTCCACACTTCATCTCAAGTGAAAAATAATGAGAATCATTTAGAAAAATTGCTCCACCAACCCCACAAATACCATCTTGTGTTGCACCATCAAAGAAAAGCACAGGGCAATTAAACATAGGATCAAATGCTCCAATATTTCTTACCACTGATGGTTTTTTACCTTTTAAAATGGATTTATAAAGAGAGAGAATGTGCTCAACCCCAGTTGGCACCAAAGGAGCCAAGTCTTCAAAAACTGTTTTGTTCCTTATAAAACAAACCACCCAAGATATAAATAGTGGTAGCACAGGGTGAGATCTACATTCCTTAAACCATTTCAGAAATGAAATTTTGAAGGACTCCCTTCCCCAGTCCAAATTTATATCTAAACCAACAAAAACCCGTTCCCAAATATCTCTAGTAAAGCTGCAATTTACCAGATAATGTTGAGTGGATTTTGCTGCAGATTTGCATAAAGAGCATCTATTTGGACCATTCCACCCCATCCTAACCAGAGCATCCCAAGTCTTCAATTTCCCTTTAAATGCAAACCATCCAAAGCACTTAAGCTTAATAGGTAATTTCCTTCTCCACAGCTTCTTGAACCACCAGTTTTGAGGGCAGAAATTCTTGTGATTTATAATATAATTATAAGCTGCTTTGGCTATAACTTCTCTAGAGATAGGGTTCCTGGCCCATTTCAAGACATCGCCCTGGGTTGTAAGCCTGCATCCACTTCAATCCAAACGGGAGAAATAATAATCCCACTCTCTTTCATGACATCCCAAAAGACCTAGATCTACTCCTTTTAACCAGTAAGATGTTCCCTGCAATGAGATATAATTTCTCATACGGTCTAAAGTAGTGAAATTTCTGTCTCTGAGAAATTCTAGAATCCCAACTGAAAGCATGTACTCCTCATCAAGTCCTAGAATTCGATCAACACCAACTTGGATTTGCCGACCATTTCCTACCTTCTAGGATAACTCATCACCAAGCCAATGAAAAACCTGCATAAAACCTTTCCATATCACAGAGGCATTCCTTGTTCTCTTAACTGGATTTGATCCAATCCACTATATCTGATTTTATATACTTCACCTTTAATACCTTAGACCATAAGGTGATACCCATCATTCCTCTCCATAAACTCTTTAGCCGCAAGGCCTTCCCAAAGATATCCAAATTTTTAAGCCCCCAACCACCAAATTTTTCAGGAGTAGTAACATATTCCCATTTTGCCATAATGAGACCTTTGCATTCTAAACCACTTGTCCAGAGAAAGTTTGAGCACAGTCTATTCAATTGCTTAAGGATCGATCTTGGCACTTTAAACAGAGATAAACAGTAAACCAGGATGCTTGTAAGTACATCTTTCATTAGAATAAGACGACCTCCAACTGATAAAAGTCGGTTTGTCCAACAACGAATTCTATACTCCATCTTCTTAACAAGCCAAGACCAATCCTTAATTCTATAATTATTTGGCTTTAAGAAATATCCTAGATATGTAAAACCATCCTCCAGATCCTGGACTTTATATGGAAGAACATTCTGTAATTCCATAATTTGCAAATCATCCATATTGTGCTGAAATAAGATAGATTTCCTATCACTTACCTTCATACCAGATGCACAACAGAAGAGTGATATGCAATTTCTGAAGCAACTCCATTCACCAATTGTGCTTGCACCAGCTAAAAGTACATCATCAACAAAGAGTAAATGTGAAATAGATATCTCTCTGGACAGTTTAATCCCCTTAATAAGACCATCAGATTTTTCCTTAAGAAGAATTCTACTTAAACCATTAATAATCAGTACAAAAAGGATAGGTGACAGTGGACATCCCTGTCTTATCCCCCACAAACACTTAAAGAAATTTGATGGGATCCCATTGATAAGGACAACAATGTTTGTTGAAGTAACACATGACATAATCCATTTCAGCATCATAGGAGACAAACCAATTTGTATAAGAAGAATTTTGAGATAACACCAATCCACCTGATCATAGGCCTTTTCAAGGCCCATTTTTAGAAGGAAAACCTTTGTGTTCTGAATCTTTATAGTATGGATAATTTCCTGGGTGATGCCAACTGCATCCAGGATCTGCCTGTCATGGAGAAACACAAATTGATTGGAAGACACAAACTTTGACAATCCAGGTTTAATCCTTACAACTATGATCTTGGAAATAAGCTTGTAAATCAGATTGCATAATGCAATAGGATGATATTCTCCAAAAGATGAGGGTTTATTGCATTTCGGAACTAAGGTAAGAAAAGTTGAATTCAAGTCCCTTGAAATATAACCATTGATTATGGAGTATTCCACCATTGCCAAGATTTCTTCTCCCATTAAATCAAAAAAATGAAGAAACAACTCCACAGTCCAGCCATCCAGCCTAAGACTTTTATCTTTTGCAAATAGTTTTAAAGAATATTCAACTTCTTTAAGAGTAACCTCCTATTCCAGATCCAATGCTTCTTGTGGGCTAAAAAAAATGGGGAAAAGGCGCGCAAACTCAATTTGTTTGAGCAAATCACTGTCCCCAGGATCTTTAAAAATATTTCCAAAAAAACTTACTGCAGCATTTTGAAGCTGATTCTATCCATTAATAGAAACCCCGTCATCATCCTTTAGTTCCCAGATCACTTTTTTATCCTTCTGTGTGAGGCATAGGCATGAAAATACTTCGTATTCCTGTCCCCAAGTTCAAGCCATAGGGCCCGACTTTTTAACCGCCATTTTGCTTCCTCTTGTTTCAAAATAGCCTCCTTTTTTGCATTCAAAGAATTAAGTAAATCTCGATCCACTTCATCATCCATGAAGTCAAATTTATTTTGATAAACATACTTGATCTGTGTCTACAAATCATCATACTCCTGATGATCCAAAGTCTTTTTATTTTTGATCCACGACTTTACCACAACCTTCAAGTTCTTGAGTTTAAAAACAAAATTTTCCATAGGGTTTAATCCCAATACTTGACCAGGATCAAGCCAAAACTGTCTAATAGTCTCACAAAAATTTTCATCGTGAAGCCAGATATTATTAAACTTGAAGGGACAATTCTTTGGAGCCTGTCTATCATCACACTGGAAAAAAATGGGCCAGTGGTCCGAGAATATATTCTCCCCCACCCAAGAGCGATATCTTTGGAATTGTTGCAACAATGACCGCGCTACCAGGAAGCGATCAATTCTTTTAAGGATGCCATCTTCCCCTACTTTGCCATTTGACCAAGTTGGCATAATAGGTGCAGGAGCCACATCCACCAAGTCAAAATGTACCAATAAATCAGAAAAATATTCTGCTAAATCATCAAAACAAGCCTTGGAGCCCCAGATTTCAGACCAGTTTAAGGAGAAATTAAGGTCTCCTGCAAGAATCAGATTTTGTAAGTTAAGTAGCCCGAAAACCTTGAGTTGTTCCCAGAAACCAACCCTGCTAGAGTAAGGTCCATAGCAGTTTAAGATTGTAAATTGAATATTTTGAAATAAACCCCGCCCCCACATCAAAATCCCCCATTTAGTTTTAAAGGTTTTGAAACATAAACAATTGGGGTTCCAACCAACAATCAAACCACCAGACTTCCCACATGCACTAATAGCAGAAAAATCCCACCCGGGGTAGACATTAACCAATTTTAGGATAGCTTCTGTATCAATACACATTGTTTCCTGAATGAGAAGAATATCCGGGCTAGTAGCAGATAACAGTTTCGACAAGGCCCTACCCCGGGAAGCCTTGCCTAAACCACGGACATTTAATGATGCAATCAACATTACTTACCCTGGCTAGGGGGAAACACCGCTCTAAGTGCCCTAGGATTAGAAGAAACATCAATAATATCAGAGGCATCATCAATTCTCACCGATAACGGAACAAAAATGTCACCAATGGGTTCCTCAGTCTTCTCCACACGGGATTTCTTAGCCTTTCTAATAGTGACATTTTTGAACCGGAGGCTCTCTACTGGAAAAACATCTGAATTTAGGGACAAATTTTTTGAAAAGACCTCCAAAGGGAGTAATAGGGGGGAATCATTACTAGGTTTATAGCTGCTCTCGGCAAGAACTTCCTTCTCATCAAATGACAAAACCCTAGCAACATTAAAGGTAGGATCACACACCGGTTCCATAGAAATAGGCTCCAAATCATGTTCAGAAAGGTCCCTACTGGAGTGGATAGAACCCTGGATTCCCTCAATAAAAAATGCCCACCCACAGTAGAAAGGTTTAAAGCAATATCCCCCCTAGAAATCCTTTGATTCAATGAGTTTTCAATATCCTCATAAAAATTTAATTCATTTTTAGAAATACCTTTATAAGGGGTTTCTCCAAGAGACTTACCCGAAATTGTCTTCACCTCCGAAGAACCATTTGTAGAATGAGAAAGCATAGCATCCGAACCAGCCGACGCTACAATATGACCGGTCTGTCGGCAGTTGTAGCAGTGAAATGGAATTTTAAAATAATCCAACCGCTGGCTTATAACCCTAGAGCCCCAATTTAAATCGATTTCAGTTGGTAACCCTAGCCTCATATCTAATTCAACCATTACCCTTGCAGCTCTGCGGTCAAACCCGAACAGAGTCTTTTTGTCAAGTTTGATAAACTTGCCAATAATGTTTGCCAACCCAAACAAATTGTTTTTAGACCACAGTTCAATAGGGAAACCGGGCAAGATCACCCACAAATGATGAATACGCTGGGAATCCTTAAGTGGGTCAAAACCAACATACCATCTTTTAAGACATAACGAGCCTTCTTTAAAAAGCCACACCTGGTTTAGGATGCCCTCAACATTGACACCTTCAGGGAACATAAAGAGAATCCAACGATTCACTTGCAAATTCACTCGAGGAGCTAGCCCACATAAGGGCGCCCAATTCTCATTCAACCACGCAACTAAATCTTCACGGCTCCCTCCAACATATTCCAAACGACCCACGACACCAGGCATTGCCAAGACCTTCATCCTATCCAGGTTCAAGTCACAATCCATAGAGAAATGCAGGCAGCCTTCTCTTGCCTTGATAACCTTGGCTTTCTTGTGAACCCGAGCCCGAGAACCTTGGAAATTCCGATTCACATGTTTAGCATGGCCCTGCTCAATCGTAGAAGAAACAGGGTGGACAAAGGGTGAGTTCAAAGATTGTTTTGCCATACTAAAGGCCGAAACCCTAGCCGACACAATCCCCAAAAAACCTAAAAAGTAAAAACCACCAAAAGCCTCCACCTGTCCGGAAAGGACTGCAAAGGCAAAGAAGGCTCGTTTTTCCCAAAAAGGTAAGTTTCTATCAATTTAGCCAAGGGATGCCAAAGATAGAAACCCTAAACTCTGAAAAACCTACCACCAAAGTAGAATAAAACAAAATGTCAAAAAAAGATAAAAAGATAGAAAGACCTATCAAATTGACGAAAATGCAGCCACCACCGGAGCCAAATCCAATAGGGAAAAGACAGAACCCAATAAGTCAGAAATTGGAGCTTGTAGACATAAATCGCATTCCCACTTGTTTTTTACCTTGGTTGGTACTGTAGGTAGCCCGAAGGACACCTAGGACTCCAAGTTTCCACAAGCTCAACAATTCTGACTTACCACAGGCTTGGATAGCCTAATCCCGCAGAAGGTACCACCATAGTTGCCCCCCACACCAAACCCTCGCAGCCATCATCGTATGGAATTAACCCCTCATTATTTCTTCATTTGTCTCTACATTTACTCCGTGTTTATTTTTTAAAACCAAGTTCATTAAATGTGTTTTTATACTAAGAATCTAGATCTTGTTGGTATGAATTTTATTTTTGAAAATATGAATATCATATTTCCTAAGTAAAAATTTTGATTTTGAAAATGTAAATATTAATCGTTTTAAAATATGATTTTGGTTTTGAAAGTGCAAATATCAATATTCCTAACATGTGAAATTGGTTCGAAGTGTGGAGTGTGATTTTTTATTTCTAAATTGTGTCTTTTCCTTTTGAAAATGTGAATCTAGATTCTATAAATATGATTTTTTATTCTAAAATTATGAATATCAAATTGTTAAAGTGTGTATCTATATTATGATATTGTGGATTTAGATTCTTAAATGTATATTTTGAATTTTAATATTAATGTCAACAATTTTTTTGTATGTATGTTTATGCATATCATGTCATAAATTGTTAATATATAAATGTTAAAGAGAAGCAAAATAGAAGTAAATATTGTCATTGCATTAAAGAATTATACAATTTCATTAATATTTAAGATAGAGTACAACAAAGATAATTGCCAACACTACCCACGAGACCACATGTGAAGCTTTTCTTCATAAATTTGCAATTAGTTGAAAGAGGGGACACCACCATGAGACAAAATATTTTAGTCAAACTTAACATATTTAGTAGCATAATAGGATTTGAGAAGAATGCATGTTTAGTGACATGATGTTTAACAAAAATTTATATACCTTCATGGTTAGAGAAATATCAGCCATATTACTCTCTTAAAAGGCATCGAGATTAGGAATTTGATTTTTAAATGAATTGATATATTTTGGAGGTATGCAATCCTTTGTTTCGACATAAAGCTCATCAAAGAAATTATTTTGGTGAATGTATTCTATGGGTGAAATTAAGCACAATGGTGCATATCATCCTATGGATACTAAAGTGTGGTTGTGGATTCTAGGATCTCTTCATTTGAGTGAAAAAATGGGTCACTAGAGCCAAAGGTATAAGGTATCACCATCGAAGTAATCATAGAGGTAATATTGTTAAGGATGAAACTTAGATCAACCCCATAAGAGTGTGAGGTATGGATCACACAAGGAACACCAAATAGATGATGATATGGAAGGCATGGATGAAAATACACCATTGGTAATGTCAAAGGTGTCAAATTAAGTAAGGAGGTGTTCATAGAAATGTCTAACAAAAACGAGGGATGGTCATAAGATAAGGATCCTACTAAAGTGGAAATGCAACACATTGATATAAACTCCACATCTATAGTATTAGGTGGAGGAACACCTTATGAAATAGGCTTGATCTATTCTTCAAAAATATTTTGACATTGCAATGTTAAGGAATATCCAACAACTAAATTAGGTGTAGGTACTACTTGTTGAGAGGAATTGTTCTAGAGTACCACCATGAGAGTGTTTTAAAACTCAAATATTTTAGGACAATGGCGTGAAAAATGCCTATATGTATCGCACAAGGCAAAGTATCATTTGATATGGTATTCAATACTTATCCTCATCCCAATAATTCAATAATAGTGTGGAGTTATTCACATTGGAGCCAACTCTAAGAGAGAGCCACATGTTTTCCTATAAATAAAGATGATATTTTCACCCACAATAGCACTCATCAAAAGGTAAGTTTATGTTGTCAAATTCCCTCTAGAGGGTAAAGAATCCTTTTTTTCTCTTCTTTGTCTCATAAAGGAATACATATTTCACCATCTAAAGCTTGGAGTGGAGCATACAGGGAGACAAAAAAACTCTCCATTTAGGTAGCTATGGATTCCACCTTCCATCAACAACTATTATCAAGGTGCTTGTCACATCTTTTGTTTCCCATTTTTAACTAAATAAAAGTTCATATTTTTTGTTATGTCTCGTGTATGGAATGGCAGGTGTTTGAATATGTTTATTTTACAGAAGGTATAGTGGGAATTACTTACTTATTGGATCTTAGAGTTGATTTCTATTTTTATTTGGTACTTGATTGACATAACTCTCAAGTAAGTACCTTTTGGTAAATATAGTTTCCAAAACACTTACACTAGACTAGAAACCATGCTACTGATGAAACCCTTAATCCATACTTGGTTGTATGTGTGCCCCATTAAGTGATATATGTCAAGTATGTGGTCTACATATGTTGTCATTGGCACTAATTCTTCTTAAAAACTCCCTAGAGTTGGTTCATTTACTTAGTGCATAATCAAAGTTAAGGCTTTTCGTTGGCATTATTGTTGATTTTCACTGGAACCAAAATGCATTGTCATACTTAACACAAAATTTCCTTGGCATTAGCACTACTAAAAACACTCGTTGTTGTTGGAAACTCATGCTTAAGAAAACCTTGATCAGCAATGCACCTAAGCATATACTTTGGCTAGAACTCAAATCAATATCCCCACCTTGGTCAATAACAATGCCCATTATGTGTCCTCATGTATGGTGTGATTAAGCTTACACATGTTCAAAAATTGCTTGAAGTTGTTATGATAAAAACAATTTGGATAGTGCAAGGTATTGTATCACCCTGATAACTCTAAAGAGTGGAATCACCTAGAAGCATGTGAACCTAGTTTGATGCTCCTGGATATTATCCCTCTCTACTGATAAATTGAAATATATATCAATGTTTGTTGGTTGTTATGAGTGCTAAGTATATTTTCTTGGCAAAGGGGTGTTGTATGAGTGTGGCAAATCCACATTGAAAGTTGGATGCAAATATAAAAAAGGTACTATGTCTAACTCTAATGCATTGTCAAAAACGTTTTTGAAAATCATGTAAGGTCCATATGAAAGAGATCTAATTTTGAAAAGATGGTCTATGGGGCCTTGCTATTATCTTTATTTCAAATACAACTTGGTAAAATATTTGGCATCCTTCTTATTATGAACAAGGTCATAAATGTATTGCATTGAATGTTGATTCTTCACTTTAATCATATTCAACACTCTATAGTTGATGCAAAATTTGTTTTAACTATCTTTGATATTAGAACAATCAAACAACCAATGGACTCGGCTAATGTGCCATTTGTCTAAAAAGTCCTGCATATATCACTTGCTTTATCATTCTCTATTAATGATTTTAAATAGATCAAAACCATTGGAAATTGTTGTTCTTAGAGTTAGATCTATGTTGATCATACCTAGGAACTAATGTAAAAGAATGTCAATAGATTACTTGAAATAGATTCCCTAAACACATATTAGTACTTTCCTAAGCAAACATGTGTGTTCACTTGTATTTATACCTTTTATAATCCTCCTAGCCATTTATTCCATTAATAGATATTATTATATAAACTATTTTAATCGAACTAAGCATAACTCATTACGTTCGCCATGAGTAATATAGCATTCATAGTATATAACATCAAATCCACATCATGAATGCAAAATTGATAAACACATTGTCATATAAATAGGATGAAACTCATGTAGTTGTATTGAAAATAGGTCCAACTATACATTTTTATACAAATGGAACATTGTTCCCAATATATATATATATATATATATATATATATATATATATATATATATATAATGGCATCTCATGCCCAAAAGTGGAACAATGGAAGCTCATGGCCTAGACACAAATAGACATCTCATGCCCAAAATTCCACATCATGGATAATGTACATAGTAGGTGTCTCAGTCACCTTGGCCACCCTTGACACCCACAGGCTTGTCTCCAAAATCAATATTCCTCCTCTTTGAGCAGGAGGAAGCTTGGGCCTTCTTGCACCTGGGTGTAGAATGCCTCTCTAGGCTTTGAAAGGGGAACAACAACATATCCACTTTTCCCCACAATTCTATTAATTAAAACACATAAAAAATACAACTAGAATTCAAATATTAAATACTCAGCTGAGAGGAGACAATATATCATGATGGGGTTCCCCACCTCCTTGATCCAAGCCTCTTAGTAATGCCTCCATGCAACAATTACAAAAATCAATTAATTCAAAAAATCAAAATGTGTTATTTTATCAATTTCATTAATGCTTTATAATATTTTAATCAACTAATAAATCTCACTGTGAATATTTGAGGCAATCCAGGAGATTTCCCTTCCTGGATTAGGAGGTGGAGCACTTGTTTGGACAACATGCTACGATGAAATGGTGGAGGAGGGGGTCGATGTAGGTACGTGGGAGGGGGTAGATGTAGGTGCAATGGATGGAGCAAATATAGGTGAAGGGGATGGGGGGAAAGTAGGTGTATAAACCATAGATGAAACCACTGTAGATGTAGCTAGAATAAATGGAACATTGATCATTGCAATGGGGGGAGGGTTGTGATGGTGGATTGGTGAAGGTTTGATAGGTATGGGACTAGCAAGAGGGTATGGGTTTTAGTGGCAATATACCGCCACTAGATGTACAATGGATGTAAGCACCTTAGGGGGGGGAATGGGTATTCCAATTTCTGGGGCAGGGTGTCCAATCACAAGACTCGGCATTAATCATGGAAATAATGGATTGGGTGGATATGGCACTGGAATAGTAAATGATGGCGCCTACATAAACATATGTAATACATTTGGTTAGTACCAAAACATGTAAATTAACCATACTAGGACAATGAACTTCACATCAAATATATAATTAATTTAACATATGTTACATGGGTGAGGGGTGATCTTCTTACCCTACGTGGAGACCCCTGTTCAATCTCTTCAAAAAACACCTGTGGAAACATGACAACATTACTATTGATTTCTCATAAATAACTTTGACATTTGCAAATAAACGAATTTTTAAATCCTATAATCATAAAATCATTTAACGACATGTGTGTGAGGTGCCACAGTGTCTTATGTTGTTGCCATAACTGCATCAAGGTTGGGAGAACTATTGACATCCCACCTTGATGGAGGTGTGTCATCTCAGAACAACTGTACATGCCAAAAAACACAATTTAGATAGAAATACTTTAAGTTATGTTTATCTAATAATTTCAAATTGTACAATTACATATATACTCAATGATTTACCATCATTTAAAAATCATACTAACCTCATCCAAAAATTCCTCCCATGTAGGATCCTCCATCGGTCCATGGAAAGTATGACCATAGTGAGTGCATCAATGTGGTAATGCTCGACTCCGTGGAAATCCCTTGCTTGAATTCCTATCATGCAAGGTCCATGCTTAGTGGGGTCAGTGGGGCTTGAAGGACCTTCACTTGAAGGTCTTCCATATTCCTCTAATGGATCATGTCTAGATGATGCCACAAATGGACTATGCCCCAGTACACTGCGTGTAAGATGCGATATGGCAATGCAAGTGTTAACCAAGTGATCTAATCATTGAGGTGTCTACAAGGGGGGTGTTAGGCGTACGCCTAGGAGTAGGTGACTCTCTCATTGGATTATTACTAACTATTGGTTGATATTGGGAAGAGCCAAGAAAAACCCCATGAAACTCACCAATGTCAAAATATTTCACATGGAGACCCAGCTTGAACTCAACATATACTTCTCAAAGAAAATATAATGGAATCTCCCTATTGTTGCAAGGAAGCTTTTCAAACACCATGAACAAAAAACTCATCCAATTTTGCTTCCATAGATCATATGTGCACCAATCCATGCAAAGTCACTTCTTGCATAGATTAGGGGGTTGGATGGTTCTGGGGTCAATGAAAAATCCAACAATCATTTTTTTTGTAATTTTCAAATCTTTGATTCGTTCTTTACTAATACAAGTGGAGGGGATCTATCTCATCCGTGCCCTACATTAGGATATTCCCAACAATTGACCATGGGAATGGCCAGCAGAAGCAATGATGCCATTAAGGGGTGTGGCTAATGAAAGTCTTCATGTTTCCCTTGTGGTCTTGAGCTCTTGGACCAAGTTTCTCAGTTGGTCTAAACCTTGGTTAATATGGGTTTTTGTGTTTGGGTTATCCATAGGGTTAATGTTTGTTTGTGGATTTGGTTCGGGGATTTCTTCCATTGTAATGAAAGACAAACAATCTGCATGTTAAATATATATATATATATATATATATATATATATTAAATTCTGATTCTTTTTAAATTATGTTTTTTTTTAATCAAATCATAAGCATATAAAAGAAGAAAACAAGTTGAAGGAATACCTGGATGGAGGAGTGGCAATGTCCCTTGGTGAACTTGGATTGAAGATGCACTCACATTGTGGGTGGAAATGACCAACCGTTGGTCGAAACATGGAGAATAATGCCATGCCCTTTTTTTGTATATATAGATGCAATACCCCTATTGTTAATCTCCAGACTTATGGTGTTTTGTTTGACTATGGACTTATGTTCTGTTTGTTAATGTGACTATGGAATTATGATCATTTGTTTGATGATGTGATTATGGAATTTGGCATTATTATTAATGTTAATGTTGTTATTGTCATTGTTGTTATCATTGAATGTTGTTGCTATTAATTAAATAAACAATTGTCTCAACAAAGGAAACTAAAAGAGTATGGGATACCATGGATTCAATAGTGTGAGGAGACATCCCTAGCACCTTGGAACTTGTTGTTGGATTGATTTTGTCCATACTAATTCATTTTGTGACTTGGTGACATTAGTAGTGTTGGTCAACCAAATATTGTACCCACAAAATTCCGAGCTAAATTTGTTATGGATTACTTGTGAATTCTGGTTTAAGTCTTTCGCCAAACACTAATACAGGTGTTGATTTTTACCACTGTTGTTTTCTCTTACACTAAATGTCTGACTTTATGGCATATTTACTTGGGAATTTGCATTAAATAATTCAGATCTGATTTCCAATATTACTCAAACATATAGGACCCCCATCAAGCCATCACTTTCTACTGTATTCAGTACCAAAGATTCTTTACAGAGATTTCAATAAGATTAAGGAATTTAACCTGCTGCTATAGTAGTCTCAAATAGTTCACTAACTAAGGGTTATGAATCCATTAAATAGGTTGCAGTTTCATGTATTTATTAGTAGTAAAAGCAATACAGAACTCAAGGTTTACATTTAATTCCACACCTCATATATCAGTAGAATGATGACAGTCTGTAGTGGTTATACCTTGCCTTTTGGGATGCCTGTAGGTGACAATGGATACCCAAAAATCGAGCTCATTTGCTTCATGATTTTTGTATATAATTCCAGAAAATAGGAACACGCAGAGATCTGATAATAACACATGAATGTTTTTGATAGAAGATCTGATATATATGTTTTTCTCCCAACACAAGAAGACTGACTTTCTGCTTCAGGAAATTTCCACACTTAAAAAATCATGATAATTCCCAGATGATGGTTGTTACAGCTTGCATCGATCCCTTATAAATGACGTAGAAGTGATGAAAGTGAAATCAATGCCCCATGAGAAGAGTCTGATAGATCACGCCCTTTTCTTTGGAATGTATGCAGCCCTAGAATGAGGGTGATGTGTTATGTGTATGAGGTTGTGGCTTCTTCAATAGGATACACCCTCCAGATATTGATACGCTCTCTTCAAGGATGAATAAATCCCCTAACCAGTATATCACAATGAATTGTGCTTGAGTTGTAGATTAATATGAGATAGACATGCAAGTCATGCACCAATAATAGACCAAGGTATAGGATGAACTTTGCAATATAACTCTCCCATGCAAGGAGGGCGTTCTCGTGAATATTCAGATAAGATAATAACTTCTCAAGAGATGTGAAATAGCTCCAAGAAGTATGCCCTAGGCTTATAATGGTCCTCTGATCAGTATGGAGGCTGCATGCAGGTCATGCACTATGTCTGGGTCATAATACGAATTTCCTCCTTAATGAAAGTCACCCATGCAGTAGAGGGAAAGATCTCCTTGATCCAATGAATGTAATCAAGACTTCAGAATGAAAGAAACTGGATCCTATAGCAATAGAATAGATCCCCAACAAGATTCCTTTGAACACTGAGAATGATGAAGCTTGTATTGTTCAGATGATTGCACACTCAATGCTCCCATGGATGCGCCTCTCTTCTATGAGTAATTGCTTGATGGTAGACTCAAATCCTATTGTTGAATGATGCATACAGATGAATTGATGAATAACAATGTTGAACATGTATGATGCAACCTAAAAGTAACTAGGGAAGATGGATTTCACTGCTGAAATACACTTGCTGGCTAAGGCAATGTGCCCTAAACCCTAAATGGCTCTTAGATCTCTCAAACCAAATCTCAATGATGAATAATAACAATAGATACCAAGTAACTCACTTTATCCTTCTTTTATAACTATGACATTGCATGCCCTAACTTTTGTATACCTAAGTCACTTTTCTCTTCTATTTTTCAGTTGACCTGCATGGAGCTCACTTTTTGCATGCATGCATGCTTGCATAGTTTTGAGCTATGGATCACATGCTTTGCATGTCAGTTATTATGGGTTCATCAAAACATAACATTACAGTTTGATGATGTGATTATGGACTTTGGAATTATTATTAATGTTAATGTTGTTATTGCCATTGTTGTTATCATTAAATGTTGTTGCTATTAATTAAATAAACAATTGTCTCAACAAAGGAAACTAAAAGAGTACGGGAGACCATGGATTCAATAGTGTGAGGGGACATCCCTAACACCTTAGAACTTGTCGTTGGATTGAGTTTGTCCATCCTAATTCATTTTGTGACTAGGTGACATTAGTAGTGTTGGTCACCCAAACATTGTACAACGGACCCTATTTTTTATTTTATGGACCATGGAGTTACTATTGCACCTTATGCATACCTTAGTGGGACCCTCTGGCCTAGTGCTCCCTCCTTGGGAGAGATTCCCTCCCATTTATTTGGTTTTTATCATTTATGAATCCTTTCCCTAGATTCTGGAGTTGTAAGCTACCCTTTCCCTAGATTCTGGAGTTGTAAGCTAGAATTTAGCCTCCACCTCCATAAGTGCGCCCCACTCCTCTATTCATGGGGATGTTCCCTTTTTTTTGTGCTTACAAGTCATTTATGATCCAATTGGATCCACTCTCTTACCTCACATGACTAGTGTTCCCTCCTTGAGATATTCTTGGCCTCCACTCCTTGGTTTTTGGTAACTCCTCCTCATGGTGCTAATCCAGGAAAGGGAATCTCCTAACTAAGCCACCAATCCACTAATTCGACTTAAGAATCCATGACGAAGCCTAACCTCACCTATCTCTAATTCAAGTTGATCCCCTTGGGTTAGAGTTGGCCTCCTTGTGCTATAAATTCATATGCCCTCTCCTTGTTGAACCTAATCCTGAGCTTTGGATCACTTGACCTGTTCTATGTCACTCCATTGTGAGTATTGACAGTATTGAGATTGTGTTGATACCTAGTGCTATCGTGGGATACTATTAGAGAGTTAGTCTAGTTGGATGTTTCCCTTACTTCCTTGAGTTCACTCTACTAGTCTAGGTTCTAGCACATAAATCCAGAAAATGGCATGGTGATATCCTGAGGGATAAGTTAGCTGAAGGGATTTTCATCCCATAGGTAGTGGAGATAGACAAGAAAGTAGTAGTGGCAAGCATTATGGTTCTCAAAAGAGGTAGTTCCGAGAGTTGCTAGACTGAGTGTGCCTCTGCTTGTGGATCTGTGGTCTTAACTCAGGGGTGACCTATTCAAGTGAGTTAGAATTGATTGTTTATACAACTGGGAGGAAAGTTGTCCTGTTGAATCCAGTTTCCCATTGAAGATAAGTATTTGTTCATATGCTTATTTAAATATTATTTTATCATATTTATGTGCCATGGAGGTTGAATTGTGTCCTGGTTATGTTTATGATTTATGTGCCAGGATTTGTATGCAGGATGGATGGCTTTCGTACATTGAAAATATGATTTTCTATGATCTTCTTCTACCATCTATTCTTTCTCTTCTCCTTTGTGGTTTACCATTGTGGCTTTCATAGAAATGAGAGAGGCGCAACCATATGTTTTGGTTCACCTATTTTTGCTCATTTATGGGTTGTGATACCTATTCCATTGCATTCAGAGTGACGTTTTCAGTAAGGAACACCTTTTGTTTTACTGGAAAATGTTTATTTATGACCAAGTTATGACTGCTTTGGCCGATAGTGTTTCTAGTGCTGAAAGGAATGCACCTTGTCTTCTGATTGAGAGCACCTTTGAATGCAGATATGTTCTATTGTTGCAGATCTGGTTATAATGTTGTATATCTTATTATATTAGTATAGATATGATTTCTATTGACGATTCATGGTTGGAGGGAAGGAAACCATACAATCTAAATCATAACTAGTGAAAGATTGTTGTAGGGTACAACTGCGGGATTTGATTTTGGAGATTGTGGTTGGCAGCCTGCGTTTTTGCTTGATATGGTTTGTGTGGTTGTATTTGATGCTATTCTTACTACTTAACCATGCTATCAGTACACACATCACATAATTGATAAATAATCCTCATATGAAAGATAGTTTTTATGCAAGCAACAATAACAACTAAATACTCACTACTCATGTTCTCAACAACTTTACGATCCATTATTACTATCAAGTACCTGACTTAATTGTATTCTCATACTCATGCTAGAGATTCTCATTACCATTCCTTACACATGTACGCGTTACACATTTCATTAATATTATGTTTAATAGTATGCACATTGGGAAATATCATGTTTGGTATTTATGCATTTCATAAGGCTATAAGTTTTAATTTCTTGATTATATGGCCTATTGGACTAACCTTAGAACAATTAAGTCCACTGTGTAATATTAATTTATCCCTTTTACTAGGCCTCCTAGTGCCTTTGGCCTTGTTTAAAGGCCAGGGACACTACAATAGATGAACATGTGAACTATTAATGCACACACCTTCTTGTTCACATGTCTTTCCTACATGGAGGCTTGGCAATTGTCGAACTAGGAATGTGCATGCGTTCTTGTTAATGCACGTGCATTTTTAAAATTAAGTGGATGCACATTCCTATTTCAACCGAATTGGCCATCAACTTCGTGTGGGCACCCTTCCATAAGAAATCCAAATAGTTATACATCTATACCAAAGTAAAGTTTCACAATTCTTTATGACAATGAATAAAGTTCTTTTTGGAAAAATTGATGACCTAACATATGTGGGCTAGGGAAAACAAAAAATCTATGCTATGATTATGTTTGTTAAAAAAAAGAAGGAAAAAATACACATAAATCATCAAAGTAAGGCATTTTGGATCTCAACCCCATTATTATTTGTAATGGACTGTTAGGGAGGTTTGGTACATTAGTGGACTGAAAAAATAATTAGTAGGTTGCATATACTAATACAGTGAAATGTAATGTGTGTGATTGAGTTAAGTGAGTTTACTTTATCCCCAATATTGTGTAAACAAACTAATAAGAAATTAGAAGAATAGAGGAAAAACCTTCAATGGTGCCTCTTCATGGAATAAGCCTATGTTGGGGAGAAATTGAACTTGCTAACAACATAAGGAGATAAATAATCTTATTACCCTCTAATAACAATATTAGTGATCCAAAGAATTAGCAAACCATCAAATGAAAGCATGAATTCAAAGGACGCAACAAAACAAATTGGGGGAAAATGAGATCTCTTGCATTATTCAATGGAAATCAAATTAAAATAATGAATATATCACTTTTGAGGAGGAATGAAGGATGGCCTCTAACCTCTCTCGATGGGGGTTTGTTTTATCCAATCTAGGACTCTCCCCATCCTTGGACAAAGTTAATTAGGTAGCACTTCTCCTTGTGAAATGACCAAATGGGAGGAAATTTGGGCAACACAACAACTTTGGAATCTGAAATGAACTCTTACAACAATGGGCTTCACAATCTTGGCATCAATTTTTTAGCATAACTTTGCATCAATTGAACTTGTGAAGTTGCATGGAGGAGGCCTTCATTTATAAACTTTACTAGAGGACGAAATGGAGGGAAATAAAGTTCTATGTCAAACGTTGGCCCATGGGATTGTATTTAATCCATGTCTATACGCAAGGTATTGCACCTTGAGTGAAGAAATCCAATTGATTTGAGTGTCCCTTGAACAACCAAGATGTTAAAATGACCATAATGTTTAATGGGTGGCATAATTTTATGCATTGTTTATGTAAAGGGAACTATTCATGTATCAAAGAATTTCTTGCATTTGTACACACCTTTTAAAGGAGTGCTGTGTACACTTCTCCATCCACATCAATTTAAACATTGCTTTTGGTCCTTCATTGTTTTGAGCTGACTTGTGATGCATTCAAGAACACCACTTAAGTTTCATAGGTGGTCGAAATTGGTGTGATACAATGTGCTTTCATGGGTGGTGCTTATATGTGGCCATCCTTATTGTACTACACTTTAAAAATTAAATAATACTTTAATGCAATGACAACAATTGTTTCTATTTTACTTCTTTTTAACATTGATATATTAAGCCATGTATGATATAATGATTTGCACACACATATATACAAATTTTGTTGACATGAATATGAGTTTAAAAGACATACTTAAGAATCTAAATCCACAATATCAGATTCCAAATATGAACTTTTGCAATTTCATATTCACATTTCTAGAGTAAAAGATTATACTTTTGAAATCTAGATTCACATTTCCAAAGTGAAAAACACAATTTTGAATTCAAAATTCACATTTAGGGAAATGAAAATTCACACTATTGGAATGAAATTCATTAATTAGAAATAATGATATGCACACTTTTCAAATCTAATTTTTCATGGGTTCGGCTACTAAAGTCTAGAAACACATATTCTTAACACTTAGGCCCACTCAAGTTGTAAAACTGTCGTGAGTGTTTTTATTGATTATTACATTTATTTTGTTGATTGTAATAAATGTTTAAATTTTCATGTTTAGCTATTACATACATCTTATCCTTAAAAATGTATTATTATGGAGTTGTAGTAGGCTCTAGCTCATCTTTAGTAATTAGTTTTCATAGTAAATTTTGGAAAAAATATTCAAGTATAATAATGCAAAGCTGGTCAGTTAGATTAAAGTAGTAAACTAAGTGTTTAAATGCACCTGAAGCTTGTATTTTGTTTTTTCTTTGAAGAAATAATATATGTGTTTTTTCTTTGCACTCTTAAGGGGGCACATCGGGGTGGCCTTGCCCAGGAATTCTCACCACTGAAAACGAGAAGTGCCAGAAAAAACAAGAAGGTCATTCTGGGGGGGATTGAGGATGACCTGAGCTTGATGCACTCCCCCAAATCTTCTGACTCCCAGGCTCTTAGAGGAATGAAAGCCCTTGCGAGGGTTAGAAAATGATTTTCTTATCACTGAATATCAGGGGGGTGGGGGGCCTACCCAAACAATTGGCCCTAAAACGTGTGTTAGAAATTGTCAAACCTGATTTGGTGCTACTGCAGGAAACTATGGTTAGTGGAGAAAAGGCTCGTATTTTCTTTAACAAAATCAAGCCGGGATGGATGTGTTGTTCTGTGGACGCTACTGGACTTTCGGGTGGTCTCTTAGCGGCTTGGAATCCACTTGTTATGAGGTTAACCCCCTCACATGTCACACTGGGCATTATGCTATCTGGGAACATCAGGGGAACGAAGAAAAATATTAACATTATAAACTGTTATGGGCCATATTGTGACCGGGAGAATTTCTGGAACTTGGCTAGGTCAGAAAATTTGCTAAACCTAGAAAACTTGATAATTGCAGGTGACTTAAATTTTACCTGGGCAGATGGGGAGATTTGGGGGGGTTTGGCTAGGAGGGACCCTCTGGGGCCATTCTTCACAAATCTATTCAGGGATTATTCTTTGGTTGATGTGGCTCCTAGACCGTTGGCACCTACATGGACAAATGGCAGAACGGGGGATCAGCAGATTCAGAAACGTATTGATCGATTCCTAATATCGGATTCTTTACTATCATGCTTCCAGAATTATAGATCCTGGATGCATCAAATAAAAATCAGCGATCATCACCCTATTATTCTGCAATTTGATGATGAACCCTGTTTCAAAACCTACCCCTTCAAATTCAATTCCACGTGGCTTTCTGAGGAGGAATACATTTCGGGTGTGAGGAATGTGTGGATGCAGACTGATGTTGCAGGGGAGAGATCGGCCATGGACAAGCTGGCGGTGAAACTTAAAGTATTAAAAGATTTCACAATTAAGTGGGAAAAGAACAAAAAGGCCTTGATGGGAAAGGAATTATCAGAGATTGAACTTGAAGTGGAATACCTTATGAACAGAGGTGTTGATTATGAACTAAATTTGAGTGAGCTCACTAAACTCTCTACATTGGAGAGTCGGAAAATGAAAATACTTCTGATGCAAGAAGAAACCTGGCAATTGAAGAGCAGAGCAACCTGGCTCAAAGCGGGAGATATGAATACAAATTTTTTTCATCAGTTCGCTGACTCCCGTCGGATGCAAAACTCAATCTGGGATTTGAATGATCATTTGGGTCGACGGATTAGGGGGGAGGAGAACTTGATGAATGAGGCTGTATATCACTTTCAGGAGTATTATCGTGATCCAAAAAACACTACTCTGGCTGAACAATTCAAACTTATAAAGGAATATCCACGTATGTTCAATGAGGCGGAGGGTGACAATATCTTCCTGGATGTCACGCTGGATGAAGTGGAAAAAACTCTGCGGGGATTTGCTAAAGACAAATCTCCGGGTTCGGATGGATGGACTGTTGAGATTTTCATTCACAATTTTGATATCATGGGGGAAGAACTCCGGACGGTTGTGGATGAATCTCGAAAAACTGGCATTGTCTCTGGAGCAATAAACTCTACATATCTGGCTCTCATTCCGAAGACTTCCCATCCGAACAACTATGATGATTTCAGACCAATTGCGTTATGCAATCTGGTCTATAAGATTATTGCTAAAAGAATCAAACCAGTGCTATCTCGACACATATCCAAGGAGCAGTATGGCTTCCTTAGTGAGAGACAGATCCATGATGCTGTGGGGGTGACACAGGAAATTTTTCACACTATCAAACAGAGGCGGATTGATGCCCTAATTCTTCAATTGGACCTGGTGAAAGCTTATGATAAGGTCGATTGGAACTTTCTGAGATTAATTCTTATCCAGATTGGCCTGCCATGGAGAGTTATGAAATGGATTTTGGCATGTATTAACTCTATCAACTATGCTATCCTGATCAATGGTATTCCTACTGATTATTTCAAGGCAACTAGGGGCCTTCGACAGGGCTTCCCACTTTCTCCTCTGCTGTTTTTACTGGTCATTGAAGGGTTAAGTCTATCCATACATAAATCTCGTCGGGAAGGAAGGATTGTTGGCATTAAAATAACTAGAGAGATATCTGTAACACACTCTTTGTTCGTGGATGATGTTATGCTTTTTGGTATGGGATTGCTTGCCGAATGGATGATATATAAACAGATTCTTGACTTGTTCTGTCGGGTTACCGGTATGATTATCAGCTATATGAAATCTTTCTTCTTGAAACACTCTTTGTCTGAGGAAGTTCAGCAGTCGATCAGCAATTTTCTGCCTTTAAATTTCAAAGACATCGATGCTGGTACTAAGTATCTGGGTTTTTTCATCAAACCAACAAACTATTTAATAATTGATTGGTCCTGGCTTATTAGTAGATTTGAATTGAGACTTGGACATTGGAGCTATCGGCATCTTTCCTTGGGTGGCAGGCTTACTCTGGTAAAAGTCGTCTTGCAGAATTTAGGTGTATATTGGTTCTCTCTATGCAAGATTCCTCGAACCATTCTGAATCTTATTAGAAGGAAGATTTTTAGTTTTCTTTGGTCGGGTGGTGGAAACCTTGAGAAATTTCATCTAATGAAATGGAAGGTTTTGGCTCGGCCCTAGCATCTGGGTGGCTGGAACATTAAGGATATTGAAATGTTTGTTACGGCCCTACATGCAAAGAGCCTCTGGCGAGTACTCTTTGATCAATCGACCTGGGGAAGGATCATCCGTGCCAAATACCTGCGAAATATTCCGGTATCTAAATGGTTTCGTTTAAATCGCCCTGCAACTGTAGGTGTTTCTAATATCTGGAATGGTCTGCTGGGTGCCTACAGGGTTATTATGCATTGGATTGCTTGGTTGCCTGGCAATGGGCGGGAGATTAAGCTGGGACCTGATCCGTTCATGGGGGGTTCATCGAGACACTCTCTATCGATGGAACTGAGAACTTACCTCTATACAAATGGTTATTACACTTTAGCACATGTGGCTGGTTGGTATGGGGACGGACGTCCTCGGTGGATCTCGGCTGCACAGTTGGGCCTGACGGGTTCTTTGGGGCTTGAATGGGAGGAATATATTAAGCCGTTGTATCAATCTAATTTGAGGCTCTCTGATGAAGCTGACAGGATTGTTTGGACATGGGACGTGGCAGGTGGGAGGGTCTCTGCCGCAATGGCATATGATGCATTATTTGCAGAGTCTCAGATTTTGGTTCGCTGGTGGGATACAACTATTTGGAAACTTGCTTTGCCTCTCAAGATAAAATGCTTCATTTGGTTAGCGTTGAATAACCGGATACTAACTTGGGACAATCTCTGCCGGCGAGGTTTTTGTGGCCCGGGATGGTGCATATTATGCTGCACTGAGGGGGAGACGGTGGATCATCTTTTCACCTCCTGTGCTTTCATAAGCGAACTCTGGTCATTTGTTGCGAACAAAGCTGATATATTTTTTCCATGGAACTATTGCTCCCTGAGCGACTGTCTTGATGCATGGTCTCACCTTGATTTCGGGGTTAAAGAGCTGCCATATTTTATGATTTGGGAGGTATGGAAAGCTCGAAATCTACACATTTTTTAGAATCGTGTCCCTTTCTTGGCTGGGATTGGTTTTAAAACTCTTGTTGCACATAAGGAATATGGCTCTATCCACGGTATGGTTGGGGGCAGTGATAAACCTGATAGGAATCTTCGATTTGCCCCCCCAGTGCTGTTCTACCCATGTGGTTTCTTTGATGGTGCTGCTGTCTGCAGTCCTGGGGGGGGCGGAGCTGGTGCTGTTATACACATTTCCAATGCTGTCTCCATCCATATCTGGCTTAATCTGGGCAATGGTTCCAATACCAGGAGCGAGCTATGTGCTCTTTGGTTATTACTTTTCTGGGCTCACTTGCGGAACATCACCTCACTTGTGGTTTTTGGCGATTCACTTGCCATCATCTCCTGGGCGAGTGGCAAGTCCACTCTTAATAGTATGCTGCTTAATCACTGGATGGATGCGACACTGAGGTTAATAAAAGATTTCCATCACATTCATTTCGCCCATGTATACCGGGAAGCTAACATGGAAGCGGACATGCTATCAAAGAAGGCTCTTAGATCTGCATTTGGGAACATCATGTGGCAGGAGTGGCGGGAGGACACTTTGTTTTCACAGGGCACACATCTTCTTCATTGGACTTGATTCATTTTGCTCTATACTACTTTTTTAGTTTTAGTATGTTGCTTTTTTGATATTTTTGCGAGCCGATATACTTACTTTCGCTGTTAGTTTTATGTGCAGATTACACATAGGGGCTGATTCCAACTTCTTGTTGGACTTTTTTGAATACATCTTCTATATGCGGCTCTGCATGGTTATGTTTATGATTTACTTAGTACTGCTGGACATATGTATATTTTGGATACTTGGCAGCCATGGCTGTTGTTACATTTTGTGAACATTGATATTTGGATGGACTCTTTGTTGGTATCTTGGGTAGATGAACCTGTTTCTCCTACGGGAGCGGTTCATGGTTTATATGGGGACATTTGGCACTTATTATGGGGTTCATGGATGTTGCAGTTTTGGCACTGTGGCCAATTTGATTGGCATGACTCATATGCACTATAGGGCAGATGTGAGATGTATGTTTTTTCTGACAGCTGGCACTATTTACTATTTCGTATATTAATAGTAAGTTATATTTTTCCGTGAAAAAAAATATATGTGTTTTTTTCATTTAAAAAAAAACTCAGCTTTAATGACTTAATAACGTAATAGAGACAGAACCGTAGATTTTATCATTTGAAAATGTATTATTATAGGTTAGCCTTAGCCTATGGAGAAGGGGGGCCAATGTAGCCTACCTACTTATGATGAGGTAATAAATCCCCCCTTAAATTACCCTAAAGTTAAATCAAATTCAAACTATCCTATTGGACATCAAGGACCATTCGTATAGTTGACAGACATTTTCAGTGCCTTTTCCGTAATTTTTGGCAGAGTGACTGAGCGGGCTTTTTCCGCTCAGGCTATGTCTGACCTATGTCTGACGCAGTGTGTTCCAATCACAGTGCAACAGGCCATCAAGGACCAAGGTCATCTTATTATGTGAGTGCCAGTTATCCCACGTCCATCTTATTAGGTAACGCAGCGCAGCAAGTGGGAACTTTATTTGTGAATAAAGCATAGTGGGAACTTGTAATAACCCAACGTCCATTTTATTAGGTAAAGCGACGCAGCAAGTGGGAACTTGCGAATAAAGTATAGCTATTTCTTTTATTGAAAAAAAAAGTGGGAACTTGCCAGAACCGACTTGTAGTACATCATACTGCCCAACAAAAAATACAACGATAATTGATGTTTCGTTAATGGTTTTCATACCATTTAAAGCAGAGATTAAATTCTACTTGTCGAAATTTTGTACTTGTTGCTTAATTCAATTCCATTTCTCTTTATCATATTATGATTTGACGCTCTTTCGTTGGCCCATTTTAAAAATCTTTTACCAACTGCAAGAGTTAATTTGTACGTTTTCTGAATTCAATTACTTTCATCGAAAGTTCTGAAACATTACTCTCGAGTCTCCAACCACGTGAGTGTTTAAATCTCCAACTACATCGCTCATTTTGGAAAATAAATGTATTTATTAAGTGCTGCTACTTTTGTATAATATTAAATATGTGATCGGTCGAAAGATTGGGCTGTCAGCTCTCTCGGGATAATGTCGGGTGACGGCTTTTAATATTTGCCTTTGTGGTGTACTGAAATAGGTCAGGCTAAAGGAAGGCTCCGGATTATAAAAGAAGAGAACGTAGAGATCAAAGAAAATTGAAGTTGATGGTTATGGGTGTGAGAGGTCGAGGAAAGAAAATGAGCCACGATTAGATCAATCCAATGCATTCCCAGTCTCCATCCGAACGCAGCATCTCTCCGGGGCGCTTCAGCACGGGCTCTCATAACACTTATCCCATGACCCCCTGGACTCTGCTGCCCATCAATTCTTCCGAGGCCACTCATTCGTTTAGATGCGTTGCTTCGATGCTCAAGCCCCGCGGGCGAATATATTCAATAGCGGTTGCGGAAGACGGCCTTCTGTACACGGGCTCCGACAGCAAAAATATAAGGGTATGGAGACACCCGGATTTCCCACAACATAGTTGTCTCATATCCGGGTCAGGCAACGTTAAGGCTCTGCTCGTTGCCGGCGATCAAATTTTGAGCGCTCATGGAGACAACAAGATACGCCTCTGGCGCCGCTCGCGCTCGAATCCCAACGTCCACAGTCGCGTCGCCACGCTCCCCACGTTGAACATATTTCACAATTTTATCAGGCCCTTGCTCACCGACCACCACGGCACCGGCACCGGCAGCAGGGTGAAACACTCGGGTACCGTGACCTGCCTTGCATACGATGCAAACGACGATTTGTTGTACTCGGCATCGTCGGATAAGACTGTGAAGGTATGGAAAGTGTCGGAGTCCAAGTGCATTGAGACTATCGAAGCCCACACCGAGGCCGTCAATGCTGTCGTCGTCCGGCACGACGGGCTTCTCTTCACCGGATCCGATGACAACACGGTGAAGGTATGGAGGCGGCAGGGTCGTGGCCAACTGAAGCACGAGCGAATGATGACTCTTAACATGCAACGATCTCCCGTAAAAGCGCTCGCCCTCGGTCCGGATGGCTCGCCCGTTCTGTACGCCGGATGTTACGATGCATATATTCATTACTGGGAGGAAGACCAATTTTCCGACGGAATATTGCAATACTCCGGTTTTCTTCGAGGCCACCTTCACTCCGTGCTCTGTCTAGCGACCGTTCATGATATGCTGTTGAGTGGCTCGGCTGATACAACGATTCGTGTTTGGAAAAGGGGAGCGGGCGGCACGGGAATACGTTGCATTGCAGTGATGGAGGGGCACAGCGGCCCCGTGAAATGCATAGCTGCCACTATCATGGATTTCCAGGTGAATTCGTTTATCGCTTACAGTGGAAGCCTTGACGGAATGGTGAAGGTCTGGATGGGTCGTATGAAATGTAAAACCACCATGGATTCTCGTCCCACCTCGCCACTACGAATACGTTAATGGCTCCGAAGTTTACATTAGGCTGCAACCATATCTAGCTCTGTTTAATTTTCAATATGTTTTGTATGAACCTGGATATTACCAATAGCAATCTTCTTATTAATAAAGAGCATGTAAGCTGATAATGTACCATGATCCTTATTGTGATAACTCTGATGAGAAGCATTCAAACGCCTTTCTTTTGTGCAAAAAATTACGGTTTATTTGAACAAAAAAATTTGCAGTTAATACCGTTCATTACAGTCACAATTTCCATAGTGAAACTAATTCCCCTATATAAGATTTGTCTATCCGTTTCAGTTGACCTAAAAAGCAGTAGTCTAATTCTTAGAAGTAGTTTTCCATCTTTTGCCGGCTTGTTTTTATATAACATGGTACAAATTTTAGATTTTAATTCTTGAAAAAACTTGTGATGGTTGTTAAATGTGAGTTTCAAGCTATTTAACACAACTCCTTTTTCACTCAACTACTCCTGCGTCTATCTTCATAAAGGGTAGATAGAATCCCTTTATCAAGGGACACTCTGAATGACCTAAAGCTACTGAAAAGTAACCCGGATAAAGATTGCTCATAAAGCCACGAACATTGAATTCCTGAAGAAATGCAGAGACCATGATATTATCCCACAATTTGCCCAGGTTAAACACCGCCTCCACACCTCCACGAATGAATCCCTATTCAAGAAATTGAGCCTTTCACTTGTTAGAGCAGAATTGAAGAAATTGAGCCTTTCACTTGTTAGAACAGAATCCAGGTTTCAAAAGTCTCGTGATGATGATCTTAGAATAAAGATCGAAAGGTCAAGTTTCAAACTATTTAATGCAGCTCCTACTTCACTCAACTATTCATGTGTAATGATTATCTTCAAACATGATAAATCTATTTATACAACTAATTTAAACACTTCAAAATTTATATTTAAAAAAAATTACCTTATTTTTATAATTTTTTATACCTAAAAGTCCAAAATATCTAATAATGTACTATTATCCTTATTGTGATACTTCTGGTGAGCAGCATTCAAACACCCTTCTTTTATGCAAACATTATGGTTAATTTCACCAAACAATTTTGTAGTTAATACGGTTTATTACAATAGTGAAACTAATTCTCCTATATGAGATCATCTTTTTAGCTGTTTCAGTTGAGTAGTCTAAACCAGCATAGATCCATCTTAAACCCAGAGGGATCCAATTTCTTGAGGTGTATTTTTTTTAAATTTAAACTTAAGAAATTTGATCTCTCTTGATTGATAGATCCTGGTTTAAGTTTTAAATTTTTATTTTATAAGCAAACATCTATTTTTTAATTACTTTTCATAATATTTTATTTTATGAACAAACATGGATTTTTTTTAAATACACAATTTAATTTTTTTATTTTATTAGTCCAGATAAATTTTTTAATTAACATCTCCCCCATACTGGGTTGTAGAGCACCTCATTTCACTTGGTGCAATGATAGACTTTCACTCGTGCAATGATGGAGGTTGTAGATTTTTTTTACTTTTTATTGATACTTTTAATTCAGGCTTGTTTTTTTTATAAAATATGGTAGAAATTTTAGATTAATTTTTGAAAAAGTGTGTGATAGTTATTAAATTTATATTGTTTTGAGAATTTTAAATTTATTTATATATATAAAAAATTAATTTAAAAATTTTTATTTAAAAAAAAATTAAAAAATTTTAATAAAATTTTTAAGAAAATATCAAAACATCTAACAAATAGATTAGTCTGAAATAAAAATAATGTACCATTATCCTTATTGTGATCATTTTGGTGAAAAGCATTCAAACGCCTTCTTTTATAAAAAACAAACTCTGGTTAATTTGATAAAAAAAATTTGCAGTGAAAAGCATTTAAACGCCTTCTTTTGGTTAATTCGACAAAAGAAAATTGCAGTTAATACGTTCGCCACAATCAGAACCTTCATAGTGAAACAAATTCAACTATATGAGTTTTGTCTATCTGTTTTTGTTGGCATAAAAATCATAATAATAAGATTCGACAATATTAACATGTGCTCTATTAATTTTGTGAGGTTCAACTGACCAAAAATTATAGTAACACAATTTGGTATTATTACTCATTAAATGAGGCTTTAATAATATAACTATTTACCAGTTGTATTTAATAATGTGTACGTGCTTATTCAATCAAATTCATAAACGAAAAAAAATACAACTCAAATATCACAAAAATAATTAACATGTGCTCAATTGTATTAATTTTGTAAGGTTCAACTGACACGCTTTAATAATATACCTATTTACCTGTTGTATTTAATAATGAGGCTTTAATAATATACCTATTTACCAGTTGTATTTAATAATGTGTACGTGCTTATTCAATAAAATTTATAAACAAAAAATAATATAACTCAAATATCACAAAAATAATTAAAAAATAAAAATAACAATTATAATTATAAATTTCAATGCTAAATTTTAAAGGAATGTTATTATACCTGCCCAAGGCAGATATATAGTAATCGTTTCAGATTCAAATTTTTTTGACTTTTAATTATTTTTGAATAGAGATTTCTTATGGTTTTCAATAGTTTTTGAAAATAAATATATTAAATTTAATATTTGAAAATTAAAAAATAATTTTTATAATTTTAAAATATTATATTACTAATTTGTGATTGGCCAAAAACAATGAAGTGACTAATTTCCTCTGGTTTGAGGGTTAATTGTCAAAATTTTAAAAATAACTATTATTCTCTCCCACGTAACCAAGGAAATGTACTCTGCCATGATGACATAGATTCGTAATAAGTGATCATCTAGATTCGCACTAAATGAATTGGATTTTTTGAATTTTAATAATAACTATTATTCTCGAGATTATCCCTATGATATTTAATTGTCCATTGATCTCGGGATTTTTTTTGTTATTTGATTGACTTATGAAATAGTGGAGAATTAAAAGGGACTTTTCAATCTGTTGCATTGCATGGATGCAGTGGGGTTGAGTATTGTTGAGAACGAAAGTTACATAAAGTTTTTGGATACTTTTCTTAAGTGCAGTCGAAAAACTGATTTCATGAGGATGCTCGAAGGGGTGATAGACTTTGGGGTATCGATCTGTCAGTCGAGTTTGAAGAGAAGGAGAATGAAGAAAAATTGAGGAGCCATATAGAACCTGAAACTGAAATTAAGAATGGCACGGTGGATTTCTTCTCTGAGAAGTCGAGTGGAGGTCTGGGCATCGAGCTCCGACCCACTTCCAACCGTGGTGTCCAAATGGGTTGCATATCTTCAATTGTCCTTCCTCCTAAGGAATTGGCCTTACTGTGGATGATATGGATGGCAAGACATCACATGTTGTCCTCCAAAGGAATTGGCCTTACCGCGGATGACAGGATGTCATCTGTTCATTCTTCTGAGCCTTCGAGTCCACTGGACGCGGAGTTGAATAATGAGGTAAATCTCATATTCATATTTTTGCTGCTTAATTGAATTTGACATTAATTAATGCGTCTTAACACATGCCTGCTTCTTTAGTTCCATTGATGATGTTATGTAGGTTGACCTCAACTCGTGTAGTAGATTACATGAGAAAATTGTATTCTTGAGCTGCAGCTAACACATAGTCTGGTCCACCACCTGCTTTATAAAATTATTCTTCTCATTTTCTGCATTTGAGATAGAACAACCCATTTGCATCCTCAACTCTCTCCCCAAAACCCTATTTTACCTCCAAATTCAGACCATTGTCCTCATAATTTCTATACGTTGAAAACATGGGTTTCTAAAGCAAATTGTATATCCATTTCACTCTTCTCCACATGGGTTTATATCACACAAAATCCCTGTATATCCCACTTATGGGTATATCACATTCTGTACATCCCACCTATTAGTTTACCACAAAAAAGTCCTGTAATTACTCATGTTAACAACAGTTCTCCTCTTCGTGCACAGAGTTCATCGTAGAATCAAGCTCAGATTAAAAACCCCTTTGTTTGTTATGTAGTAAACCCTGCTTGAGAGCTCTTTTCTTTGTGAATTAAAAAAGGACAAAGGGTGAGAATATATCCTTACCTTTTCATCCATAAGTTCTGTTACGAATAATCATGCCGCAAGTATAAAGGATTTCCGTCCTCATCGTCTTGAATGGGTTTTCCTTATCATCAAAAGTTTTTTTCTCAAAAGGACTTGAACTCTGTCTCTCTCCCCTATTCAACGCCAACAACGACCCACAGCATGACCCCTGCAACTCCAAACATGATGGCGAGGAAATTGGAATAATTAGCTAGTAAATCTTCTCAAATGGAAAGCCGCGTGTAGGACGTATAATGTTAGACCAAAACGACTGATGATCAATGCTCCATTAGAGCCTCAGGGTGGTCATGTGAAAATTGAGATAAACAATGAATAAACATCATAAAACATGATATAGTTTCCTCAAAATGCAGAGAACACATAAGAACATACTCAAAGATATAGAGAATTTGAGAACCACGTTACCTAAATTTTCTTGACAAAAATTATTGAAGTTGATCATAACTGGAGATAAGAAATGAATACCCATCCCATGAATTTTTTCTTTTAGATGTTCCACTTTTTAGATTCCATTTTAACATCGGAGTGATTTAAAAAAATTGAGTTGCAGTGTTGAATTATTTTTGTTTATAGGCAGTTGATGTGGGGTATCGGTAGCATATATATCGATATAGCACCTAACAATTACGCTATACACACATGTTGAAAGCTGAAAAATGATTTTAATAATGAATTTTCAATTTCATGTTGCAGCAAACATTTAAAAAAAATATGGAAGGTAGAATGTGGAAGTGCTGAACAATCCCATGTTACAGAAAACATTTAAAAAAAAAACTATATGGAACTATAGAATGTGTGCAGTGCTGACCTTTGCTTCGTGGAGTAGCACTTGGCGTTTTCATGGGCGATTGATCCTCTCTTCCTGCAGTGGTTTTGTATGATGCAGAGGATGAGGGAGAGGGATGCAGAGATATTCTTCACCTTCTGCATCCCAGCACTATGAAACATGGATGACTCAATATCGATTGACACGTGGTTACGAACTGCATGCTATCTATATGTGTCGGCGCTGGGACTGATTCGTGTCCGAGAGTGCTTATTCTGATATTTTTCCAAAGTAAATATTATCTCTGCGTCCCAACTATTGATGTAATTGTAACTTCGGAATGTATTTCACCCATGTATGTTTTATTCCTATAGAGATGTTATTATTCTTTTATACAGAAGTGTTTGTATTCCCATAGAGATGTTATTATTCCTTTGTACGGAAGTGTTGTCATTTATATTGTAAGTGTCGTAACTTATACTTGATGGGTTATTAGACCACCTTGATGGGGTCGGCCCTGTATGAGTCATGTGGGTCAAAGGGTTATTAAACCACCCTATTGGGGGTTGGCCCAGTCAGCATTATGCTAAGTGGTTAAGTTGGGGCCGACCTAGTTGAGTAAAGGTCAAGTGACGTAGTGTATAAATAGAGAGTGTGTCTCTCTCATTTATACATTCTATTCTTCACTCATACTTTCATTGGAGAGTGGCGCACTTGTGGAGGAGGAGAAGCTGCTGCTAGGAGAAGACTATCTCTTATGCTTGGGTTGTATCATTGCTCCATCTATCTCTGAGGAAGTTGTGGGGTTTTTCACCTCCCCAGTGAAACTCGGTGTGTCTATTGTCTCTTGTGTGCTTGCATTATTATGTCCATGATTGATATGCTGTACATGTTGTTCTCTCAGTTAAGATCCTAGATCAGATTGAAGTAAATTCTGAAAAACTAACATGGTATTAGAGCTAGCCTGAAAGAAGGCATGGTATGGCAGTTATGACACTTGTTGCACTTGCAAAGCTAGGGCTTGATATAGAAAAAACCAGTCATCGTAGCACTTTCGCTATAAATACATTTCGGCAAGGTTTAAGGTTTTGAAAATCTTACAGGTTGACGATAAGATCCCCATGTACCTTATTCCAAAGGACAAACTCTAATTCATTGTACTTTATGATTTATGATCTGTACAATATAGGGTTTCTGCCTCTTCCAGATATGAGTCATAAATAGGTGACCTAGGAAAAGATGTCACAACTTGGGCTAGGAAGCTCCAAATGAAATTTCATAAAAGGTGGCAGGTAGTTCACGGACTGTACTTTCTCAGGTACATTTTTCAGAGGCCGAAACTAAACCAGGGACATGTGGCATGCCGTACAAGTTTGATCTCCTATTTTATCCCATAAACAGGTCACGTTGCGACACTTGGCATAACTCTCTCTCAAAGAATCCAATTGAGGCTAGACTTGTGAGGTTGGAAAGACAACAGGTCAGGATACCACAGGAAGAATTTTCAGAACCTGTAGATTTGAAAGTTCAGAGTTACACCAGAAAAAACCAGGTGCATATTTTTGTCAAAACAAAATTGGATTTTGAGCACCTTCATTCATGGCTCCAGGAATTTAGGGTTTCAGAGAGTGTTGGAATTTTTGTATTGGAGACCACGGCTGGATGCTCCTCATCAAAATCGAAATTTAGAGACCACGATCAAATTTTTTGGTTGGACAGAAGGCTGGGCTTGATCAAACCCTAGTTCAGGACTTTGATTGGAAAAGTGAAAAATTAGGGCTTCTGCAAAAATGGGAATTTTTTAAATCTGTGACCATGGTTGGAAGCTCCTTGGAGAAATCAAATTTTAGAGCTTTGGATCAAACTATTTGGTTGGGTGAAGCTCCGGGAAATTCAAACCCGAATTCAGGGTCCTCCCTAGTGAATCCGAAAGATTGAAAAGCAAATTTGGGGGGTGAAACTTTGCAGTTTTAAAATTCTGTGTATACCAGGTTGACAAGCTCAAAAAGGCGCATCTTTCTATCCTTTCAGAAGTTTGAAATTCAAAGTTGGAATATTTAGGGTTTCTGTGACAAACCCTAATCCAGCTCCAAATCCAGTTTCTGCAATTCAAGTGGATTGGGTTAATCCTAGAAGAGAATGGATTGGTCACCTGCATAAGTGAAGAAGTTCCAGTTTCAGAGGGAGATGAGGTTAAGGCCTTACATAAGAAGATTACAAGCAATCTCGACAGGTATGACTTATCCAGGTATGTTTCGAGATCTGTTCATGATTAAGTTTATGGTATGTTTGTCTTCATTAAGGTTAGTACAATCTTGATTAACTTTAAACTTGTCGTATCACCTTAATAAAATTATGAATGTAGATATTCATTGATTAGGGTTTTGACACTTATGATTGTACTAATGCTTTGTGGTGTTGTATGAGGTTGATGTTGTCCGCTAACATGAAAGGTACATCAAGAAAGACAAATCATGTTCTAGTTCAAGAACATATGACCATGGTGACATGAAGACAAAGATTCATCCATTGTCATGGATCACATAGAATCTCTACTTACGAGGTATGTATACTTTGGTTCTACAATGCTTAACCTATGAGATATGCAGGTTACTAGCACAAGTCATTGAAGAGAAAAAGAAGACATCATGTGGGTATGTTAGACATAACCAGCTAACATATTAATCCAGGTATGTTTTTCCTATATCAAGTTAGAATCCTACCTTGTGATAGGATCTCTTATATAAGTATACTTGGTATGATTGATAATGATTATTCATGAAGTTAGTAATCAAGGGTTTATGCATATTATGTCCCTTACCTTGATTGATGATATGACTAACCAGAAGAGTCCTATGGTCAAATACGAATATGCATGAGTATAAGTAGTCTTCCTTGAAACCTTGAATACTAATGCTTATTATCTGTGTTTGAAATGATCATGACTATACATGCTTAGGATTATTTTGATATTATTGAGATTATACTAATGGATGTATGATTATGTATGAGATCTTGAGGACGGCACAATGATGATACTAGTGTACAGTAAGTATGCATAGTGATCGATGATGGATATAAGTTAAAAGATGGGTAATCCAGGAAGCAAAGATCAAGAGGGAGCACACTCCAGTAGTTCCTGCAAGGAAGCAAATATTGAGAGGGAGTCCACCCTACAAACCAAACAAAGATAAGTATTTGAATTGTCATTTCTTGCATATTTGTTTGTTTAAATAATATTGTTCAATGATGTATATGCTTTTGTTCTTAGACTTAGGGTGTGTATTAGAATAATTGCATTAATGAACAGTATACTACTAATATGCATGTGATGGGTAAGTGGCCTATGGAACTGTACAACATTCCATTGCTACTTATCTAGAATGAAACCTCTTTGCTGACATGTTGGGAGTAGTGCAAACTCTTAACAATGTTCTGGTAGATATTGGAAGGCATCTAGAAAGTTACGGGATATGGATAAATGTTGTATTGAAGCATTGGCTAAAAGAATTGCATGACTGTATGACATATTTCTTTATGTGTAAGAATTTGTTCTGAAAACTATGAGATGTTTCTAATCATGCAATTTAACTTGTCTTGTAGGAAAGATCGTATACCATCACCTACAAAAGAAGGACTACAACATTTGTTCTAGCAACAAAGCTATCTATTGAAGATATTGAAGTTCCCAGGATTCGAGAAGAATGCCATGATCGAGGAGTACCCGTCGATCATGAAGAATGATGTTTGGGATGCAGTCCCAAGAGTTGAAGGGAAGTTTGTTGTGACTTCCAAGTGGATCTATATGATCAAGCATGCTAAATATGGTAGCATAGATAAATACAAAGTGAGGTTTGTAGCTCGTGGATTCTCCAAGAAAGAGGGAATAGACTATGAAGAAACTTTTGCTCCTGTAGCCAGGTACACTTCCATCAGATTAGTACTTGCCCTGGCTGCAGTGATGAAATGGAAGATACACTAGATGGATGTCAAGACAGCTTTCTTGAATGGTGTACTCGAGGAGGAAGTGTATGTGGAGCAGCCACTTGGTTTTGAGACACATGACAAGGAGTCATATGTGTGCAGACTAAAGAAATCCTTGTATGGCTTGAAGTAAGCTCCTAGGACTTGGTATGGTAGGATAGACAACTTTCTATCCAGTTTGAGCTTTACTAAGAGTAAAGCATATTCCAACCTTTACTACAAGGTTGAGGAAGGAAATCCTGTGATACTACTCTTATATGTGGATGACCTGTTTGTAAAAGGAGAGGATGAATTGATTGTCGATACCAAGAGGAAGCTTGCTGCTGAGTTCGAGATGAAGGACTTGGGTATGATGCACTATTTTCTAGGCATGGAGGTGTGACAGAGTGCAAATGGGATCTTCCTTAGACAAGGGAAGTATGCAGTAGAGATCCTGAAGAGGTTCAGGATGATGGACTGCAAGGCCATGGCCACACATATGGCATCGAACCTGAAGCTTCTGTGTGATGCTTCATCTGATCCGGTTGATGTCACTATGTATCGTCAGATGATTGGGTCCTTGATGTACCTGACGAACACTAGACCAGATATTTGCTTTGCGGTGAACACATTGAGCCAGTTCCTTATGGATCCCAGAGGTGTTCACCTGGTTGCTGTAAAGCATATTCTGAGGTACTTGAAGGGTACAATTGATTATGGGATTAAGTATGATGCAAATCAAAAGTTTAACCTGTAGGGTTATGTTGATTCAGATTGGGCAGGTAGTGCTGCAGATAGGAAGAGCACATCTGGGTGTTGCTTCAGTATGGGATCAGGTGTGATCTCCTGGTTTAGCAAGAAGCAATCTTGCGTAGCACTGAGTACAGTCGAGGCAGAGTATGTTGCAGCATGTTCGGCTAGTTGTGAGGTAGTACGGCTCTAGAAGCTACTGTCCGAGTTATTTGATCTCCCGCTGGAGGCTACTGGTATCTTTTGTGATAACCAGAGTTGTGTGAAGCTTCCTGAGAACCCGATGTTCCATGACAGGTCGAAGCACATTGAAATCAAATATCACTATATCAGGGATATGGTGCAGAGAGGAGTAGTGGAGCTCCTATATGTTGCGACAGATGAGCAGATTGCAGATGTGTTGATGAAACCACTAGCCAGAGTGAAGTTTGAGTACTTTAGAGAGAGGCTTAGTGTTCTTCAAATTGACGACAGTTCGAGGAAGAAGTGATGGACACATTTGCTAGAGCCATTCCAAACATGGTGAGAGGAGGACCCTTCACATGACTGTGGATGTAAGCACTGGATGATGAGCATCAGGACGATGCTCTAGTTACTGCTCTGTATATGCAGCATGTTGGATGCTTGTTATGATCAGTTGGATCATGTATATGTATATGCATCATGTTGGATGCTTGTTATGATCGGTTGGATCATGTATATGTATATGCATCATGTTGGATGCTTGGACCATGTATCTGTATATGTATTAGGTGGATACGTTGTATGATCAGGTAGATCATGTATGTTGATATATATCAGGTGGATACATTGTATGATCAGGTGGATCATGTATTTGTGTATGTATCAAGTGGATACATTGTATGATCAGGTGGATCATGTATGTTGATATGTATCAAGTAGATACTTGGTATGCATTAGGTGGATGCATTGTATGATCAAGATGATCATGGATGACGAGCTTCAGGATGTTGCTCCAGATGACATGCATCAGGACGATGCAGTGATGATGATCAAGATGATCATGTGTACATCAGGATGATGTATGGTGAGTATCAGTTTGATACTCTGTGGCCGTGGAACATGTTGTGCAAGGGTAGCATGTAATAAGTCCTGGAGATCTAGATAGAATGAAAAAGGCCTCAGATGCGCTTTAGAGATCTTGCTTGGCAAGACACTCTTTTAAGGTTTTTCTAGACCACATGTAATAAGTCCTGGAGATCTGGACAGGATGAAAAAGCCCTCAGGTGCTCTTTAGAGATCTTTCTTGGAAAGACACTCTTTTAAGGTTTTGTGGGGACCACATGTAATAAGTCCTGGAGATCTGGATAGGATGAAAAATGCCTCAGATGCTCTTTAGAGATCTTGCTTGGCAAGACACTCTTTTAAGTTTTTGTGGTAGGAATCACATGTAATAAGTCCTGGAGATCTGGACAGGATGAAAAATGCCTCAGATGCTCTTTAGAGATCTTGCTTGGCAAGACACTCTTTTAAGGTTTTGTGACAGTCACATGTAAAAGATCCTGGGTGAAATATCCCTCTTTCTTGAGTAAATCCTATCATGTTGTGATTATAAATTATACTATTTTTCTGGTGAGGAGCTCAAGGCTAAGGCTCCACCAGTTAAACCTTGCAAATTATGTGGTTAATATCCAAAGTTGAAATTGTAAACCTAGGAGCCTAAAGGGCAGTGACGCAACTAACCTACGGCAACTGAATCCACTAAGGGAGGAGAGGTATGAATGCTAGGGAAACCAAGGGAACTTGGTGGATAATGAATCCGTGTCAATAAGTATTAGTATAAAAACTAACTATTATGATATGACCTTTAGTTAGTTTAAGTGATCGTCCCAGTATGAACAATTACCTTAACACCAATGATTACTGTAGAATTTTTTATCTTTGTATTTTCATGTGAGGTAGCGGGGACATCTCTATTTGAGGCATATACATATATTATGGACTCTTACTATAATCCCGAGAGTAATTATGTTCTATTTTAGATAAGCGAATATTTCTATACATATGTATCCACATAAGAGACTACATATGTAAAACTAGTTATTATATATATACATACATTCAATTGCCAAATTGTTATTGTATATTGAATTATAATCTAGTGATGACTTGTATGTATAGATGCGCTAAATAAACTATAAGCATATACATAATATGTTTTATGAGAACATTCATAGGTATATACCCTTTAAAGTATGGAATTATAAATAAGACTATAGTCTAGTCGATTTTTCAAAGGGAGTTAATACCTATCCTCCTTAAAGAATTCCCGACTACATGTGGGAGTAGGTATGGAAGGCATGGGCAACCCTAATTGCTGCCACCTAGAAAATTTTCCTTAATTGTAGCATAAGACTCCATTTGGAGGAACATTCTCTAGACCAGGGCGGATTTCCCAAGAGAGAATAATTGAAGCAACCACTACTTAATACATGTGATCAACACGAAGAAGGGCGTGATTCACTCCAGGAGGAGTCATGGTAAATACTTCTTGCATTTTCTAGGTTTGGTATTGGAGAAAGGGGGAAATGACCTCTGCAAGAGAAGAAGTCCAGCATGGAGAAAGGAATGGCAACTTCTCTTGATCAATCGACGGGAACCCTGTATGTGATATGTAGCTCTGCGAATTAGAAAACCATGGTCAAAAGAATACGGTAATATCGATGTTGGTTGATTCCACTTGCTGTGTAAGTGTTCCAATAACCTTAGATGTCCTGAGAAGTCTCGGTATGAGTGTGTCTTCTATTGGTACAGATCATAGAAATGTGCTCAGTATGCATATATGCTGATATATTTTGTTTCAAGACAGAATATAAAATCTTGTATTTTATACATGGTATATCTTTGCTGCACATAAGGGGAGGAACGACTTAAGCCGATTCTGTTCCTTTTAGTTTCCTTGGGTTTTATATTTATTACAAAAATATGTTATGCATAAGGGAGGAATGGCTAAAGCCGATCTCCGTGCTATCTTTTGTTCCTTTGTGTAGTGAGGTAGAGTGCCATAATGAAGCTTGGTTCCATTCCTTTGCACATACCTGTTCCATTGTCTTAGATTGTAGCTCCAGGGTGGAGGTTTCTTTATCGAATCGGTATCTTTGATGGGTGCTCTGTCTATGGGTCTGTACAACTCCGTTTTAGTTTATTTTGCTGTTTGTTAATATGGCATTGAAGTTATAGGAATATGAGAATTTGGGAATGGATTTCAATCCATTTCTTTTGTTTGCATGATTATCCTAAAGCGAAAACGGGTTCTATACCTTGTCTGTAATATATGTTCTATGCTTTAGAGATAGGGGAGGAAGCTCGACTCGGTAGAGAGATAGTTTTGAAAATTAACCACTGCAACAGGGTTTCGTATTCTGGAAATGTGAATGCATAGAGAAGTGTTTTCATTTTTCCTTGTATTATACTGTCGATTATTTCTGGATTGCTTGATTTTCAGTGAAGGTCTCTGCAATTCATTTTCTATGTCTTTCCTGAAAGCTGTGAAGTTCATTTGATTGCTTGAATGAAAACGCAGATGTCAATACTTGTTAGTGGCCTTAAAATGTTGTTTGTATTTCTGACGAAATTACTGTTTGGTTGCTGGGTTGTAAATACCGTGACCTGCTTATATATTTGATGCCAGTTTAAAATAGCAGATAGCGATATTGTCTACAGGATATTGTCTGCGTGATACCATGGCGCGAAGTTCTTTTTATATTCGTTCTACTCCTGTCATGATGGCCATAAAGCCATATCTTTGGTTGTTGGCAAATATTTTATCACTGCCTCCTTGTCTGTGAAACTAATTTTGTTTTAAATATATAAGTATATATGTTACAGTGAGTTTGTAGATCTAGAATTTCGGTATGTTGTAGCCAATCAGGCTGTCTTTGCTCTCCCAACTATGTTATGTCTCAAGCAGGTCGAAACGCAGGTTGATCGATTTGTCTTATGGCCAATCATATCATTTCGGTTAAATGCATGGTCATAAGCTAGTTTGTTGCAGGTTGTTCTTCATGGCATTGACCAGGTAATTTTTACTTTGTCAACATGACGTTAAGTATTAATATATCAGCTTAAATAAAATATGGAGTTGTAAATCTCGGCCTATAGAATAAAATAGCCGATCTTGTCTATATAATACATAGCTGCCGATTACACTCTGCAGTTAACTTAGTCGATAAGCATGAATGTTTGGATAAACTCATTCTCATATTTTAATACTACTATAATTAGGTCAACGCTATTTGCCCTTGTCCCCGATTGAATTATCATATTCATCTTGCTTGCTGACTATATATATATATATTATGTATTAAGATTAGATATCAATCCTAGCTGGATCGTCATACATAAGATATTGTTGGAGGAAAGGCACTCAGTTGGAAGCCTTGATTTTGTCTTTTTTTGGTTGGATTTTTGACTATATACACATATACGTAGGTAAAGTATGATTAGTATAAACTTGGAAAGATCTTAGGGTATAGTATTCATAAAGTAAATAAGTTTCAATGGTTAGACCCACTCTAAATATGTTTAAGATGATTAAGGAAAGGTGGATGGATTAGTTAGACTATATTAGCCCTTACGGCTTTGGTATGAAATTATTGAAAGGAAAATAGGATTGCATCTTTGGTCATGAAATATTTTTGTTATAGGAAGATTTCATATTTTTGTTGTAGGAAGATTTCATATTTTTGTTGTAGGAAGAAAATCGAAGTGAGATTTGTTCTAGATGGTTAGAAGAGCTTGGGATATTGGCAATTGAAGAACGCAATAATGAGTTGCAGATGTAAACCCCCCCTCCTTCTTGTTGAGTAATAAAATAAATGACCTGCCTTTGTGGACGTAGCCCAGTAGGGGTGAACCACCTGAAATTGTTCTCTTCTTATGTCTATGTGTGTTACTGTTGTGGATATGTATTTGTTATGGAAATTTCTTGATGCAATGGAATTAATGTATGGATTGAAAGAGATAGTGGTTCAGTTTTTTATATCAATAAAGAGGTTGCAAGATATGAATGGTAATACAAGTTTCAATAAATAATTAACCGATATTATGTTTAGAAGTATTTTTTTATAATTCTTATCTTTCGTTAAACTTCCATTATGAAATTGGGTTCGTGACCATTGTAAGAAGAGAGTTATATATATATATATATATATATATATATATATATATATATGATGTGGAGATGTTGTTGACTATAAAATATGAAAGCAATTATATGTGGTTTTAAAGGAAAACTTAAATGTGAATATGATTTAGTAAGAGGGTAATCATAGTTAGCTTATGGTAATAATTCTATTAGGAGATTTTCACATAATAAGGAGATCATATTTAAAGAAGTTTACTCGGTGAGTGAAATCAAAACTATGGTCCTGAAGTTAACAAACTAAACTAGTGCTTTACGATGATTAAGAAGACTCTTAAATCATATCTTTAATACTTATTCTTATTTTCTTTTTGAGTGTGTTTAAGAGGGACATTACAAGTGGTATCAGAGCATTAGGTTACAACACTAGGGCCTAATGAGCTCAACATGCGATAAGTAAATATGGAGGTTGTTAAGTTACTAATCAATTGTTTTTGTTTCATTTTGGTTGCATGGACCGTATTGGACGAGGGGAAAAGAAAATCTCCAAGATCGACTTCAAGTTTCTCCCGCCAGGTATTTCTAACTTCAATTAAGTATGCCCCTTTGAATTGTCATTTTTGCTTATAAGATGATTGAATTACAGTTATGCATATTCTTGTTATATGGAAAATTGTATGGTACAATTGTTATAATGCATTGATTACTACTTATAAGATGTTGTATTGTAGTTATGCACATTCTTGTTGTATGGTACAATTATGATGTTTCGATTGAGGTAGTATTATTGCTTATTAAAAAAAAGTTGAATTGTAGTGGCACGAGAATAATTTCACAAACTCAACAAGAGTAGCTGAATTCATGAAAGTTTGTAAGTTATCTTGAAAATAGTTGTGGTACTTGGTCATAATTTTTGAAATGATTGGTAGGCTTAAAAAAAAAAAATCAAGATATGTCCAAATCCAGTTGAAACTACACTTGTCGGAAAATAAGTTATGGATTACGCAGAAGAATGTTGGAGTGGGAACAAAGATCTTTTATACAATGAAGATAGGAACTTGATTTATGTTACGAGATTATGATATGAATAACTTTTGGCAAGAGATTGTAAGTGAAGCATGTAGATGCATGCGGGTACGCAAGAATTCACCATGATCGGTGAATGAGAGGTAATACATGAGTTATTTCCTAGATTATGATTCAATAATTGTTTTGAACAGATCTAGCATAGTGCAAATTTACAGTTAGAGTGGTGATGGTGGTTTGCATGAAATGAGTTACTATGTCTATAAGAAACTGAATGGAAATCGAGATATAAATTTGAAATCCTATTATGAGAAAATTTAAAGTTAAAATTAGAGGTTTTGATAGGCTCTGGAATCTCAAAGTATAAACTAACAGTGTGATGACTGTAATATTTTCACTCGTTTAGAAATTTAATTCTATGTCATTGTGACTGGCAGTACGTCGAGGTTATTGCAGGTAAAGACTTATGGCGGATTCCATAAAGGCCATAAACTTAAGAAAGATCTTGAACTCATGAAACTTGTAATAAAGAACAATGAACTTAAAATGAGAAAAGATTATAAATACTTTTGAGCTGATCACAGGGGACGCCCTGGGATATAAAGCTCTTGGAAATTTTTAAAGAAATTTCCTCACACCAAAAGAAAATCTTTATTAAAGAGTTAACATGTAAATGAAAGAAGCAATTGAATAAGAAGAAAAACATATGTCTAAACAAGGTGACCTAAATTCAAATAAAGAACTATTCCCAAAAATAACGGTTGTAGAGAGAGGACTTTGCATGGGGCAAGTGTTCCCAAGTTCACTGGAGGGTCCAATCGTGAATCTGAGCGCTCAAAACATCAGATTGTTGATATCTGGTGTGTCCTATTAAAGAGGATTGTCCTAGTGAGAGGACTGTGAAGGTTGAAGGGGAAGGTTATTCAGAAATATTCACACCATAACATGATGATAAAAGAACCTTGTGACTACTCTGCATTAGTAATAAAGATAGAAAAGAACCTTGAGACTTCGACTAGGTCCACAACATCGAGGTAAGAATCTTCTGCTATGGAATAATTACCAAGTATTTGATAAGAGTCATGTGTTGAGCGTAAGATCTGGAGCACATGGACTACCTTGTTATGTGTTGAGTGTAAGCTCTAGAGCACATAGACTACTTTATTAGGTGTTTAGCGTAAGCTCTAGAGCACATAGACTACTTTATTATGTGTTGAGCATAGGCTCTGGAGCACATGGATTAATTTTATATGTGTTGAGCAAAAAAAGATCTGAAGGCACTAGAACTCATTATATTGTTGATGTTGAGCTGGAGGTTTTGGAGCATGAGTAATCAATTACTATTGATTGTGAGGTACCTCTGGAGTACTAGGAATAAAATGTCTTATTCCGTGCTGAGATGGCGCACCAAGAAGTGTTTTCTACTATGCATATGTTATGCACGAGGTGTGTGCATATACTTATGTTATGAACTTATTATACTCAAAGTTATGAGTACATATGTTTAGATTATGTATATGCTATGTTATGTTAAATATATAGCTCAGGTTATGACCATTGATATGATTGCTTTTGGGGAAAAGCAGGAAGAGAATGACTAAAGATACTTGGAAAGAAGTATCATGACAAGAATTTTGAAAACATTATCTTAGATCATGATTTATATATATATCATGTATGATTGACAGATGTGCAGGTAATAGAAATTTCAAAGAAAGGATTTGTAAGTAAGTCAAACTTTAAAAAGAGTTTCCATGAGAAGGGTGCAACATGATGTTGAGAAGGAAAATTATTACTTATGTTCTAATTTATTTTGGAAGAATCGTATATATGCATGTATTTTATGATAACATGCTAGAGACAACTTGCGTTGTTTGTAAGAAGTATAGGTACAAAAAGAAAGAAACATTGAGGATATCTAAAAAGGATGTGAGAGAAAGCGAAGATGACTCAAGAGTGGAAGACAAACCATTGAAAGGAATGAACATCGAGGACGGTGTTATTTTTAAAAGGGGAGGAGGATGTAATATCCCTCTTTCTTGAGTAAATCCTATCATGTTGTAATTATAAATTATACTATTTTTTTGTTGAGGAGCTCAAGGCCAAGGCCACACCAGTCAAACCTTGCAAATTATGTGGTTAATATCCAAAGTTGAAATTGTAAACCTACGAGACTAAAGGGCAGTGACGCAACTAACCTATGGAAACGGAATTCACTAAGGGAGGAGAGGTATGAATGCTAGGGAAACCAAGGGAACTTGGTGGATAATGAATCCGTGTCAATAAGTATTAGTATAAAAACTAACTATTATGATATGACCTTTAGTTAGGTTAAGTGATCGTCCCAGTATGAACAATTACCTTAACACCAATGATTACCGTAGAAACTTTTATCTTTCTCTTTGCATGCAAGGTAGCAGGGACACCTATATTTTAGGAATATACATATATTATGGACTCTTACTATAACCCCAGGAGTAATCATGTTCTATTTTAGATAAGCGAATATTTTTATACATATGTATACACATAAGAGACTACATATGTAAAACTAGTTATTATATATATACATACATTCAATTGCCAAATTGTTATTGTTTATTGAATTATAATCTAGTGATGACTTGTATGTATAGATGTGCTAAATAAACTATAAGAATATACATAATATGTTTTATGAGAACATTCATAGGTATATACCCTTTAAAGTATGGAATTATAAATAAGACTATAGTCTAGTCGATTTTTCAAAGGGAGTTAATACCTATCCTCCTTAAAGAACTCTTGACTACCTGTGGGAGTAGGTATGGAAGGAATGGGAAACCCTAATTGCTGCCACCTAGCAAATTTTCCTTAATTGTAGCATAAGACTCCATCTGGCGGAACATTCTCTAGACCAAGGAGGATTTCCCAAGAGAGAATAATTGAAGCAACCACTACTTAATACATGCAATCAACACGAAGAAGGGCACGATTCACTCCAGGAGGAGTCGTGGTAAATACTTCTTGCATTTTCTAGGTCTGGTATTGGAGAAAGGGGAAAATGACCTTTGCAGGAGAAGAAGTCCAGCATGGAGAAAGGAATGGCAACTTATCTTGATCAATTGACGGGAACCATGTATGTGATATGCAGCTCTGCAAATTAGAAAACCGTGGTCAAAAGAATACGGTAAAATCGACGTTGGTTGATTCCACTTGCTGTGTAAGTGTTCCAATATACTTCGATGTCGTGAGAAGTCTCGGTATGAGTGTGTCTTCTATTGGTACAGATCATAGAAATGTGCTCAGTATGCATATATGCTGATATATTTTGTTTCAGGTTGGAATATAAAATCTCGGATTTTATACATGGTATATCTTTGTTGTGCATAAGGGGAGGAATGGCTTAAGCCAATTCCATTCCTTTTAGTTTCCTTGGGTTTTATATTTATTACAAAAATATGTTATGCATAAGGGAGGAATGGCTGAAGCTGATCTCCGTGCTATCTTTTGTTCCTTTGTGTAGTGAGGCAGAGTGCCATAATGAAGCCTGGTTCCATTCCTTTGCGCATACCTATTCCATCGTCTTAGATCATAGCTATGGGGTGGAGGTTTCTTTATCGAATCGGTATCTTTGATGCGCGCTCTGTCTATGGGTCTGTACAACTCCGTTTTAGTTTATTTTGTTGTTTGTTAATATGGCGTTGAACTTATAGGAATACGAGAATTTGGGAATGGATTTCAATCCATTTCTTTTGTTTGCATGATTATCCTACAACGAAATCGGGTTCTATACCCTATTTGTAATATGTTTTCTATGCTTTAGAGATAGGGGAGGAAGCTCGACTCGTTCGAGAGATAGTTTTGAAAATTAACCACTGCAACAGGGTTTCGTATTCTGGAAATGTGAATGCATGGAGAAGTGTTTTCGCTTTTCCCTGTATACTGTCGATTATTTCCGGATTGCTTGAGTTTCAGTGAAGGTCTCTGCCATTCACTTTCTATGTCTTTTCTGAAAGCTGTGAAGTTCATTTCCTTGATTGCTTGAATGAAAATGCAGATGTCAATACTTGTTAGCGGCATTAAAATGTTGTTTGTATTTCTGACGAAATTACTGTTTGGTTGCTGGGTTGTAAATACCGTGACTTGCTTATATAACTGATGCCAGTTTAAAATAGAAAATAGCGATACTGTCTATAGGATATTGTGTGCGTGATACCATGGCACGGAGGTATTTTTATATTCATTCTACTCCTGTCGTGATGGTCGTAAATCCATATCTTTGGTTGTTGGCAAATCTTTTATCACTGCCTCCTTGTCTGTGAAACTAATTTTGTTTTAAATATATAAGTATATACGTTACAATAAGTTCATAGATCTAGAATTTCGGTATGTTGCAGCCAATCAAGCGGTCTTTTCTCTCCTAGCTATGTTATGTCTCAAGCAGGTTGAAACGCAGGTTGATCGATCTGTCTTATGGCCAATCATATCATTTCAGTTAAATGCATGGTCGTAAGCTAGTTTGTTGCAGGTTGTTCTTCCCGGCATTGACCAGGTAATTTTTACTTTGTCAACATGACATTAAGTATTAATATATCACCTTAAATAAAATATGGAGTTGTAAATCTCGGCCTATAGAATAAAATAGCCGATCTTGTCTATATAATACATAGCTGCCGATTACACTCTGCGGTTAACTCAGTCGATAAGCATGAATGTTTGGATAAACTCATTCTCATATTTTAATACTACTATACATTAGGTCAACGCTATTTGCCCTTGTCCCCGATTGAATTATCGTATTCATCTTGCTTGCTGACTGTATATATATATATATATATATATATATATATATATATATATATATATATATATATTATGTATCAAGATTAGAGATCAATCCTAGCTGGATCGTCATACATAAGATACTGTTGGAGGAAAGGCAGTCAGTTGGAAGCCTTGATTTTGTCTTTTTTTGTTTGGATTTTTGACTATATACACATATATGTAGGTAAAGTATGATTAGTATAAAATTGGCAAGATCTTAGGGTATAGTATTCATAAAGTAAATAAGTGTTAATGGTTAGACCCACTCTAAATATGTTTAAGATGATTAAGGAAATGTGGATGGATTAGTTAGACTATATTAGCCCTTACGGCTTCAGTATGAAATTATTGAAAGGAAAATAGGATTACATCTTTGGTCATGAAATATTTTTGTTATAGGAAGATTTCATATTTTTGTGGTAGGAAGATTTCAATTGCCAATATCCCAAGCTCTTGAATTTTTGTTGTAGGAAGAAAATCAAAGTGAGATTTGTTCTAGATAGTTAGAAGAGCTTGGGATATTGGCAATTGAAGAACGCAACAATGGGTTGTAGATGTAAACCCCCCCCTCCTTCTTGTTGAGTAATAAAAGAAATGATGTGCCTTTGTGGATGTAGCCCAGTAGGGGTGAACCACCTGAAATTGTTCTCTTCTTATGTGTATGTGTGTTATTGTTATGGATATGTATTTGTTATGGAAATTTCTTGATGTCATGGAATTAATGTATAGATTGAAAGAGACAGTGGTTCACTTAATTATATCAATAAAGAGGTTGCAAGATATGAATGGTAATACAAGTTTCAATAAATAATTAACCAATTTGATGTTTAAAAGTATTTTTGTATAATTCTTATCTTTTGTTAAACGTCCATTATGAAATTGGGAACGTGACCATTGTAAGAAGAGAGTTATATATATATATATATGATGTGGAGATGTTATTGACTATAAAATATGAAAGCAATTATATGTGGTTTTAAAGGAAAACTTAAATGTGAATATGATTTGGTAAGAGGGTAATCATAGTTATCTTATGGTAATAATTCTGTTAGGAGATTTTCACATAATAAGGACATCATATTTAAAGAAGTTTACTCAGTGAGTGAAATCAAAACTATGGTTCTGAAGTTAACTTACTAAACCAGTGCTTTACGATAATTAAGAATACTCTTAAATCATATCTTTAATACTTATTCTTATTTTATTATTTTCTTTTTGGGTGTATTTAAGAGGGACATTGCACTGGGAGATCCGATAGGTTGAGCTGTGTGCTCGTAAAATGCTTGGGATGCTCTTTCGAGGTTTTATGACGCATGTAATATATCCTGAGGATTCCACAGTATGGCTAGTGATGATGAAGACTTGCAGGTGGTGGGCCTACATCCAATATGAAAAAGGACTGGCTCTGCAGAACTTCCTATGATGAGTAGATCGAAGATTGATTGAGATAGAAACAGTAGTGACGATGACGATGATTCGATGTCCATGATCCAGTGATGATGATCCAGAGAAGAAGACTTGTGCTAGACGACCTGTGTCGAGAAATACCTTCCTAGTTAAGAGGGAGTGTTGATGTAATCGTAACTTCGGAATGTATTTCACCCATGTATGTTGTATTCCTATAGAGATGTTATTATTCCTCTATATGGAAGTGTTTGTATTCCCATAGAGATGTTATTATTCCTCTGTACGGAAGTGTCGTCATTTATATTGTAAGTGTTGTAACTTATAATTCATGGGTTATTAGACCACCTTGATGGGGTCGGCCCTGTATGAGTCATGTGGGTCAAAGGGTTATTAGACCACCCTATTGGGGGTCGGCCCAGTCAGCAATATGTTATGTGGTTAAGTTGGGGTTGACCTAGTTGAGTAAAGGTCAAGTGATGTAGTGTATAAATAAAGAGTGTGTCTCTCTCATTTTACACATTCTATTCTTCACTCATACTCTCATTGGAGAGTGGCACACTTGTGGAGGAGGAGAAGCTGCTGCTAGGAGAAGACTATCTCTTATGCTTGGGTTGTATCATTGCTCTATCTATCTCTGAGGAAGTTGTGGGGGTTTTCACCTTTATAGTTTTCCCCAGTGAAACTCTGTGTGTCTATTGTCTCTTGTGTGCTTGCGTTATTATGTCCATGATTGATATGCTATAGATATGCTGTACATGTTGTTCTCTCAGTTAAGATCCTAGATCAGATTGAAGTAAATTCTGAAAAACTAACATGAGCACTATGAAACATGTATCGATTGACACATGGTTATGAACAAATGGCAGGCCGTGTGTAGGATTTGGATGTTGAAGATTGTCTTTGATCTGAATGAGTAGTCAATGCCATTAAAGTACACTCAATAATCTATTAATTATATTAATGCTCTAGCTTCAACGCAGGTAATTGCAGTTGGATTTATTGTTTTAGGCTCTATTAATGCCTCCTTGTGAACAAATTGGATAGCTTCAATCTTTTTTTTTTTTTTTAAATGCTTGCATCCATATTCTTCCAATCTCCGTATAAACTTCAAATATTTTATTTCTATTGTTTGAAAAGCCTGCATCTCCATCTTCTAATCTCGGCAAAACCATGCAAAACCATAACAGAATAAGCCAATAAATATATGGCTATCACATGCATTTGAACAAGTGGTGTATGGATTGCTTAACATGTAGCTTCGAAACTCCATCTATTTGCACTATTGCTCAGTGTTGCGTTTTAAAAGTAATTTTCATTGTTTCTAATTTTTATTTATTCTATTTATTTTGTTATTAATAGAAATCCTTTTAATTTTTATTTGTTTGCACCATAGCAGGAAATACTAGATAATTTTTAATATATGATATTTGTAGTTTGCAATTTTTTTATATAAAAGTAATAGCAAAATACTGGAATGTTAATTTTTATTTTATTTTATTTCCCTAAGGCCTATTTTATATATTTGAAATTGTATTCCCTTAATTAATTTGTTCATGCTTTTAAATCCTCGGTTCTTTATTTGAAATTTTGCTACCATAATTGATTTGTTCGTAATTTTAAAGCTTACCGTATATATTTGAAATTTTGCTCCATTTGAAATACTAATACTTTTTTGTATCTATATTGTGAACATATATTTTCAATTGCACATTTTCCTATATTAATAAATTTTATTTTGCATAAATTTATAAATTTATAAACATAATCGAGTAAATTTTTTAATTACAACAATATAAATGATTAAATTAAATTATTAAAATATTTATAATAAAACTAATTTTCTATTTATAATAACATTAAATTTATAAAAGATAAAAAAACTTAATATTAAAAATATTTAATATACATTTTAAAAAATAATTAAAAATACACACATATAAAAAATGAAATGAGAAGAAATGAATTTATACTTGTAAGAAACTATGGGACTACACATTTATCCTGTAAATGTAGGGATCCACATAGCCATGGAAGGCAACGAACACCATTATTTAATGAGATTTTTCTCATATTTAAATCAAGCCTATAGACATTATAATTAAATCAAGCCTATAGACATTATAAATTACCAAAATAAAAATGTTGTTTTTTAATTTAAAATCAATCATTCACTATTTAATATGAATTATGTATATTTCAAATAATTGGTAATTTTCTAATATTTAATATTTAGGTTATATTTTCATAAACTATAAGAAATAATACAATTTGAAAAATATATTTATTTTATAATATAATATTAGATGTATTAAATTTTAGTCAAATAATAATAGTTGCATATTTTTAATTTGATCTGGTATTAATTGAAATAAAAAAAATTATTAAATTTTAAAAAAAATATTCAATATATAGTTATTATTTTAAAAGCTAGGTGTTATTTGAAGTAGCTTTTAAAAATACAATTTAATAACAATTTAAAAGTTTTTGAGTTTTTGGAACCTTAGTCCATGGCCTTATATACATATATTTTATAATAAAATGAACAAACATTTATATATATTATTAAAGAGTATTATTTTGTTTATTTAACTTTTATATATAAAGTTTTATTTACTTTTGTAAATGATGAAGTTTTATTTAGTTGTGTAAATAATTGGTGGTCACAAAAACATTGACAATTTTTAATTAGTAGCTTAAATTTTGTAAAATCTCCATAAATTAGAGTAGATTTGATTTATTATACCATTCATACATGTAAATGATAATGTCATTTTATCATTGCACTTCTTGTTTACTATCTATTTTTTTTTAATCAATTATGGTGTTTGTTAAACCTTGCTCACCACTTTCAAGTAGTGTTTTTTTTTCCACGTGGATAGTTCATTCATACCAAAAAAGTGGAAATCTTTGTCTTGAAATTTCATTTTTTTTCTTGAAAATATTTTACAATTTATTCAATGTATTCTTACAATTAGTTTGACATATAGATCTATAGTGTCTATTAAAATCACATCTTAAACTCGTTTTATTATTGCAAATATATGCACAATGACTAAAGAGATTATCTAATGGTAAACACAGTGCACTGAAACATATGTATCTTTGCAATTCTAATTGGTTCGAAGTTCATTTATTATGTGTATAGCATTTCTAATATTTCCATGCTTATGCAAATTTTCTTATATCATATTTTTATATAATTTTAATGTCTTCACATTTCCCTCTATAAAATGTATATATCAATAAAATCTTTCAACTTTCATTGATCCCAACATCCTTAGTGTATATCTACCATTTTATATAATCCAATAATTGTTTTTTTCGAACAATTTAATCTATTCATTATTATTTTACAAATCAAAAGACTTGCTAATTTTACTTAAAGAATAGGGATCCAATTTTCTAATTGGATAAAAACAAATTTAATGCTACTAGTCTTACATTTCATAATGCCAACATCAATACTTTATCAATAGTTGCTAACACTTAGATATTTCAATATATATATATATATATATATATATATATATATATATATATATATATATATATATGCGCGCGCATGTCTTGATTTAATGCTCTTTATAAAATATTTTTTAATTTTTCTAACCAATTTTTTCTTTGAATTAAAGGTATTGGTTTGATGTGGTTTCTTTGTTTCATTTAAATATCTTTGAGGTACAACTACCTCTTTTCATGAGGAAATTCCACTATACATGTCTTCTACTCTATCTCTCAAGAAAGGATTGGATTCCCCAATCAATATCTATAGTTGTTGATTTATCTAAATTTTATTATTATTATTTCTTTGTTTTTTAGTTAGGGGGAATCAACGACTATAGCAGGGCTTGTACTTGCGTAACACAAGATCGATTCATGTTCTCTACTAATATACCCTTAGGTGCACTCACACTCGCCCTACACAAGTGCACAGGTTATTCGAGGTTTGAACCAACGACGTCACGAGGACTGCCTTAATGGTGCACCCTATCGCCAACTTGTCTACACCCCGGGGGACTCATTCTGGTCATCAATATTATTTGATAAATTATATCTTCTTAATTTTATTTGGTCCCTTTATTCCTTAGATGATGAAATCGATCATGAGAACATCGAGCTTATAGGTGTCCTAAAAGTTGACATATATATTCAACATCAAAATGACGTTTCTCAAAATCTAAAACTTGTTTCCATTTGGGGATCATTTTGTCTACAAGATCCTTGCTAGATCTATCTTGACACATGATAGTATGTACACAATCTCGTTATATTTCTCAAGATATGATTTTATATAAATGTCCATAGGATTCTTGATATCCTCAAAAACTGATAAATAAAAAAATTTAATGGAAAATTGGGATATCGAACCTAGACTGAAATTCTAATAACTAACATAGAGTTAAGATCAAAATTCTAGGACTAAGGGGTTATAAAAAGTCTTAAAATTCCCCAAATCCAAGAACCTTCCTAAAACACTTTCTAAAAATAAGGATGATTGTACAATTGAAAACAAAAATCTTTGAAACATAGACACTACCGTTTGTGAATGTTTCCAGTAGTACAAAGTTAATGCAGAGGCCATTAACAATACAATTTATAAATAACTACATATTTTCATATTAGTGAATGTAGATGGGGTAACTTTGGAACTATGGTCTCCATAACTGGTGCCTCTTCCATATGCTTCACTATATAGGTGTAATATCCCGAATTTTGTTGATTATGATCATTCTTTATACTGGGCGTAAGCCTCGATACACACGATTTATTTTGATTATATATATATATATATATATATATATATATATATATATACTGGACGTAAGCCCCAATGCACATGTTTTACTTTTGTTATATATGTTGGGCACAAGCCTCGATGCACATGGACCCTGATGGACACAGATTATTTTTATGTAATGGGCATAAGTCCCGATCTGCTTGGTTGATGTTAATATATGATGGGGTACAAGCCCTAATATATTGAGATGAATTTTGTGATGTACTGTGCAAGCATTCCGATAGGCATGATTTGACTTCTATGATGTGTTGGGAATAAGCCCTAGAGCACATGGGTTACAAGACTATGTGTTGAGCGTAAGCTCTGGGGCACATAGGTAACCCCAGTAAATAAATGATTTAGTGTTGGGCATAATCCCTGGAGCACTCCAACATGACATTGAGCATAAGTTTTGGAGCATCGGATCTTTGGCCATTGTATCCCTAGGTGTATTGTACAAATGCATCCTAGTACTAGTGTTGAGCGAGAGGCTCTGGAATTGCACTAGTTTAACGCCCACTTAAAAGTGTTGAGCATAAGCTCTGAAGAGCACTAGGGGTTACTTTACTTAAAAGGTGTCGAGTTGAGGAAGACTCTAAATAGCACCACCAGTCCTCATACTTATTTAATTTGACTAATTGAATCACTAATCATCTCTCATCAAGGACAGAGGAAAATGCCATGAAATACAAGGTAATCCAACATGCAAGGGATCTAGGGCTACCTAACCTAGTCGACCATCTAAACCCACCAAAGGCCTTGACAAAAGAGTTGACCTTATTTTATAAAGCATCAAAAATATAATTCTATGTAAATACATGGATTAATCAAAATGATTAAGTATAAAGGAGCCTCACTTTTATACAAAAGTATTATGTATACCTACTCTAATATATATAAAGATATTATATATATAGATAAAGAAAGATATGAGAGTAATAAAAGACACATAGAGTTATATAAAGTAAAGTATATATATCCACATGAATGGATTATACATATATTATTCCTATAAATTAAATAAATAAAATATAAAGTTACAATAATCAGTTCAAAAAGGAACATAGTAAGAGTTCTAGATAAACTGAAGTTTATTATTAAAATAAAATTTTTAATTATATGATATAATTCAAACTAGGAGTCAAACTGAAGATTAATATTAAAAATAATAATATTAACTCAATTTCCCATTCCAAAGGTTTCCTTTAAATACAAGAAGAAATTCCAAAGAGATGGATCTATCTTATTATCATTCTTTATGGTAGCAAGAGAGAAATTGTCTCAAAACCTGGAAGAGGAATATACCAAGATTGAATTGCAATCAACTATCTTCCTTAGGTTCTCTAGGTTCTCTTGCATGTTGGAGCCAGCTCGGGGGGATCCGATTTAGAACCAAGAACGGTTTAGGGTCAAGGTTGGGAGGAATGTGGCAGTTCCAAATTTACTTGGTTATCATTCTACAGGTCAGCTGAGAATAATTATTTTCCATTAATTAGTGTTTGAAGTGTGCAGGTGTTAAAGGAGATCCAGTCAGTATAGTTCAGGTAAGAACTTACAGTTCCATATCAAAGTATCTTTATTATTATAGACTGAATGTATAAGCAATGGTGAATTTATTTATGATACTATACATTTCCTTTTTTGTAATATTCTGGTTATATTTAAAATCTGGAGCAAGGGCTTAGGCATTGGCTCCCTGGGTTTAAAAACTTAATCTACTTCATAATGATAAAAAAAAACTTAGTTACACATAAAATGTTTTTTTTCTAAACATCAAAACCTTTCTTCTTTTATAGCTTTCGGTCTAGCAAAGCTAGCACAACTAGCTTGTGCTAGACCTCCGCTTTTAAAACTACAATGTTAAGTTTTCTTTTATTTTTAAAAACAATACTTCATCATAATTTTCCCAAACCATGGAAGATTTGCTTGGGTCATAAAACCCAAGATAAAACAAACCACTATCTTAAAATTGTTACAGCAGAGTCATCTCTTCCAGAGATCGACTCTCTTTAAAAAGTATCAAACCTAGATCCTAGGTTGCAAACCAAATTAAATCAGAATTATACACACAACCAAAAATAAAACACGTTACACAAATTCCTGGATGAGTTTAAACAAAGCCCTAAACAGGCATGAAGCACTCGCTTCCTTATGTAAAAACCAACCCGCATAAACATTTAAATAATGAAAGGAATAAGATGCAAATTCTTTAAATCGACCATTAATCCTTCTAAAGCTTTAAACATAGACCACACTTAGAATTATAAAATGCAACAGACATTACAAACATCCGACTCACAATCTAACCAAATTGAATAGCTAAAATAGGGAATACGTTATTCACAATCCACACATTCGAACCCTACCAGAACTTAGGCATGATTTCACGGATCAAATCCCTTAGAGAAACATCCTCCATTTTCAGCATTTCCATAATTTAATCCTCAAAACGCTACACACAACTTTTGGCTGAGAGCCACACCCTCTCAACTAAATTATTTAAATAAACATTGAAAGAGCTAGGGTAACGCCCAGGTCTCTGCGAAGTAACTCAACCAAGTAAGAACTTCCAAAGTTTTTCTAATCAATACAGAGCCATAGTGGGATTTTCAACAACGATTACTATTAACCTTAAACATAAAACAAGATTCCATATAAACAGAGCTAACCATAATCCATTTATATAGAGCAACAGAACGACGAATCCAAGATTATATTCCCATTCAAAACATTTAAATTTTCTCCACAATATTGAAATCAAAGGGCAATATCCCAGACAGGGTATAACCAAAAATGAAAACCATTTTAAGATTAAGACAGAAAACGATTACATGAAACTACATTTCCATAAATGTGTTTTAAAATTCATTACAAGTCAAAGTGCATCCTGTAGGATCGCTGAGATTTTTACAACCACGACATAACCTCTAAAAACATGGGCTCACTTCCATTTCCAAGACAGACATCAAATATAAATATTAATTACATCAACAAAACTGGAGCCGAGGGTTTTTCATGGGCTGAAAGCCAAACATAAGTCTCCACTATCAAAAATGCCTTCACGGGCTTAAAACTTTTAACTCTTACATCAATATCGAACAAGTTTTCACATACAACAAATATTCGCACGAAATACTAAATCGAGCAGGCCATTGTTACAGACAGAGTATACCTAGCTAAAACCCCGCAGGTTAAAACACTTCACAAAACGCACAGTAGGACAACTTCTCTATAACCATCCTATACCAAACATCGACTAGCTTGAAGGAGAGAGGGGTCGCTTTGGACTAGGGCTTACCTACGGTATTCGTGCCATATTGTTTCCTCTGTCCTAGCATCCCACCAAAGTAGCTTTCGAAACCTATAGCACTAGTCCCTGTCCAAAATCATTTACCAAGGCGTTAGCACAGTAAGATATTGAATAAACTAAGCTTTGCAAATGAAAAAAACTATAACAAGTAAGAGTTTAGACCATTTCAAGGTATACAGAGATCACCTTGACTTTAACTCCAACATTTCCCACGCTAGCCTGTCATTTGGAAGGGCGCAAACCTTGAGCAATGCTCATGGTCCAGCGCAAGATCCCCATGGCCACAGTGACCGCCAAGAGCTCTTCTCTCCCTCCACAAACCAGCGAAAACAAAACTAGTCGCTTTAACCCAGGGTTTTACCCATACTCCAGCATGGAATCGTGACCATGTTGTTGGTTGTGGAGCCTGATCTCCAAATTCAGAGATATTATTATTTAGCTATGTTCGTACCCCAGGTTTGGTTATGATCTCGGCATGATCCCTAGGGGGTCTGGGGGCTAGCGGGCCCCCAAGAAAGGGGGTTTGGGGGCAACGCCCCCAAGGAAAAATTTTGGGGCTATTTTCGCCACCGGTTTTCGAGCCCATGGTTTTGGGTAGCCCATGGTATTTTCCCATTGTATTTCCCTTATAAAAGAAAGACATTGTAACATGGCTAGGGATGATGTATTAGGTATTATGCATTGTAAAGATCTCTGAGATCAGAAGAGAGACTGTGAGACAGTGAAGAGGAAGTGCAGCGGCTGTGCTGCAGGTTGTATCCCTTCACTTTGCTGGACGGAATAATAATAAGGACTGGAAACTTCAATGTGGATGTAGCCCAAGTTGGGTGAACCACGATATATCTATGTCTCTGTTGTAATGTGTGTGTGATTATATTTGCATTTCTGTTTATTGTTATTGCTCTGCGATCCTGTTTTTCTGACAATTGGTATCAGAGCCAAAGGTCTATTTGGAAGATAAACCCGTAGGAAGCTAGGGTTTCTGGTTCGAGTGGGAGCAATGGCGGAAGAAGTAAAGTTTAAGGTCGAGAAGTTTAACGGCCAAAACTTCCAGTTATGGAAGATGCAAATGGAGGACTATCTGTACCAGAATGATCTATTCCTACCATTGGGAGGAAGAACAAAGCAACCGACGGCCATGAAGGACAAAGAATGGGAGGTTCTTGACATAAAGGCTCTAGGAACAATATAGTTGTGCCTGGCTTCGTCGGTGGCTTTCAATATCTCAAAAGAAATGACAATGAAGGGTTTGATGAGCGCACTGGGTAAGCTGTATGAAAAACCCTCGGCCTCCAACAAGGTATCTCTAATGAAGCATTTATTTAATATGAAGATGTTTGAAGGTGGATCTATTACTAATCATTTAAATGAGTTTAATACGGTTACAAATCAACTAAGTTCTGTAAGTGTGAACTTCGATGATGAGGTTAGGGATCTTTTAATCTTGTGTTCAATGCTAGAAAGCTGGAATAGCTTGGTCATGGCTGTAAGTAACTCTGTCTATGGTTCAAACACCTTGAAATTTGATGATGTTATTGGTGTTATTCTTAGCGAGAAAATGTGAAGAAAAAGCACAGGTGAGACATCAGGTAATGTGTTGACCATGGAGAGCAGGGGAAGACAAAAGGAGAGAGGAAAGAGCCAAGGTAATCGCAGCAAGTCTAAAATGGGCAGATCCAAGTCCAGATTGGGAAAAATAGAGTGCTGGAACTGTGGAAAGAAATGACATTTGAAGAAAGACTGCAAATCTCTAAAGAAGAAAGGAGATGCACAGAAGGAAACTACCCAGGAAGCAAATGTAGCAGGTGATGTGTTACAAGATGCTTTGATTCTTGCATTGGATAATACTAGTGATTATTGGGTAGTAGATTCAGGGGCTTCATGTCATGCTACACCCCATAGGAAATACTTTCATGATTATGTTCCAAGTGATTTTGGACATGTTTTACTGGGTGATGATGAGCCATGTTTCATGATTATGTTCCAGGCGATTTTGGACAACAACAGATGTACAAGGTCATGGAGGAGTACGGGGACATCTTCACCTCACCCATAGGGGTGCCTCTGCACTATCAGGTCAAGCACCCCATCGATCTGACCCCAGGTGCATCGTTGCCCAATGGACCAATCTATCGGCGCTCTGTTTTGGAGAATGACAAAATCAAGAGGAAGATTCAGGAGCTATTGCAGAAAGGGCACATCTGACCAAGTTCATCGCCCTGTGGGAGCCCGATCGTGTTGGTACAAAAGAAGGATGGGACTTGGAGACTCTGTATTGACTATCGAGTGCTGAATAAGATCATTGTTTAGAATAGGTACCCGATCCCATAGATTGATGACCTTCTGGACCTACTCAGGGGGGGAAACTATTTCAGTACGATCGACTTGAAGTCCGGGTATCACCAGGTACCAATCGAACCCTCCGATGTGCGGAAGACTACCTTCAAAGCCAAGGATGACCTTTTCGAATGGTTGGTCATGCCTTCTGGCCTGACAAATGCTCCCGCAAACTTCATGACGCTGATGAACAACATCTTGCATCCATTCACCAATTGATTTAGAGTAGTGTACTTGGATGACATCCTGATCTTTAGCCAAACTTGGGAGGAGCACCTCCACCACATTCGACAGGTCCTCCAAACACTGCGGCAACACAAGTTGTGTGCCAATTTGGAGAAGTTCACTTTTGGCATGACCCAGGTTTAGTATATGGGATACATTATTGATGAGCGAGAGGTGCATGTGGATCTAATCAAGATCCAAGTCATTCAGGATTGGCCAACCCAAACCACTCTAACAGAGCTCCACAGCTTTCTGGGTCTTACCAATTTCTACCCCAGGTTCGTGTTGGGATTCTCTCATAACACTTGGCCCTTGAGCCAAGTCACCAACTGAGGGGCAAAAGCAAAATTCTTTTGGTATGAATCTCAACAGGAGGCGTTCATCGAGTTGAAACATCGCCTCGGCTTTTCCCCAGTGCTCACATTACCAAACTTGCAACAACCATTTGAGATCGATACAAATGCCTCAGACTATGCTATTGGGGTAGTTCTTACTCAATAGGGACATCCAGCGGCATATCACAGTGAGACACTCTCCGACACAGTCTAGAAGTATCCCACTTATGACAAAGAGATGTATTCCATTGTGCAGGCTTGCCGACAATGGAAGCATTACATTTTGGGGAAGGAAACGGTCATCCACACAGACCACCGACCCCTGCAGTTCATGCAAACACAAGGGAAGTTGTTGAATGATTGCCATCATAATTGGTCCACATATCTGCAACAATTTCATTTGAATATCAAGTTCAAGAAGGGAAGGACCAATAATGTTGCAGAATACCTTAGCTGACCACCGATCATGGTGCTAATCAACATGCTCAACTCTTGTGGGCACGATACTTTTGATTGGCCACTTCTCTACGAGAGAGATACAGAATTTGGCCACACATACAAGACACTCTTGGAGGGTAATCAAGTTCCCAATTTTCACTTCTAGGATGGACTGTTATGTCACCTGGGACACCTTTGTGTTCCTTCAAGTGAGAGCACTAGGATGATTTGGGAAGCCCACTACACTTGTGAAAATCCTCATAGCAGATCTAAGAGCTGATGTATACCTCACAATGAAAGAATTAAGGAATAAGATTAAGAGTGGTCAATGCAAAAAAATGAGCAACAGAATAATAATACAGTAGAAATTGGATAGAATCAAAATAACTTCACACACTAATTCATTAATCACAATATGGACAAATAAGTAGTACAATGCATGAGGATTCGAATGCCAAGGTGGCAATTTGAATTAGCCTTCATGGAGTGATCAAAAGATCACTAAAGTGTCATCAAAGCACAACTAGAAGTCTATCTCATCATCGGTGGAGTCATCAATGCACAAGTAACTGTCAATCATCAGTCAAATTGAGTCTAACTGAGTACGGTAGGTGTAACTGGGTGTAACTGAGTGTAACTGGCACTAACTGAATGAAGGAGGCTCAGTGGAGGGTGCATGAGGAGCTAACTGGAGTCAGAATGGGCAGTCTAGTCTCACTGGAGGTCCATCGGAGTGATACAGTCAGTTGAGAGTCAGTCTTTCTCAAGGAAATAACTAAAGATAACTGAAGTGCAAATGAGTGGTAGGTGAGAGAGGACAAGTGGCCTCCTAAAATCAAGGAAGAAGGGCGCACTAAGCTCTAGGAGGGATAAAACTGATCCGTGAGAAGCTCCCGAGGCTAGCTAGCTGAGGGCCAGGTGCTAGGATTGATGACTAGGATGCATGCAATTGCATGCATGCGTGTAGAATGCATGCTGCATGCAGAAATGCATGCAAGACTGAAAATGCAAATGATGAAGATGTTGGTAGGACTAGGATGGAGTATAGGAATATCCTAACACCCCCCCTTAATCCATCTTGGGCCCTAGTAACTGAGACCAAAGGTCACCCAATACAATGAATAATAACAGTCAATAAACCGAGGAAATGGGAAAAACCTCATGGGAAAAATACCCCCCCTCAAAATAGACTATAAGGAACACACAAAAATAATGCTCCAAACTCAAGTAGGTGTGATGCTTGGTCATATGTCTGGAGGTATCTTCTTCTCGGGAAGAAGAGGTTCATGCATAAAAAACCTATGCTTGTACTTGCTCTTTAGATCGAATGTGATGAGAACAAATCCAAAAGTATGAGGATAATCCTTGAACCTGTGATTCAAATCAGTTGAGGTAGGATCAAATCTATGAATGTGCAAATGGTCTTTTGTCTTCTCCTTCAAACCATCATAGGTGAGATTATGCCCAAAAGAACCATCACATGATAGTAAATGCTTTGAATCCAAATCAAATCCAAGACTTGAAGAATGGTTTCTTAAGATCTCCTTTGAACCATTTGAGGTGAGATCTAAACCATTGAATGCATGAGAAATTATCCCAAGTGAATGGCAATGGCCATCATGGGTGAGATTATGCCCAAAAGAACCATTAAATATTAGTGATTGCTTGGAATCCAAATAAGATCCAAGACTTGAATCATGGTTGCTTAAGATCTCTTTTGAACCATTTGAGGTGAGATCTAAACCAGTAAATGCATGAGAAATTATCCCAAGCAAATGGAAATGGCCATAATCTTCAATAACCTTCTGAAAGCATTAAATAATGATCATATAGTAGTACATAAGAGGTGAGTGATCAAGGAGAGCGAATGCATTACCTCCAATGGCTGATTTGACCTCCGAAACATTCAGTAGATCATCATGCAAACCAACAGAATCTGGTGCAAGAGAGGATTTAGGAACCTCTGCAATTTCTAGAGTGTGAGTTGTCACAGAAATAGAAGGAATTTGGAGCATGAGTGTAGAATCTGCAAGTTCTTCTTCTTTGTGGACAACTTCAATATGAGATATGTTTGATACTGGTTCATGACCAATGAGATCATCAAGGAGAGTGAATGAAATAGTGGGCTTGCTCTCGAAATGGATTGGACCAATCCCTTTATTCTGTTTGCCAAATCTTTCATCCAGATGGGCCCATAGCTCTTTTGGAGATTCAACATCAAGGAAGTAGTGTACCATGCATCGAGACATAGCATACATCATGGTTCCACAGGCTCTGTCACCTTTATTTAACGAGTCATTCTCTTCTTTAGAGGATTCGAACTCTCTTTCAAAACAATAATCAAAGAGATCACGGCTCTTCAAATATGCTATCATTTTTGGTTTCCATTCATCATAGTTGAATGGAGAAAGAGGAAGGATTTCTTCTGAATACATAGAATTTGTAGAAGACTTGCAAAAACAATAGAAAATATCTGCAACTACTACTACTGCAAAAATGCAGAAACTGCTGCACTCGAAATCTTGATAATAACCTCCAAAAAACTCTTAGGAATGGAGATAAACAATACTCTCAACATGCTTTGATACCATGTGAAAATCCTCATAGCAGATCTAAGAGCTGATGTATACCTCACAATGAAAGAATTTAGGAATAAGATTAAGAGTGGTCAATGCAGTAAAATGAGCAATAGCATAATAATACATTAGAACTTGGATAGAAGCAAAATAACTTCACACATACTAATTCATTAATCACAATATGGACAAATAAGTAGTACAATGCATGAGGATTCAAATGCCAAGGTGGAAATTAGAATTAGCCTTCATGGAGTGATCAAAAGATCATTGGAGTGTCATCAAAGCACAACTAGAAGTCTATTTCATCATCGGTGGAGTCATCAATGCACAAGTAACTGTCAATCATCAGTCAAACTGAGTCTAATTGAGTGTAACTGGCACTAACTAGATGAAGGAGGCTCAATGGAGGGTGCATGAGGAGCTAACTAGAGTCAGAATGGGCAGTCTAGTCTCACTGGAGGTCCATCAGAGTGATATAGTCAGTTGAGAGTCAGTCTTTCCTTAAATCAAGGAAAGAACTAAAGATAACTGAAGTGCAACTGAGTGGTAGGTGAGAGAGGACAAGTGGCCTCCTAAAATCAAGGAAGAAGGGCACACTAAGCTCTAGGAGGGCTAAAACTGATCTGTGAGAAACTCCTGGGGCTAGCTAGATGAGGGCTAGGTGCTGGGACTGATGAATGGGATGCATGCAATTGCATGCATGCATGCAGAATGCATGTTGCATGTAGAAATGCATGCAAGACTGAAAATGCAAATGATGAAGATGTTGGTAGGACTAGGATGGAGTATAGGAATATCCTAACAACACCCGGGTCACTTTGCATTTCAGGGTCGAGAAAACAGTGGCAGTACTGCAGAAGTATTTCTATTGGCCAAACCTTCGAATGGATGTCGGTAAGTACATCAGATCCTGCACTGCCTGTGCTATTTCCAAAGCAACCATCAAGAAGCAAGGCCTCTACACTCCATTTCCTACCCCTAGTCGACCTTGGGAATCCATCTCCATGGATTGCATGTCGATACTTCCTTCTACTAAACATGGCAATGACTGTGTTTTCGTGGTCTTCGACATATTCTTGAAGATGGCCATTATGGTGGCTTGCAAGAAGAATATCATAGCAAAAACCACTACTAAACACTTCTTTGAATGAGTGTGGGTACACTTTGGGATCCCGCAGTCTATCATCTCATATCGAGACAACAGGTTCCTCGGTACATTTTGGTCCAGTCTTTGGTCAATGCTGGACACCAAGCTCACCAAGTCCGCAGCTTTCCATTCCCAAACTGATGGCCAGACAGAGGTCGTCAACAGGATGATCATACACATTTTGCACATGTACAACTCAAAGCATCCATGCACATGGGATGAGATCCTCCCCTATGTACAATACAGCTATAACCGAGCTCTCCATAGCTCAACCGGCCATAACCCCTTTCATGTGGGCTTGGGATTCCAGCCACTATGTCCCATTAACGTAGCCATGCCATTTGTGGTCACTCAGGCCGATTCGGCTCATGTCCATTCGGAAGCTGACAAGGAAAACAACTTCATCGAGTGCATTCAGCACATCCGCAACAGGTTCATGACATATTGGATAGAACCAATGCCAAATACAAGCAATGACATGATCAGCATCGGGTGCCACACAACTTCCAGGTGGGAGACAAAGTGTGGCTACATTTGTAGAAGGAGCGCCTCACTGGACCTTACCATAAGCTTCGCCCGCTCTGATATGGGCCATACACTATCACCAAGGTTTTAGGGGACAACGCCTTTGAGATCAGTATTCCACCATTCCTTGGTCTGCACCCAGTGTTCAATGTGGACTGCCTTCATCCCTACTTTCCACCTCTACTGGACATCTCCAACATTCCAGAACAACTTACAGCAGCAGAGTTAAACCCAGACTGCAGGGAATAGGCCACGACAGATCGTATCATGGACATGCAAATCAAGAACACTCACCGAAAAAATATCCAATTGTATCGAGTTGTCAAAGCTGGCCAACTCCTGCACCAAGGCAAGTGGCTCACCAGGGACCAAGTTCAACAGAAGTTTCCTCATCTCATGGAGGAACTCCATGCAATGGGGACCATTGCTTCTTAGGGGGGAGGAATGATCCAAGTGGATATTGGTGGCCACCCACCTATTCCACTTGGGGCCCAACATTGTTCTTTCATTTCTTTTAGTTTCCTTGATTATAGCACAACTTACTATTTTTAGCAGTTTTTTAGGGTCCTATTCTTATGGAGCCATTTTGAGGCCCTAAACGACGTTTTTTCGAAAATATTCCTTTAGCAAATATGAGTTGTAGACTCAACATTTGTGTTTTTTAGTGTATTCCTTAGATAGATCTTTCCAATGAGGTATCCTATGTGTCAAACTGAGATCGTATGCCAAAGTTATGACACCGGGAAATTAATGTACCAATTTACTCCAACGAGGCCCATAGTTTGGCATTTTCATCTCCTAGGGTTAGGTTTTTGGATGTTTAGGGTTTTCCTTTGTTTCTCAATAATAGATAGGCTTCGAGCCCCATTGTATCTCAGAGTTCAGTTTCCAATGGCCGCCACATCTCTTCTCAGAGATAAGCTACCAGTGCCCTAGCTAGTTTATTTCCATTATGTTTGTAAGCATATTTCCGTTATGTGATATTAATGAAATGAAGTCTTATTTCTGCTGCATCTCTGCGTTTATTCGTATTTATGTAATTCCTTGAATTCCTTCATAAGTCCGGATCAATACCCAAAGGGGATTTGAACACAAGACGTTCCATTTACAACTTTTCGTCGCAATTACTTATTACCAATTGCTCTAACCAACGTGGCTATTTACTTTATTTTATTTTATTTAGTAAATAATTTTATTTTCCTTTATTTTACTCTTATTTAATAAATTTTATTATTTGATAATTCTATTTTTTATAATAATAAAATTATGAAAATAACAATTAATATTAAATAATATAAATTCACCCTTTATTTATAATTATTATAATATTTTATAATAACAATTATTATAATAATAAAATCTTAGTAATGCTTCTTTGCACGCCCACTGTCAACTAGAAACAACCACGCTTTTAAATGTGGTTGATATTCATTGATTGGTGTATATCAACCATGGCCACACATTTAAAAGGAGTTGATATACGTCGATCGACGAATATCAACCACATTTAAAAATGTTGTTGTTTCTAGTAATATATATATATATATATTGAAAAATCCATCACTAGTATGTTATTAATATTTTTGTCTGCCATAAGACAACTTCCCCATTGTGGAATGTTCTTAACCTTTGATTTCATAAGGTCATGAAGGTTAGGGTATTTTAAATCTTTAAATCCTTCTTCTAATATGTATAAATATAGTATATTCATTAACTATGTATTCATAATAAATGAATAATAGTACTTTGGACATAATAAATTCTTTCCAAATTAGGATTTGACTTCATCGTTTTTATCTCGCTTAGGCTTATAGTCCTAATAGTAGTTAGGTTTACATTAATAGATAGATGGTATAGTCATAGAAGCTTGTTATTGGCTTTCCAACGGATAATAATTCATCTATCATTCTACTCGAATGATCCATTGTCTTGCAACACTTAAGCCTAACCTTAACTTAGGATAACATCTATGGTCTTTTTATGCAATTTACGTGAACATAAAAAATTCACTTTCCTTCCCGTGCTCAAGGCGCCATGATAAAAACCTATCATCATCAACTAGATTCTCAAGGATTCCTAGCGATTAACCTCTCCCCTTAGTGTATTTGTGCCCCTATCATTTGGTTGCATCAAGCCCTTCATCCTCCGAACTCTACAAATTCAAATGACAACATAGGAAATCAGAACAATACTTACCTTGAGCTCATCGCTGGGAAATTGTACATTGTGCACTTACATTTATGTTTCCATCACAGATGAATCAGGGTAGCAGAGGGGATATTATAGAGGGGGGAGGGTTAGAGGGATGGAGGGATAGAGAGAGGGAGGGAGGGGAGGAGCATGAGAATGTGCGAGAGAGAGAGAGGGGGGGCGGGGGGGGGAGGAGGAAGGATGTGTGTGTGTGTGTGAGAGAGAGAGAGAGGAGGGGGGGGGGGGAGGAGGAAGGGTGTGTGTGTGTGTGAGAGAGAGAGAGAGGAGGGATAGTGGGGGGGATGAAAGGTGGGTGAGTTCAAGAGAGATTGAGGGAGAAAGAGAGAGGGAGTGTGAGAGAAGGTGGGAGAAATATGGAGAGAGGGATGGAAAGAAAAGGAGAAAGTGGGAGGGAGGGATGAAGTGAGGTAAAGAGTTGGAGAGAGAGAGAGAGAGAGAGAGAGAGAGATTGGAGGTTAGGGGTTTAGAGAGAGGATATTGGGGGTTAGGGGTTTAGAGAGAGTGATAGAAAGAGAGAGATTCAGGGTTAGGGTTGAGAGAGAGAGAGAGATTATGTATTAGGGGTTTAGAGAGATGTAGAGAGAGATTGGGTATTAAGGTTTAGAGAGAGAGAGAGAGAGAGAGAGAGAGAGAGAGATTAGGGGTTAGAGGTTTAGAGAGAGAGAGAGATTAGGGGATAGGGTGTTTAGAGAGAGAGAGAGATTGGGGGTTAAGGTTTACATATATAGATAGATAGAGAGATTGGGGGTTAGGGGTTTAGAGGTAGAAAGAGAGACAAAGAGATATATATAGATAGATAGATTAATAGATATTGGGGTTTAGGGATTTAGAGAGAGAGAGAGAGAGATTGCAAGTTAGGGGTTTAGAAAGAGAGAGAGAGATTAGGGGTTAGGGGTTTAGAGAGAGAGATTGGAAGTTAGGGGCTAGGGGTTTACATAGAGAGAGAGGGAGAGAGAGAGAGAGAGAGAGAGAGAGATTAGGGGTTATGGTTAGGGGTTTAGAGAGAGAGAGAGAGAGAGAGAGAGAGAGAGAGAGATTGGGGGTTAGGGATTTAGAGAGAGATAGAGAGATTGGAGGTTAGGGGTTTACAATGAGAGAGATTGGGGGTTAGTGGTTTAGAGGGAGAGATTGCAGGTTAGGGGTTTGGAGAGAGAAGGAGATTAGGGGTTAGGGGTTTAGAGAGAGGGATATTAGAGGTTAGGAGTTTGAGGTTTAGAGAGAGAGAGAGAGAGATAGAGAGAGAATGGAGGTTAGGGGTTTATAGTGAAAGAGATTGGGGGTTAGGGGTTTAGAGAGAGAGAGAGAGAGAGATATTAGAGGATAGGGGTTGAGAGAGAGAGAGAGATTGGGGGTTAGGGTTTTAGATATATATATATATATTTGAGGTTAGGGGTTTATAGAAAGAGAGAAATAGATTGGAGGTTAGGGGTTTAGAGAGAGAAAGAGATTTGAGGTTAGGGGTTTAGATATAGAGAGATTGGGGGTCAGTGGTTTAGAGAGAGAGAGATATTGGGGGTTAGGGGTTTAGGGAGAGAGAGAGAGATTGGGGGTTAGGGGTTTATAGAGAGAAAGAGAGAGAAAGATAGTGATATTGGGGGGTAGGTGTTTAGAGAGAGAGAGATTGGGGGTTAGGGGTTTAGAGGGAGAAAGAGAGAGAGAGATTGGGATTTAGGGGTTTAGATATATAGATAGAGAGAGAGTTTGGGGGTTATGGGTTTAGATAGAGAGAGAGAGAGTATAGGGGTTAGGTATTTAGAGAGATAGAAATTGGAGGTTAGGGGTAGAGAGAGAGAGAGAGAGAGAGAGAGAGAGAGATTGGGGGTTAGGGGTTTAGATAGAGAGAGAGAGAGAGAGAGAGATTAGGGTTTAGGGATTTAGAGAGAGAGAGAGATATTGGAGGTTATGGGTTTAAAGAGATAGAGAGAGTGATTGAAGGTTAGGGGTGAGGGGTTTTAAGTTTAGAGAGAGAGAGAGATTAGGGGTTAGGGGTTTAGCGAGAGAGAGAGAGAGAGAGAGAGAGAGAGAGAGAGGTTAGGGGTTTAAATCTAGAGAGAGAGAGATTTGAGGTTAGAGGTTTAGAGAGAGATATATATTAGGGGTTAGGGGTTTAGAGAGAGAGAGATTGAGGGTTAGGGGTTTGGAGAGAGGGAGAGTTGGGGGTTAAGGGTTTAGAGAGAGATATATAGAAAGAGAGAGATTGGTGGTTAGAGGTTTGGAGAGAGAAAGAGATTGGAGGTTTAGAGGTTTAGAGAGAGAGAGATTGGAGGTTAGGGGTTCAGAGAGAGAAAGAGATTAGGGGTTAGGGGTTCAGAGAGAGAGAGATATTGGAGGTTTGGGGTTTACAGAGAAAGAGATTGGGGTTAAATATTTATAGAGAGAGGGAGATATAAAGAGAGAGATTGATGGTTAGGGATTTATAGAGAGAGAGATATATATTGGGGGTTAGGGGTTTAAAGAGAGAGAGGGAGAGAGAGATTGGGGCTTATGGGTTTAAAGAGAGATATATTGAGAGTTAGGGGTTCAGAGAGAGAGATTAGGGGTTAGGTGTTTAGAGAAAGATAGAGAGAGATATATTTGGGGTTAGGGGTATATATATATAGATAGAGAGAGAGAGAGAGAGAGAGAGAGAGAGAATTAGGGGTTTAAAGAGAGATAGAGAGATATATTAGGGGTTAGGGGTTTAGAGAGAGAAATATTATGGGTTAGTGGTTTAGAGAGAGAGAGAGAGAGGGTTAGGGGTTTGGAGAGAGAGAGAGAGATTGGACGTTAGGGGTTTATAGAGAGATAGATTGGGAGTTAAGGGTTTAGAAAGATAGAGATTGGTAGTTAGGGGTTAAGAGAGAGAAAGAGATTGGAGGTTTACAGGTTTAGAGAGAGAGATATTGGAGTTTAGGGGTTCAAAGAGAGAGAAAAATTGGGGGTTAAGGGTTTAGAGAGTGAGATATTGGAGGTTGGGGGTTTGCAGAGAGAGAGATTGGGGGTTAGGGGTTTAGAGAGAGGGGGGGATATAAAGAGAGATATTGGTGGTTAGGGGTTTATACACACACACACACACACACACACACAGGTTAGGGTTAGGTGTTTAGAGAAATATAGATAGAGAGATCGGGGGTTAGGGATTTATATATATATATATAGAGAGAGAGAGAGAGAGAGAAGTTAGGGGTTTAGAGAGAGAGAGACTGTGGGTTAGGGGTTTAGATAGATAGAGAGAGGGGGGATAAAAGGTGGGTGAATTTGAGAGAAAGGGAGTGAGGTAGAGAGAGGAAGTGTGAGAGAAGGTGGGAGAAATATGGAGAGAGGGATGGAATGAGAGGGAGAGAGTGGGAAGGAGGGAAAGAGTTGGAAGGAGAGAGAGAGGGGGGGGGGGTAGGAGGAAAATAGAGAGGTAAAGATAGAGGGATGGACATGGGGAAGGACTAAGGTATTGAAAGAGAGAGATTAATGTAGGGAGAGGGAGAGAGAGAGAGAGAGAGATTTGTAGATATAAGAAATACCTTTCCAACTGTATAATCAAATTTTATGGAAAAAATAGTGAAGGCATGTTCTTATGTAACAAAAACGTGGACGCATTTTATTCTATTGGTCAGAATATTCATAGTATTATTTAAAAATAACATAAAAGTGGTGAAGATTCATAGAAAACCTTAAACACAAAGGTTATAGAGATAAGAAATATTTTCTAACGGTATAAGGAGCATCAAAATCTTAGCTTTGGATCAAAAGTTATGGCAAAAACAATAAAGGAATGTTTATATGTAATAAAAGTGTGTGTGCGTTTTGATAACGCGCGCGGGTTATTAACATGTTTTGATGACGCGTTCACATTATTAACACGTGCGCGTTATTAATATGTGCACATTTGGATAGTGCATTTATTAATGTGTGTGCATTTTGATAGCGCGTGTGCTTCCCTACAAATTCAAAAAAAAAGGGCAGGACAACCTCTCTTCATCTACGTGATGGATGAGTTGGTCGATTTAGTTATAGGTTCGGATTGACAAACCTCTTGGTTTGGACTGCATAAACCAAAACACATCCATTTCTTCAGCTCCTTCTTTTTCAACGACGATTCTACATATGCTTCATGTGTTCATTTCAAATGAAAATGCAGACACTTATAGAGCTCTGTGTGCAAATTCTAAATATATATTTTTTCAATAAATAAAATATTATTTTCTATTTTTTATTTATTTTTATTTGCACATATCTCAAATTTTTAAAATACATAGGTCTTTTATTTTGACTATAACTTTTAATTGGCTCAACTATTTTGAAAATGGGAAAGAATCCGCACAAGTATAGACAAATACATAAGCTCTAAAAAAAATATAGTTGATTGATTAGGTTAAGACCCTCATAGCGGGGCCTAACGCTTGACCTTGTCATTTTAGGGATTCATTGAATTCCTTAATTTAAAAAATATATAAAATCAACTTTGAAAATTTTGGAAAAATAGTGCAGAACTGCATGTTATTTACAACTTTGCATAATTTTTTCACAAATTTAGACTATTTACATCATATGCATTATGTTTTAGAAAAAAATAACATACCAATCTTAAAAGCATGCCATTATTTTGGAGTTATACTTATGTTCCATAAATAAAAGTTATATCTTCAAGAAGGTGATCTCATTGTCTACATTTCAATTTTAACACCATAATATAAAACGTTGTGTAAGTACCTTTAAAAATTCGTTATAATGATCAGATTTTTGTTTTTAATAAATTCTATAACAACCCCCAATACAATAATCCCGAATACGAAAAATAAAAATTAAAAACAAAAATTAAAAAAAAAAAACTTTATATTTTGTGTAACTTCCTTGGTCCTTGTGAAATACTTAATCCCTCATAACCATACATTAAAATCAAGACAATAAAATGATAAACATATATAACAATAACGTTAACATAAAAAAAATATTTTATCATAATTCTATATATATTTTAAATTGTAATTTCCTACAAAATATATATATATATAGACATAATAAAAAATATGTATATAAATATATTTCAAGGTCATAGATTATTCATAAAAGAAAGGTAAAAATAATTCCATATATATATTATATAATCATATAAAAAAAAAAGGTTTTATAATTGAATCAGTTTCATACATAAATAGGATAATTCTTCTTCCCATTATTTCCCGTTCTACTCTCAAGACTTTAAAACCATCTAATACAATCTTTATAGTATTCAACTTTGACCTTGTGGACTTTTTGTCCTTATCGTATTATTATGAAAATCGAACTCCTTGTTTTATTTGCCATAATACTACTGCATAGTATTATGAAGACAACTGGATGTGAGTTATTAAATATAGATATATATATTATATATATAATAACTTACAGACGTCAGACAGACCGTCTGACCCAACCTTATGGGCCAGACAAGACAGAAGTCTGTCTGGCGCAATTGGAGTGCTAATTCAAAGTCATCTTATTAACGCAGGGCTACTACACCGTACCGCCCAACTAAAATTACAAGCAGGATAGTCGATGCAGTGTGGTTAATGGCTTTTAAGACTCTTTCAAGTTGATAGGAGCGGAGATGAAGTCTGCCTGCCCATATAGCATGTCATCATCACCTAATGATTTTGTTAATTACACATCTTCCATATTGATATTCAATATGTCTATATAAAATATTTTGTTAATTTTAATTTTGATTAGAAATTTAATTAAATAAGAACAATCTTTCATCTCTTTTTTAAAATAATTTAGATGATAAAACAATTTATTAATCCAAAATTTTCACCCATAAATATTTGGATATGTTTAAAATATTATAAAATTTTATTGAAAAAAATTCAATCAACATATATAAAACTTTTAAATTAAAATGAAGTTATTATATTTAAAAATTTAGTCCACTGAAAGTTTAATCTATGCTTAAACATGGATTGTAAAAATTAATTTAATATCCATTGCAATTTGACATTTTTTTCAAACAAGAAATCATAACTATATTTCACAAAAACAGAGTTACATTTTTCAGTACCATTATAAGGTAGATCTTTTAGTTAGATAAAAAAAACTAATCATTTACAATTGTAAAATCCTCATAGAGTCTCTAAAAAGAGATCACACAAAAACTGAATCATTCAAAACTACCATCACAGTGTTCCACCATCTAATTTCTCATACATTCTTAATAGTTTCTAATCCTTTCACCTTCATAATAATCAAATACTAGTTATGCACTATGGTATCCATCTCTATAAACTCATCCATTCAATCCAGATAAATTTAACTTTTCAGGATCACATCTTGAGTACCTATACCTTGGTAAAAAAAGAACCAAAATTTAATTCAAGAAGCTACTCTCGCTACCTGCCAGAACCTGCAACCTTTTATATGAAACCGTTATCACAGACCTGCCAAGTCAGTATAAGAACTTTGAAAAGAATTAAGTGTGATCCCATTTCTAGTTTCACATATATGCCATATCTCAGCCGGTAAAATTAGCCCTTTTGCAGCTAAAGCATCTGATATGACATTCATTCCTTTGTAAACATGTTTGATTAAGACCCGCGGTTCCCCTTTAAGTCTCCTGCAAGAGAGGTTCTAGAATGATATTATGAATAAGATTATCTCCATTAATCCAATTGATAACTAAGAGGGAATCACCAAAAATATGAAAAAAAATCCATATTCTTTCTCATTGCCAGCAGGAGCAATAAACGTAAAGCACTAAGTTCAGCAAAATTATTGGAACATGAGCCCAAACTAGCTGTGAACTTTATCCAGTGAGATTCTGAAATGTAAAGTATCCCCCGTGCACCACAGACCAATCCCTCACCTTGCGCTGATCCATCAAAGTAAGCCCATGGATTATCTCTATCTATCTCTTCTGCCACCACATGTTTGATCCTTACCCTCTTATTAACATGCAGGAAATAAATAAGAATTCTAAAACTTTGGGAAACACATTGAAAAGGAGGAATGAATGTTTCCTCAAAACAAATTTTGTTTCTTGCTAGCCAAATTCTCGAGGCTACGAGTAAAGGCAAGGCTCTATAATTTGCATATTCTTGATTTGTGATCCAATTTTTTAAACAACCCTCCACTAAAGTCCCCTGCCAAACTAGATCTAAGTTAAGGTTGTGAGCTATCTGTTTCCATACTGAAACCGAATAAGAGCAGTCAACTATCAAATGATGATTAGTTTCTGCCACAACTTTACATAAGTAACAACATCCAGGGCCTGATCTATTTTTTCTCTGTAGGATATCCTAGGTTAAAGCTTTATTTAGAATTAAAAACCACATGAAGAGCTTAGCTTTAAGTGAACAATCGAACCTCCAAATAGGTTCCCACCACCAACATGTCCTTTCATCAGTGATCATAAGAGAATCATATCCATCTTTTAGTGTATATTGACCTGTTGAAGAGTACAGCAAGGCCAAACGGTCATCCTGCATCTGAATTCTAATATTGATGTTTAACAAGTTAGAAAGATAAACATTCCACAATCCTCTGTCTTCTCCAAGGAATCCTAAGGTCTCTTCCTTCAACCATCCTTGACCAAATAACGTTGTAGCTGAATGGTCCACTATGCTACTTAAAAATAAAACCCCCTTTTGTGAAGATATGACATCATGTGAGCAGGTAGATAGTTTCCACACCCACTACCTACCCAGGGATCTTCTCCCACATGCAGTTTTGATCCATTATTGACCTTCCAAGTAAGGCCTTTACCGATCACAACGAAGGATTTAACCGTAGCTTTCCATCTATTAGAGACATTAGTCATATATTTAAAGGGACTACGAATCCAATCATCAATTGACAAAGGACGAATATATTTCTAAATAATAATCCTTACCCAAAGACCTGAACCTGTAATGAGTCTCCAAATGTTCTTTGCAGCCAAAGCAGACGCAAATTTATTAGGTATTTTGAAAACCCATCCTCCCAAATTCATTGGAAGGGATAAAGCTTTCCAGAAAATCCATACCACCCCATACTTCTCTTTACTACCAGACCAAATAAATCTATAGAAGAGCTTCCTATTTCTACCAAGGACCCCTTGAGGAATCCAGGTATTAATCCAGTAGACCGGTATCACCTCTAAAACTACTTTAACAAATATTGATCTACCTCCTTTTGAATCCACCTGTAAGTCCAGTTAGAGAATAAATGTACTCACAATTTGAAATTATCCAATCCCAATCCCTTATCCTGTAAGAGAAAGACTTTAACCTGTAACCTAGATAAGTAAGTCCATCCTCTAAAGGGGTTCTGTTGAAGGATAGTAGTGAAGACTAATAATCCATATCAAAATCTTCTATGCCATTCCCAGATAGTGAGGACTTTCTAGAATTAACCTGCATCCCTGAAGCCATACATAAAAGGGATAAGAGTTCTTGTAAATTCAACAAATCCCTCCTTGAGCCATCAGTGAAGATAAGAATATCATCAACAAAGAGAAGGTGAGTTATATTGAGATTCCCTCCGAAAATTAAACCTTTGAATAGAATTGAAGATTTGGCTATAGATAAAATCCTTCCAAAATCTTCAAAAACAATCAGGAACAAGAGGGGTTCCAATGGACATCCTTGCCTTAGATCTTTTCTAGGTCTAAAGAAATTAGTGGTTGACCCGTTTAAAAGGATGTTAATTTTTTCGATAATTTCATTCCATTATCATTCAGGATCACTAAGAGAATAACATGTACAGCATATCTACAACATATCAATCATAGACACAATATAAATCACACAAGAGACATGGAGTTTCACCGGGGAAAACCAAGAAGGTGAAAAACCCCGCAACTTCCTCAAAGATAGAATAAGCCCCAATACAAGATCACAAGGATCAAACCCAATAAGATGTCTCTAGCAGATGCTCCTCCTTCTCCACATGTGCTCCACTTTCTCTCTTAGCTATGCGAGCTTGAGAAGTGAGTGAATGAATCAAATGAGAGACACAACCTCTCTATTTATACACTGACTGACCTACCAAATAAATCAACTGGGATGACCTCCTAACGAAGTCTAATAACCCAACCACTTAACTCAACTAGGGCCGACCCCACATTGATGGTCTAATAACCCATCAAATATAAGTTGCGACACTTACAAATACAAATGACGACACTTATGATTGGAGGAATAAAACATCTCCATCATGTATATAATAAAGTACAAGTGTAATACATAGAAGAATGTCTTCTGAAGTTACAAATACATCAACACTCCCTCTTAACTAGGAAGGTATTCTTTCGACATAAGCCATCAATACATAACGCCACAAGTCTTCAATTCTGGAGTTGTATCATCATCACTGGATCACGGAGCATTATCATCATCACTACTGTTGTACTTGACATAGGAAGTTCTACATAGCCAACCCTTTTTCATGCTAGATGTAGGCCTAGCCTCCGGTAGGTCTTCATCATCCCTGGCCATACTGTGGAATCCTTAGGACTTATTACGTGCGTCAACAAAACCTAACAAGAGCATCCAAGGACTGATTACGAGCTCACTGCTCAACCTATAGGATCTCCTAGGGATCTATTACATGTGACCAAGCAAAATCTATCAAGAGCTTCCCAGGATTGATTACGTGCCCAGCACAACCTGCAAGATCTCTTAGGGAGAAATTATATGCGACCAAGCAAAACCTAGCAAGAGCATCCTAGGATAGATTACGTTCCCAGCACAACCTACAAGATCTCCCAGGGATAAAATATATTCGACCAAGAAAAACCTAGCAAGAGCATCCCAGGACTGATTATGTGCCCAGCAAAACCTGTAAGATCTCCCAGGGAGAAATTATATGCCATGGACAAAACGTAGCAAGAGCATCTGCAAACCTCCCAGGGAGCTATTATATGTCCCTCCAAGCAAAACCTCGAAAGAGCATTTCCCAGATCTCCCAGGGAGCTATTATATGCCATTGGAAAAACCTAGAAAGAGTATCTGCAAATCTCCCAGGGCGCCATTGCATGCTTATCTGCACAACCTATCCATGGTCACAGAGTATCAACCTGATACTCACCATACATAATCCTGATGTACATAATCCTGATGTACATCATCACATGATCATCTTGATCATCATCATAGCATCATCCTAATGCATATCATCCAGAGTATCATCCTGATACTCTTCACACATGATCATCCTGATCATCATCATAGCATTGTCTTGATGCATATCATCCAGAGTATCATCCTGATACTCATCACATATGATCATCTTGATCATTGTCACTGCATCGTCCTAATGCATGTCATCATACATGATCCAATTGATCATACAAAGCATCCACATGATGCATATCAAAGCAGTAACTGGAGCATCGTCCTGATGCTCATCACACAACACTTACATCCACAGCCATGGGAAGGATCCTCCTCTCACCATGCTTGGAATGGCTCCTGCAAATGTGTCCCATAACTTCTTCCTCGAATTATCTTCAATATGACGAACACCAAGCCTCTCTCTGAAGTACTCAAACTTCACTCTGGCTAGTGGTTTCGTCAACACATTTGCAACCTGCTCGTCCGTCGCAACATACAGGAGCTTCGTTGCTCCTCTCTACACCATATCCCTGATATAGTGATATTTGATCTCAATGTGCTTCGACCTATCATGGAACACCGGGTTATCAGACAACTTCACACAACTCTGGTTGTCACAATAGATACAGGTAGCATCCAACGGGAGATCAAATAACTCAGATAGTAGATTTATAAGCCATACTGCCTCACAACTAACCGAACAAGCTGCAACATACTTTGCTTTGGCTGTACTCAGTGTTACACAGGATTGCTTCCTACTAAACCAAGAGATCACACCTGAGCCCATACTGAAGCAGCACCCAGAAGTGCTCTTCCTATCTACAGCACTGCCTTCCCAATCTGAATCAACATAACCCTCCAGGTTAAACTTTTGATTTGCATCATACCTGAGCCCATAATCAATTGTACCCTTCAGGTACCTCAGAATATTCTTTACAGCAACCAGGTGAATACCTATGGGATCCATCAAGAACTGGGTCAATGTGTTCACCGCAAAGCAAATATCTGGTCTCGTGTTCATTAGGTACATCAAGGACCCAATCATCTGACGAGACACTGTGACATCAACCGGATCATATGAAGCATCACATAGAAGCTTCAAGTTCGATGCCATATGTGTGGCCATGGCCTTGTATTCCATCATCCCGAACCTCTTCAGGATCTCTACTGCACACTTCCCTTGTCCAGGGAAGATCCCATCTGCACTCTGCCACACCTCCATACTGAGAAAGTAATGCATCATCCCCAAGGCTGTCATCTCGAACTCGGTAGCAAGCTTCCTCTTGGTGTCGACAATCAACCCATCCTCACCTATAACAAAAAGGTCATCCACATATAGGAGTAGTGTCACTGGATTGCCTTCCTCAACCTTGTAGTAAAGGTTGGAATCTGCTTTACTCTTAGTCAAGCCCAAACTAGATTGAAAGTTGTCTATCCTACCACACCAAGTCCTAGGAGCTTGCTTGAATCCATACAAGGCTTTCTTCAACCTGCACACATATGACTCCTTGTCATGTGTCTCAAACCCAAGTGGCTGCTCCACCTACACTTCCTCTTCGACTACACCATATCCATCTGGTGTATCTTCCACTTCATCACTATATCCAAAGCAAGTACTGTTCTGATGGAAGTGTATCTAGCTACAGGTACAAAAGTCTCTTCATAGTCTATTCCCTCTTTCTGGGAGAAGCCACGAGCTACAAACCTCGCCTTGTACTTCTCTATGCTACCAACTGTATCATGCTTGATCTTATAGATCCACTTGGAAGTCACAACAGACTTCCCTTCTCTTCTTGGGACCACATACCAAACATGATCGATTGGTACTCCTCGATCATGGCATCCTTCCATTGCTGTATCCCAGATCCTGGGAACTTTAGATTCTTCAATATCTTCAATAAAATTTTTTCTTGAACTTTGTTGCTGGAACAAATGTTGTTGTCCTTCTTTTGTAGGTGATTGTACACGATCTTTCCTACAAGTCAAATTCAATTGCATGATTAGAAACTTCTCATATTTTTTCAGAATAAATTCTTACACATAAATACATATGTCATACAGTCATGCAATTATCTTAGCCAATGCTTCAATACAACATTCATCCATATCCCGTATTCATACGGTAACTTTGTAGATGTCATCCATCTCTACCAGAACATTGTTAAGAGTGTGCACTACTCCCAACATGTCAGCAAAGAGGTTTCATTCTAGATAAGTAGCAATGGAATGTTGTACAGTACCATAGGCCACTTACCCATTACTTGCATATTAGTAGTATCTTGTTTATTAATGCAACTTTTCTAATATGCATAATGTACATCCTAAACCTAGGAATATAAGTATGTACATGAATGAACAACATCATTTAAGTAATAAGAAATGACAATTCAAATACTTATCTTTGTTTGTTTGTTGGGTGGACTCCCGCTCAATCTTTGCTTCCTTGCAGGAACTACTGGAGTGTGCTCCCTCTTGATCTTTGCTTCCCGGATTACCTGTCTTTGAACTTATATTCATCCTAGACCACTATGCATGCTTAAGTGTGCACTAGTGTCATGATTGTGCCATCCTCAAGATCTCATACATAATCATACATCCATTAGTATAATCTCAATACTATCAAAACAAAATAATCTTAAACATGTATAGTCATGATCATTTCAAACACAGATAATAAGCATTAGTATTCAGGGAAGATTTCTTTTACTCATGCATATTCTTATTTGAACATAGGAATCTTCTGGTTAGTCATATCATCAATCAGGGTAAGAGACATAATATGCATAAACCCTTGATTCTAACTTCATGAGTAATCATTATCAATCATACAAAAGTATAAGATCCTAACACAAGGTAGGATTCTAACATTATATAGGAAAAACATACCTGGTTATCATATTTGCTAGTTATGTCTAGCAATGTCTTCTTGTTCTCTTCAATGACCTGCATAACTCATAAGTTAACCATTGTAGAACTAAAATATACATACCTCATAAGTAGAGCTTCTATGTGATCCATCTATGTATGAGTCTTTGTCTTCATGTCACCATGGTCTTGATCTTGAACTTGATTTGTACCTTTCATGTTAGCGGATAACAATATCCTCATACAACACCACAGTGCATTAGTACAATCATAAGTGTCATAACCATAATCAATGAATGTCTTCTATCATGCATTTATACTTTTAATAGGGTGATAAGACAAGTATAAAATTAATCAAGATTGTTACTAAACTCAATAACATAAAGACAAACATGTCATAAACTTAATCATGAATAGATTTCAAAACATACCTATAAGTCATACCTATCAGATTGCTTGTAGTAGTAGTAGTTGTTGTTGTTTTTGTTCTTAGGACATTTTGAGGAAAAGTGTCCCTTCTCATTACATGTAAAACATCTTAGATCTTTCTTATCTCTATGATGATGGTGTGGAGTTTTCTTGTGATAAGATTGCTCCCACTTTGACTTTCCTTTCTTGGTGTGTACTGTGAGAGCTTGATCTTCATTTCCCATTTTTTCTTCTCGAGCCACAAGCCTAGCTTCTTCTTGTGAACATTCCTCCCACAGTCTACTGAAAGAGATTAGTTTCCTTCTTGCACAGGTTCCTTGGATGAAGGAGTCCCTTGACCTGGGTAGGCCATTCAATGTGGTCATTACAATTTCTCCATTCTCTACTACTTCATCCACAACTTCAAGTTGTTCCTTGATTTGAGAGTCCTTAGAAAAGTAGGATTGAATGGTCTCTCCATTCTGAAGCTTTACCCCTTTCAATTGGTTCTGCAGAGTCATCTTCCGATTTATGTTCTTTCCTTCAAACAACTTGGTCAAGGAGTCAAACATCTTCTTAGTTGTCTTTAGGGAAGACACATGAGGTATGAGATGGTCTTTGATAGAATCATCAATGATTCTCTTAGCCTTGACCAAGTTTTTCTTGTGTAAGGCTTTAGCCTCTTCTCCCTCTGGGATAGGAACCTCTTCACTTATGTAAGTGTCCAACTCATTCTCTTCTAGGATTAACCCAATCCTATACTTCTAGGCTCGGAAGTTATCAGCTCCTTCAAGCTTATCCTCAATCTTGGTGCGGTGAGACATCTTAAAGAGTACTTCAAATGGAAATAAAAAAGTTATTAGGTCTTAGCACTTGATTTGCTGAAAACCGGATTTGGAGTTGGATTAGGGTTTATGAGAGAAATCCTAAAAATTCAAAATTTGAATTTCAAACTTCTGAAAGGACCGAAATATGTGCCTTGCTGAGATGGTCAAGCTACTATACTCCAAATTTGAAAACTGCAAAATTTGACCCCTCAAAATTGCCTTCGAAACTTCTAGATTCACTAGACAGGACCCCAAACTAGGGTTTGATTTTCCTGGAGCTTCACCCAACCAAAAAGTTTGATCTTGGTCTCTAAACTTTTATTTTTCAGAGAAGTGTCCAACCGTGGTCTCAGATTTAAGAAATTCCAACTTTTGTAGAAACCCTAAATTTCCATCTTTTCGATCAAAATTCCGATCTAGGGTTTGATCAAGCTCAACCTTCTGCCCAACCAAAAAGTTCAATATTGGTCTCTAAATTTCTATTTTTCAAAGGAGCATCCAGCCATGGATTCAGATTCTAAAAATTCCAACTTTCTCTGAAACCCTAATTTCCTGCACCAGTGACGGGCCAAAAATTGAGAATGATCAGAATTGAATTATGTCTTGACAGAAAGATGTGCCCTTGCTAGGAGAGTCAATCTAGCCTCCTACCTTTGATGATCTGTGGAGAGAAACCCAAAAATCAAGAAGCCCTAGCTTCCGCAGCTGCATAGTGCCTTCTTCTTAGGTCAGCTTTGATTCCATGTTAATTTTTTCGATAATTTCATTCCATTATCATTCAGGAACACTAAGAGAATAACATGTACAACATATCTACATCATATCAATCATAGAAACAATAACAATCACACAAGAGACACGGAGTTTCACCGGGGAAAACCAAGAAGGTGAAAAACCCCGCAACTTCCTTAGAGATAGAATAAGCCCCAATACAAGATCACAAGGATCAAACCCAATAAGATGTCTCTAGTAGATGCTCCTCCTCCTCCACATGTGCACCACTTTCTCTCTTAGCTATGCGAGCTTGAGAAGTGAGTGAATGAATCAAATGAGAGACACAACCTCTCTATTTATACATTGACTGACCTGCCAAATAAATCAACTAGGTTGACCTCCTAATGAACCCTAATAACCCAACCACTTAACTCAACCAGGGACGATCCCACACTGGTGGTCTAATAACCCATCAAATATAATTTGCGACACTTGCAACACTTACGACACTTGCGACACTTACAACTACAAATGATGACACTTATGATTGGAGGAATAAAACATCTCCATCATGAATATAATAAAGTACAAGTGTAATACATAGAAGAATATCTTCCGAAGTTACAAATACATCAACAAAGGATAACAAAGGAAATAGAGGATCGACAACCCATAATCCAAGTAATAAAGGACACTGCAAATCCCAAATGGGAAAGAATTGTTCTCAAGTAAACCCAACTGACCCTATCATAAGATTTAGAAAGATTGATCTTTACTATCACTGCCTTTAATTTCTTTAAATTGATAGTATGTAGCCCCTCCTGAGCTATACCTATAACCTCATATATTTTCCTTCCCAGGAGAAAACCATATTGTTCCTTTGAAATGGTATTACTTAGAATGATTTTAATTCTTGTGGATATAACTTTGGCTATTATTTTGTAAATGCAATTACATGAGGATATTGGTCGATAGTCCTCAAAAGAGCTAGGGGAATCTTTCTTAGGAATAAGTGTTAAAAAGGTGGAATTAAACACAGTTGATATTTTCCCACTAAGCCTCAAATATTCAATCACCCATAATAAATTATGAGCCAGAACATCATAGAGTCCCAGAAAGAATTCGATCGAAAACTCATCAAGTCCCTAGCTTCTATCTTTTTTGAGCAACAGTAAAGTCTTGTGTAGTTCATTAAGTGAAACTTCTTCCGTAAGCATTAGGTTATCCTCCTCAGAGATAGTATTAGGATATGCCTGGGAAATCTTAACCACCTTAGCAAGTGGAACTTCTTCATCCACTTTGTATAAAGATTGAAAATGACCAATGTCAGTAATGGAAATATCTTCAAACCCTACAACCTCCTCCCCGTCATCTGATAAAATATTCCAAATAGAATTTGAAATTTTCCTATGGTTAGTATAGTGGTGAAAGAACTTTGATTTATCATCTCCATTACCCATCCATAAAGCTCTGCTTTACGTCTCGGTTCTACTTCTCTATCAACTAGGATCTTCCTCCGATTAGACTCCAGGGAGACAACCACTACCTTGTTACTCTCTGTCATATACCCAAACCCTTCTTCACCATATAAAACTTCCATATATCTATCTATCTGAAGGAGTTGGAATTCTTCCTCCATTTTCTTCTTAATGGATGACTTAACTGAGAGATTCTTAGGAATTTTCATATTTAAAGCAAACTGACTAGACACTGACAAAGGGGAAGCCCCATCAAAAGGTATCCAAGCTGCTTTCAAGAGCTGAATGAAATCATGTTCATTCATCTAGTTAGTGTTGAACTTAAAAGGACAAGGTGGTTTCTTGCTAACTCCCCCAATCTCAAAAAAGATCGGAAGATGATCAGAATCACCTCCAATATCCACCCATTGTCTATTAAAACACAAATTGTTTTCCACCAACTGAGCTACCACTAGGAACCTATCAATTCTTTTCGCAATACGGTCACAACTAGTCCTCTTATTAGTCCATGTTGGATTAAGGAAAACAAGGGTAATGTCCAAAATATTAAAGGCCTCCAATTTCCCTAAAGATAATCAGATAAAGTATCAGGTAAGGCGTTAGGGTCCCAAAGAGAAGTTGAAATCACCTCCCACAATTAAGTTTTGTGAAACAATAAAGGATTTAGAGAACAAAGATTCCCAGTATTTCACCCGATCACTATAAGGACCATATAGATTAACACATAGAAAGTTTCTTCCCAAACTATGGGAGTAAAGATTGATTCCTAAGCCCAAATCAATGCCCCAAGAAGATATGAGGTCCAACTTAGATCTACGTCAACCTGTAATTAGTCCACTTGAGCATCCCCTGGCATCCATATATTCAAAATCCCACATCGGAAATAGATTCTTTAAATAAGTTACTAAACCCTCCCCCAGACTCATAGTTTCTTGAATAAAGAACACCTTAGGACTCTTAGTACCTATGATCCTTTTAAGAGCTAGCTTTTTAGGGGAGCTAGCTAAGCCCCTGCTGTTCAGGGACATAATCAACATTAAGAAACCCTACCCGAGGCCTCTGCTGCTCTAAGTGCCCCAATTAGCTGTAACTATCTACCTGCAAAGACATCCCTTTCCACCTATTCCTGAACAAATTTAAGGAATGATTTTTTCCCTTTAGATATTTTGAGGCCACTAAGAATCCTTTAACTACCCAAATCCCCCTCAGGAAGATGCACTGGAACACCCTTCTGAGATCTTAAAAAATAGCCATCAAGTGTTGTGGGTGTGTTCAAGAAGATGAGGGTCACTTTAGATGCAATCCTAGTTTTTCAAAACTCGTTTCTGATACATAAAAACATAATGCGTTTCTGATACTTAGCACTTGGTATGGTAAAACCCGAGCCTGGCATGCCATTAGACATGTAGGTTAGGTGACCATAACGCGTACGCGTTATAGAACTACAAAACGCGTACGCATTATATAAAGCTAAGATGCACACGCGATATGAAGAATAAAAACACGTATGCGATATGGTTAAGCATAATAAATAGGTTAGGTGCATGGCTAGGGCAACGAATAAAATCAAAAGAAAATAAATGTTTTGTATGGTTACATACAAAACAAATGTTTTTAGTGTGGGACAAATGTTTTGTATGGTTTAATACCATCCTAGCTCTCTCCCAATAATCCCTAGATACCCCCTATCTCTTTCTAAATATCTGTCCCTCATTTTCTCTACATCCCTCCCTACATGTTTTTTTCATGTTCTTTCTCTCCCTTACTCCAGCCATGTCCCTACCACCCCACTCTCCATTTCTCCACCTTCTCTTTATCTTCGTCATTATCCCTCCCTAATGACAATGAAGATGATCATGATGCAGATGAAGATGATAAAGATGATGATGTTGATGAAGATGATGGTGATGACGATGAAGATGTTGAATATGATGATGAGCGTGATGAGGGTGATGAGGATGATGATGATGGTGATGAAGAAGATGACAATGATGGAGATGTTGATGGGGAAGGGGGAGATGTCAATGATGATGATGATGGTGGTGGAGATGTTGATGGTGATGATGAATATGTTGAATATGATGGTGATGGTGATAGTGATGGTGATGAAGAAGATGATGATGATGTAGATGTTGATGAGGAACCTAGAGATGACAATGATGATGAAGATGGAGAGGATGATGATGATGGTGATGATGATGAAGACGATGATGATGATGGTGATGGTGATGAAGATGATGATGATGATGATGGTGATGAAGATGATGATGATGGAGATGTTGATGAAGAAGGGGGAGATGACAATGATGATGATGATGCCGATGGAGATGATGATGATGGAGATGTTGATGAAGAAGGGGGAGATGACAATGATGATGAAGATGTTGTTGATGATGATGATGGTGATGATGATGAATATGTTGGTGATGATGGTGATGGAGATGGTGATGAAGATGATAATGATGATGATGGTGAAGAAGATGATGATGACGATGGAGATGATGATGATGATGAGATGATGATGATGAGGATGATGATGATAATTTTGATGATGATGGTGATGATGATGGAGATGATGGTGATGGTGATGATGATGATGATGATGATGATGAAGAAGAAGATAATGATGAAGAAGATGTTGATGAGGAACCTACATATGACAATGATGATGAAGATGTTGATGATGATGATGATGGTGATGATGATGATGATGATGATGATGATGACGGAGATGTTGATGAGGAACCTAGAGATGACAATGATGATGAAGATGTTGATGTTGATGAAGATGGTGATGATGATGAAGACGTTGATGATGATGAAGATGTTGATGTTGATGAAGATGGTGATGATGATGAAGACGTTGATGATGATGAAGATGCTGATGAAGATGATGATGATGATGGAGATGATGATGATGGAGATGTTGATGAGGAACCTAGAGATGACAATGATGATGAAGATGTTGATGGTGATGGTGATGATGATGTTGATGGTGATGGTGATGTTCAAATGATGATGATGATGATGGAGATGTTGATTTGATGAGGAAGATGATGATGATGATGGTGATGATGATGAAGATGTTGATGATGATGATGATGGTGATGATGATGAAGATGTTGACGATGATGATGATGGAGATGTTGATAAGGAACCTAGAGATGACAATGATGATGAAGATGTTGATGCTGCTGATGATGGTGATGTTGGTGATGGTGATGGTGATGGTGATGGTGATGACGATGAAGATTTTGATGATGATGGTGATGGTGATGATGTTGAAGATGTTGATGATGATGGTGATGGTGATGTTCAGATGATGATGATGATGATGATTTTTAGAAGATGATGATGATGATGATGATGATGGAGATGTTGATTTGATGAGGAAGATGATGATGATGATGATGATGATGATGATGGTGATGATGATGAAGATGTTGATGATGATGATGATAGTGATGAAGATGATGATGATGGCGAAGATGATGATGATGGAGATGTTGATGGAGAACCTAGAGATGAAAATGATGATGAAGATGTTGATGATGATGATGATGGTGATGATGATGAAGATGTTGATGATGATGGTGATGGTGATGAGGATGATGATGATGAAGATGACGACAATGATGATGATGATGAAGATGATGATGAAGATGAAGATGATGATGATGATGATGATGATGATTAAGATGATGATGATGGAGATGTGGATGAGGAAGGGGGAGATGACAATGATGATGAAGATGTTTATGGTGATGATGATGGTGATGATGAAGATGTTGATGATGATGGTGATGGTGATGAAGATGATGATGAAGGTGATGAGGATGAAGAAGATGATGATGATGGAGATGTTGATGAGGAACCTAGAGATGACAATGATGATGAATATGTTGTTGATGATGATGATGGTGATAATGATGAAGACGTTGATGACGATGGTGATGGTGATGAAGATGATGACGAGGAGGGTATCCACCTTATGTATATATTTACAATTATCCAAGTCCCTATAGAACTCTCTCCCTTTGTTCACCCTTAATCACTAACCCTATGTGCCTTTATCCCTCCCCCCTGCCCTCTCTATCTCACCTTGTATCCCTCCCTCCCTATCTCTTTCTCTAGATCTGTCCCTCACTCATTTTACCTCCCTCCTTCTATGTCGTCGCTTTCTATCCCTTGCACCATCTTCATCCCTGCCACCCCACTGATTCCTCCTTCCCTATCACACACACACACATGCAACTTCCCACTTTCTTTGTCGCTCACACCTCCCTCTAGTATCTCTCTCCCCAACCATCAATCTCTCTCTCTCTCTCTCTCTCTCTCTCTCAAACACACACACACACATTATGTCCCTTTCCATTCCCAAACCCATTCCCCCTCCATCCATATCTATCTCCACCTTTCTCCCTCCATCCCTCACCCTACCTTCTCTCCCTCCCTCTCTCATCGCCTCTCTCTCTCTCACCTTCTATCCCTCCCTCATGTTATCTTTCCCTCAACCTATCCCAATCTCTCCATCACTCCCTCTCTCTCTCACACTTTATGTCCCTTCCCCATCCTCCCTCCCTCTCTCTCTCTCTCTCTCTCTCTCTCTCTCTTGCCACCACTCCTTGCATGTCTCCCACCAATAATTTATGTCCCTCCCTTCCTATCTCTTTATTTCGTTCTATCCCCATCTATCTCTCACTCCCTCTAAATCCATTCCTCCCCATTGGCCCTCTCCCTCCCTCACTCTATGTCTCTCCCCCCCTTGTATTCTTTATTTATCTCTCACATCCCCCTTGCCTCCATCCATTCCCCCTTGTCACTCAAGTCTCACTTTCAACTTCTAACCCTATACTTCTTCAGAACCTCTTCTACTTTTAATAGTGCTCTCAAGCTCCACTTCCCTTCACCCCCTGTAGCGCATCATGTTCTCATTCCCTTCATCTCTCCCCACACAAGCTTCCAACATCCTTCTAAGCCCTTCTAAGCCCTTGACCCTTTTCCACCCCTATTAAATATTAACCATAGATTCCCTTGACCCTTCCCCACCCCTTCTCAAATATTAACCAAAAATTCTCTTGAGTCTTCCACACCCCTCTCTCTTAAGTATTAAACATATATTTTATGATTTACATAACGCGAGCGCATTTTGGCACTACATAATGCGTATGTGTTATGTAGTTATATAACGCGTACACGTTATGTAGTTATATAATGCATGTGCGTTCTTGAATTCTAAAAGCGCGGCAATATTTTTGAATTTAAAAAGAATGCGCTCGTGTTTTGTAGAGCTTAAACCAAGCCGACTCACTTGCTCGCATGTCAACAATAATCCTATGTGTATGCTTTGGAGTTTGCTTCGGTAATTCCAAACCTGTGCTATGTTAATGATAAACCAAAGCTAATTGGGTATTTCTTCTAGTTTCTGGAGAAGCCTGTGCTTAGCCACTCATTACAGTATGCTACACACAGTCATTTTTGACGAAATCTTAGACACAAATAGCATTTTTTCTGCAGATTCCAAATATGTAACTTTTATTTTAAAATATTATTTTTTCCTATTTTCTTTCAATTTCTTTTGTGTCCTACCTCCTTAACTCGTGAAACACACTGTTAGTGTTTCTTCCAGAACTTTTTCAATTCTCGATCATTTCAAAAAAACTTGTATGGTGCACAAGAGGACACTAACCTCCACATTTTATGAAAAACCCATTTCAAGATTTTTGCATTATGACCTTCAAAGGCCGCACCCACAAAAGAGGTACTATTTTCGAGGTTTGATCACTTAGAAAATTATAAAAAAATTATAAAATTACTAATTAAATTTTCAAAAAATAATGGCGCACAAGTGCTATGTGTTCTCTACATGCATGCCCATTTTTGTAGCTTGATTCCATCATTTAGGCCCTCAAAGGCTGCACCCACAAAAACATATACCTTATCATTTGCCTGAAAAATAAAAAGTGTCTGTTAGGAAAAATGAAACTTGACATAGCTATGCAAATTTTCAATACATAAAAGTTATATATCCGGAAACGTGATTCAATTTTCTACATTTCATCTTTTTTACTCAATGCAAGATATTTTGCATAAGTATCTCAAAAAATCCATGTAAGTTGGGGGATGCCTGATTTTTCAGTTTTCTATTGCATCTAACGCACCAAAAGTGACCCTCATTAGCTTGCACTGACCCTTGTGTAACACTTCAGATAAGGAATAATCTATTCATGGGGAGGGCAACTCTCCTCAAGTCTAGAAACTGCAGTAATAGGGTTATTCGGAAAGGGCTCAGATACAACGAGAGAATCATCAGGGTTATCAAGGGCCTTTAACTCAAAAGAAGGGGAGCCAGAGAAACCACTCAACAAAGGATCCACAACCCTAGCCAACGACATCCCAACAGAAACAGGACTAAGAAGCCTGAAGAAAGATTAAATTATAAACCCTTGAGAGAGGCTCACAAAATATAGGGTTAGATTTCAAGATCCATGCCTGCTGGATGAGTAGACGCCTCCACAGAAGGAATGCTTGCAGACTCTAGAGGCATGCTATCCAACGCTTTAGTAACCGAACAAGGGGTGTATGCCATAATCGGTAGGGTTTTAGCCTTCTAGATAGACTTTGTCTCTAGATCTTCCTTTTAAGAGATAAGAGACAGCTCCGTGCCACATAGCCATGAACATGGCATCTGTTGCATTTAAAAGGTATACCATAATAGTCCAACAACTATAAAAATCTAGAATTATTCCGAACTAGTTCAATGGCTTCCACGAGTCCATCCCTCACATAAATTGTAACAAGTAATCTTTCAATGAACATAACCCTAGTATCTTCAAAGGATAGGTCAGCCTCTTCGAAATGTTCTAAAGAGTTTCCAACTGCCTTGAAGAAATCCCTTGACCAGAATTCGAAGGAAAAAGGTGGAAATTTAACCCACACTGGCAGTAGATCATTTCTTTCTATCCTAGGATCGAAAAGCGGGTTCCATCATTTCAGAAGGAGGGCAGCAGATTCCCAATTCCAAACCCCGGAGAGAATAACACAGGCTTCCAACATTGAAGAGAGACGAAATGCTAGCCAACCTCTAGGTAAGATAAATTCCCTAGGTTCATAAGCGAGAAGATCTTTCCATGAATCTATTATCCATCGCTTCAGACTAGCCTCTCCCACCCTACGACCTGTAAACCTTCCCACTAATGTGATATCCATCGTTAAGGCTACCTCATTCAAGGAGACATCCTCTCCCAACACAAGAAGAGGGTTGGGCTTCATTTTTACATAGTGCAGGTCTGTTTTTGCTTGAGATGGAAGAAATGAGGTATGGAGCTATGGTTATCCCCAAAGTTAGTTTGACCTTTTTCACTAGAGCAAGACACATTATAAGCAATTTGGCCTTTTTCACTAGAGCAAGACAGGTTATAAGCAATTTGGATCTTTTTATCTTGGAATTTTTCATTAAAAACTTTTTTTCTTTTAAAGCTAGGAATTATATTTTATATTTTATTGTAAATTTAAAATATTAAAATTACATATTTAATTAATTTATATTAAATTAAAAAAAAATGTAAATTAAAAAAATGTTAAAGTTTCAGTTTTGTGTTTTAAGGAAAAATTCTGTAATATTAATTTTTATTATAAATTGTTTGGAGAAATTCAGAGATAGTATTCACATTAAACTATTTAACTCTAAGTTAAATATTCTAAATTTTGGAATTTTTTTAGGGTATTGAATTTATTTCTTAATTAAAATGTAATTTAAAAATGAAAATTGAGAATCTCAACAAAGATTCGTCACTGGCAAAAATGACAAGTTGGAAACGTAAACTACCACGATTAGACAACTCCATTTAAATCTCCAACGTACATTACTATTTATATTGATTCTATGTTACTACTTTTATATAAATGTACGTTCGAAAATGATGTCTCGTGATATTGCAGTCTGCTTGATATTGCAGTCTCCTTTAATATTGGCTTTATGGTGTACTGTATACCAGCTCAAAGAAGGCTCCCCATTATAAAATAAGAGAAGACAAGAGAACGTAAGAGACCTTTGTGCTGTACCGCATATGTTAGGTTAAAGAAAGGCTCCTGAGGAGCACAAGGGAAAGTTAAGTTGACGATAAAGAGGGTGAGAGGCCGAGGGAAGAAAAAACAGAGAGCCACGATGGATGTGAAATCATAAATCCCTGCAGCAAAAGCAAAAGCAAAAGCAGAAGGGTATGGAGACGACCGGATTTCTCTCAACTTTTAAGTCCAGGCAACATCAAGGCTCTGCTCTTCGCCGGAGACCAAATTTTGAGCGCTCATGGGAACAACATGATACGCCTATGGCGCAGCTCGTGCCTGAATCCCAACCTCCACACAGCGAGGCCACGTTCCCGAGGTTGAACATATTTCACAGTTTGTTTTATCTGACTCTTGGGAGCCAACCACGGCACTGGTCGGGTGAAACACTCGGGTTCCTGCATGACCTAATTGGAAACCACGATTTGCTGTTCTCGGCAGCGTCCGATAGGAGGGTGAAGGTGTGGAATGTGCCGGAGTCCAACTGCATTGAGACTATCGAAGCGCACACACACACAGGCCGTCAATGCTGTCGCCGTTCGCACGCGGGAGTGAAGATGGCCTCGAATGAAGCCGGCGTAATGCAATATTCGGTCGAAAAGTCGGTCTTCCTCCCTGTAATGAACATATCCATCGTAACGATACCACGTACAGAACGGGCGGGCTATCCTGCCACCGGGGCGAGGGCTTTTACGGGAGATCGTTGCATGTTACGAGTTGGAACACCATCGTTCTTCGCCCGACTCGTAGCATGCAACGATTGTTGGTTGTGGAGCCAGATCTTCTAGTCTCATAAATGATATTGTATCAGCCGTGTTTGTACCCCAGTTCTATATGATATGTAGGTGGACTGTACACTCACCCCAGCGGGGGGTGTGGGGGGGCATCGCCCCCCACGGGGTTCCAGGGGGGACCATCCCCCCTTGGCTGGGGGGTCCGGGGGTTCGGGGGCAGCGCCACCGAAGGAAATTTTTGGGGCTGTTTTCAACAGCTGTTTTGCGGGCCCATGGTTTTGGGTATCCCGTGGTATTTTCCCATTGTATTTCCCTTATAAAATAAGGACATTGTAATACGGCTAGGGTTGATGTATTAGGTTTTATGCATTGTAAAGATCTTTGAGATCTGGAGAGAGACTGTGAAACAGAGAAGAGGAAGTGCAGCGGTTGTGCTGCAGGTTGTATCCCTTCATCTTGCTGGACTGTAATAATAATAAGGACTGGCAAATTCAGTGTGGACGTAGCCCAAGTTGGGTGAACCACGATATATCTGTGTCTCTCTTGTAATGTGTATGTGTGATTATATTTGCATTTCTGTTTATTGTTATTGCTTTGCGATCCTGTTTTTCTAACAACGATCTCCCGGAAGAGCCCTCGTCCCCCGTCCGGATGGCCCCCCGGTTTTGTACGCGGTATGTTTCGATGGATATGTTCATTGCTACTGGGAGGAAGACCAACTCTCCGACGGAATATTGCATTACGCCCATTTCCTTGGAGGCTATCTTCACTCCGTGCTTTGTCTGGAAATCGTTCGAGTGGCTCGGCGGAAGTGGGTGGCACTGCAATATAAATCGAAATGAAAACGATCTTTTTGCAGTTCTGATCATTGTATGGTGCGGAGCATTCAAACCCTTTTCTTATTTTTCTGAAAAAGAATGTGGGTAATTAGACAAAAAAATCATAACATCAAGGTCATTTGCAAAATATATTCATATATTTGTTCTTTTTTTTCAACAGATGTATATGTTCTTGTTAATGCAGTAATAATTAAAAGAATATGTTTTTTTTCAGCAGATGTTGTATATGTTCTTGTTAATTAACTAAATGAATAAATTAGCTTATTGTTATAATCAGATTTCAAGGTCTTTAACATAAATAAACATTTTATTTATTTATTTTCGTCCATAATAGTGTAGCATAAGCATATTTTTTTTAATGGGTAAGCTCCATCCATAATAAAATAAGAGACCTATATATATTTTATTTAATGTTGTTTTTTTCATTATATATTAGTTATTATAATAATTTAAAAAATTATTAAAGATATATATATATATAATAAATATTAGAATATGATAACTATTAAGACTTATTTTCTTATGCCTATGGCACTTTGAATACCACCTGGGAGTCAAATATCTTATAGAGAGGCATGTGTCATGGTTAAAGGTCTAGTTCATACTACTTGAGACTTAAAAGGTTATTTTTTTCCATAAAGCTTTTATTTTATTTTGGATTTTAACCATAATTTACAACTTTAGATGCATCATTTTAAATGTCCAAAATCAATTAAATATACTCCATATTGTCAATAAGCGTTCAATAAGCGTCCTACATTCAAAAACTACTAAATTAAACAACTTTTTAATCAGGTTATATACATAAATCTTGCCATTATAATTTCTTAACACCAACATAGACTTAATAATAGTCTTAATAATGTTCATAATCTTAATAGTGTTTATGATATTATACCTTAACCTCACAATTCATAATTTTTATGATGTAATACCTTAACCCAACATAGTCTTAATAGTGTTCATAATCTTAATAGTGTTTATGATATTATACCTTAGCGTCACTATTCATAATTTTTATGATGTAATACGTTAACCTAACAATTCAAAATTTGTAAAATCTTATTGTTAGTCATTAGTTTGAGGGATTAGATTAATTAACAAGTTTCATTACCCACTTATGTATCCTGTCATGTATTTGGTGTGAATAGTATGGACATGGAGAGTCGCAATGCCAGGTGTGAGCGCCACATTTGGATGGGTTTTGAACCCTATACTGTAACCGTCAGCTCCACTTCCCTCTCTATTGCTTCAATTAACCAACGATCACTTTTGGCACGTCTGGAATATTTCCTTGGGTATATCTTCATGGACATTGTATTCAGTGGTGCTTTCTGTTGGACACAAGAATACAGAGGCTAAATTTACAGCTATGGTAGAATATAGTAGGCTATTTTTTTTTTACGAGCGTCTACTTATGATGGGAAGGGTAGCGACTGGCGTCTTGACATATTAGATATATGATCACACTGTAGAAAAATATAGGATTGCCTGTAATGTCTGACGAGGATGGTGAACCTGGCTGTGACGGATGATAAGTCCGCCATTGATGTTCAGAGAAGAAAAATGGAGATTTGCATAAGAGCCATTATGGCTCAGATCATCACACTTTTTCACTTTTATTGAATTAAGAGGGGAATTTGATTGCATGTGGACTTTGTAAAACATCATGATTTTTGGCATAACAATCTCATCTTTGGATCTATTATTTTTATTACATTAATAGGTGTTTAGATATTATCTCGGATTTTGGACTTCCTTGAATGGATCAACAATTTTTGGCATAACAATTTCATCTTTGGATCTATTATCTTTATTACACCATAGGTGTTTAGATATTATCTTCATGGTCCTGGTATCTTGTTTTTCTCAAATGCATCTTGATTAAGATTTAAATAATTTTCAGTTAAGAGATGGATAAGAAAATGGGTATGTTTATTAAATAGCATTTGTTTTTAGATGTTTAGTCTTTGTTTAACAACCAACCATCCCCACAAAATTAAGTGGTTAGCTACACCTATTTGCTCACCCACCACTTTACTTGGGGCTGCGCTAGTTACTGTCTATCACTTTGTAGCTTGACATATAGTTACTTTTACATATTAAAATATTTTATTGTTCAGTGTATTTGATATTTTCCAAATTTCAATTTTTTTTTAAATTTTTATTTTTAATATTTAAGTAGATAGAAATTAGAAGAACAACAATTACATTTTTACATAGAGATTTATCTTGGGAATCCCAAAATTTGAAAAAATACTTACCTCACAGGATTTGATTTCTTTGAGATGAAGAATTAAAATGGAGTTTAATATATAAACTTCTTGTATATGCTCAAATCCCTTGTACTTAAATCTTAGTCTCATGGTGTTATTCTCACAGCTTTTAAGAATGGAAGTTCATCCTCATAATCCCAAAAATCTACTGCTAACTAAAATTATTAAAATGCTGACTGCGATCCTTAAGGTTCAGGTTTCTTCATGTAAGTACTTATTGCAAAATCAAAGAAAGCTATTGCAACCAAAAAAACAAAGGAAGGTTCCAATCTGCTAACAATTCACAATTCTGTAAGTACTCTCGTATGAGCAGAAGGCCTTTTCCTCCTCGTGGAAGGCCCTTTTGTAGCTGGATCTTAATGGGCTATACTGAGAGGCTCCCTTTTTTCATTTACTGTACTCTTCGTGACATTTTTACTACTAAGTTAAATTAGTTAGTATTTATATTACTGAACATTAATATAATATTTTATAAACATTTTAAAGCATTTTTGTCAATCTCTTATTTTATTAAGTTTAGCTTGAGAAAAGAAGCATCTTTGAGCCTCGCCCCCCTGGCTGTTGCATATCAAATGATAGTATTTATATTAAATAATGGTTTGACATATCAAATAGTAGTATTTATATTAAATAATGGTTTAACTTGTAAAATATAAACATTAATTTAATCTTTTATAAAAACTTTTAAGCCTTACACTAATAACGCTAATACAAGTTAGTTTTTGTCTATATCTTATTTTATTAAGTTTTCACGGGCTAATGCTCTACAATTTTGGATGGTTTTAGATGAATTTCGTGACAAATTTATTACTTCCAGTAGCTATGGTGGCAATGAGGAATTACAAGGTCGTTCTCATTCCCTATTGGTGCCACCCTTACATCCAGTTTTTCCATTCTCACCTGCAACCGTAGCACCAAAACTAGTGGCACAACTAGAGCTAGGGTTTAATACATTATTATGGGAGCCTCTAACTGAAGACGTAGAAGCATACTCAATTGAAGTTTTCTTGTGATTCAAGTCTTGAGACTCTAGATAATATTCTTTGATAATCTTGTGATTTATGTTTGTAATTTTTTTTAAATTTGTTGAAGAAATTTATCATTAAACTTTGTATATTAACTTTAAATTTAAGATAATTTAACTATTATATTAGAAGTTATATGATCATTTTGCTTTACATTCTATATTTTCTATAAATATCTTCAACTTAAATCTTTATGTAAATCTCGACTGGGCTCATATTCTTCACAATATGAAAGCTAAAATCCAAGCCTAGGGAGTGGAGTGGTTTAATATTTTAGTTCTCGACACGTTTTGCACCAGATTAAGTTATGTCCAATATAACTAAATAAATGCATCTTGATTCATTTCATGGTCCTCGTATCTTGTTACTGTCTATCACTTTGTAGCTTGACATATAGTTACTTTTACATATTAAAATATTTTATTGTTCACTGTATTTGATATTTTCCAAATTTCATTTTTTTAAAATTTTTTTATGGAATTTCTAACGGTATAAGGAGCATCAAAATCTTAGCTTTGGATCAAAAGTTATGGCAAAAACAATAAAGGAATGTTTATATGTAATAAAGGAAGGAATGTTTGATAACGCGTGCGGGTTATTAACATGTTTTGATGACGCGTTCAGTTATTAACACATGCACGTGCCCGTTATTAATATGTGCACATTTGGATAGCGCGTTTATTAATGTGTGTGCATTACAACCTCTCTTCATCTACGTGATGGATGAGTTGGTCGATTTAGTTTTAGGATCAGATTGACAAACCTCTTGGTTTGGACTACATAAACCAAAACACATCCATTTCTTCAGCTCCTTCTTTTTCAACGATGATTCTACATATGCTTCATGTGTTCATTTCGAATGAAAATGCATACACTTATAGAGCTCTGTGTGCAAATTCTAAATATATATTTTTTCAATAAATAAAATATTATTTTCTATTTTTTATTTATTTTTATTTGCACATATCTCAAATTTTTAAAATACATAGGTCTTTTATTTTGACTATAACTTTTAATTGGCTAAACTATTTTGAAAATGGGAAAGAATCCGCACAAGTATAGACAAATATATAAGCACTAAAAAAAATATAGTTGATTGATTAGGTTAAGACCCTCATAGCGGGGCCTAACTCTTGACCTTGTCATTTTAGGGATTCATTGAATTCCTTAATTTAAAAAACATATAAAATCAACTTTGGAAATTTTGGAAAAATAGTGCAGAACTGCCTGTTATTTACAACTCTGCATAATTTTTTCACAAATTTAGACTATTTACATACCAAATCGAGGACCTAACGCGAACATATGTATTATGTTTTAGAAAAAAATAACATACCAATCTTAAAAGAATGCCATTATTTTGGAGTTATACTTATGTTCCATAAATAAAAGTTATATCTTCAAGAAGGTGATCTCATTGTCTACATTTCAATTTTAACACCATAATATAAAACGTTGTGTAAGTACCTTTAAAAATTCGTTATAATGATCAGATTTTTGTTTTTGATAATTTCTATAACAACCCCCCAATACAATAATAGTGAATACGAAAAATAAATAAATATATATATATATATATATATATATATATAAAAATCATAATTAATCCCTCATAACCCATACATTAAAATCAAGACAATAAAATGATAAACATATATAACAATAACATTAACATAAAAAAATATTTGATCATAATTCTCTATATATTTTCAATTGTAATTTCCTAATATATATATATATATATATAGACATAATAAAAAAATATGTATATAAATATATTTCAAGGTCATAGATTATTCCATAAAAGAAAGGTAAAAATAATTCCATATATATATTATATAATTATATAAAAAAAAGTTTTATAATTGAATCAGTTTCATACATAAATAGGATAATTCTTCTTCCCATTATTTCCGTTCTACCCTCAAGACTTTAAAACCATCTAATACAATCTTTATAGTATTCAACTTTGACTTTGTGGACTTTTTGTCCTTATCGTATTATTATGTCCCTGACATATATTTTTCGTGAAGGTTGATTAGTTCGATGGTCAAGCATATTCATTTTTGAGTTTTCTAAAGTTTGGCTATAGTGTAATTTTTAGATGGATTAAATAAAAATGTTAAAATTGTATTTATCTTTCCTTTTATTGGCTCCGTGCGTGGCTCTATGTTGATGACGTTTGCCTGGGATGCTGTGCCCTAGGCCCCGGGGACGAGATCTTGTAAGCCATCAATAAATGCCTGGTCATGTCATAATGGTTGAAATTAATATTCACATGGGCTTTGTCCTGTGCGTCAATTCCCATAAATCAAATTTCGCTAGATTTTCTATGGCTTGTATCTTATTTTCTGAACCTTCAGCTCGGCTGCAACCCTCTAGAAGTTTCCTCTACTATGTTTTGCATCTTTGTCTCCGAGTGTCCTGCAGTTGCTAGTCGCTCGTCAATGTGAGGAGGGTCGACAGGGCTTTGTCCTCTGCGCCGATTCTCACCAGAAATCAAATTTCGCTAGATTTCTACGCCTTGTATTTTATTTTCTGAACCTTCTGCTCCTCCGCAACCCTCCGAGTGTCCCTACAGTTGCTCGTCGCTCATCAATGTGAGTAGGGTCGACATTCTGACCATCTATTTCCATAGTAAACTCATGCCTCGTAGCTTAAACAACCATTCTACCTGTTAATTTATCTAGATTGGCATCTAGTCTAGCTCGAAGCAGTGCATCCTTTATTAGTAAAATTATTTCACTGGATTTGCTAAGGCTTGTAGTTTAATCGATCCTGTTGTTGTGCCTCCCAAATATCAATGATGAATTTGGGTCATCTAATCACTCGAATCTGCAGGCATTTGTTCGTTAATGCCGAAGGATTTTGATCACTCTTCCCCTCATATGTTATGCGCAAAGGCTCAATTATCAGTGAATGCTGATTCAGCTCATGAATCTGATGACAATGACGACTCCTCATTTAGTAATATGAAGGACGACCATAAATCTGAAGAAATCCTCCAACGACTTTATGATAAGTGGCTGCTTGAGTTTCATCTCACCATAAAGATGGATGAAGATAAGCGTGCCATGCAATTTGAGATATCCAAACTTAATGTTCACTCTGTTTACACCTTCGACAAGGAGGGCCATTCGTCGACACAGGGATTGAATCAGTGTTCAGACCAAACCGAAGCCAAAAGGGAAGCTATATGTGTGGACCTATATGCGATAATGGAATGCTTGGAATGAAAATGACCAGTCATACCTGTCAGATTGCTTGTAGTAGTAGTAGTAGTTGTTGTTTTTGTTCTTAGGACATTTTGAGGAAAAGTGTCCCTTCTCATTACATGTAAAACATCTTAGATCTTTTTTATCTCTATGATGATGGTGTGGAGTTTTCTTGTGATAAGATTGCTCCCACTTTGACTTTCCTTTCTTGGTGTGTAATGTGAGAGCTTGATCTTCATTTCCCATCTTTTCTTCTCGAGCCACAAGCATAGCTTCTTCTTGTGAACATTCCTCCCACAATCTACTGAAAGAGATCAGTTTCCTTCTTGCACAGGTTCCTTGGATGAAGGAGTCCCATGACCTGGGTAGGCCATTCAATGTGGTCATTACAATTTCTCCATTCTCTACTACTTCATCCACAACTTCAAGTTGTTCCTTGATTTGAGAGTCCTTAGAAAAGTAGGATTGAATGGTATCTCCATTCTAAAGCTTTACCCCTTTCAATTGGTTCTGTAGAGTCATCTTCCGATTTATGTTCTTTCCTTCAAACAACTTGGTCAAGGAGTCAAACATCTACTTAGGTGTCTTTAGGGAAGACACATGAGGTATGAGATGGTCTTTGATAGAATCAGCAATGATTCTGTTAGCCTTGACCAAGTTTTTATTGTGTAAGGCTTTAGTCTCTTCTCCCTCTGGGACAGGAACCTCTTCACTTATGTATGTGTCTAACTCATTCTCTTCTAGGATTAACCCAATCCTATACTTCCAGGCTCCAAAGTTATCATCTCCTTCACACTTATCCTCAAGCTTGGCATGGTGAGACATCTTAAAGTGTACTTCAAATGGAAATAAAAAAGTTATTAGGTCTTAGCACTTGATTTGCTCAAAACCGGATCTCGAGTTAGATTAGGGTTTATGAGATAAATCCTAAAAATTCAAAATTTGAATTTCAAATTTATGAAAGGATAGAAAGATGTGCCTTGCTGAGCTGGTCAAGCTACTATACTCCAAATTTGAAAACTGTAAAATTTGACCCCTCAAAATTGCCTTTGAAACATTGAGATTCACATGAGAGGACCTCGAACTAGAGTTTGATTTTCATGGAGCTTCACCCAACCAAAAAGTTTGATCTTGGTCTATAAACTTTTATTTTTTAGAGGAGCTTCCAGCCGTGGTCTCAGATTTCAGAAATTCCAACTTTTGCAGAAACCCTAATTTTCCATCTTTCCAATTAAAATTTCGATCTAGGGTTTGATCAAGCTCAGCCTTCTGCCCAACCAAAAAGTTCGATCTTGGTCTCTAAATTTCTATTTTTCAGAGGAGCATCCAGCCATGGATTCAGATTTCAAAAATTCCAACTTTCTCCGAAACCCTAATTTCCTGCACCACTGATGGCCCAAAAACTGAAAATGCTCAGAATTGAATTCTGTCTCGACAGAAAGATGTTCCCTTGCTAGGAGAGTCAATCTAGCCTCCTACCTTTGATGGTCTGTGGAGAGAAACCCAAAAATTAAGAAGCCCTAGCTTCCGCAGCTGCATAGTGCCTTCTTCTTAGGTGAGTTCTAATTCCATGTTAATTTTTTTGATAATTTCATTCCATTATCATTCAGGAACACTAAGAGAATAACATGTACAGCATATCTACATCATATCAATCATAGAAACAATAACAATCACACAAGAGACACTGAGTTTCACCGTGAAAAACCAAGAAGGTGAAAAACCCCACAACTTCCTCAGAGATAGAATAAGCCCCAATACAAGATCACAAGGATCAAACCCAATAAGATGTCTCTAGCGGATGCTCCTCCTCCTCCACATGTGCACCACTTTCTCTCTTAGCTATGCGAGCTTGAGAAGTGAGTGAATGAATCAAATGAGAGACACAACCTCTCTATTTATACATTGACTGACCTGCCAAATAAATCAACTAGGACGACCTCCTAATGAAGCCTAATAACCCAACCACTTAACTCAACTAGGGACGACCCCGCACTGGTGGTCTAATAACCCATCAAATATAAGTTGAGACACTTGCAACACTTGCAACACTTGCGACACTTGCAACACTTACGAATACAAATGATGACACTTATGATTGGAGGAATAAAACATCTCCATCATGAATATAATAAAGTACAAGTGTAATACATAGAAGAATATCTTCTGAAGTTACAAATACATCAACAAAGGATAACAAAGGAATCAGAGGATCGACAACCCATAATCCAAGTAACAAAGGACACTGCAAATCCCAAATGGGAAAGAATTGTTCTCAAGTAAACCCAACTGACCCTGTCATAAGATTTAGAAAGATTGATCTTTACTACCACTGCCTTTAATTTCTTTAAATTGATAGTATGTAGCCCCTCCTAAGCTATACCTATAACCTCATATATTTTCATTCCCAGGAGAAAACCATATTGTTCCTTTGAAATGGTATTACTTAGAACGATTTTAATTCTTGTGGATATCACTTTGGCTATTATTTTGTAAATGCAATTACACGGGGATATTGGTTGATAGTCCTCAAAAGAGCTAGGGGAATATTTCTTAGGAATAAGTGTTAAAAAGGTGGAATTAAACACAGTTGATATTTTCCCACTAAGCCTCATATATTCAATCACCCATAATAAATCATGAGCCAGAACATCATAGAGTCCTAGAAAGAATTCGATCAGAAACTCATCAAGTCCCTAGCTTCTATATTTTTTGAGCAACAGTAAAGTCTTGTGTAGTTCATTAAGTGAAACTTCTTCCGTAAGCATTAGGTTATCCTCCTCAGAGATAGTATTAGGATACGCCTGGGAAATCTTAACCACCTTAGGAAGTGGAACTTCTTCATCCGCTTTGTATAAAGGATGAAAATGACCAATGTCAACAATGGAAATATCTTCAAACCCTACAACCTCCTCCCCATGATCTGAGAAAATATTCCAATTAGAATTTGAAATTTTCGTATGGTTAGTATAATGGTGAAAGAACTTTGACTTATCATCTCCATTACCCATCCATAAAGCTCTGCTTTATGTCTCGGTTCTACTTCTTTGTCAGCTAGGATCTTCCTCCAATTAGACTCTAGGGAGACAACCACTGCCTTGTTACTCTTTGTCATATACCCAAACCCTTCTTCACCATATAAAAATTCCATATCTCTATCTATCTGAAGGAGTTGGCATTCTTCCTCCATTTTCTTCTTAATGGATCACTTAACTAAGAGATTCTTAACCATTTTCATATTTAAAGCAAACTGACTAGACATTGACAAAGGGGAAGCCCCATCAACAGGTATCCAAGCTGCTTTCAAGAGATGAATGAAATCATTTTCATTCATCCAGTTAGTGTTGAACTTAAAAGGACAAGGTGGTTTCTTGCTAACTCCCCCAATCTCAAAAAAGATCGGAAGATGATCAGAATCACTTCCAATATCCACCCATTGTCTATTAAAACACAAATTGTTTTCCACCAACTGAGCTACCACTAGGAACCTATCAATTCTTTTCGCAATATGGTCACAACTAGTTCTCTTATTAGTCCATGTTGGATTAAGGAAAACAGGGGTAATGTCCAAAATATTAAAGGCCTCCAATTTCCCTATAAAATAATCAGATAAAGTTTCAGGTAAGGCGTTAGGTTCCCAGAGAGAAGTTGAAATCACCTCCCACAATTAAGTTTTGTGAAACAATAAAGGATTTAGAGAACAGAGAGTCCCAGTATTTCACCTGATCACTATAAGGACCATATAGATTAACACATAGAAAGTTTCTTCCCAAACTATGAGACTAAAGATTGATTCCTAAGCCCAAATCAATGCCCCAAGAAGATATGAGGTCCAACTTAGATCTACGCCAACCTGTAATTAGTCCACTTGAGCATCCCTTGGCATCCATATATTAAAAATCCCACATCGGAAATAGATTCTTTAAATAAGTTACTAAACCCTCCCCTAGACTCATAGTTTCTTGAATAAAGAACACCTTAGGACTCTTAGTACCTATGAGCCTTTTAAGAGCTAGCTTTTTAGGGGAGCTAGCTAAGCCCCTTCTGTTCAGGGACATAATCAACATTAAGAAACCCTACCCGAGTCCTCTGCTGCTCTAAGTGCCCCAATTAGCTGTAACTATCTACCTGCAAAGACATCCCTCTCCACCTATTCCTGAACAAATTTAAGGGATGTTTTTTTCCCTTTAGATATTTTGAGGCCATTAAGAATCCCTTAACTACCCAAATCCCCCTCAAGAAGACGCATTGGAACACCCTTCAGAGATCAAAAAAATTAGCCATCAAGTGTTGTGGGTGTGTTCAAGAAGATGAGGGTCACTTTAGATGCAATCCTAGTTTTTCAAAACTTGTTTCTGATACATAAAAACATAACACATTTCTGATACTTAGCACTTGCTATGGTAAAACCCGAGCCTGACATGTCATTAGACATGTAGGTAAGGTAACCATAATGTGTACGCATTATAGAACTACAAAACGCATATGCATTATATAAAGCTAAGACACACACGTGATATGAAGAATAAAAACGCGTATGCAATATGGTTAAGCATAATAAATAAGTTAGGTGCATGGCTAGGGCAACGAATAAAATCAAAAGAAAACAAATGTTTTGTATGGTTACATACAAAACAAATGTTTTTAGTGTGGGACAAATGTTTTGTATGGTTTAATACCCCCCTAGCTCTCTCCCAATAATCCCTAGATACCCCCTATCTCTTTCTAAATATCTGTCCCTCATTCTCTCTACATCCCTCCATACTTGTTTTTTTCATGTTCTTTCTCTCCCTTACTCCAGCCATGTCCCTGCCACTCCACTCTCCATTTCTCTACCTTCTCTTTATCTTCATCATTATCGCTCCCTAATGACAATGAAGATGATCATGATGCAGATGAAGATGATAAAGATGATGATGTTGATGAAGATGATGGTGATGACGATGAAGATGTTGAATATGATGATGATGGTGATGAAGAAGATGACGATGATGGAGATGTTGATGGGGAAGGGGGAGATGTCAATGATGATGAAGAGGAGGATATAAGATGATGATGATGATGATGATGATGATGGTGGAGATGTTGATGGTGATGATGATGGTGATGATGAAGATGTTGATGATAATGGTGATGGTGATGGTGATGGTGATGAAGAAGATGATGATGATGTAGATGTTGATGAGGAACCTAGAGATGACAATGATGATGAATATGGAGAGGATGATGATGATGGTGATGATGATGAAGACGTTGATGATGATGGTGATGGTGATGAAAATGATGATGATGATGATGATGATGATGAAGATGATGATGGAGATGTTGATGAAGAAGGGGGAGATGACAATGATGATGATGATGCAGATGGAGATGATGATGATGGAGATGTTGATGAGGAAGGGGGAGATTGCAATGATGATGAAGATGTTGTTGATGATGATGAATATGTTGGTGATGATGGTGATGGATATGGTGATGAAGATGATAATGATGATGATGGTGAAGAAGATGATGATGACGATGGAGATGATGATGATGATGGAGATGTTCTTGATGATGGTGATGATGATGATGATGATGATGAATAAGAAGAAGATAATGATGAAGAAGATGTTGATGAGGAACAAACATATGAAAATGATGATGAAGATGTTGATGATGATGATGATGGTGATGATGTTGATGATGATGATGATGATGATGGAGATGTTGATGAGGAACCTAGAGATGACAATGATGATGAAGATGTTTATGTTGATGAAGATGGTGATGATGATGAAGACGTTGATGATGATGAAGATGGTGATGAAGATGATGACAATGATGATGATGATGATGATGATGATGGAGATGTTGCTGAGGAACCTAGAGATGACAATGATGATGAAGATGTTGATGTTGATGAAGGTGATGATGATGAAGACGTTGATGATGATGAAGATGGTGATGAAGATGATGACAATGATGATGATGATGATGATGACGATGAAGATGATGATGATGGAGATGTTGATGAGGAACCTAGAGATGACAATGATGATGAAGATGTTGATGGTGATGGTGATGTTCAAATGATGATGATGATGATGATGATGATGAAGATGATGATGATGATGGAGATGTTGATTTGATGAGGAAGATGATGATGATGATGGTGATGATGATGAATATGTTGATGATGATGATGATGGTGATGATGATGAAGATGTTGACGATGATGATGATGGAGATGTTGATGAGGAACCTAGAGATGACAATGATGATGAAGATGTTGATGCTGATGATGATGGTGATGTTGGTGATGGTGATGGTGATGGTGATGATGATGACGATGAAGATGAAGATTTTGATGATGATGGTGATGGTGACGATGATGAAGATGTTGATGATGATGGTGATGGTGATGTGCAGATGATGATGATGATGTTCAGAAGATGATGATGATGATGATGATGATGATGGAGATGTTGATTTGATGAGGAAGATGATGATGATGGTGGTGATTATGAAGATGTTGATGATGATGATGGTGAAGATGATGATGATGGAGATGTTGATGGAGAACCTAGAGATGAAAATGATGATGAAGATGTTGATGACGATGATGATGGTGATGATGATGATGGTGTTGATGATGAAGATGTTGATGATGATGATGGCGAAGATGATGATGATGGAGATGTTGATGGAGAACCTAGAGATGAAAATGATGATGAAGATGTTGATGATGATGATGATGGTGATGATGATAAAGACGTTGATGATGATGGTGATGGTGATGAAGATGATGATGATAATGATGACGATGACGATGATGATGATGATGATGAAGATGATGATGATGATGATGATGATGATTAAGATGATGATGATGGAGATGTGGATGAGGAAGGGGGAGATGACTATGATGATGGAGATGTTTATGGTGATGATGATGGTGATGATGAAGATGTTGATGATGATGGTGATGAAGATGATGATAAAGGTGATGAGGATGAAGAAGATGATGATGAGGAACCTAGAGATGACAATGATGATGAATATGTTGATGATGATGATGATGGTGATGATTATGAAGACGTTGATGATTATGGTGATGGTGATGAAGACGATGACGAGGAGGGTATCCACCTTATGTATATATTCACAATTATCCAATTCCCTATATAACTCTCTCCCTTTGTTCGCCCTTAATCACTAACCCTATGTGCCTTTATCCCTCCCCCCTGCCCTCTCTATCTCACCTTGTATCCCTCCCTCCCTATCTCTTTCTCTAGATCTATCCCTCACTCGATTTACCTCCCTCCTTCTATGTCTCTTTCTATCCCTTACACCATCTTCGTCCCTGCCACCCCATTGATTCCTCCTTCCCTATCACACACACACACATGCAACTTCCCACTTTCTTTGTCGCTCACACCTTCCTCTAGTATCTCTTTCCCCAACCATCAATCTCTCTCTCTCTCTCTCAAACACACACACACACACACACACACACACACATTATGTCCCTTTCCATTCTCAAACCCATTCCCCCTCCATCCATATCTATCTCCACCTTTCTCCCTCCATCCATCACCCTACCTTCTCTCCCTCCCTCTCTCATCGCCTCTCTCTCTCTCACCTTCTATCCCTCCCTCATGTTATCTTTCCCTCAACCTATACCAATCTTTCCATCACTCCCTCTCTCTCACACTTTATGTCCCTTCCCCATCCTCTCTCTCTCTCTCTCTCTCTCTCGCCACCACTCCATGCATTTCTCCCACTAATACTTTCTTTCCCTCCTTTCCTATCTCTTTATTTCGTTCTATCCCCATCTATCTATCACTCCCTCTAAATCCATTCCTCCCCATTGTCCCTCTCCCTCCCTCACTCTATGTCTCTCCCCCCCTTTTATTCTTTATTTATCTCTCACATCCCCCTTGCCTCCATCCAATCCCCCTTGTCACTCAAGTCTCGCTTTCAACTTCTAACCCTATACCTCTTCAGAACCTCTTCTACTTTTAATAGTGCTCTCAAGCTCCACTTCCCTTCACCCCCTGTAGCCCATCATGTTCTCATTCCCTTCATCTCTCCCCACTCAAGCTTCAAACATCCTTCCAAGCCCTTCTAATCCCTTGACCCTTTCCTACCCCTATTAAATATTAACCATAGATTCCCTTGACCCTTCCCCACCCCTTCTCAAATATTAACCAAAAATTCCCTTGAGTCTTCCACACCCCCTCTCTCTTAAGTATTAAACATATATCTTATGATTTACATAACGTGAGCGTGTTTTGGCACTACATAATGCGTACGTGTTATGTAGTTATATAACGCGTACGCGTTATGTAGTTATATAACGCATGCACATTCTTGAATTCTAAAAGCGCGACAATATTTTTGAATTTAAACAGATCGCGCTGGTGTTTTGCAGAGCCTAAACCAAGCCGACTCACTTGCTCGCATGTCAACAATAATCCTATGTGTATGCTTTGGAGTTCGCTTCGGTAATTCCAAACTTGTGCTATGTTAATGATAAATCAAAGCTAATTGGGTATTTCTTCCAATTTCTGGAGAAGCCTGTGCTTAGCCACTCATTACAGTATGCTACACACAGTCATTTTTGACGAAATCTTAGACACAAATAGAATTTTTTCTACAGATTCCAAATATGTAATTTTTATTTTAAAATATTAATTTTTCCTATTTTCTTTCAATTTCTCTTGTGTCCTACCTCCTTAACTCGTGAAACACACTGTTAGTGTTTCTTCCAGAACTTTTTCAATTCTTGATCATTTCAAAAAAAAATTGTATGGTGCACAAGAGGACACTAACCTCTACGTTCTATGAAAAAACCATTTCAAGATTTTTGCATTAAGACCTTCAAAAGTTGCACCCACAAAAGAGGTACTATTTTCGAGGTTTGATCACTTAGAAAATTATAAAATTACTAATTTAATTTTTGAAAAATAATGACGCACAAGTGCTATGTGTTCTCTACATGCATGCCCATTTTTGTAGCTTGATTCCATCATTTAGGCCCTCAAAGGCTGCACCCACAAAAACATATACCTTATCATTTGCCTGAAAAATAAAAAGTGTCTGTTAGAAAAAATGAAACTTGACATAGCTATGCAAATTTTCAGTACATAAAAGTTATATATTCGAAAACGTGATTCAATTTTCTACATTTCATCTTTTTTACTCAATGCAAGATATTTTGCGTAAGTATCTCAAAAAATTTATGTAAGTTGAGGGATGCCTGATTTTTCAGTTTTCTATTGCATTTAACGCGCCAAAAGTGACCCTCATTAGCTTGAAATGACCCTTGTGCGACACTTCAGATAAGGAATAATCCGTTCAGGGGGAGGGGAACTCTCCTCGGGTCTAGAAACTGCAGTAATAGGGTTATTCGGAAAGGGCTCAAATACAACGAGAGAATCATCAGGGTTAACAAGGGCCTTTAACTCAAAAGAAGGGGAGCCAGAGAAACCTCTCAACAAAGGATCCACAACCCTAGCCAGCGACATCCCAAAAGAAACAGGACTAAGAAAGCCTGAAGAAAGATTAAATTATAAACCCTTGAGAGAGGCTCACAAATTATAGGGTTAGATTTCAAGATCCATGCCTGCTGGATGAGTAGATGCCTCCACATAAGGAATTCTTGCAGACTCTAGAGGCATGCTATCCAATGCTTTAGTAACCGAACAAGGGGTGTATGCCATAATTGGTTGGGTTTTAGCCTTCTAGACAGACTTTGTCTCTAGATCTTCCTTTTAAGAGATAAGAGACAGTTCCGTGCCACATGGCCATGAACATGGCTTATGTTGCATTTAAAAGGTATACCATAATAGTCTAGCAACTATAAAAATCTAGAATTATTCCGAAATAGTTCAATGGCTTCCGCTAGTCCATCCCTCACATAAATCGTAACAAGTAATCTTTGAATGAACATAACCCTAGTATCTTCAAAGGATAGGTCAGCCTCTTCGAAATGTTCTAAAGAGTTTCCAACTACCTTGAAGAAATCCCTTGACCAGAATTCGAAGGGAAAATGTGGAAGCTTAACCCACACCGACAGTAGATCATTTCTTTCTATCCTAGGATCGAAAAGCGAGTTCCATCGTTTCAGAAGGAGGGCAGCAGATTCCCAATTCCAAACCCCGGAGAGAATAACAGAGGCTTCCAACATTGAAGAGAGATGAAATGCTAGCCAACCTCTAGGTAAGATAAATTCCCTAGGTTCATAAGCGAGAAGATCTTTCCATGAATCTATTATCTATCGCTTCAAACGAGCCTCTCCCACCCTACGACCTGTAAACCTTCCCACTAATGTCAGCTCCGTCGTTAAGGCTACCTCATTGAAGGAGACATCCTCTCCCAACACAAGAAGAGGGTTGGACTTCATTTTTACATAGTGCAGGCCTGTTTCTGCTTGAGATGCGAGAAATGAGGTATGGAACTATGGTTATCCCCGAAGTTAGCTTGGCCTTTTTCAGTAGAGCAAGACAAGTTATAAGCAATTTGGATCTTTTTATCTTGGAATTTTTCATTAAAATTCTTTTTTCTTTTCAAGTTAGGAATTATATTTTATATTTTATTGTAAATTTAAAATATTAAAATTACATATTTAATTAATTTATATTAAATTAAAAAAAATGTAAATTAAAAAAAGGTTAAAGTTTCAGTTTTGTGTTTTAAGGAAAAATTCTATAATATTAATTTTTATTGTAAATTGTTTCGAGAAATTCACAAATAGTATTCACATTAAACTATTTAATTCTAAGTTAAATATTCTAAATTTTGGAATTTTTTTTAGGGTATTGAATTTATTTCTTAATTAATTAAAATATAATTTAAAAATGAAAATTGAGAATCTCAACAAAGATTCTTCACTGGCAAAAATGACAAGTTGGAAACCTAAACTACCACGATTAGACAACTCCATTTAAATCTCCAACGTACATTACTATTTATATTGATTCTATGTTACTACTTTCATATAAATGTACGTTCGAAAATGCAGTCTCGTGATATTGCAGTCTCCGTGATATCGCAGTCTCCTTTAATATTGGCTTTATGGTGTACTGCATACCAGCTCAAAGAAGGGCCCCCATTATAAAATAAGAGAACGTAAGAGACCGTTGTGCTGTACTGCATATGTTAGGTTAAAAAAGACCAGAGAACGTAAGAGACCTTTGTGCTGTACTGCATATGTTAGGTTAAAGAAAGGCTCCTGAGGAGCACTAGGGAAAGTTAAGTTGACGATAAAGAGGGTGAGAGGCCGAGGGAAGAAAAAACAGAGAGCCACGATGGATGTGAAATCATAAATCCCTGCAGCAAAAGCAAAAGCAGAAGGGTATGGAGACGACCGGATTTCTCTCAACTTTCAAGTCCAGGTAACGTCAAGGCTCTGCTCTTCGCCAGAGACCAAATTTTGAGCGCTCATGGGAACAACATGATACGCCTATGGTGCAGCTCGCTCATGCCTGAATCCCAACCTCCACACGGCGAGGCCACGCTCCCTAGGGTGAACATATTTCACAGTTTGTTTTATCTGACTCTTGGGAGCCAACCAGGGTGAAACACTCGGGTTCCTGCATGACCTAATTGGAAACCACGATTTGCTGTTCTCGGCAGCGTCCGATAGGAGGGTGAAGGTGTGGAATGTGCCGGAGTCCAACTGCATTGAGACTATCGAAGCGCGCACACACACAGGCCGTCAATGCTGTCCCCGTTCGTACGCGGGAGTGAAGATGGCCTCGAATGAAGCCGGCGTAATGCAATATTCGGTCGGAAAGTCGGTCTTCCTCCCTGTAATGAACATATCCATCGTAACGATACCACGTACAGAACGGGCGGGCTATCCTGCCAGCGGGCGAGGGCTTTTACGGGAGATCGTTGCATGCTACGAGTCGGAACACCGTCGTTCTTCGCCCGACTCGTACCATGCAACGATCTCCCGGAAGAGCCCTCGTCCCCCGCCAGGATGGCCCGCCCGTTTTGTACGCGGTATGTTTCGATGGATTATATGTTCATTACTACTGGGAGGAAGACCAACTCTCCGACGGAATATTGCATTACGCCCATTTCCTTGGAGGCCATCTTCACTCCGTGCTTTGTCTGGAAATCGTTCGAGTGGCTCGGCGGAAGTGGGTGGCACTGCAATATAAATCGAAATGAAAACGATCTTTGTGCAGTTCTGATCATTGTGTGGTGCGGAGCATTCAAACCCTTTTCTTATTTTTCTGAAAAAGAATGTGGGTAATTAGACAAAAAAAAATCATAACATCAAAGTCATTTGCAAAATATATTCATATATTTGTTCTTTTTCTTCAACAGATGTATATGTTCTTGTTAATGCAGTAATAATTAAAAGAATATGTTTTTTTTTCAGTAGATGTTGTATATGTTCTTGTTAATTAAATAAATGAATAAATTAACTTATTGTTATAATCAGATTTGAAGGTCTTTAACATAAATAAACATTTTATTTATTTATTTCCGTCCATAATAGTGTAGCATAAGCATATTTTTTTTAATGGGTAAGCTCCATCCATAATAAAATAAGAGACCTATATATTTTATTTAATGTTGTTTTTTTCATTATATATTAGTTATTATAATAATTTAAAAATTTATTAAAAATATATATACATAATAAATATTAGAATATGATAACTATTAAGACTTATTTTCTTATGCCTATGGCACTTTGAATACTACCTGGGAGTCAAATATCTTATAGAAAGGCATGTGTCATGGTTAAAGGTCTAGTTCATACTAGTTGAGACTTAAAAGGTTCATTTTCCTACATAAAGCTTTTATTTTATTTTGGATTTTAATCATAATTTACAACTTTAATACATCATTTTAAATGTCCAAAATCAATTAAATATACTCCATATTGTCAATAAGCGTTCAATAAGTGTCCTACATTAAAAAAACTACTAAATTAAACAACTTTTTAATCAGGTTATATACATAAATCTTGCTATTATAATTTCTTAACACCAACATAGTCTTAATAGTGTTCATAATCTTAATAGTGTTTATGATATTATACCTTAGCCTCACAATTCATAATTTTTATGAGCCTCACAATTCATAATTTTTATGATGTAATACCTTAACCCAACATAATCTTAACAGTGTCCATAATCTTAATAGTGTTTATGATATTATACCTTAGCCTCACCATTCATAATTTTTTTTTATGATGTAATACCTTAACCTAACAATTCAAAATTTGTAAAATCTTATTGTTAGTCATTACTGTTTGAGGGATTAGATTAATTAACAAGTTTCATTACCCACTTATGTATCCTGTCATGTATTTGGTGTGAATAGCATGGACATGGAGAGTCGCACTGCCAGGTGTGAGAGCCACATTTGGATGGGTTTTGAACCCTATACTGTAACCGTCAGCTCCACTTCCCTCTCTATTGCTTCAATTAACCAACGATCACTTTTGGCACGTCTGGAATATTTCCTTGGGTATATCTTCATGGACATTGTATTCAGTGGTGCTTTCTGTTGGACACAAGAATACAGAGGCTAAATTTACAGCTATGGTAGAATATAGCAGGCCATTGTTTTTTTTACGAGCGTCTACTTATGATGGGAAGGGTAGTGACTGGCGTCTTGGCATATTGGATATATGATCACACTGTAGAAAAAGATAGGATTGCCCTGTACTGTCTGAGCCTGGCTGTGACGGATGATAAGTCCAGAGAAGAAAAATGGAGCTATGAAAATCATTCATGCTTCAATTTTCAGAAGAGCCATTAGGGTTCAGATCATCAGACGTTATCTTTCATGAGCTTCCTTATCTGTAAATCTCACTCCCATGCTGAATCTGCCCAACTTTTTATTCACGTTTATTGATTTAAGAGGGGAATTTGATTGCATGGCGGCCTTGTAAAACACCATGACTTTTGGCATAACAATCTCATCTTTCGATCTATCAACTCTATTACTGTCTATAACTTTGTAGCTTGACATACAGTTACTTTTACATATTAAAACATTTTATTGTTTAGTGTATTTGATATTTTCCAAATTTGATTTTTTTTTTAATTTCAATTTTTAATTTTTAAGTAGATAGAAGTTAGAAGAACATCAATTACATTTTTAGATAGAGATTTATCTTGGGAATCCTAAAATTTGAGAAAAAACCTACCTTAAAGAATTTGATTTCTTTTAGATGAGGAATTAAAATGGATCTCTAATAGTTTAATATAAACTTCTGGTATATGCTCAAATCTCTTGTACGCAAATCCTAGTCTTATGGTGTTATTCTCACAGCTTTTAAGAATGGAAGTTCATCCTCATAATCCCAAAAATCTGATACTAATTAAAATTAGTAAAATGCTGACTGCAGTCCTTAAGGTTCAGGTAATTTCTTCATGTCAGTATTCATTGCAAAATCAAAGAAAGCCATTGCAACCAAAATACAAAGGTTCCAATCTGCTAACAATTCACAATTCTGTTAGTACACTCGTATGAGCAGAAGGTCTTTTCCTCCTCGTGGAAGGCCCTTTTGTAGCTGGATCTTAATGGGCTATAATGAGAGATTCCCTTGTACTCCCCACTTTTTTCTAACTTTTTTCTACTAAGTTAAATTAGTTAGTATTTATTTTAAATAATGGTTTGATTCGTTAAATGTGAACATTAATATAATATTTTATAAAGATTTTTAATATAATATTTATTAAGATTTTGAAGCCATTTTTGTCTATCTCTTATTTTATTAAGTTTACCTTGAGAAGTGAAACTCAAAGAATCATCTTTGAGCCTCACCTCGTAGTATTTATATTAAATAATGGTTTGACTTGTCAATGTAAACATTAATGTCATTTTTTATGAAGACTTTTAAGCCTCACGCTAATACACAAGTTAGTTTTTTATATCTCTTATTTTATTAAGTTTAGCTTGAGAAGTGAAGCTCAAAGAACCATCCTTGAGCCTTTGAGCCTCACCCCCTTGTTGTTACAGAAATCAAATGGTATTTGAGACCATTTTAACCTCATCTTAAAAAAAAATATTTTTATTTTTGTCCTCTTCTTTTTATGTTGCTGCTACCTCACTTTGATCAGCTCATCTCGGTTGTCTTTGGCAGTGGACGTTCTCTCTCAAATAATTGAGCCTTACGTGACTGCAACTCATGCGGTGGATTTCTCTCTTAAGGCTTCTTCATCCCCATCCCTATTCCTCTATCCTGCCCTCGGCTCTCAGCATTTTTTTTTTAACCCCTAGCCGCCATCCCAGCTGCTGCTACACATCGCTCTCGTACACTCTTCTCCTGTACACCGTTGCTTCCAAAAACCCTAAACTAGCCGTAAAGCAAACCATAAAAATAAAAAGAGAGCTAAAAAGGATACAAGCTAAATCGGTCCTCCTGCGCTCTCCTCTTCAACCCTAAGTCTGTCACCTTTCTGTTTTCACCACCGATCTATATCCGTCCACCGTCCACCTCCTATTTTTTTAATTTTTTTATATGATGCTCTGCACCCTCTCGCAACAGGGTGGCCTCCCTAATATTTAGCATTCGATTTAGCACAAGAGTAGCAGCAAATTTTTATTCTGCCATCCTCAAATCAGTTCCATTTGTTTGGCCAAAATTCAACATTTCAGCAACAACAGTTGCCTACTTCAGATCCGGTTGTTTTCTTCATTAGAGGTGCAAAAATCCTATGTCTGCAGTTTGCCGTCAACACTGTATCACTCTCGGCGGCCACATTCACCACTCCAGCTTGTTTGAATATGCTCCCAAGGCCCACTAGCATTACTCCTGGATCAACTTGGATCTAATCTCAGCATCTTACAAATCCCCACTGCCCATGCTCATGATTCCTTTACCCTTTCACAAAGCCCTTTTTGCCAGATTTCTACTTACGGGCTTCTCTAGTCCAGATAAGATACACACACTTCTCTCAGGTAAATTCCAACTAATCTTTATAACAGTGAATGGAAATGAAATAATTAAAGGAAGATTTCATTTACCTCCATGCTCTCTCACTTTGGATTCCCCTCCAACGTCGCTCTTCAGGTTGGAAATTTAGATTGACCTGTATCCTCAACATAACACCTCTCAGGGACATCTCATGCAGCAACACTTTCGCACTTCATCAGTTTCAGTAGTACACCCCGCTTTCCACCCACCATTCCTTTGGGTCTTTCTCAGTTCCTTTCAGCGTCACCCCTCTATTTTCACCACAGGTTCAATAGGGCCTCTCAATTCATATTGCAGCTCCAGCAACTCCCACATCACTGTTTGGAGAGATCCAGTCATCACAGCGTTAGTTAGTAAGGTATACAAGAGGATCATATTTTATACCGTATCTACATATGAACATTTTAGGTAGATCTGGTGTTTAGCCTAGCTTCGAGCCCCACCCAGAACTACCTCAATTGAGCAGTGTTCGGCCTGGATCCGCGCCCCACCAGCTTCAATCACGCATCTATCCACAACAAATCAGAGGCACACTTCTTGTATGGGGCTCCCCACCCAGACTACCTCAGTTGAGACATTGCAGCAACCCAACCAGGGCTATACCAAATGCGTAGAGACATTAGTGGAGCAAGGAGCGAACATGAACAACAGAGCTGAGGTGATTTTCTGAGAACCTGAGAGATAATTGTATGAAGCAAGTTTTATTTTATTTTGTTTTTCAAGATTGATTGGTTATTGCAATTCGAGGATATTATTTTCAACTTATTTCATAGTTGAGGAACTTTAGATTAGAATTATGTAAATTTATAAATATTAATTTAATTTAGTTGAGGAAAATTTTCTTATATAAATATTTATATGTTATCAATTAAGTGATTATGCTACAAATTAAGTGATTATGTTAGTTATTTTATATATTAAAAATATAATACTTAACCTATTGCACCATGAAATTGCTCAAAATCAAATAGATCTTTGCTGAATAAATAGGCTTCTTTCACGGTGGCTCGGTGAGATTTACATGGGAAGTGCCATGATGGTTAATTGCATTAATTTACATAAATTGGGTATTGTTAGCTATATTATAAACTTAATAAATTGTCCGAAAAATGAATTATGGGACAAACTAAATAATCATTATTCAAAGAATCGGCAGAAAAATAAAGCTTAGGCTATTGCAACGTAATTTCTTTTAAAACCTTTTCTGTTGCCTTAGTTCGTTTGATGATTGGAACTCCATTTGCATGAAAAGTTTAAAACCTGTGATAATGTTTTCTTGGAGATTACGAGAATAAATTTGTATTTTGTAGTTTAAGGTGGAAAAATCTTAAAATAACCCATATCTAGTGATTCTTAGGACCAAAATCTAAGATGATGTGTGTTACATTCTAGAAGAATGGATAGTAAATTCTCTTTTATAATTTGTTTTTTTATGGAAAATAGGACAAGTTTTTAAAGGCTTATGCTCTACAATTTTGGATGGGTTTAGATTACTTTCCTGAGTAGCCATGGTGGCAATGAGGAATTACAAGGTCGTTCACATCCCCTATTGCTGCCACTTTGGTTAAGATCCCTTACATCCAGTTTTTCCATTCTCAACTGCAACCGAAGCATCAAAACTCTCGTGTGCCTTAACTCGTGGCACAACTAGATCTAGGGTTTAATACATTATTATGGAGCCTCTAATTGAAGAAGTAGAAGCATACTCAATTGAAGTTTTTCTTCCAATTCAAGTCTTGAGACTCTAGATAATATTCTTTGATAATCTTGTGATTTACTCGTTTGTAATTTTTTTTAAAACTTGATGTAGGAGTATCATTAAACTTTGTATATTATCTTTAAATTTAAGATAATTTAACTATTATATTAGAAGTTATATAATCATTTTACTTTACATTTTATATTTTCTACAATTATATTTATCTTAAATCTTTATGTAATTCTATTTGCAATGCTTTTTTTTGGTTTTTTCTAAACTTTTCTTTATTAATTATTGAATTAGAATTTATTTTTAATATTACAAATTAATAAATATATATTTAGTTTTAGTTTTTTAATTTATATAAAAAATTTAATATTTTCTTTGTTTGTTAGAATCTCTCTCACATGTGGGAGTGTCCTTTGATCTAAGAAACCATGATCCACTGAGTGGTCTTTGGTCTAAAAAAACTATAAAATACAATAAAGAGTGTATCCACATAAACATTAAAAAAATTGTAGCTAGGTTATTCACATGCATAAATGTACCTACTAATACTTGTGGGAAATCTTAGTAAGAGTTCGAAAAATGGCGGTGCATGCAAGCACTAAAAAAATGATAAACAATAATAAATTAAAATTAAGCTAAATGAAGAGAGTGAAAGAATGTTTTTATTTTATTTTAATTTAATAAATGAAAAAATACAATAATGGGGTTACCTAAAATGGAGTAAATAGAGGGATTTTTTGAATATTTTCCCCTCTTTTTCAATTTTTTCTTTTTTTTGGGGGGGGGGCAATTTCCTTATTTTGGGGGATTTTTTTAGTTTTTTTTTAGTTAGTGGAGGATTTTAATAGGGGAAAATAAGGAATGCAGTGATGTCATTAGAGGATGAACATGGTGAGGAATATTTTAGTGTTAACAGATTGCCCTGTGATGTGTGAGGGAAGGAGCTTATCATATGGCCAATAGACATCATAGGTGGTTAATTTTCAGGATAAGAGGTTGTGACAGTAGTATTGAGAACAATAGCTGCATTGAAGCATAGTAAAGTGCTTCACCACGACTACAAGGGACGAATATGGAGATACAACACTCAATATTGATGAGGTACATATGACCTAAAATATATGGATGAGGCGGGCATACCCATGCTCGTATCAATGTCTCAAGACATACAAATAATGGTGAGGGGCCAAAAGGGACATGAAAAATACATAGATAAATGTTGTGTACATCATAATGGTCCAAAGTGGACCCAAATATGGAATGTAATCATAGTCCATCCATGATTTTATCTAAAGAACTGAAACATGAAACCTGTCAAAAGATATGGATCTAACTAAACTAGCTTACCTATCTATGCAAACAATAACATATCACAATAAATAAGAACACAAAGAGAACAAGATAAAAATAGTACACAAGATATACGTGGTTCACCCAATTGGGCTACGTCCATGGGAAGGTAGTATTCTATTATCTCCAGAATATCTCCCTCAAACTTACAAGAGAGCAATGCCAATAACCCCAATACAATGTGATCCACAATGGATGGATTCACACATGATGAATGTGAGAGACCCTCTTGACTCTATTATATACCAAGAGATGAGGAGGAATTACTCTCACATATTACATGTGGGATACTATAATTCTCCATAATAACATCTCTTTATATAATAACGAATATCAAGAGTATATTTTACCATAATGAATATGGGATATAATGTATTACTCTTTTACATAAGATTGTGGATATCTTCCGACATAATACAAGACATTATTACCTTCCAAGGAATATAAAATATTCCAACACTCCCCCTTAATAATGGCTGGGAGAAAGGCCTACTAATAAAGGAAGGAAGGAGTCATTACTGCTCCCCCTTGATGACAACTTCCAGAAGAACCGAAGCTGCAAATAAGAAGAATACTTCGGCTGATGGAATTTGATGAAGAACAACTACTTCTCACTGAATCATGAAATTGCACACGAACTGGGTTATACGATGAAATACAAACATCAAGATGCCCAAATCTAAAGAGAAGCCTTTATGGCTACTAGATCCAACAGATGTCGAGAACATGTGACGTGATCCAATAACAAGGTGCCTAGATCTAAAGAAAAGCCATCATGGCTACTAGATCCACAAGATGCCTAGATAACCACAAGAATCATCACAACCATAACTAATAGCTAAAGAACTTTGATATAAAATCCACACTAGAGTGCGGATACCTTATGACGGCTGATACAACAAAACATGTGGCTAAGAACACCACAACAGTGTACAAAAATACCCAAATGGCCAATAGACATGTAGATAGCAGACATTCTTCCAATCAAGGTACAATAGAAATATTTGTAGAAGACCTCAAACATTGAAGGAACAAGACCCCAATGGTCTACACATCGAAAATGATATCATATAGATGAACACCATGACTTTAACAGTAGAAGATAGTGCTTCATTATTTCTAGAATAACGTGAAATCCTAAACAGAAAACCGATCTGCGCAAGAACATCCAAGATTAAAACATATAAAGATCATAAAATAAAGGTGCTCATACATAAATTAAAATGCTTATACACCAAAGGTAAGCAAATATCATATAAAAATATGACAACATAATATGATCAAATAAAATATTAACTTGCTCATTAAGGAAAATCAAGTTACTTTTACACATTAAGTGTCAGCCACAACATATAAATAGTGAGACCAAGATTTCACTTAAATATATGAAAATTTTGTCATCAAGCAACTAATCTTAAGCATAGGTGCATTTATTATTAGTATGATGTTAATATGCAAGAGATGAATGCCCTGAAAATGTCAATGCTTCCATATAGGAACATTAGAGACAAGTAAGAACAATATAACCTCTGCAATCATAAGAATAGAAATCTTATTGCAACAAGAACAAGGTGCTCATGATAAACATTTCAAGATTATAAGATTTCTCAAAGACATATAAATATTGAGTAGAAGATGATCGAAATAAACATGACATCAGATATATAAATCAAAATGTTTAATATGATCAAAATTATAGCAAATTATGATCAACTCATGATATCACATAGAAAAAATTATGAAATGACAAGTCACTAAAGGTCTTAATCAGGGGTTCATTTATTATTAACACTATGTAAATATGCAAGAGATGAAATGCCCTCGAAATGTCAATGCTTCCATATAGGAATGTTAGAGACAAACAACACATGTCAATGCTTCCGTATAGGAATGTTAGAGACAAATAACACAGGAACTAGATACAATCTCTGCAATACATGAGAAAGAAACTATATCCCAATTAAATAACTTATGACAAGCCAAAAAATTATGATATCACATAGATTCAAAAATTGACTTTACTCAAGGAATTAATTAGCAAGAGCATATAATGATCATAAAGATATTACTTATAAAATAATGAAATTGATTTTACATAAAGTAAGCAATAACATATAAATAAAGCAAATAATGATCAAAAGATAACACATATGAGATTGTTCTTATAAAATTGCTTTTATAAACATGACATGATATGATTAGAAATCAACATGATTAAACAAAAAAGAATAAATTAGTTATTAAGTATCTTCTTAAAATATTAAGCATTAGATGGTTTATAGCTATCATCATGACAAAATACTAGAGATCCATGCCCTTAAAAGATGCCAATGTTTCCATATAGAAAGGTGAGACAAATATATATCAAGCACATGAAATAATCTCTTAATAAACATGATTAGAAGCAAAACCTAAATGCAAAAAATGAATAACAGAGAACTTAAATACTTTACCATACTGATCTGAATCTGCAAAAAAAAACAATTAGAAAAACAGTAAAGGAAAGATAAACTTTTACTTACAACCCTTTTGATTGAGTGCCCAGACTTGCCCAGGCTTCTATTTTGTTCACATATGTGGATCCATAACAACCTTTCTAGTTCCAAAAATAGGTTATAATAAAAAATTTTGATAAAAATTGATGGAGTTATGAGGCTGAAAACAATGTCGAATATGCCGAAGACGGAAACCTGCACAAAGTCTACCAGACTTGGACAAAATGCCGTTTTGACAATCGAAAGATAGATCTCCTTGAGGAGAACCAAAAAATTATATAGATCTACAAAAACAACATCAAGAAACCCTTGAAAATTTCTGCAAAAATCTACACAACAAGGTTAGGGTTAGAAATAAAAAACTGCAGAAGTATGCCCAGATCTGAAGAGAAGCCTAATGGCTACCAGATAGAAAGAAATCTACAAGAAATAATCAATGCTCAAATGATAAAATATTGTTTGAAAGAAATAGAAGGTGCTAGATCATAACAACAAGCTCTGATTCCATGTCATATATATGGATCTAACTAAACTAGCTTACCTATCTATGCAAACAATAACATATGACAGTAAATAAGAACAAAAAGAGAATAAGAGAAAAGAGTACACCAGATATACGTGGTTCACCCAATTGGGCTACGTCTATGGGAAGGTAGTCTTCTATTATCTCCAGAATATCTTCCTCAAAGCTTATAGAGAGCAATGCCAATAATCCCAATACAATATAGCAATACTTGTGAAAGTATAGATCATGATGAGTGATCCACCACAGGATAAATGTGAGAGACTCCCTTGACTCTATTATATACCAAGAGATGAGGATGAATTACTCTCACATATTACATGTGGGGTAATATAATTCTCCATAATAACATATCTTTATATAATAATGAATATCAAGAGTATATTTTACCATAATGAATATGGGATAAATGTATTACTCTTTTACATAAGATTGTGGATATATTCGGACATAAGACAAAGACATTATTACCTTCCAAGGAATATAAAATATTCCAACAAAACAATGGAATTCACCTTGAATGTAGTATCACAACAATTGATGGGCCCCTCGCACGAAGTTGAGGGACCCTTTATATGGAATCATGCATTCACAAAACGCGCGAGCATTTGGTAAAACCAAAACACATGATCGTTACTTAGAACTAGGCATGGGAGGGATCCGAGCCTTCCATGTCAGTTAACATGTAGGATAGGATTCCATAACGTGCATGTGTTATGGATCACTATAACGCGCACGCGTTTTGTTTAATATAACAAAAAAAATACATGCGTTATGGTAATCTACACAATTTGTAATAAAAAATGCGCTGTGCGTGTTTCTACAAAGAAAAACCCGCTAGCATTTCTCGACACAAAAATGCGCTAGCGTTATGGTAATCTACACAATTTGTATTTTCATGAAAACCTTATTTAATAGCTAGGGGTTAGGAGGTTAAATAAGGATTTGGTGTTAGGGGATAAGGGGTCAAGGGGCCTAGGGGTTAGATATGAGGGGTGGTTAGTGGTAGGGGAAGGGGGATTAGGAGGAGAGAGAGAGGGGGGGTGGAGTAGGACATAGCGAGAGAGAGAGAGGGGTGGTTAGTTATGGGTAGGGGGGTTAGGAGGGGGGGTTAGGAGGGGGGTTAGTGAGGGGGGGAGAGAGATAGAGGGGAAATAGGGTGTTAGTAATGGTTAAAAGAGAGAGAGAGAGAGAGAGAGAGAGAGAGGGGGGGGGGGGGTTAGTAATGGTTAGGGGGGGGTAGAGGAGGGAGAGAGAGAGAGAGAGAGGACAGGGTGTTAGTTGTAGGGAGTGAGAAAAAGAGATGGGAGGTGTGATTAGAGGTAGGAGGAGGTGTAAGGAAGGGAGAGAGACTGAGAGAGCCCGGGTTAGTAAGGGATAGGTAGAGGAGGGGAGAGAGATAGAGAGGAGGGGGTTTAGGGCTAGGGGGATTAGGAGAGAGATAGAAAGAGTAGGATGGTTAGGGATGGGGGAGAGGTTAGGGAGAGGGAAAGGGGGTTTAGAGAGAGAGAGAGAGAGAGAGAGAGAGAGAGAGAGAGAGAGGTGTAGAAGCAGCGAATATATAGTGAGAGAGGGGGGTTAGCTAGGGGTAAGGGGGTAGGAGGGGGGTTAGCGAGGGGGAGAGAGAGAGAGAGAGATAGATTGAGAGAGGGGGGTTAGTAATGGTTGGGGGGGGGGAGAGGAAGGAGAGAGAGAGAGATAGAGGAGAGGGTGTTAGTTGTAGGGAGTGAGAAAGAGAGATGGGAGGTGTGCTTAGAGGTAGGGTGATGACGATGACGATGACGATGATGATGATGATGATGAAGACGACGACGACGATGATGATGATAATGATGATAATGATGAGGAGGAGGAGGAGGAGGACGAAGATGAGGATGACGATGATGATGTGGATGATGATGATGATGATGATGATGATGATGATGATAAGGATGATGAGGATGATGATGATGATGAAGATGAGGATGACGACGACGACGACGATGATGATGATGATCATCATAATCATTGTAATCATCATTGTCTTCATCATCTTCATCATCATCCTCATATTCGTCACCATCATCTTCATCTTCATCATCATCATCATCATCTTCATCATCATCTTCATTATCATCACCATCCTCATCACCATCCTCCTCCTCCTCCTCCTCATCATCATATCCATCTTCATCATCTTCATCATCTTCATCATCATCGGTATGGTCGTAATCACCATCATATTCATCGTCTTCATCATCATCATCATCTGGACCAATTTGGTTCTCCCAAATCTGTCCTCAATCACTTGGCTTCGGGATGAGTTTGGTTCTCCAAAATCTGTCCTCAATCACTTGGCTTCAGGACAAGTTTGGTTCTCCCAAATCTTTCCTGCCTCACCAGTCTTAGTTTGTCTCAGGTTCACATGTATTCCCATTTCTCTTGTGTGTTCATCTCTTGAGATTGTGAATAATGAATGTCATAATATGAATTGTGTTTCAAAGAGTTTTCACCCCTTTATTCTCTTAGGTGTGGGAATTCTCATTTTATGAATTCTTTTAATTCATTAGTTTCTCAAATCTCTTATGTAGGGTTTGCCCTTTTCTCTCCAATAATAATTTCTTATTAATATTATTATGTGGCATTTTCCCTCCAAACCTTAGGGGACTGTGACTCCCATATCATTAATGTGTTGGTCCACATGGTCATTAGAAATCAATTTATCAGATTTCTAAAGTCACCTAAGTAAACTGAAATAATACTTAGCAGAAATATAATAGGGGTTCAAAGTCCAAAATTGGGGTATTACAATAGAAATACGCACAGACAATTTGTAGGAATGCAAAATGATTCTATTACTGGGTGACTTCCCGATCAGATGATGTATGTTACAATATTATACATGCTTATATAGAATTATGAGATGCTTGCGTGCCTCCCTATTACGTTCAATTATAAAGAAGAATTTACAATGGTTAAACAGTTCAACCATTACAGTCGACTGGAAGATAGAGAGACAGTCTGTCGAAGTTCGACAGTCACTGGTCGCATGTCGATGCTGCTTTTCGATGTCGCAAACTGGGAGGTTGCTGAACATGTCGAAGGTGCAGAGTGTGTCGTAGTATGTCGAAGTCGAGAGTCGTCGGAGTTGTGTCGACGTCGATGACTTGTCGCAGTAGGAAGTTAGCATTCGACACAAATGCCAACTATGATGTGGATCAACTGTAACGATTGAACGCCGAACCGTTCTAACTTCTTTTGTAATTGAACGTAACGGGAAAGCACCCAAGCGTCTCAGCACATTCTATATAAGCATGTATAATATTGTAACATACATCAATCGATGATCTCATATCTAGTAATAGAATATTAGTTTGCATTCCTGCTTCCTGCATATTGTCTGTGTATAATTGTGTTATGTCTTTGTAGTGTATTCCTCCTTTGCATATTTTGTTTCTTAAGCTTTCACCATAATAGATCCGACTCATTCACTCGAACTATTGTCCCCCTTGTGATTCCTGGCCATGTGCGGATCATTTCTGCTCAATTTAAAATATGTTTTTACTTGACTTGCCTCATTTTCTATTGTTTTAACTTTTATTTTCTGATATTCATCATCAGATCTTGCTATTGTTTGTATTTGCATCTCTTCATAACTGCTACTTGCAGCCACATATAACATATTAGCATGACGACTCAAAGATTCTGCTACTTTATTTTCTTTCCATTTAATGTGTTTTATTTCGAAATCAAATTCACTTAGAAAAGACAACCACCTTGCTTGTCTTGCATTCAAATTCTGCTGGTTAAAAAGATACTTTAGACTAACATTATAAGTTTTTAGTAGAAATCTCCTACCAATAAGATAATTTCGCCACATTTTTAATTTGTGAATTATAGCATACAACTCCCAATCATGGGTTGCATAGTTCCTTTCATGTTCTTTTAATTTTCTTGATTCATAAGCCACAACATAATTATCTTGCATTAACACTCCTCCTAAACCTTCTTTGCATGCATCTGTGCAGATAGTAAATTCTTTATAAGGATCTGCAAATTTTAGAATATGATCTATTGTTAACAAATGTTTTAGTTTATTAAAATTTTCTCCACATTTATTATTCCAATCCTTTCTTCTGTAAAGAAGTTATAGGATAAGCAATTTTTGAAAACCTTCAATAAATTTCCTATAGTAACCTGTTATTCCCATGAATAATCGTATATCAGATACGTCTTTTGGAATTGGCCATTCCATTATGTATTTTACTTCATCAATATCAACTGATATACCTTCCTTAGTTATTACATGTCCTAGGTACTGAATTCTATCTTTAAAGAAATCACACTTACTGAATTTCACATAAAGTTCTTGTTCTCTTAATACTTGTAGTACAATTCTTAAGTGTTCCTCATGTTCTTGTTCATTCTTAGAATAAATTAATATATCAATGATAAACACAACTACAAATTTGTCTAGGTATTTATCTCAATACACTATTCATTAAGCACATAAACACTACTAGTGCATTTGTCAACCCAAAAGGCATCACGAGAAACTCATAATGACCATACTTGGTCCTAAAAGTTGTTTTGTAAATGTCTTCATCTTTTAACCTTACTTGGTGATTTCCCGTTCGCAAATCTATTTTAGAAAATATAGTTTCTCCTCTGAATTAATCGAATAAATCATCAATTCGGGGTAACAGGTATCTATTTTTAATTGTCATCTTATTTAGTTGTCTATGGTCGATGCACAATCGTAAAGTACCATATTTCTTTTCAACGAATATTACGGGTGCTCCCCAAGGAGATACACTTGGTCCGATATACTTTTTGTGAGTTAATTCTTTAATATGAGCTTTTAATTCATTTAATTCCAGTATGTTCATTCTAGAAGGAGCTCTCGAAGCTGGTACTGCTCCTGGTATAAGATAGATTGTAAAATCTATCTCTCTTTTAGGAGGTAGTCCTGGAACTTCTTCCGGAAATACATCTTTGAATTCTTTTAGTATTGTAATATCATTTATATCAAGTTTATCACTTTTATCTCTGTCATCAAGTATATGAACATCAAAAAATTTACAACCTTTCCTAACAGATCTTTTCATTTGCAAAACAGATATTTCTCTAATCATAACTTTTCTAGGAATTCCTTTAACTACAACAAAATTATTTTCTTCATCTTTGCATGTAAAATATTTTTCATAGCAGTTTAAGATCACTTTATGTTTCTCTAACCAGTACATTCCTATTATCATTGTAGGGGCCCCTCATGTAGGGTCCTTCCGTGCTTAACCTGAAACTTAACAGACTAATATAAAACAGATTAGATAGCATAATCACTAGAGAAAAAAAATAAATTAACTGAATAACTTAGTAAATATAGAAAAAACCATAACCTGTCGACCATAGGTCGTGATCATTATCAGAGTATAAGTTGTTGTTAATCCGATCCAGCTTGTGCATTGTTGTCCGCATCTTCTATAGGATCCCTCCAGCGAAGCTCCATTAACCATTGGCGAAGCAACCGTTAGCTTCGCCACCCAACCATAGGTTCATGCTTTCAGTCGCATGGCCACCCCCGAGCTTCAGGTTGTAGAGCTCACACACACCATTCAAGAAACTCCTCAATGGGTTTCCCCCCCACAAGAATTTCTAGCCAAACCCCATTAGCAACAAGTCACTCACTTTTTCAAGATTACGATAACCATCCAAAAACTGGGTCCTTTACCCATCCCCAAAGCCTTCCTTAAATAGGAAATTCCCCTGCGATACATGTCGCTTCATGCAAAATACCCAATTTCTTAATATTCAAAAAGTAATTTATCTCACAAATCCATATGTCAAGTTTCCTAGAAGAATGCACCTACTTTTCTAAATTTACTCAAGTTTGTCTCTAAGATGCTCACTCTAAATTCTATTTTGTGGTGCATGTGGTGTTAGTTAATAACTCAAGCCTAGGATTCCATTTTGCTCCTAATATAATTATTTCTAATATTTAAATACTAAAAAGTATTTACATGTGCAAATGCCTAAAAATAATTATTTCAATTATTTTTTATACTAAAATGTATTTTCATGAGAAAGTGTTCTAAATGCAATTTTATATGGTTTTTATGCATAAAGTTTACCAATTCATCCCTTCTAGGATCTTGGTGCCACACCGTTGGGCCCATCTATCCTTTATGCTCATCTTTCGACATGGTACCACTCCATCGAGTCTATTTATCCGTCATATACATTTCTTGGCAAGGTACCACATCGTCGAGTCCTTGCGTCCATCCTTTTCACACCGTCGGGTCTTTCTGCTGATATCTTTTCATTTGACTTGCGGGAACTTCATGTAGGGATTTAGGATCCATTACCTTCAATCCTTCGTCTACACACTATTGGGGACTAATGGCACTGAGGAGTAAGTCCGTTCTTACTGCGTGCCCCCCAACTCGTATGTGACTAACTCCGTCGTGGTCCACATCGTACGACTTCACGCGACCCCAAGTAAGCGGATAAGGTCTTTTGAACTCGTCCGTGGGATCCGTTGGAAGTCGACACTGTCATCGTCCTTCCATGTGTGATTTATTCGTACTCTACGACCCTTCAATTCTTTTGTGTGTCCGTCGGTGAACCGTTTCACCTGTCGCTACACACATTTCTCAAAACGCATATTAATAGTCCTTTCCTCATTTACCATAATTCAATTCACAAGTCCACTAATCGTTAAGCATTTATAGTTTTACTCATAACATCATACATTCTTCCAATTAACAAGGTGTTTCATCAATATGTACTTCTTTTGTTCTCATCACATTATTGATCATACAGTTGGTCGTTAAGCATCACTTGCATACACATGTAACACATTTTTCATAATCAAGCTAATCATTAAGTAACATGCAATTATTCATTTAATCCAACTATCCAACTCCACATATGTTATTTAATTCATTAGCCCATTTATCAATTGTCGTCATTCACATCTTCAGGTTTTCCTCAATCGTTTAAGATATATCAAAGTCGAAAGACCACTTTATCAAAGTTTGTTCAGCTGGGTCACTTGACAGGTGCCCTTTAAGGTCCACAATCATTCTAGGGGCATTACAATCATGTCATATGATCCCAAAGGTATGACAGCATGTGTTTTCAAGTCATTCATTAAAAACTCACAATTTTTAACAAAGTTAGTTACTTTCCTTTTTTAATCCTGTAGCAAGCTGAACTAACCAAGACTTTTCAAATTTGTCTTGCCTGAATTTTACATGCTTCTACCAATATAGGAGATATATAACTTAAACTTACACTTGGATCTATCAACGTAGAATAGGTTTTTCTTTTAACATACCTTCTATTTCGACCATTGTTGATTGATGATCTGCTTGTCGATTCTCCAATGATGCGCTAATCCTTGGTATGCTTTTGGCCACATCACCTACAGTATCATATTCTTGTATAGAATGTAAATTATTAACAGGCTTTCTTTTCTTTGGACAATATTTAAAGTAGTGTGGTTCTCCACACTCCCAGCATTGCAAAGGTCCTCTTGGATTATCAACTTCGTTATAAGTAGTAGGTATATATCTTCATTGATTATTCACTACATTTTGAGGTATGTTTATGGAATTATTAACTTGATAACTTTTATGGTTATTTCTAGAATTTCTGAAAAACTCAGTCCCTTTTTTCTTTTGATCAAAGCTCTTTCCTTTCCAAGCTGGTAAGTTATATTTTCTGTTTTTATTTTGTTTAAAGCAGAAATTTGCTTTTCTCATTTCTTCTTCCAAAGTTTTAGGATTATCATACTCAACCCTTTCTTTATATATAACATACAAACAACTTAGAAATCGTTGTACTTTTGGTTTCTCTTCAATAATGTAAGGTACATATCGAAGTAAACTTAAAAATTGTTGCACAATTCTTTCATAGTTAGTGTTCCAATTTTCAGATCATAAAATTCTTTGGCTTTCTCTTCATAGTATTGTTCTGATAAGTATTTTATTTTAAACATTTTCTTAAAAGAGCTCCATGTTATGTGACGTTCCTTTATATTTTTCACCTTTTTAATATCTTGCCACCATATATCTGTCTTTCCGGACATATTATAAATAGCCATTTTTGCTTTAAGTTCAGTGGAGTAATTATAAATTTGAAAGTTTTTATGCATTCCAGATAGCCATGCTTCAGCTTGTTCTCACGGTTTCTACTTCACCATTAAATATAGGTGGTTTTATTTTCTTAAACTCTCCAGTAATTTCCTCGTAGTGTTTACTCTTTTTCTTGATCTCTTCACTATCACTACTATCATTGGTATTATTTTTCTATTTATGTTTCCTTACTGAAATACCACTAGATGAATCACTTTCATTATATGCAAAAGTTAACTTTCTTGCTCTATGCTTATATGATGCAGTTTTCTCAATTTATTTATCTATAGGTTTGTTCTTTACTGTTTATTGCTCAAGTAGCTTAGTGTTTAGAATGTTTTTTAACTCTTCCTGTGATTTTAAGATACGTTCATTATCTTCTTTCACACTTTGAATTTATGCCTTTAATTCTTTTACAGTTTGTAAAATTCTAGATTCATTATCATTTATGTTATCATTCAGATCAAGCCATAAATTACCATTATTAATATTTTCTTGTTCATGATTTTCTTATTCACTGTGATGTGATCCTTCTTCGGCATAGGTTTCTACTCCTTCCATTTTCCTACAAAATAGAAATTATATTTATGTTCCTGAAATACCATAAAGAAAACATAAGTCAGTTTTTGTTTTTCATTTCATGATGATCATGCATGTCGAGCCTATTTTCAGGCCTAGTGTTTGTAACCGTGCTATGATACCAATTTGTCACAACCCAAAATTTACCCAATTTTTTTAAAAAATTATATATGTATATTGACGACATTAATTCTTATGCTGCAGGTCTACACAACAAAAAGGATGTCGTGTGACTCAGCATCACTTCATCTATAAGGTATAATTTATTTTCAGTATTCAATGTGTCTCATAATTACTAATGTACTTTTGTGGAATAAAATTCAACCTTAGATTTGATGACTACTTGTATTTATTACAGTCATGATTGACTCAACCACTTGTCGTGAATCCATTAAGATTACAATTTATACTTCTATATCGATCATCTTAACTTGTGAATCTAACAATATTATTATTACAGTCCTAGCTTCATGACCAACCATGGCCAATCCTAAGCTAACAACTTACCACTATTTATATTCTGGTATTAATAATACCTTGGTAAGTTATGTAAAAGGACTTAGTATTTGTTAATATATACAATAATTTATGTGGAATGTCCAAGATATGGTATTACTACCATAGTCTACCCAATTCCATGATTTACAATGTATAAGAGTCATAACTTATAAACCATGTCCAAATCTCATTGCTTATGCTCCTTGAGCTTGGTATTAACATTACCATAGTATTATATATGAACACAACCCTATGAACTATGCACAATGCAAATGTTATGCTCTTTTGGCTTGTATTAATGTTACCATAATGATTATAACTAAATGCAAGTCCTAAGAAATTTGCACAAACTCAAACATTAAGCTTTCGAGCTTTGAATTAACATAACCATATAACTTATAAACTTATGCATAACCCTATGCATATATATGCACTAACTCCCATGTCTATGAGTTGTATTACGACTATAGGGAAGTTGTGATGCTGGTTAAGATATCAATACTATGATATAGTATTAACTATGGACCTTTATGAAATATCCGCATTTTAATTATGATAACATAAGTTGCCATGCATCGAGATCTATGAAGATATATGATATGATTTAGTATTAATTAATGTGATGTGTAATGGATTAATGCAGTACCACCACGAGGCATGCCAACGTAGATAGGGTTGATAGATCCATGTGATGACATTTACTATGGTAGGTTGTACCAGGCTAGCCTCTTAGCGTGGCCTACCATGCACCGTTGATTGATTTTCCCCGGGATTGCAAATCAACACACCAAGGTTTTGTTGGGAAATGTTTCTTGTGTCTCCATTGATTGTTTGTTGCATTGGATTATGCTACAACACTGTGGAGATCGGCTCTGCGCAGAGCTCACCCAAGCTATACCATTTTTGTATAATGGGTACAATGTTAGCTTTACTGCTTAGATGTAGTGAGGAGCATCTACGACCTCCTCATGGAGTGCTGGTAGCGCTCTACTAGGGTTTTCCCTCTAGTTTGTAATGTTACTTATTTTACAATTCAGATCTGTATTGTTTGTTAGCTTTGTTATGAGTTTATTCACTTGGCTCTTGTGCCTTGGAGTTTTGTTTATGAAGTTGTCTTCATCGTTTAAGAGTTTTGGAGCATTGAAGCTCTCAAGAACTGCGTGATTTCACACTAGTCCTTGCCATTGTTTGGATATGAACCCAAAGGGTTTTGAAACCTTGGATAGCACTAGGGTTTACGTTTGTTCTTCCCCAAGATGCTTCGCAATATTTTGGGTTAGAAGATAAGGGTTTCGTATTCCATTCACTAAGTTTTTTTAACCCAAAATCCGACGGCGAAAAATTCGAATTTGCTACAACCTATGGTCGACTATCCGACAATTCCAGTCTTTTTTTATCATCGGTGGGATATCGGCTAAAATCCGACATAGTTCAAGATGCTGGATATTCGACTACCATACCTTGTCGGTTAACTGACTTCCTCTAGCTTCACAGGTAGTTGGATTACCATCCTTTCGCCATCGATTATGTGTCGGTTTAGTCGTCGGTTAAGCGAAATGTTTGCCATAAAAAAATTTGGATAGGTTGTTGGTTAAGCGACGTGTATGCCATACAAAAAAAATGGAATCCGACGTTCCAAGCCGTCAGTAGTATTGCCAAACCGTCGGATATTACCATACGGTCATGGGATTAGGTCGTCGGTTAAGCGACGTGTATGCCATACAAAAAAAATAGAATTCGACATTTCGAGCGATCAGTAGTATTGCAAAACCATCGGATATTACCATACTTTCGTCAGATTAGGTCGTCGGTTAAGCAACTACCCATTACATTGTTTTTAAAAAAAATACATTTTTCAAATAAAATTTTTCATACTGCAGGAAATCAATATATTCTATCTCTATTGTGGAAATATGTAGAATAATTACATATATATATATAACTGAGAACCCCATTATGCTCTTCCCATTGTATTAGCAGCGGATTACCCTAAGGGAATAGAGCCATTGTATTAGAGTCATCGTATTAAGCGGCAGAGTCAATCATTATTCAAGTGGACCTACAGGCTAGTGGGTGCCTATTAAGGTGGCACAAAAGACTGTACTCTAAGTCTCAAGTGCTAGTGTCTATGGAACTTACTTTATGGACTACAGGCTTTCCACATAGCAGAATAAAAGGACTGGGAAGTTATGTAACATTGTGCATATTCGTCACAAAGATATGGTAGTGTGCTTCCATTATGTCAAGGTACTCTTACGTAACTTCTCTAATTTGGTATACTGAGGAGTTTGTATATTCATGTATGAGATCATATTCTTTGAATAAGGCTCATTAGATAGTTAATGGGTAGTTACTTAATGTAAAAGACTCATTTTTATTAAATAAGAACTAGTAGGTGGTTGGTAGTCCTTAATTTTGAGATTGCATGTAGTTAGGGTTTTGGTAGTTATTAAGAAACTATTTATAGCGCTAGAAGGATGTATATTGTTTTGTCAAAGATTGGTATTGTATTGAAGCTTTGCTCAAAGGAGCTCATCCTCTCCAAGAGGCCCATGAACATTACTCTCTCTTTTTGAATTTATTAATACAAGTGTTATATTTTGAAAGTTTAATCTCTTTCTTGCATTTTCTTTTGTTCACTTATATTTATTTGAGGTTAAGCTAGATATTGATTCCAAGGAAATTAAAGAGAAGGTTAAGGATATTGATTCCCAGGAAATTAAAGAGAAGGTTAAGGATATTGATTCCAGTGCATCATTTACTCAACCTTTGAAGTTATGGAAACTCGAAATTGGTTATGAGGAGCAACAAAAAATCACAACAAGCTCCAAGAAATTGTCAAAATTTAAACAACACGCGTGTGGGTTGTAGAAAGCCAGCATCGTAGCCATTCATTGAGCTCCTCTTTGTTTCGAGAATAATTTCATATTCTCTACTGAACAGGGCCAACCACGTGAAGGTGGAAGCTCTTATGGCCCCTCCCCCCCCTCACATCACTCTCAATTCCCCATACCCAATGCATGCACTCAAAAAAAACAAATATGTGCAAATTCATCTATATTTTATCATGAACTTTCATCCATTATTCATTCAATAAATGCTAACATTCACTAAACCATTGTTTCTGTCGATACACACATTCATTCAATAAAAGATAACATTCAATAAACCATTCATTAATCATTCAGTCAACACATTCATTCAATAAAAGCTGAAATTCAATAAAGGTAACAGTTTACTTAAACCATTCAATGAATTTCCACCATCCAATGAGTTTCCACGGTCTTCATTTTCAGCCTGGCAACGGTTGACGATTCATGGTATAACGTTCCCTTCGACTGCAAATGACAAACTCATAGTTCACTATTAAGGTTTGTCTGACAAAGCTGACAGTCAAAGAAATCTTGATAGTGAACTATGAGTTTGCCATATTGCAGCTTAAGGGAAACGTAAATATAGAATGAATTGTCACCGTTGTCAGGTTGGAACTCAAGACCGTGGAAACACTCCTCGGACGACGGGCGTGGGTCATACCGAATTGATAAACTAATAGAGGGAAAACGCAACGAGAATCTGAGATGATTGCATAGTGAAATGCATACACAATAAATCAAGGTTGAATGTGGTATGCTAGCTTAGTTGCAAATATCATGCTTCAGAAGAAGCCAACCTTGAATGGTAAATATACCAATTTGGAAGGGTTTAATGTGAGGTTAAGGATATTGATTCCAAGGAAATTAAAGACAAGGTTAAGGATATTGATTCCAGTGCATCATTTACTCAACCTTTGATGTTGTGGAAACTGGAAATTGGTTATAAGGAGCAACCAAAAATCACAACAAGCTCCAAAAAATTGTCAAAATTTAGACAACACGTGAGTGGGTTGTACAAAGACAGCATCGTAGCCATTCATTGAGCTCCTCTCTGTTTCGAGAATAATTTCATATTCTCTATTGAACAGGGCCAACCATGTGAAGGTGGAAGCTCTTATGCCCCCCCCCCCTCACATCACTCTCAATTTCCCATACCCAATGCATGTACTTGAAAAAAACAAATATGTGCAAATTCATCCATATTTCATCATGAACTTTCATCCATTATTCATTCAATAAATTCTAACATTCACTAAACCATCGTTTCATTCGATCAACACATTCATTCAATAAAAGATAACATTCAATACACCATTCATTAATCATTTAGTGAACATATTCATTCAATAAAAGTTGAAATTCAATGAAGGTAACAGTTTACTACACTGAATCATTAAAACATTAGAACATTCATTAAACCATTCATTCATTCATTAGACCAAAAATAGTGGACGATATATTGTTATAAAAAATATTTAGACGTTGTTTTTCCCATCCTTCTTTTTATAAGTTTTTCTTCTCTTCAGTGGTATATAATCTATGAGAGGACCATCTACATCATCTGGACTTTTTCTTCTAGTTGTTGGTTCTTTAGCAGGTGCTTTTGGTGATGTTTTCAATATCCTAGCTGATTGTTGTTCTAGACCTGGATTTGGCGGCAAGGGGTTCAGATTTGCTGCAACGATGTGAAAATGTTACATCGTTATATTTTGCTATTGTAATGACAAGTTTTTCATTTAAAAAAATTCATTACGAAGGTGTTTTTTTACCAGGTGTGACCAAATCATGTTGTTGGTGTTCTTGTCCAGTCTCAACCTGTACAGTTTCACCCTCTACATGCTCTACAGTTGAAATACGGTGAACTACAATTAATGGTCACCATTTGCAATGCTAGATGTTTGTGTCAGAAATTGTTACTAAGGCTAAGGTAACAAGCCAACACAATCTCAATAATAAAATCAATCCAAACTAGGTTTTTAGGGTTTTGTTTTGTAGGTTTTGGTAAGAAAACTTCAAGAGCATAAGGGAATACATTCAACCAATAAGTAAGAACTAATTCACATACATATATCCATGAAGATGCATATATATCTCAGAAATTCACCAAAAGATTGCAATGAAGTTCATTCAATAAAAGACAAGCACCACTGGAAATTATACCTAAAACCAGAAATGAAATTGTCAATCAAGAAACTGTATAAGTTTAAAATGAAGCCAACACATATCAGAAGTGGAATAAGGAGTCATATATTCATAGTTTCATCAAAAATGCAATATGAGAGTTTGCAATACTTAGCAGTGAACAAGTCTGGATGAAAACACAGTTTGCAGACCTCCTCTAGCTCTCCAAAATTTCGAACCCTTACAATCTCTTTTCTCTCTCTCTAAATAGTTTTTCATCCCTCAAAAACAGTTAGGGTATCTCCTACTAATCCTCCATCGAATGACTAGATTAGGTAAAATAACATTTACATTTTTACAAATTACAATTTTGCTAAAAATAGCAAATCTTTAACAAAAAGCTTTAAATGAACCTAACTGCCCTAGATCTCTTTCGATGCCTCCACTAGCAAAGCTATGCCATCTGGACTTGAGGATCTTTTCTTCACTTTTTTGTGCTTTTGCTCCAGCTCAGCTATCCTTTTGTGCAGGTGTTCATTTTCATGTTGCAAGGTTTGAACTGTCTTTTCTAATTCTGAGCAATTCCTGTTAGCAACCCTTTTTCTTCTGAGTGCCTCTTTTGCATCAATTACCAACTCCTGAAAATTATCATGAGTATCTTGAAGATCTTCTCTCAATCTTCTATTGGCCAACATTAGACCATCATTAACTTCTTGCATGTAGTTCATTTGATGCTTGTACTGTTTGACAACCTTCTTCAAATTCTCCTTGTCAGAATTAACCAGTTTTTCTATTGCAGCATCCTGATCTTCACTTGGTTTCCAAAACATATCAAATTTCTTAAACATTAATTCTTCTGTCAATGGCTTTACAGCAATATCTTCAATGATAGGGTTTGAAACACCTGTTTCCTGTGCTGATTTAATCTCTTCTGTTAACAAATTTCCAGAATTGTTTTCAACAATGGATTTAGAGCTCTCTTCACCTGTTACCTTTACAGACCCAAAATCCTCTTTTTTAACTGAATGCAATTCATTTTTCTTTGACTGTTCCTCCATGGATTCTTCATCAGAGATGTTCACTTTATCAGTCTTCAATTTCGGATTTAACAACTTTTTCATACTTAATCTTAATTTGTTTTTAGACCTAGTTTTAGGTCTCCACAAAGAAGCTGTCTCTCCCATCATTTTTAGTGTCTTCCCTTGATATTGGATAGATGCTAACTCTACCACTTCTAGCTTTTTGATCTTCTTCTTAGGCTTGGTAGTTTTGTTCTCTATAGCTTGATTTTCTTTAATCTCAGCTTTAACCTTGATCTCAGGAATAAACTGCTCTTCCTCTAACATATAGCCCTCGTCATCTGAGAGGACTGTGATGGGGCTTTTGGGCTGATTCTGGACTTCCTCTTTTGCTACAGGAATAACTTTGATATCAATTTTCCTCTCTTCTTGGATCACTGTTATAGATGATGACTTCTTTTGAAGAATTTCCTTTTCCTTTTTGTCATCGAATAATGAAAATTTGACTTTACTGTGCTGTGGAATTTCCTGAGGCTGACTATCAGTCTGTCCTTCATCTGCTACCTGCTTTGTTTCCTTTTTGGCTTTAATGCCATGTTTGTTTGCAGGTTTAGCTGAATGCCCCAATTTTTGTATCATTACTCTTCCCTTATCAGTTTGCCTTTTGGGTTGTTGGTCTTCTCCTTTAGAATGAATCCCTGACCAAAACAAAAAGAAGTCCCAAGTTTTTTCTTCATGCTGCAACACTGTTGAGATGATTAACTTGATGAGACCATGATGAAACAATGATTGAGAAGTATGGTCATCCTGCTGTTTAATTTTGCTTGACATTTTCTGCAAGCTTTTGAAGAAAAAGAATGGCAAATTCATTTTAGATACACCTGCCATGTGCTGCAAGAACCTGAGATGGTATTTGAACACTAATGAGTACCTCCCTTCACAAGTTATATAGCTCTGAAGAATCCTTATAGGTTCAATCCATTCCCTCTTGAAATTATGAATGATAATACCTTTGTTCCAGTCAGGAACAACATTGGGCAATAAGTATCTTTGAGGATCAAACTCAAAAGGAGACTTCTTAAACCAGAGCTCGCCCTCATTATCAATTTCAGTGGCTTCTGAAATTAAATCTACAGTCAATTTGAATCTCAAAGGATCCATTATGATCATCTCATTCTTAAGTCCTTTGGCAAAATTGCAGGATACTTGGGCATTAAAGCCATCTATCTTCTTGAAGAATTTCAACCATCCTGCCTGTTGGAACAGCTCTGCACAATCTGGAAGTTTTTGGATCCATGTCAAATCTGTGGGTTCAGCCCTATTAATCTTACCACTTTTACTGTTTTTTCCCATCTCTTTCTTTTCAAGGAACTGGAACAGTCTAGTTTTAGGTTTCAGAAGTGTCTTATAAGCTGTTTTCTGGGCAAATAGTACTGCAGGCTATAACAATTTCAATGATATTTAAATCCCCTGCACAAATCTACAAACCTCCCTGTGTAACACCTGTATCCAGCTAGCAGACTTCCCTCTGTGTAAACAAAACTGAGTTCTACAGGCAATTCTGTGAGTTTTTTCGACGCCCTATTCTGATTAGGTCATAAAAGAAACGGTCATGCAAATTCCTCCTATCATGCTTCAGCTAACTATTTCAGTGATGAATTCTTCATCCTTTCATGCTATTACATCCTTCTCAGCAACCAATTTTTTCAGAAGAACACGCAGCAGCAAAAACCCAAATTCTCCAGCTATGAGGGTTATACGTAATACCTGTCAATTACTCCTCCATCGTGGCGTAATGTCTTCAATTTGGGGTGTTAATATTGTTCTTCTTCGAGCACAGGTGTCCTCCTAACAATTCTTTGGCTGCAGGTGAACGAATTCAAAAGCCCTAATTTCTGCTGGCGCCAGAATCACAGCTGTCTCCTTCCACAGTAACGTAATCCAACGTTCAACAATGAAGTCTCCTCCTCAAACACTAACTCCTCAATGATGATGCGTGTGACGAGGGAAACTTGACAGCTAAACCCGGAACTGGCTGGTCTCTGTGCAACTGAACCCGCATAACCTGTAATGATGCCCTTGTCTTCTCTTCGTGATTATCAACCAACTAACATCATGCTCAAAATGCTGCATACACGTGTTAAACACTTCACACAATGCAATTAGATACTCACACTCTTCATGATGATGGAAATCAGATCGAGAAATTACAAAAAACTCATGCCACGATATTCCTGTAGCGCACTCTGTGTTAAACTTTGGTGTAGCGCTACAAGAATACCTTTTAACCAAAATTTAGCCATTTTCTAACTTTTTTCCAACTTGTCGGAGATTTTGGCAGCTATTTGGTTTAGGACATTAGTCTAGCTATTCTCTAAAGTCATTATTGATTCTCCTTTTGAATATATAACTCACATTGACCCACTTTCAATATAAAAATGACCAAAAACAAATGAAATCTGAAAGGACTGGGCTCAAACTCTATTCAAGCATTCATAAGGTTCTTAAGAAGGCAAAAAACCAAAAGTGAAAACCAACAATTAACTAAGGTACACTCAAAAACAAACCAAAATTTAGAGAGAAAAAACTAAAAATGTAGAAAAAATTTACTGACTTAACACTATACATAAAATTGTAGCATATGAATAAATTCATTACCGGGATTTGAAGCTTGATCATCGATTTGTTGTTGTCCCTCCTCGACACTAATGGGATCATTACTTTCCTGTTAAAAATAGAGTCAATATTGTACATGAAGTATTTGGAACGAAAATATTCCACAAGCGACAAATCTTCATTAAACTATATAGATTCTATATACCTGTGCACTGGATGGATTGGTACCACAAGACTGTGTCTTCCCAGATAAGCTTCTTCTATGTTCAACAACAGCTCCAAATCCTTCTTGGAAGCCAAGCTTCATGTCTTCCTCTGTGGGTACTTCATTGAATCGATTGGCCTGCATATTTGCTTATCGTCGTTAATTAACATTTTACGGTGCAATAAAACAAAAAATAATTTTCAATTTATTATTTGTATTCATTGTTGGTTTCTCGAAACTTACAAACCATGCCGCCAAATTTGAATAACCACCAAGGCCAAGCTTGTGCTGACCTACTTTTTCTAGTCTTGCCTTTGTGGCCTTTGATGTGTCTGGTAGCCTATGCAAGTGTTGAAATACGTTAGATGTTCCAAGTTCGATATAGAAATCAAGGATAATAAGGTTTAGAATTACATTGCAGAAAGTATTTCATACCTCCCTGTGCCTGGTGTTAGCTTGCCTTCTCTTCTTAGAGCCTTCTCCTCTCCATCTTCCACTAGAGATCTCCACTCCATTGCTGGAATCATTGGTGGGCGCTCATACCTATGGTTTCTTTCGAGGTGTGTCCTATATTGGTCTCGGACAACCTTCACATGTTGACAAGCCTTTTTCAAGACATTGGCATGACTTAAGGTTTTCTCCCCGAACAGGCCAACCAACCGATTAGTGAGTTCATCTTTTAAATGTTTCGGTTGTCTATCCCACCTTGATCGAATGGTGGGCCCGAAGATCTCCAAGAAAAATTCATTCATATGTTTATAGAAAACATTGTTTCCTGCACAACGATCATGCCATGATAATAATTAGTTGATAAAAAATGTTTTATAGGTATTGTACAATGAAATTATAAACACTAATTAACCTGATCAACTATGATTAATTACCTGGGATCATCGGTATCTTTATTGGGACGAGATCTTCGTCCACCAAAAATGTTGTCTCCAGTGTTCCCGTGCTTTTGACACGGGAAGATCCTGGAAATGTAGCTTGTTTGACATCCAAATTGATAGGGGACTCGGTGTCGACCCCTTCTTGTGGAGGATCTGTTGTGTGTTGGTCAGTAGCAGCTGTTGCGCTCATAGTGGGGGTCCATGGTGTTTCAGAACGTGTTGCCGACTGTTCGGTCGACAATAATGGCGAAGGATTCGATCTACGTGGAGTTGTTTGGTTGTGATGCGAAGTCTCTCCACGAGCCTCGCTGGGGCCAACACCACCTTGACCAATATTGTGTGGTCCCTTATAATTTTGTAAATACACACCACGTCTTATACGTTCAATACTATCATATAAAAGAGAACATTATAAAGATGTAAATGAATTATTCTACAATTCAAGATTCATCAACTTACTCACAAGTTATTAGATTTATGTTCCAACAATGCAATCCTTTCTTTAATTGCACTTGTCTGCGGAACCTGGATTACTAGAGAAAGGATTTTCGCAGTATATCTATTCAACAATTTCTCTGCCATCTTTAGCGGGTGTGCAGCTTCACCAATTTTTTCGCAATCGTGAAGCACCTCTGCAACTTCAGGGTCTAATGAAAAATCTTGCGATGCTAATTCATACGGCGATTCACTAGTGGGCTGCAACAAACATATATAAAGCACTACTGAGTTCTCTACTGATAGATTCCAAATTTTACATTAACGTATATAACACATCTATCATGATAGATTCGTAAAATTACAACACGGTTTACATTATCATAACGAAACCAGTATATCACACGAAAAATACATAACAAAATTAACATTACGCTACGTATTATATTGGTACAATTGAAATAAATTATACTTGCGACCTCGAGGATTGCGATCCCCTCATTGGATCAATGGTCATAGGCGACTTGCCCCGATCTGCTAATATCTGGGAGTTGCCCCTAACAACACCCTAATAAAAAAACATAGTGAAAAACACCTAAATGATTCCAAAACTATTCATGAGAAAACACATCAAAAAAATTATTATTCATATTATATTTTTAATATTGCAAAGATGTATACCAGTTGTGCAGACCCTGGTGTGGCCGACCTTACGGAACCGGCCTGCATCAAAAACATAGACTAGAAAATTACGTAAACGCAACCAAAATATTCATTGAAACATTAATATAATGCTAAAACATTTTGACATATTTTAATTGTACAATTCAAATCAGGTCTACCTGTTGCCCCGAGGGTGTTGTCATCTGATTAACATTCGATGGGTGTATTTCTTGATCAATATTCTGCATCAAATATAAATTTCATTATATAAAACAAACCAAGTTATTAATAATGGAAAAACAAAGCAAATAAAAACTCTTTTCTCTTATTATATTTGTACTATTAGAAAGATGTATACCTGCTCCGTAAAGGAAGAAGTTCTCCTCCGACCATTTGTTGGAAGGGATTTATCCCGATCACTAGCTTGTGAAGTAAATATGAGAAATTTAAACGAAATAAACTAACAAAAAATCCTTATGATGTTTAATTTATTACTAAAAGGTTGGGTAAAATGTTATATAGTAACCTTGTTTGTATCTACTCGGTTGACAAGGTAATTAATAAGCAACTCGTCCCCTGCATATATTGTTTTAATAGCAACTACAAAAACATGGTTTCCTTCACGCCCCTCAAATTTGCAGTTTGGTTGCTTAATTGTAGACCCTGGTTGTGTACTATTTATAAACCCCGCAATATTCCCTGTGGCCTTTGGCCTTCCATCCATGTACAACGTTCCTCCTTTATTTTGATTTTTGTCTTTCAATTGTAAATAGTTTGTTGACAATCCATAGCTACGCATATTTTTTGTATATCGGACAAGGCACATCCAATCGTTGTAGTTGTATATGGTTCCAACATACTCCATCAATTCTGTACATGTCTCGTAACCGACCAAGATGCAATCCATGGAAAACAACCCGAAACCATGTATCGACGACGGTGCAATTCAATATCTCCTCTCATTCACACAAAAATCAGTGTTCGGTGGAGGAAGATCCTTCGGTACCCATTGTTTCACTAAATGTCTGTACCTCAAGGGCACCTCTTCGTCGTCTTTTGTCTCATCACCATAGGAACATGCCCCCCCTTGACCATGAAAAAATTCATTGCATCTATGGAATCTTCTTTTGGTTTTTTGACATCTAGTTGATACAATTCTTCTAGACCTACTGGATGTCTCACTTTCCTCTAGCCTTCCTAAACTCCCCTCGCTTGAGGAAGACAAATCAGACAAATACCTGTTTGGTTCTACCTGCAACATTGGAAAAAAGTTTAGATTCGACCGCAAGGCATAGCGCCTCTTAAAAGTTGATGTGTATCGCCTTTTATAATTTTACTTGATCCTCATTCCCTTTGTCAACATGTAGGCATTCAAGTGATGATCGGAAGACGACCAATTTATCTTTCTTAAGAGTAGAAAGTCATGCAATATTTATGAGTTGTTTTTTACTATTTGATTTAACGCTACATCACACATGTAACACACATGTAGCACACATGAAACACTACACATACACATTACAGGATCTCCTCTAATGCTAAAAGTCCTGGCTACTTAATGAAAACTATTTACCACATATTTGATTACCTTAGTGTAGACGTTTCCTATAATATACTCAGAAGAGTTACTTTCAGAAATGACTGTGCCTCTTAGAGGCCAGTCAACTCTAGGAACCAAGTGACCCTATGATAGGGCTAGTACAAACCAGAGAGACAGAGATGACTGGGCTATGGTACGGTCAATCAAAGAAATTCAGTGACAGTAAAAAGGCTCAGTACAAAGACCAACCAGTAAGGTACAAGTAAAAAAAAAAAAAGAATGGGTATAAAGACTCACAACCCTTGGGACTAAGGGGGTGTACACTACCTCAAACGTGGAAAAACTACCATAGTTATAACCACAAGACCAAAAACATAAAAGGAGGTCCAAATCAATATATGCAATATCTCCTTGTAACTACCTCATATATGCAATATCTCCTTGTAACTACCTCATATATGCGATAGCTCCTTGCAACTACCTCTTGAAACTCAAATAGTACCACCAAAAGGTATGATAGCATGCAATATTCCAAACTAAGGTCAGGAGGGTGGTACGAAGTGGGTATAAAGACACATAACAATTTGGAGAAAGTGGGTGTACCTCAAATGTGGACAAACTACCATAGTACCCACAAGACCTAAAACATAAAAGGTGGTACAAATCACATGATATCCCAATATCAGTAAAACACCCAAAAGGTAAAAGGAAAGGTACCACAAAAATATTATCGACAAAATGAAAGGACCATAAGACAATCGACCAAGGTGGGGTACAACCATTCATCTCTCTCTCAAATGTACCATTGTTCCATATAACTTGAAAGACCATCATCACAGTAAACAGAAAAGTCCACATGGGTGATGTGATCATGTGGTCCTCTAGACTACTCCTATGATCAAGCATTAGTGGCTCCATGAAGGGGTGTTAAGTCCCTTTAGAAGACCATCTAACTCAACCATCTTGAAGACCTAGGATAAGAGGACATCACACATCATCAAATAAGTATTGGTAACTACCGTGTATGAACTCAAAAACCCTAAAGCAACTGAGCGTGCAGAAGGGGAGCTATGAAAAGACAAGGCTCGTAGGCCAAAAAAAAAGCTCAAAAAACTATATTGGGACCGATGTCATAGTAAGCGAGCTGAAACAAAAGTGGCCAGAATGCCAACAAGTAGCACTAAAAAGAAAAAGACCCTCTAAAAAGGTGAAAATGCAAGCAAACTTCCTAACTAGGAGTTGGAGACCTCGACAAATCGTATCCTTCGTAAGGTGATGAAATCCAAGTTGAACAATACGAAGTGAGAGACCGAATTTGAAGGATATCCCTCTACCGAAAGGGATCCTGGGTAAAAGAGCCCTAGTAGAAAAGTCACTAAGCTACCTCGTTCATGACACGTCGGAAAAGGTTTTCAGCACTTCTGCCTTATCACCCTTGTATCACTAGTATGGTGGTTGGAGAATACAAGTAAGGCAATGATCGATGTTTCCTTAGGGCTAATTGGAGTGTGGCATTCCGCATAGTCCATCCGGTTCTCGATCTCGCGGCGGTTTAACCCCTGAAACAACAGGAGGTCCCTCCACAAACTGGTGTATGACTGTGTCAACAAATACTAGAGGATTTTGGTTCCCTAGAGGACAACACCTATGTCTCAGATGATAATGACAAGGTGGAATTATTTGGATGCCTATCCCCGGTGTCCTACCTAACTACCAAATTCTTTTGATTTCCTCAAGTGAGGTTATGGTGTGTTTAGTTAGGGGGTGTAAATTTTAGTGGTTGTATTACTCAATCGGGTGATGGAAGTGAAACTTGTGGTGTGATGACTGACTCAAACCATGCAAATGCATATGAATAAAATAAGCCTTTCCTTTCAATGAATGCTAGCTAAGGTAAGGAGAGAGTTCTTTCAAACTATAACTACTCTTTCAAATTAAATGAATACAACAAGTGTTCAAGTTCATTCATGGGACCTCAAGGAGAGCTTCAGATATACTCAAGTCATGCAAATGAATTCATCACATAAAACAAAGTGATAATAAATATAAGGAATTGTACATATCCATGTTCATAATTCTCTATGAACACTTATAAATTCTTCAATCATTCTTCACAAAAACACAGGGATAGTAGAAACAATAAACTACATATAAATCTTCATGAGCTTAATAAAAAAACAGTAACCACAACTGGGGAAGCTATACCACAACTTGTTTTTTTATGACTTTAAATACAAGAGTATCCTAATCATGAGAAATACATCCTTTACTTTTACATCATGAGCAATAATAATCATTTCCCCTTTAACTTGCATTGAGTACCTTGACATGAATTCCCCCAAGCTACTATATTCTAAGTGTTAAAGCTGCTAGAGTACTACCCTAGTTGAAGACTAAAATTGCCACAATCCAAGTCATGATGGTTTGATTGAAGTCTGAAGTATGATGATGCATGCTTACCTTTTATGAATTTACTAACCCTGATCAATGATACAATGAAATCCAATTTTAAGAAGATGAAGACTTTAAAACAAACCATAATAGCCTGAAATACTTCCCTAAACCAGAACAACAAAAATGGGTAAGCAAAATCGAAGTTCCATTTTCCATTGAGGTGGCTTACAAATTGATTTAAATTTGACCGCAATGGCACCAACCGCAATTTTAGGCCTATATAATTCTGTTCCTTTTATATATATACGTTTCCAATCCGTCAAATGTTTCGTTACTTTGTACCCTGGGGCCACTTTCTGCAAATTATCATCTTCAAGCAGCCTCGATGGAAAACAGAACTTCGATTTTGCTTATATCATGATGCTAATGGTGTTATAGGATCTATCTCACATGGTTCTACTTCATAATGGGATGGGGCCAATTAATCTTACTTTCAAAACTCATATGGTGGCAATGATTGATACATTCTCATTCCTCACATTCTACACTGCCCAAACTTTTCTAATTGTATGAAAATTGAAGATTTCAATTTTATCCAAACCATGTAAGGAGAACTTGACCTAATTGCAATTTTTATAATCTACATGGAAGGATATGTCAATTTATAGATAGGGCAATTTAATTTATAGACAGGGCAATTTTAGCCGTAGTATAGTTATCAACCTAATCCTTCGCATATCAAGGCAATCTAATTTATCGAGATAGGGCAATTTAAAGAGGATGATGATTTGGTTGACATCCATACCAGATTGATCTTTAATTTGTTGCTGAGTTATTTAACACACAGACCGTATGACTTGAATCTGGGTGAGACCCAATTCTGCAACAAATTTCAAAAGATAGAAGAGCAAATTGAATTCACCCATATTGTTTTTCCTAGCCCCCAAGTAGGATTTATCTATGAAGAAATGGCTATCGGAGATATATAGAGAAAACCTGATCTTGCACTACTCTATGGAGCCTTGACAGGCCCCATGAAAAAACTCCAAGTTATATATGGATTCACTCCTACTTCACTAATAACATAGGGAACCTTCGAAACTACAATGTGGGTGGCCTTAAGTCTTGCTTTTTGCATTCACGGTTTGGTTGGTTAACTTAACATCCCTCCAATTCACAACAAATTTTTGTGGCATTCATTTAATTTGGTGGAGGCCGAGGCATTCATTTCAAAATCAGAGATGGAGGCTGCTTCCATGCCGAGACTTGAGGAAATTTCAAAGTATGGTGATTTTAGTTTACAAAATTTACTACTTGGGGACTGTTTTGGGACTGAGGTCTGCTCAGGAGAGGATACAAGTTGTTATATGAGTTGAAAATTGGGTTAGGTTAGGGTTTGGAGTAGAAAATTAAAATATTTATACTTTAATGCATAAATAAATTCCTAAATCAATGCTAGAAACAAAATAGTACAGTTGTCACAAGGTAATATAAATTTAAACATAATTTTCATCTCTTTCAACTTTAACACTCCCAAAGGTCCTTGTGTTAAAGTTGAAGTAGACAAGGACAATAAATAACAACAGCATTAATAAAGTAATGAACAAGTTAAACAGAACTAACAACTAGCATCAGTAATGCTGGTTTAGACCTTCCTTATAATCAGATATATTTTTCAATAAACCCTTTCTGCAATAGCTGACAGCCAACAGCAAGGCCCATAGGCTCAGAGTAGAGGCCTAAGATAGTTTGGATAGTCTTGTTCCTATGGATACTAATTCTGAAGATAAGCATAATGACGGGGTTGGAACTAGTGGATTGTCTCTTGAAAATATGAGTAATGAATGCTTTCTAAAATTAATCATTTCACATGCCATGGTGTTTGTGCATCTGGCAATGGAAAATCTTGAAACTTGTAGAATATTTGTTGAGTAAAAGGGCATTGAAGCCCTTATGAGGTTCTTGACTCTTCCAAGTATTCCGCTATCTTCAAAAGGGATGTCTCTAGCTGTGCACATGGTTGCAGTTTGCAAAGCATTCACACAACAACACTCAGTTGCCCTTGCAAGGGTATTTTGTGCTCATGTGAATGAACATCTCAAGACTACATTAAATGTCTTGGATCATGCTGCAGGGACTAATTTATTAGCTGCAAAAGATGGACTAAATAGGAAAGTATTTTGGTGCTTGTTTGTGGTACAATTTTTTGTCTTCTAGCTGATGATACTAAAGAGAATCAATGGTTGGTAGCATTAACAGCAGAGTTTGGAAATGATAGCAAGGATGTGCTTCTTGATATTGGGATTATTTGCTGTTAGCTTGGATTGGTGCTTTAATGCAATAATGGAAACCTTAACTCGAGCCTGTGTGAATACAAGTACTCAGTCACAGTGAGAGCTTGGTAACTCTGCTTTATCGGGGTCATTAGTAATAGCCCCCGTCCCCCCATTCACCCATCAAACTAAAAAAAATAGTAGATGCAATAAGATAAAAATACCCCAATGTAGATTGAATTAGCAATAAAACCCTCTTAGAAGATCGAATTAGGAATGAAACCACAGTGATTTGCTACCAAATTTATAAATTTGTCAAATCAAAACAATTTAGGGCTTGGTACTCACGAACGTGGGAGGCATTTCCAGCTCTTATAGTTTATTTGCTTGGACACCAAACCACCTCTCCTAATGATTTCTCGTTGGGTCACTTCCACTGCTTGGTCGTTGGGCCACTTCCTCTCCCCTGCCATAATCACAAATCGCCTCTCCGGCCACAATCGAACAGTCCAACCCAAATCGATAGCAGGTCCAAATCGTAGAGTTGTGGGTCCAAATCGCAAAGGCGCAGCTCCAAATCAAGGGTCACTCCAAATCGAGGTCACTCCAAATCGCAGGTCACTCCAAATCGAGGTCAGTCGAGGTCACTGCAAATCTAAATCGCAGGTTTGTGAAATGCATATGGCCGCCGGCTTTTATATTTGTTCAATATATATGTTATGTAATGTTTGTGTTTTGTTTTTTTTAATTGGTTTTTAATTAAATATATATATACCATTATATATAACAATTAAAATTTAATTGTTATATATAATGTTATATATATATTTAATTAATAACAAATTAAAAAACCATTGTTATATATTTATGTTGTAATTTTTTTTATTAATGTTTAAATTCTATTTATTATATATTCATTTTTTTAATTTTAATTGGTTTTTTTTGTTATATATAATGTTTTTTTTTTAATTGTTATATATAAGGGGCTTAAAAACAACGATGCAATATTTTTAATTTCATATATTATTTTGTTCAAAAGTATGACAATATGATCACACATTGGATGGGAGGATACGTCGATGAAGCAATGAGATGCTATGATCATGCTCTCTCATTTGTAATTCCAATAAATCCATGGTGATATGACATAATCTTATTATCCATTCACACCTAGAACAATATCACGCCCCCACCCGTTTCAATGGAAAACATGTTAGTTTTCCGGGAGTAATCACCCATTTGAACATTAATGAGGAGAAATAAATACTAGTCAAATAATTAAGGGAGATATAGGGTTCTTCACAGGGTTAGGAAGAAAAACTTCCTCAATGATGGGAGGGGATTCCTTTTGAGTTCTCCATCAAGTTCATCATCATAAATGTCCTCAAATATGTCCACAAATAATTGATGTTCCTTACATATATGCTCAAGAGAATATCTTTCATTACAATTGTAGCATAGAACCTTAAGTTGATGTTCCTCCATTTTGTCCTATGCCAACTTATGGACCTTGAAATGTGGAAGAGGTTGTTGAAGAGCCACCATAGTTGGGGAAAGGAAATGAAATAAAGTTGGGGATTTTGGACTGAGCATAGGATATAACACAGGCATGACAATAAATATTATTGTCCTCCAACCAAGTAGTAGGGTGGTTCACCTCTAAGTGGGATTTAATTTCCTCTTTAAGACCACTAATAAGGAATTGCTTAAAAAATAATGAATTAATTTTTATGAAAAAACAAATGAACTTTGATGACTCCTATAATGAATTTCATTAGGTAATAAAATATTACATTAAGGGAAAGTTAGTGCTTCATTTGATCAATCGAACCAACCAATCAGATTTGACCCGCCAAACTTGTTTAGAATTACTTCAGAAAAATGAGGCGTCATACTATTGGAAGGGTCAGAAAATGAGAAGTGATTCTTGGTTTCCATTTTGCTAACTAATTGGGTGAGAGAATCAACCATTTTTTGTATGTCCTCTATAGTTTACATGTTATGAGTGTTTATCATGGGACCATTAGGTCCATCAAACAAGTTAGTGATGATTTATCCCAATACAATCAATGACCTAAGAGGATTTCCTTGTGAGGGTCCATAAGCAATGGTACTAGCGAGTCCACGAAAGAATAAGTTATTTCAGAGTGAAACCATGATGATCAAATTACTCCTTGTTGAGTATCATTACATGGTTTTTAATGGTCCATTAATGGTTGATGTCAGTCATTTTTGAGTCTAGAAACCCTCCCACACCGTTAATGCATGCATCTAGTCTAACCATGCCAAATTTCAGTCCAAGCCAACACATATTTAAAAAATTTCAACGTTGGCCCCATGTATCACATTATTTAATTTATAGGTATGGTTTCTGATGCTGCAATGGTGAGTGTCATTCATTCGAGTCTTGAAACCCTCCCACACCGTCAATGCATGCGTCTAATATCAGACTTCTTACTTCAAAAGAATCTGACGAGATCGCTAAATCATTGATGACAAACACCGTTGGTTTTTCTAGGTAATAGCTGTGTGGGATATCATATAACGATGATGATCATGATGAAGATCATGACAATGATGACGATGATGAAGATGACGATGATGATGAAGACGATGATGATGACGATGATGATGAAGACAATTGATGATGATGATGATGATGACGACGATGATGATGATGACGATGAAGACGATCGATGATGACGATGATGATGAAGATATTGCTGATGATGATGAGGAAGATGATGATGATGATGATGGTGAGGATGATGACGATGATGCTGATCACAATGATGATGATGATGATGGTGGCCGTGACGACAATGATAAACATGATGCTCCTGATGATGATGATGATGAGAATGATGAAGATCATGATGGTGATGACGATGATGATGAGGACGATCGATGACGACGATGATGATGACGACGATGATGATGATGATGACGATCGATGATGACGATGATGATGAAGATATTGCTGATGATGATGAGGAAGATGATGATGATGATGATGGTGAGGATGATGACGATGATGCTCATGATCACAATGATGATGATGGTGGCTATGACGATGATGATAAACATGATGCTGCTGCTGATGATGATGATGAGAATGATGAAGATCATGATGATGATGACAATGATGAAGATGACGATGATGATGAAGATGATGATGATGACGATGATGATGAAGACGATTGATGATGATGATGATGATGACGATGATGATGATGATGATGATGATGACGATCGATGATGATGATGACGATTGATGATGATGATGAAGACGATCAATGATGACGATGATGATGAAGATATTGCTGATGATGATGAGGAAGATGATGATGATGATGATGGTGAGGATGATGACGATGATGCTGATCATAATGATGATGATGATGATGGTGGCCATGACGATGATGTCGATAAACATGCTGCTGCTGCTGATGACGATGATGAGAATGATGAAGATCATGATCAATATAATGATCAAGAAGAAAAGATGATGATGATGAAGATGATCACGATGACGATGACGACGACGATGATGATGATGATGTTTGAGTCTTGATAATTGTGCATTTCCTTACTAAGCTTCTCTCTGTTTCAAGAATAATTTAATATTCTCTACTAAACAGGGCCAACCACATGAAGGTGGAAGCTCTTATGTCCCCTCCCCCCCCTCACATCACTCTCAATTCCCCATAACCCGACAAAAATATCTATGTACACTGGAAACTTTAAACGTGTTTTTTTGACATACTCTAAAACAAGCAATGTTTCTAATTATATCATATAGGAAAATGGAAACTCACTACGAAACAATTAATTTATTATTATTGCATACCTCGTAAACTTCAATGGTCTTCATCATCTTCTTCATCTGGGTCATCGTCTGTAATATCATCCGATAATCCAGATTCAACATTGTAAGGATTGGCCATATCATCCTCGTCGTCGATGTCAGTTACGATCAACATGTCATCGTCGATATCATCTTCATGGACATTGTCTAATTGTACATCATCTGATTCAATAAGTTCTTTGACATCTTTTTCTGGACCATGATCATCTAACTCATGTTGATCATGATCATATTTTGCAGTGTCTTCTTCTTCGAGAACGTCTTCATTACCTTCATCAACATTATACTTTACCGGCCTTCCCCTTGGATCGTGTCTCACAGCAAATGACCAACCTGCTCTACCTAGAACCTCAGAGTAAAATACCTGTTCACATTGGGTTGGAAGAACACAGGGCTCTATTCCTAGCTCAAACAACCTTGTATTTACCATGGTAAAACCATTATCATGTTCAATAATTGTTCTATCAGGATCACGTTGATTCAGTCGACACCTGTACCATTTGACAACGAACAGAAATACCTTGAAGGAGTTAAAGTCACACTGAAGAATGTCTTCTAGATACCCATAGTATCAATTTTCAGATAGTTTTGGATGTCTGTCACTTCTAGAAGAAACATTGGTCACCTCAAAGACTACAGATATCCCGCAATCAGATGTTTTCTTTGTTTCATCCAACTTTTTGATGTGATATCTACATCCATTGCACCACATAGACTTGTGGTGTTTTACCTAGTACAACAAGCCATACAGGAAAAGATTACATAATGATCACACCATATTTATGATAAAGTAGTGCATGTTTATTATAATGCCATAAGAGGAAAATAACCAGCGTGACGTACAGCGACAATATTTAAAAAAATAAATAAATAGTGCCATTGATTAATATGCTTACCTGCTTATCTTTTAAACCTCTTTCTAAATCGATTTCCCTTTGTGTTACATTGGTGTCTCCATTGCGATGTGTAGCTTTAACCAATGAAGCCACATCTTCCCATGATATTCCATGACCAAATTGTTCACATTTTTCGATCCATACCTTCAGCCAGTCAAGATTATTTGCGATGTATAAATGAATCGCATCCCACTCTCGACCAACTGTTTGATGACAATAAAATTAAAATTCAATGAAAATGTATATTAGTCACTTAAAAAAGTATATAATTACAATATAAAATGATGCAAAATACTAAATAAAAAAATAGAATATATATGTATGATATATAAACATAAAAATCACCAGTGAAATGCGTTATATTACCTTTCACCTTTGTCGATCTACCTTTCCCCTTCGGGTACTCCAATTCGAAATCATTTTTGGAGTCTGGATCACAAATGCGACGTAAATTGAGCTTTGACGCCAATATAGGAAGATATTCACTAATGTACAACATGTTTTGGTACACCATATATCCCTCCATCATAGAACCCTCAGCATATGCTCGTTGTCTGACCAAACCCTTCATAAATTTCAAGTGCCTCTAAACCATCCACATGGACCTTGAGTGCACAGGTCCACACAGTTCAATCTCCTCAACTTGGTGTATGAGGTAGTGTTCCTGTGCATTGAAAAATGCTGAAGGTAGATGCTTCTGCATTTCACACATGAGACAAGGAATTTCTCTCCTCCAATACTCTATGTCTTCTTTATGGAATTCTTTAGATGAAAACCATCTACAAGTGACATGACAACCAGCCAATCAAGAGATTAAAGAAAAAAGTCATTATATTATGTAACATGAAGTAGAGAATGAAAATCAAATTAAGAATAAGTTCTATGTTGAATTAAACAAACAGTAAGCACATGGAAAAATCACCACTTACCTCATGTATTTCCCGGGACTATATATTATTTGCTTGACATTATTGTCAAAGTTGTCCGAGATAGAGAGAGGTAGAACATACTGTAACAATAATATACAAATAGTTTCAGTATATCGAAAAAGAGTAATAGAAAAAGAAAAAAAATTATTAAATGCATACCATATTAATTATTACCTTCATGAAGACATGCCAATCGTGCGTTTTCACCCCCGCGAAATCACCTTTCTTTGTTATGATATTCTTCATGTTCGCACAAAATCCGGTGGGAAATTTAATTTTTCGAATGACTTCTTTTACAACATTACTTTGCTGATCCGTTAACATCCATGGAAGTGAGTTTATATTAATTTTCTCTCTGTTCCTATGAAATTGAATGATGTCTTTCATTGCATGGTTGTTATCTTGAATGTCTTTGCAAATTTTGACAATTTTTTCTTTGTCACTCCTTCCATCCAATATTCGCCATAATGTTTCAGTCACATTCTTTCCGATATGCATTGTATCAAATAGATGAGCAATTTGTAGGTGCTCATAATAGGGCAACCTACTAAATTGTCTAGGATAACTTTTCATTCCTCGTGGAAGCCCATTAATGCCTTCATGATGATCACATGAACGACAATGATGAAATTAAATATTAAATCAATGTCAATTGCACTAAACAACACACAATATAATAAAATACAATATGATCATATACAATGATTGATTATACGTACCTTGATGATTTCTATTATATTGCAACTTCCATAGCTGAGGTGTTATTCTCTTTGGTTTTAATGTAGTCTCTTGCTTGCCATTGAAAAGATGTTTTTCGGTAGTTCGATACCTGTGATTCTTGGAGAGGAAGTGCCTATACTCATCAAACACCTCCTTTCCTAAGCTTTTTGAACGACAAGATTTGATCTTAGGACCACAAACTGGACATGCAAATTTCCCCTTTGTCTGAAGACCTAAATAAAAAGATGGAATATCAATATTAATGTCTATTATAATTATATAAAAAATGACTGGATTATTTAGAAAAACATGCATGCGTATTATATTAACTAGTAGTTCATAAAATCAAATGCAACGAAAGTGGAACTTATAATTACATACCACATAAATGGGTTAACCCTAGGGCATCATGTATTGTCCATACAAGCATTGCATGGAATTGGAATTGCCTTTGTCGTATTGGTCTAGATAAGTCATACATAGTGATGCCATTCCATAACTTCAGTAGCTCGTCAATAAGAGGTTCGATATATACATTCATATCTTTGACTTGGTACTTACCTAATTGATTTGAACATATAAAATAAATATTCTGATTATGAGACGTACCGTTTAGATATATAAACCATATTTCACAATAGAAAAACTTTAAATATATATATAACATTATGAGACAAAAAACGACAAATGAGAATATACCACTGCAATTAAAAAAAAACTGCAGTGTTCGTACTTGGAATAATCATCGACAACATTATGTGCTCCCTCTTTATTGTCAACCATGGAGGAATGTTGTTGTTGATAACAAAAATAGGCCACATCGAGTAAAAAGATCTCATCTCTGCAAAAGGATTGGCAGCATCTACTGCCAAAGAAATCCTAAGATTACGAGGTTCGTCTTTAAAGTGAGGCCATTTTTCCTCCATATCACTAAATGCAAACCCATCTGTAGGCATCCGAATAATGTCGTCTTGACTTCTGTTCTGTGCATGGTAATCCATAAACTACGCTATGTTTTTGCACCTGAACAGTCGTTGCAAACGGGGAATAATGGGAATATAACGTAGAACCTTGCGAGGCACCTTTTTAGTTACTTGATCTGTGCGATATCTACTGATATGACATTCAGGACATTCTGTTGCAAATTCATGCTGGTTGTAATAAAGAACATGATCACCAGGGCATGCATGAATTGCTTCATACTGCATTCCAATTTCTTTCATGATGGTAGATAAATCTCGATATGTGCGAGGTAAAATATTTGAAGGTGGTAACAAATATTCACCTATCATGCTACAACAAATTAAAATAAAAATCTAGTTAATATAATATAGAAATAATATTAATGAAACAAATTTCATCCGTAGTAATTTGAATTATATATGAATTAACAATAAAATACATGACAATCATATATATTTTGTGATGGAATATATTACATACCTTAACATCCGTGTAACTGATATGTTTGAAAGACCATTCATAACCTTCAAGTTCATTACCAACAATATAGCAGAGAGAAGATTTGTCTTGGAGCCGTCATAAATGGGTTCGTATGCCTTATCAAGAAGAGGTATATCATGAATATCATCAAAATGTTCATCATTTTCATGATCATCATCATCATCATCCATTCCAACATTAAATGAATCATGAATCAAAGTATTTTTAACATCATCTTCAACTATGTTATCAATATGATCATCTTCTTCAATGTGATCATTAACTTGTTCTCCATTAATATTCATAGCTCCATGTTCCTCCTGTACTTGTTCTGGAAGCACTTGCTAATCCGAAATATATGCCGTAGGATGTCTTTCCTTTATAATTACATGAAACAATCAATAGATAAAAGTTAATATAATAAATTCAAATGCAAGATGTAAAAATTTATGTGATACATTAAACATTTAACAAATTTTGTACTGTTGGGATGAAAAGAACAACGACGAATTGTACTGTTGGTAAAAAATAAGAAATATTATAATAATACATAAATTTACAAAATCAATCAAAATAAAAACATATATAATGCAAACTTACAAATGGATGGTATTCATGTCCCCCCTCAGCGTGCCCATGCTCCCTACAATGTTTTGTGGCTGTTGTGATCAAAATTCTTCTCCTCTTAAAGCCTCTGCATTGATTACATGGACAATAGCATTTACCATCACCCCTTCTTTCAACTCCTTCCCACAATCTAGCAAGCAATTGTCGATTTTGTTCGTCTGGATCAGGAATATTCGTAGTTGACATTTTCTCGTGAAGAGCTTAAATGAAGATTATTGATCTTAGAAAATGAAGCTCCAGAGTACTTTGCTCACTTGAATAACAAAAACAACAAAAAACAGTCCACCGATCAAAAAAAACATCCGCAAACCGTCGCTGGTATGGAAAACATGTCGGAATGGTTTCATATTTATAAATTGAAAAAGTAAAAAATTCAAAGCTACGTCGGATCTCCGACGACCCTAATCTAGTGACCGTTGGGAAAAGATCCATCGGATATCCGACCTCTTCGGGTTCAAAATGACGTCGGTTATCCGACATCCAAAGCATTGGTTATCCGAATAGGCGTCGGATATTATCAGAGCCGTCAGATAGGTAGCTAGCCTCATCGGATATTCAAAAGTACGTTGGATATCCGACGGGCACCTCTCAAAATTTATTAAAAAAAACAAAAAAAGTAATTTTCAAAGAAAAATCCGACAACACAGTCCATTTCGTCGGAGGTCGTCGGATTTTGGGTTCAAATCTACTAGTGATTCCTCGGCTCTCTGTTTACTAGATGAAAACATAATTATTTTAATTTCCAGGGTTTATTTTATATTTATGCATAATTTCTTAACACTAACTTTCAATCTTGTGTGCAGGTGAATACTGATGGATTTCGACTTACTGTACACGATGCTAAATAGAGGATGCCAAGATTTGTTCTCAGCATTTCCAGTCATTTTATGACTTTTAAAGGGTAAGCTCCTAGTTCTTTAAATTTCCTTCAACGTTTGTTTAAGTCGATGCTTTAAACTTTTTATTAAATATATGTATAGATTCAACTAGGATAGATGCTTCCGTGTTTAGAAATGAAATGCTCGTTCGGCATTCCTTTTTAAATACCAGTTCTGTTAGTTGATTCTTGATAATTTATTTTTACTATTCGTTTATTAAAAACTTTGATAAAAACACTAACTGGATTCACATTGTTTAATTTCATGTGGTCACATGGATACAATGGATATGGTTTCGATAGTAGGTATGCATCCATTCTTTGATGCTGCCATGGTGAACATACCGGTGGAATTCTCCAAACTTGAAACGTGTTACTTAGCATGCGTAATGCTTTATCTTTGTTATTTATTTACTTGGTTTGTGTATGGTGAAACGATACAGTTTTCTTCACCATTGATGTAAACATATTTGATTAATTAATGAATCCTTTTGGCATTCAAACCCTATTTTGATTTATATGAAATCCATGTAACTCTATTACAAATTCAATTTCTTGCTTAAATAATTCATTACAAAATGATATATTCGTATTGTTTAACGAATAGTTTGTGGCCTCTCGTATCTACATTAATGTTACGTTTTAATATGTTGAATTGAATGAAAAAGGTGTTTGGTCTTTACAGCTTTGTACTAATATTAAGTTTTATACTTTGAGTTTGAAATAGCAAAGCATTTAACCTGTTATATTCTATATGCTTCAACGAAAGTTTTGTGGCCTCTCGGCTCTATAAACGATATTAAGTTTTACATTTTGAACTTTGAATAGAATGCGTTTGAGCCTTACAGATGTATCTATACTAAAGTGTAAGTGATTACACTATTTATTAAAGAAACAATCGGTTAGTTAGTGGAAACTCAAACCCTATCGTTCTATATTTTCTAATTAAAAAGTAGTTAAGTTTTGTCTTCGCTTTAACTCTGTTATACAAGATATTTGTGAATGTTTATGAAGGTCATTTGGACACTGTATAAAAATATCTATGTAACTTTAGCAATATTTCCTTTCTCTAATTAACAGTAATATAGCATACATCCCATATAAACCCTAAGTTTATAAAATAAATACTACAATGTAAACTTGGCAAAAATCATTTACATTACTAATATAGTGATTAAAATAAATTGAAATCAGTTCTATAAACATAGATAAATAATGCAGTATAATATAAACATAGTGAATTTAGTGTAATAGAGTATAGAACAAGATAAATAAATTTCTCAGAATAAAATCATTAACAAAACATTTTATCAGTATAAAATACAATTCATCATTTTCTAATAATACTACACAGAAAATATACTAGATGTTAATAAATAGAAAATAAGAACCTGACTGAAAGAACAGACTGAATCCAATCTGAAGTTCGTCATTCCTCCCAACCAATCTTCCAGAACATCCAATATTATTTTTTCTGAAACCCCCAAGTTTGCTGGACCACAAGGACAAAGACTGCTGAAACAGTTATGAACTATCACTCAGTAAAGATATTTTCCCTCTTCCATCCAAGCCTCCTGCTTGTCTGATGGGAATGCTTATTAAAGCTTTGCCTATGAATTAGGTCTATCATGAACCTCCTTCTCTAGAACCTCCATATGGATTTCTGCCCTTAAAAATAGGGATGATGCCTCCTGGACCTGTTGAGTATTAAATATATGTTTTCACCACTATGGGCAGTTTTTCCAACACTTGTCATTTCTCCTTGTGGGCCAACAAACACTCTTTCAACAACTACTGCAGATTGGATTCTCATGTTTTTATTTATTAAATAATAATAATAATAATTCAATATCCTCAAACAAGTGTCTTTGACCACACTTGTTCAATAATTGTTCAACAAAAATTAAAAACATTATTACAAATTATTGGTAATGTCCCCATTCAGATAAATTTCAAAAGAGGAAATTCCACCAATCTACTAGTTTCCTAGGTTGGGGTGGAAACATTGGGATTTTGAATAAGTGAGCTAATAAACCCCAAATGGAAATTAGATTGACATAAATATATTAAAATGGGTTAAAAACATATTTATGATAGGAAAATAAGGTGGCACTTGGTCATGGAGACACATTGGTGGTGTGGGACCCACACAAAGCTAGATTCCTCATGCCACATGGTATTCTATTCTCACCCATTCGAATCCAAGGTGGAGTCTAATGATCTTGGGAATTTGGAAGGTCAATATACTTGGCATGAATCAATGAAGGTCAAATTGGAGTGGAAGAGTAACTCCCATGGAAGAGGAAGAGGCATTTTGGAGCTAGTGGGAAACTTGGACTAGATTCCCTAGCTCTATGACAACAATGATGAAGATGCTATGACACCTATGACACAAATCAGACCCGAATGCTAACATATGTCATTAATGACATGTCAGGGATTAAAATAGCCTCCAAGAAGGTGCCCAAGTGATTTATTGCATCCAAAGAGACACCAACTCGAATTTGGTGAAGGAGGAGGCTAGAATTGGAAGGACAAGTGGCATACTTGGGAATCTCTTCCCCAATTGAGTCGGCATGAACCTCATGGATGGAATTAGAATTGGGGAAGCCTTAGGAATTTTATAAAAGTCAGGAACAAATAAGAATACTAGCTTTTGATCATTTACATTTTGCATTTTTCATTTGGAGAGAAGAGCTAGTAGAGAGCTAGCCTACTTGCCTTAGCACCAATTTTGAGGGTGAAAGATTCCTATCCTAATTGGCAATTGGACTCAGCCGTTCAGACATTTAATTTGGAGATACAATGGATTGTTTAGTTACAGGTTGAATCTATAGGGAAGCTCATGGTTTAGTCATCTACAACTCATTCTTCCATGTCTTTCACATCTTATTGCATATTTGGGCCCCTAGAGGAATTGCACCCTTGGTGAGATGCTAACCTCTTTGTGAGAGTCCATGAATCCCCATTTATTTGTATTATAATATATATACTCTTTATTTACTTTTCATAATACTCTCAGGTCTAAATACAAGTGAATTTGTGTAAAAATACCAAACAATGCATAAATGATGCCATTTTCACTATATCTTGTTGTTGGAGCTTGAAGAGACATTATTTCAAATTGTATCGATAATCCTCTATGATTTTGTTGATTTATGGAGTTTAATTAATGTTATGAAGAAGATTCATTAATAGTGCACAAGTCCTTGGCACCTAAAATTTGAATTTCACAACACATGGTGAAAATTACTAGCTTTTCCCCCTATGTGAAATCTTGCATATAAACATATGATTTAATTGAGTTTCAAAAGGCCATAAGAAATAATTAAGGATACCTTGGGGAGATCATTAAAGCCACTTATTAGTACCATACCTATTTTCATAAATTTGGAATGGTTTAACATCATTTGGGAATTCATCTTTGTCCACTACCCTTGGGGGTTTTGAAGCTCGAAATTGCTAGTAATTTTCCCTACTTTGTCCAGATTGTAAATGAATGTTGAAGAAGTGTTTTAAGGGTTTTTAAGCATAAATTAGCCTAATTTATATGTCTTAATACCTTTTAGACACTTTCAGAACTAATTTTGAAGCATTTGCAGTCATTTGGAAGTAGTAGTGTCAATACTAGTCTAAGGGTTGAATTGGTCAAAATTGGCAATTTTTCGTAGTTTGTGCAATTTTCCTAAAGAGGGACACTACAAGTGGTATCATATCATGGTCCTTTCACCTAATGTGGATGAACATTCATGAGGACAATAATTCAAAGAAAACAAGCCCCTCCCTTAGAAACTGAAATTGAAAGTACTTTAGTGAAAGGGAAGAAGTAGGAGAAGAAGAGCATTCTTTGGTAACCATGAGTAAGAATGAGAAAGGAACCTTAGAGGAGAATGAGGATTTTAGAAAATTCCTGAAACCACTCTTTGAATACATGACAAAACAACTAATGCAAGGGTTTGAATTATTGGCTGGTCAATTTGGAAGCAAATTGACAATAGGAGGGAGCAGTGGTTCTCCTTTCAAGGAAAAGAAGGCAATGGATGAAAGAATTTATGAGACAAAGGAGGAACCTCATGTAATGGTGGAACATGAGGTACATGTTGATATGCAGGTTCTTGAAGATGCTACACTCAAACAAGAAGAAATACAAGCACTTTTCTTTATTAATATGGATTATGAGTTTCCTCATGGAGAGAGTTGCAAAGCCTTGGAGGAGTCACATGATCTCACAATAGTTGGACTAGACAATTATGGAGAATATGAATTCAATATTTCAATGGGTAAGAGTTGTAAATATTTTAAGGTTGGTTCATGTTAAGATTTAATATGCTAAGACAGAAAATAGCAGCATTACATTCCATTTCACAATAATAGCATATACAGGATCACTGAAGAAACAACAAGCATAGCATAAACACAAGAGACACAGATTTATCCTGGGAAACCCTCATGGGGTAGAAAACCCAGCAAAGCTTCCTCAATATAGAAGACCAGCAATATACAAAGATGCAAACCCTGAGCATAAGCTCCTCCTTCTCCATAGCAGACCTCTCCTCCACAAGTGCGCCACTCTCAAGTGAGTGAGTGTGTGTCAAATGAGGAATACACCTCCTCTATTTATACACTACTCCGACTTGTCTTTTACACAAGACATGTAGGCTCGTATTTAACCAATGGGTTAAATACCCCACTACAACTGACTGGGCCGACCTCTCTAGGGTGGTCTAATAACCCTTTGACCCACATAACACATACAGGGCCGACCCCCACTAGGGAAGTCTAATAACCCGAGTTACCACATTCCGACGGAGGAATAAACATCTCCGGATATACAATAAGATCTTCACGGAGGAATGAAACATCTCCGGAATAATAAAGTACAATTATAATATTCTTTGAAGTTACAATATCTCAACACTCCCCCTTAACAAGAAGGATATTATAACATCATCTGCACGAGCAAGGAGTCATCAACATCATACATGATACATCTATAAATCATTGGAAGCTTTCTCAACATCATCAGTAACTCAACCAGTTATTGGAACATCTTCAATACTGGAACATCAACATCTTCAGTACTGAGTCTTTATCTTCTGCAGCACTCGAATAGCTACAATAACATCAACATCTGTATCCTCACGATTATTAGCATCATCATCATACGATCATCAGCATCGGGATCATCTCGCTCTACAGCATCTGGATCATCTCGATCTATAGCATCTGGATCATCTCGATCTACAGCATTTGGATCATCTCGATCTACAACATCTGGATCATCTCGATCTACAGCATCTGGATCATCTCTATCTATAGCATCTGGATCATCACGATCTACAGCATCTAGATCATCTCTATCTATAGCATCTGGATCATCTCGATCTACAGCATATGGATCATCACGATCTACAGCATCTGGATCATCTCGATCTACAGCATCTGGATCATCACGATTTATAGCATTTGGATCATCACGATCTACAGCTTTTGGATCATTAGTATTAGTATCCACACTAATACATCTATCATCAAAAGCATGTATTCTCACTAATACATCTATCATCAAAAGCGTGTATTCTCACTTAATACATCTATCATCAATAGATAGCAGCATACCCTGCAACACACACGATCACATTACAGGATGATCAATCCTGCTCTCTTTAGGACATAGGTCCATGGATGATACAATCCAGATCAAGTTCTAGGATGATCAATCCTTATCACTTTAAGACAAGTCTCATGTCTAGGGATGATGCAATCCCATCATGTACATTTTGAACCCAGTTCATGGACGATGCAGTCCTCTCACGTACATTTTGAACCGAGGTCTAGGGACGATGCAGTCCTATATTCAATTCTCAGAGACATCAGTCTACAGATCAATTCTGGGACCTAAGTCCGGGGAAGATACAATCCCCTACCTGTTCATTCAGGACTTCATTATCAGAGACCCAGTCTATGGCTCAATTCTGGGACCAGAGTCCAGGGACGATGCAATCCCCTACCTGTTCATTTAGGACTTCATTATCAGAGACCCAGTCTACGGCTCAATTCTAGGACCAGAGTTCGGGGACAATGCAATCCCCCACATGTTCATTCAGGACTTCATTATCGGAGACCCTGTCTATGGCTCAATTCTAGGACCAAAGTCTGGGGATGATGCAATCCCCCACCTGTTCATTCAGGACGTCATTATCGGAGACCCAGTCTACGGCTCAATTCTGGGACCAGAGTCCGGGGACGATGCAATCCCCCACCTGTTCATTCAGGACTTCATTATCGGAGACCCAGTCTACGGCTCTCTTGAGGATGATGCAATCCTATCATGTGCACCAAGGACTTCATTCTCGAAGACATACGTCTACGGCTCTCTTGAGGACGATGCAATCCTATCATGTCAACCAAGGACTTCATTCTCGAAGACATACGTCTACAGCTCTCTTGAGGATGATGCAATCCTATCATGTCCACCAAGGACTTCATTCTCGAAGACATACGTCTACGGCTCTCTTGAGGATGATGCAATCCTATCATGTCAACCAAGGACTTAATTCTCAGAGACCATACGTCTATGGATCAATTCAAGGAACCAAAGTCCAGGGATGATACAATCCCCACCTGTATCCTTGTCAATACAGATATCATCAAAACATGTATCCTCATCGATACATCAACAAAACATGTATCCTCATCGATACATCGACAAAACATGTATCCTTATCGATACATCAACAAAACATGTATCCTCACCGATACATATATCATCAAAGTAAAAGCAAGTAAAAAAAAAATTCTAAGTATAAGAGTCCTAAGTCTAAATGATCTAAGTAACCAAGTGTAGTAAACAAGTATCCACATCATCGACCTTGTTGTCGATGAGGCAACCTCATCATCAGTGACCATATCACTCCCCCTTTCGAGGAGGGTCCTTCCAAGCTTGTCTCGGAAATACTCAAACTTTTCTTGAGGTAGAGGTTTGGTTAGTATGTTGGTAACTTGTTTACTTGAGGTAGAGGTTTGGTTAGTACATCGGTAGCCTGTTACAAATTCAAATTTTATAGTTTCTTTCTGCATCATCTCTTGTTAGATCCCTATGTTCTTTGAATTATCATGGAACCCTGGATTCTTTGTCATCTTGGTACAACTCTATTTGTCACATGGGATCACAGTTGGTTCTATCTCTAAGTCAAACAATCCTGAAGCCAAACTTCTTCACAACTAGCAGAGCAAGCAGCCATATATTCCGCTTGTGCTGAGAGCCACACTATATTGTTTCCTGCTAAACCATGAGATCATGGTTGATCCCTGACAATAACATCCTCTCGATGTGTTCTTCCTGTCTGATACACTTTCTGCCCAATCAACATCTGAATAGCCATCTGAAGTCATGATCTCCAAGATAGCATAGATCAAAGTCTATTGTATCCTTTAGGTGCCTCATCACATGCTTTGCAACTATCAGGTGAACACATCTAGTTTCCACTAGATACTGACTCAAGGTGTTCAAAGCATATATCTAACCTAGTATATGTTAGATACATCAATGACCCAATAATTTGAATGTATAGAGTTATATCCACTAACAGCTTCAAGTTGGAATCCATAAGAGTGGTCATTCCAACATCTCAAGTCCTTTTAATATTTCTTCGGCATACTTTCCTTGGTTGAGAAAGATTCCTTCTGATCCTTGCCATACTTCTAGACCTAGGAAGTAATGCATCAATATGAGATCTTTCATTTTCATTTCTGCAACCATCTATCTGTGCCATCTCTCGTCAGATGGGTCTACTGATATAAGCCTTAATATCATTCGAACTCTGTGGTGAGTTCCTTCTTGCATCCATGTCATCTGTGTATAGAAACCATATTCAACCTTGTAGAAAAGGTTGAGATCCACATCACCCATGGTGATCATTGAGCTCATCAATTGATTATCGATCCTGGGTACCCATACAGAACCTGATTCACACTTCTTCTTTAATTACATCATTAAGAGAATGGTCTTATCTAGTCACTTGGAGCAAAACATCTCATCATGATTCTCTTCCTCTTTCTAAGAGAATCTTTTAGCCACAATCTTTCTATAGTGTGTTTGATTTGTAAATCTTTTGTTGAACATCCATCGCTTGTTCAGTGTTCATCATTCATCATGATCTTTCCTACGAATCAAAATTAAGTACATGATTAGTAATCAAATCATATTGACATGATAACCTATTATGCATACAGATATCATTTACATAGTTATGCAACTATTTTGACCAATACTTTGGCACAACACTTTCCCATATCCTATATGCATATAGTGGCTATCTAGATGCCTTCCATCTCTACCAGAACATACTATCGAGAGTGTGCACAGCTCTCAGCATGTCAGCAAAGTGGTTTCATTCTAGACAAGCAACAATGGAATGTTTGTCCAACTTACCAATCATATGCATATTAGTAGTATATTGTTCAATGCTTTATGAATGTTTATGATATATTCTAGGAATACAAATATGCATACAAGCAATATCATTTACTATTTCTAATAACAACTCAAATACTTATCTTTTATGTTTGTGTGGTTGCCTCCCGCTTGATCTTCTGTATGTCTTCTGAACTTCTATTCATTCTGTACCACTGTGCATGCTCAAGTGTGCACTAATGTCATCCTCATGATCTCATACACAAACATACATTCATTAGTAGATTCTCAATATTATCAAAACATTATAATTCTAAATAATCTTGAATATGTACAGTCATGATCATTAGTATTCAGGGTTTCAAGGAAGTCTTCTTTTACTCATGCATATTCTTGTTTGATCTAGTTAGTTAAATCATCAACCAAGATAAGAGACATAATATGCATAAACCCTTGATTACTAACTTTATGAATAAGCATAACCAATCATACCAAGTATACTTATATAAGGGATCCTAACACAAGGTAAGATTCTAACATGACATAGGAAAACATACCTGGATTAGTATACCTGCTTAGTTATGTACAACATACCTAAACAATCTCTTCAATGATTTAGATATCCTGAGCTAGAACCTGCATGTCTCATAGGTTAAACATAATATAACAAAGTCATACATACCTCGTAAGTGGATGAGTCTTTGTCTTCATGTTGTCATGGTCATGGAACTTGATTTGTCTTTTGTGATGTACTTGTATCTTGTTAGCAGACAACATCAACCTCACACAACACCATAATGCATAAGTACAATCATATAGCCCTAATCAATGAATGTCTTCGATCATGCACATGCATTCATACTGTTACTAGGGTGATAAGACAATTAATAACATTAATCAAGATTGTACTAATAAATAACATGAAGACAAACACATTATGAACTTAATCAAGAATCAGATTTCAAGACATACTTGAACCTCCTTAAGTCATACATGTTGAGACTTCTTGTAGTCTTCTTATGTAAGGCCTTAGCCTCAACTCCCCCTGAAACTTGATCTGGAGCATGATTAGGGTTTACTAGAGAAACCCTAAAAATTCAATCTTTGACTTTCACACTTCTGAATGGATGGAAGAATGTGTCTTGTTGAGCTGATCAAACTAGCATTCTTCAATTTTGAAATCTCCAAAATTTGACCCCTCAAAATTGCCTTCGAAACTTCTGGATCTTCTGAACAGGAACCTGAACTAGGGTTTGATGAAGCCCACCCTTCTATCCAATCAAAAGGTTCGATCCAAGGCTCTAAACTCTTATTTTTCTGAGGAGCTTCCAGTCGTGGTTACAAACTTCAAAAATTCCAACTTTTGCTGAAGCCCTAATTTTCCATCTTTCTGATCAAAATCCCGAATTAGGGTTTGATCAAGCCCGGTCTTCTACCCAACCAAAAAATTCAATCTTGGTCTCTAAATTTTGATTTTCCTGAGTAGCATTCATACGTGGACTCCGATTCCAAAAATTCAAACTTTCTCCGAAACCCTAAATTCCAGAAGCCATGAATAAAGGTGCTCCAAAAATAATTTTGTTTTGACAGAAATATGTACCTGATTGTTTCTGCTATAACTCTGAAATTTTTGCTCCACAAGGTTTGAAAATTTTTTCTATAGTGGCCTGACCTATCGTCTTTCCATCGTGATAGGTCTGACCTCAATTGGATTTTCTGAGAGAGAGTTATGCCAAATGTCGTAACGTGACCTGTTTATGGGATAATACAGGAGAGTGAACTTGTACGGCGTGCCACGTGACACTGTTTGAACTTCGGCCTCTAAAAACGTTTCCTAATATATCTTGCTCCGTTATCTTTCCATCCTGACAGGTCTGACCTCAATTGGACTCTCTAAGAGAGAGTTATGCCAAGTGTCGCAATGTGACCTGTTTATGGGATAAAACATGAGAGCGAACTTGTACGGTGTGCCACATGTCACTGGTTCAGCTTCAGCCTCTAAAAAAGTTTTTTGGGATAGTACAATCTGTGTAATACCTATAACTTTTTACGAAATTGCATTTGGAGCTTCCTAGCCCAAGTTATGACCTTTTTTCCTAGGTCACCTGATTTTGACTGAGATCTGGAAGAGGCAGAAACCCTAACTTGTACTGATCATAACTTACAAAGTACAGCGAATCTGAGGGTTCCCTCTGGACACAAGATACCTGGAGATGTTATCTACGACCTGTAAAGGTTTTAGATCCCGACCCTTTGCCAAAAAGGATTTATAGTGAAAGTTCCACGATGACTGGTTTTTGCTATATAAAACCCTAACCTTCAAATTGTCATAAGTAAAGCAAGTGTCGTAAGTGCCATACCTTGCCTTCCTTCAGTTTAGCTTTGATACCATGTTAAGATTTAATATGATAAGATAGAAAATAGTAGAATTACATTCCATTTCACAATAATAGCATATACAGGATCATTGAAGAAACAACAAGCACAGCATAAACACAAGAGACACAGATTTATCCTGGGAAACCCTCATGGGGTAGAAAACCCAGCAAAGCTTCCTCAATATTGAAGACCAGCAATATACAAAGATGCAAACCCTGAGCATAAGATCCTCCTTCTCCATAGCAGACCTCTCCTCCACAAGTGCGCCTCTCAAGTGAGTGAGTGTGTGTCAAATGAGGAATACATCTCCTCTATTTATACACTACTCCGACTTGTCTTTTACACAAGACATGTAGGCTCGTATTTAACCAATGGGTTAAATACCCCACTACAACTGACTGGGCCGACCCCTCTAGGGTGGTATAATAACCCTTTGACCCACATAACACATACAGGGCCGACCCCCATTAGGGAAGTCTAATAACCCGAGTTACCACATTCCGACGGAGGAATAAACATCTCCGGATATACAATAAGATCTTCACGGAGGAATGAAACATCTCCGGAATAATAAAGTACAATTATAATATTCTTTGAAGTTACAATATCTCAACAGTTCATAATTCCTCACCCCCTACTTTTTCATCCACATTAATTGGGGATGAAAATTGGGTGAAAGGTTTTTTTCTAATGGTGCCACATGAGGGGTATGAGACTCCTACCTCTCCTTTTGATGATGACATGACTAGAGCACCTTATTATTTACATTGGAATAAACATATTTTGTTATTTATTGATGATACACATATCCATGGATGCATAAATGGTACTTATGTGAGCCCCTTGAAGGCTCATTGTTTCTTTTCTCCCTACTCGATTCAGATGATTCTTCATTCACTTCTGGGATGAAAGAATACATGGTTGATTGTTTTGATGCATCTTACATATTTTTGGAGCAGCATTATAGGACATAGGATACTCACCTATGCCATTGGAGAATATTTGACAGGTCACTTGATGCTTGTATGCACCTGGAAAATGGTGGTCTACTTACTTGGAGGTACAAGCACTTTCATGATTCTTTGATGAGGCACCTCCTTAATGTACATTTTTATTATGTTTTCATGTACTTTGATGATCTATATTTTGTACTTATAATTTTTGGAAGAAGGCATACAAGGAAATGGGATCCAGGAATTCTCTTGCCTAATGGTATGGGTTGGAGAGCACTCCTAATTGTTGGAGTGCAATACAAACAATGGGAACCTGGAATAATTTTAGTCTCATTGGTTTCAAATTTTTATTTTGGAAAGAAAGCAGGTTCTTCAACATCCATGTTCAAATTGCTTGAGTACAAGCAATATTGGGTGGGGAGGACTGTAATGTCCCCATTCAAATAAATTTCAAAAGAGGAAATTCCGCCAATCTACTAGTTTCCTAGGTTGGGGTGGAAACATTGAAATTTTGAATAAGGGAGCTAATAAACCCCAAATGGACATTATATTCACATAAATATATTAAAAGGGGTTAAATAAATATTTATGATAGGAAAATAAGGTGGCACTTGGTCATGGAGACACATTGGTGGTGTGGGACCCACACAAATCTAGATTCCTCATGCCACATGGCATTCTATTCTCACCCATTTGAATCCAAGGTGGAGTGTAATGATATTGGGGAGTTGGAAGGTCAATATACTTGGCATGACCCAATGAAGGTCGAATTGGAGTGGAAGAGTAACTCCAATGGAAGAGGAAGAGGCATTTTGGAGCTAGTGGGACACTTGGACTAGATTCCCTACCTCTATGAAAACAATGATGAAGATGCTATGATACCTATGACACAAATCAGACCTAAATGCTGAAACCTAACATTAATGACATGTCATGGATAAAAATAGCCTCCAAGAAGGCACCCAAGTGTGTTAGGGCAGCCAAAGAGACACCAATTCAAATTTGGTGAAGGAGGAGGCTAGAATTGGAAGGACAAGTGACATACTTGTGAATCTCTTCCCAAATTGAGTTGGAATGAATCTCATAGATGGAATTAGAATTGGGGAAGCCTTAGGAATTTTATAAAGTTAGGAAAAAAGAATAATACCAGCTTTTGATCATTTTACATTTTGCATTTTGCATTTGGACAGAAGAGCTAGTAGAGAGCTAGTCTACTTGCCTTAGCACCAATTTCAAGGGTGAAAGATTCCCATCCTAATTGTCAATTGGAGAGGCCATTTAGACCTTTCATTTGGAGATAAAATGGAGTGTTTAGATATAGTTTTAAGCTACAGAGAAGCTCGTGGTTCATTCAGGTACAACTCATTCTTCTATCTCTTTCACATCTTATTGCATATTTTTGCCCCTGGAGGAATTGTGCCCATGGTGAGATGATGACCTCTTTGTGAGAGTCCATGAATATCCATTTCTTTGTATTCTAATATATATACTTTTTATTTACTTCTCATAAGACTCTCAGGTCTAAATACCAAGTGAAGTTGTGTAAAAATACCAAATAATGCATAAATGATGCCATTTTCCCTAGATCTTGTTGTTGGATCTTGAAGAGACATTATTTCAAATTGTATCAGGCATCCTCTATGATTTTTTTGATGTATGGAGTGTCATTTATGTTTTGAATATGTTTCATTAACAGTGCAAAAGTCCTTTGCACTTAAAATTCGAATTTCACAACACATGGTGAAAATTACTAGCTCTTCCCCTATGTGAAATCTTGCATATAAACATATGATTTAATTTATTTTCAGAAGGCCATAAGAAATAATTAAGGATACCTTTGGGAGATAATTAAAGCCCCTTATCAGTACCATACCTCTTTTCAGAAATTTGGAAGGGTTTAACAACATTTGGGAATTCATCTTTGTCCACTACCCTTGGGGTTTTTGAAGCTCGCAATTGCTAGTAACTTTCCCTACTTTGTCCAGATTGTACATGAATGTTGCATAAGTGTTTTAAGGGTTTTTAAGCATCTATTAGACTCAATTATATGTCTTAATACCTTTCAAATACTTTCAGAACCAATTTGGAAGCATTTGGAGTAATTTGAAAGCAGTAGTGTCAATACTAGTCTAAAGGTCGAATTGGTCAAAATTGGCAATTTTTCCTAGTTTGTGCAAATTTCCTAAAAAGGGACACTACAATATTTAAAATTTAATTAAGGTTTTGGGGGTATTACACATTGAGAGAAATATAGTATAATTAGAATAGAGAAGAATGAGAGAATATGAACTTGAACTCATATGGGAGTTGAACCTGCATCAAAAAATATCCATGAATCTCTGTTGAGAGGTATGAATGGACTCTCCATCAACCAACTTGGATGAGAATCTTGCATCCTTGAAATTGGTTCTAAGGCAGGGAATATGAACATCCACTATGCAAGGACGAGCTTGAATCTCTCCAAAATTGCAAAGATGCAAATAAAAAATTACCAAAATCTCCTCTATTTTGAATTTGCATCCTTTTAATAACTTTAGTTGGCTCATTTAAATCCTTAGAACTCAAATTATCTCATAATTACTCATAAAATTTGAATTAGTGGGGGTTATGACCCTTCATTGGCCCCACATGACACTTGGCTCATCTTTGTCTCCAACTCCTCCATGAATTCGAATTGGGGAATCTTTTGGATGCTTTGGATATGTGTAAATCCTCTCATGCACCCTCTTGGTCTATTTTTAGCTCTTACATTGTCATAGATGTCATAGAATCTATCATAAGTGTCACCAGTGTCATAGAATCTATCATAAGTATCATAATACTTGTCATAGTTGTCATAGAATCTCTCATTGCCTATTTTATCCCTATGACTCTTCATATTCCTTCATTAATGTTACCTCTTCCCTTCCAACTCGAATTTGGGGATGGCTCCATGTTTATAGGGGGGAATATTCTCTCATGTGGACCCCACATGTGCACTTATGTGCCCCCAAGTCCAAATAGGACCTAATGCCACTTCATTTTGGAGCATTTAACATTTATTCCATAATTTATTGGCCTATTTTTCCACCATCAATTTAGAATATTGAATTTTCATGAGAAACTATAGACCTTGGGGTCAAATGTCAATATTTAATTCTTCCATATAACCCTTAGGAATTGGTTAGGCCAATTAATTATTTATTTGAAAATCATTTAATTGGGTACATGAGAGTCCTCCCCACCCAAGATTACTTGTCCTCAAGAAATTTCAAACATGGATGTTGAATAACATGCTTTCTTTCCAAAAAATTGCTTGTGTGTTTCAAAAGAAAGGAGTAGTGGTACTCATGTACTACAATTGTGTGTTTCAAAAGAAAGGAGATGTGGATTTTTTTTTCATATTGATATCCCCTGTGACATCACCACTAAACACCAAAATATTAATTAAATCCATCAAAAAAAACTTTGAACAATTACTCTTTACCTCTTTCATATTTTGGAAACCCTTTCTGATACCACTGTATAATTCTTTGAAGTTGCCACTAAGTTGCTCAACTTTGAGTCTTTAAGATTCCATGAAAATTTTAGAGAGGAACCACCATGCTTGCTGATGCACTACTCTGATTACAATCACCTTCTCAAGTGGTGACTCAATCTCCCATACTACTTGTTTCCCCCAAAAATTGAAACCAATAAGACTAAAAATTATCCGAGGGTCCCATTGCTTGTATTGCACTCCAACAATTAGGACTGCTCTCCAACCCATACCATTAGAAAAGAGAATTCCTAGATCCCATTTCCTTGTATGAATTCTTCCAAACATCATAAGTACAAAATATAGATCATCAAAGTACATAACCATATAATAAAAATTTACATCAAGGAGGTGCCTCATCAAAGAATCATGAAAGTGCTTGTACTTCAAAGTAAGTAGACCACCATTTTCCAAGTGCATACAAGCATTAAGTTACCAATCAAATCTTCTCCAATGACATAGGTGGGGATCCCATGTCCTATAATGCTACTCCAAAAGGATGTAAGATGCATCAAAATAATCAGCCATGTGTTCTTTCATCCAAGAAGTGAATGAAAAACCTCCACTAAAATCTAAACCAATTAGGGAGAAAAGAAAACAATGAGCCTTCAAGGGGCTCACAAAAGTACCATTTGTGCATCCATGGATATGTGTATCATCAAGAAATAACAAAGGTGTTGTTTCCAATAAAAATGTGCTCCAATCATATATCTCTTCACCCAATTATTGGATGAAGATCCTCCAACATCAGTTGAACTAAGCAAGGAGCAAGAAAAATCATGAGTCTTTAAGTGACTCAAGTGAACATCATAGGTGCATCCATGTAGATATGTATCATCATAAGGTAGAAAAGGATGCTACTACAAATGTAAATAATAAGGTTGATCCACATCGCAGTTTCCATTGTTGTTGAATGCTAACATTGACTGTGACAAGTTATTGACTTTGACAAGTTCTGAATTCGACATGACTTCGACAAACTCGGAAGCTTTGACAAGTCCACGACCTCAATGGTCTCGCGACATCGACATGCAACGTCGACCCGTGACTTGCGACTGATGTGCTATGACAAAATGTCTCTCTGTCTTCCAGTTGACTGTAACGGTTGAACTTCCGAATTGTTATAACTTATTTTGTAACTAAACGTAACGGGAAGGCACCCAAGTGTCTCAACACTCTATATAAGCATGTATAATATTGTAATATACAAGTCATGATTTCATATCTAGTAATAGAGACTATCAGGTCACATTCCTGCATATTGTCTGTGTGTATCTGTGTTTATCTTTGTATTCATGCTTTGCTTGTTCTATTTCTTATGCTTCCGCCATAATAGTGCCGACTCATTCAGTTGAATTGTTGTCCCCCTCTTGATTCCTGGCCATGTGCATATCATTGGTATTAGAGCTCATTCAGAGCATTCATCTTTGTTCATGCTTAAGTTTTTCTATACACTTCTAGCGAAGTTACCTAACTTATGTCGGTTCAAACACGCTCGCAATCTCAGCAATCCAAGCAGAAACTACCCTAGAGATCGCAGGAGAAACAAACGATAGACATGCAGCCGATGAGACAGTACAACTTATTGAGCAAGCGCTGAATCGACAATGGACTGAAATGTTTGCCCAATTCAATGAAATTCTCACGCGATTTGCTTCGACATCCGGAGATATTTTGACGAGAACTAACTCCGACAAAATCATCCCCTTCAAAGTGCAAATGAATTTGGACATACCGAATCTAGAAGGAAAGATTGACCTAGAATCCGTTGACAATTGGGTACAACAATTGGAATCCAATTACTCTGTTAAAAAACTCTCAGAATCTAAAAAGATCACCATTGCATCCATAAATATGTCAAAATATGTGTGTTAACACCCATATATTTTTCTACAATATGCAGTTGAATGGAAGTAATGGAGGGTCAAAATGTACCTGGTAGTGAAACCGAGATATCCTCCATGCTCCAGTGCTAGATGTTATGGGAAAGACTAAGGGGTCTAAAGAGGGTCAAATGTGCAAAGGATGAGAAGATGTTGGAGTATAGGCAAAAATAAACAAGAAACATACTTTATAGCCTATAGTCCATCGATCAAATCATGGGAAACTAAGTGTCACACCAATCTACACCGTAGATTTGGCATGGGGATCAGATCCACAGTCCTAGGTGGAATACCACACAGCCAAGTTACGAGGGAGATAAGAAAAAGGTGGATGCGATGAGTATTCTCCTCCAGCCAGGTGTCAGTAGCAGACGTCGTCGCACGGAGACAGATTAAATGGCGGTATGTAAGAGTGGGCGCATGCGATGGTGTGAATTGGTGGAAAGATCCATGGTTTGGAATGCAAAAGAGATATACATCAACATCGCTTGCAGCAGCTCGCATAAAGAAGTAGCGCACTGGATAAGAAAGGGATGGATGCGATTAGAGTTTCCCGCCTGCCAGATGTCGGCTCCAGAGTCCATCGCACAAAGAGGAGGAATCGGAGTAGGGACCACCGGGGTACATGTGAGGCCCATCTTGTGGGGAAATGTGGACAGGAAGGACAGCGTGGATGGAAAGTTAAGCCAAATTTGATGCTAAGGAAGAATTGAATGTCAAATCAAGAGATAAAGAGGCAAAAAATCCGATGAAAGAAAACCAGCACATGGGAGATCAACGGTTGGAATTTACAGAAAACCTACCAAGAGAGCTAGCGTTATGGAGAGGCGGCTATATATACGAAAATGCCTTTCAATGTTTGCATTTTTACCCTTTCCGAAGCATGTCTGAGCGGAAGGGGTTTTTTTTCCAGAGAATGGTGTTCTGGCCCCGGTACAGGAGTTTGATGGCTGGTCACCAGGCAATTCGGCCGAAGCCGGAAAGTATTGCGGTCACGCCCTAACAGGGAGGTCCCCGAAGACCCTATATCAATTTTGGTCCGGGCTATAATGGCCTGCGAAGAAGCTATCCTTTAAGACCTCGGCCTTGTGGGCCTGGAGGTCATCTCAGGAATAACAATGGTTGCCTTGTTTCATCAATGTTCGTCCAAAGGTCATTGGACCTTTGTAATTCCCCGCCACGGGCCCGACCTGGGCATTAGGGATAATTCCCACGACTTCTCGAACATCCAAAGTAGCGTTGGGTCTATCCAAAATAATAGGTGGGTCAAGATTAAACCCCGATATTGGAGAATTTCTGACCCAAGGTATCCTTACATAGGTAACATTTTCCCCTGGTACTAATAGCTTCTGGCTCAGTTTCTGAATAAAGGGGAAGGTTTGGAACAAGCGAGCGAAGAAGACATGTCGCCTGGCCTTACTAAGATGAAGACGGAAGTTTTCAAAGGGTTGTAAGCATCATAAAGGTGCTGGATGCTTATGACTGAGAAGTTGGAAAGCATGTGGAGGCCAGAAAAAGTCTGTAAAGGAGGTGTGAAAAAGGAAAAGTCCCTTGCGTGTATTGGAGATTGGATCGAAAGGTGATAGAGGTAATGTGGCCCACGTCTTTCGGAGCGTGCGGGAAAGCATGAGATTAAGTGTTGTCACACGAGATACGTCAGAAGAACGGACCTGCCGAGGGGATCTCTAAATGTTATCCCAGAGGATTACCGGTATGATAGGAGGAACTTTTGCATCATCATTGGCTATGCCGTCTATCTGGGACGATGTTGCTGAGCATGCTGAAGGTCACCTCAAAGCCTTGGGAATCACAGTTACCTAATTGAAGAGATCGATAGCGTTATCATGGCAATTATGACCACTTGTAGCTGTTGTCATCATCACAGTAGTTATGGGTAAGGTTCTCACGTCTTTTATCTGAAGTCGGTATAAGGGAAAGATGGTGCACCTGGCGGTTCAACCATCTTCGCTGTTGCGATTGGCTCATGGAGAAAGGATGGGAGTGCGAAGTGGTGTTCATGCCAGAATAGGTGTGGGTTGAGATGGAGGAAAAGCCTACCACTCCCTCTCTTATGGCATTCAACCTCTTAGAGTCTGACTCTGCCAGCGAGGACGAGAAGCTTGATAGACGACAAATGCCCTAATGAAATTGGCAAAGAACGAAGAAGGAGAAAATCAAAATCAAGTGGAGCGGCCAACCGGGTGCAGAAATAGTTCATGATTTTGTGCTCTCCACTAAGGAAAAGAGACCTATCCTGTCATATGATGCACCACCAGCTGACAGTTCATTGAAAGTGGAATATTTCTTTGACTCGGAAGGTCATTTGCGAACCGAGGGTTAAAACAATCCTCTCTCTATAATATTCCATTCCTTGTCTTAATCAGTCTTTTTGAGAAGTGACACATATGTAATATTTTTTGAATTTTTGGGTGTAATGCGGTGTCCTTCTAATATTTCCATTAAGGCGAAAGATGAGTCATGCAGGAAGGCTCTATGGCATATATATATGCGATGTAATAGAATGAAAAAAAGGTTGAAAATATTATGTTGAAAGCTTTTGGTAATTTGAGGATTAGTCTGTAAGACATCTTTTGAACTGTTTAAATAAATTTTGTAGAGCTGAAGCCTGCGTTTTGACAATGTTTCCTGTGTAATTGGTCTAGTAGTGTGTATTTTCTCTTTTCCCATGTGAAATTGTGTTTTCTCTCTTTGTAACCCAATTTTGTGTTATTTCTTTCATGCTTGGAACAGGGTAATGATTAAGTGGAATTCATAGAAATTATGCTCTACTTAGTCTTTTCCAAGTATTTCACCAACATATTCTACTAAAGTTGATGTAGGATTCATCTTGGTATGCCTTACATTGATGCACTGTTTCTTTCCTCTTCTATTCCACAAAATTAAATTCTCTTTGACTACTAGCTGCTTGCTACCTTGCCTTTGTGAATGCGTTTGTAGAATCTTTGTGAGTGATGTTTCATAGTTTGTTAAAGGTGACTCCATTTCCCAAACTAAATCCCATACGTTTTCAAGCAAACAATGCGTGAATCATTTTATTTCCAAATAGAAAACTGAGCTTTTGTATAATTGTTGTAATTGAATATCTTGGCAGTGAATGTTGGTGTTTATTTTTCATTATTGACAATCTTGATTATTCCAGTCTTTTCACGAGATTATAGAGAGAGCCCTCTCTGTATGTGTTGGGGCAATAGCACAGGCCAAAGATTGGTTAGTAGTTACCCAGAATTACCCTCTTTCAGCCTTGGGGGTCAATTTCGGTGTTAACAAATTGGCGCTGTTGCTGGGGAACGAGATTGTTTCGCAATCCCTGCAAGAACGACAAAGTTCAGATCTGAATGCTGATGGTGAACAGCGGTCAGACATCAAGAAGGTTGTATCATTCACCTAGCGACTCCACTCAAGAGAAATTTCAGTATGAAGGTGACCTAACTGGGGAGATCTATGATCTTGTATCAAAATTGAGATATTGAAAGATTCTCATGATGACTCCACTGGAGAAGGAACACATTTGCCTTAAACATGGAAGAATCAAGAATCAAGTACTAGAATACTAATCTTTTCAAAGAAATCTTGTTCTTCTATATCAATCTCCTTTTACCTTTATGTATATATATCAAGAAAATTTTGTCCCACCGAAGAGCTCTAGGTCATGATAGGCCTTCCTTTGTATATCCCTCTCTGGACCTTACAAATGCATATCCTCCTTTAACCCCTAGAGCTGATCCCATCCCTTCTTCCGAATCTCATAGGATTCATGCTAAGCTTTGTGAATCCCAAGAGAATGAAGCTAAAGATGCTCCCCCTGTACATATCCCTTTGCCTTCCAAATCTCAACTAAGATATAGTCCTCTAAAACTGCCACCTATTCTACATGACTACCCTCCCAAATACCATAAATACCTTCCTAGATTCGATGGAGAATCCGAAAGCCTCACTGCTGAGAAGCATCTGCACGGCTTTGAACACTTTTTGGATCTTTTTGAGTTAGAGCATGATGACATTTGTATGAGGGATTTCGCCCAGTCTTTCCAAGGAGATGTGAAAAAATGGTTCAGCCATTTGCAGCCGAGATCTATAGACAATTGGCAAAGGTTTTCTGATGTCTTCCTAGAATTTTGGGGAAAAAGACAGTCATGGGACTTGATTCTTTCAAAATTTTACTCCATGGGAAGGCTAGAGGGAGAGGCCATATCCAGCTTCAATAGAAGGTTTTCAAAATTCTATTATGATATGCCAAGGGAAATTCAGCCCCCAGAGAATGCTGCTAAGTTACAATATGCATCTACTTCCCCCCCCGAGCTATCCTTGCTCCTATTGGAAAGGTCTCCGAATTTGCAACGTATGCTCATTGATGCTTTGGAGGTCGAAGACAATATTAGGATGTCTGGGAAATTATCAAACGAAGGCAGGGTTGCAAGGATTGAAGAAGAAACTAGATTTGAAGAAGGGCACAAGCAAGGGGCAGTTGCGATGTGTCCCTATTTTTCCCTGGATGCACAAGAAGACGATCGGGCCGGGGAAATATCAGAAGAAGATAATCATGACAGGTTTCCTATAAATTGTGATACACTTGCTAAAATTCCTGTGGGTAATGTTTTTGAAGAGGAATTCGGTCCACCTAAATATGACGAATATGAAGGGGATTGCTCAGAAAACTTCATAAGTTTTTTCAAGATTGATGATAAAGAGAAAGAACAAGCGTGTAATCCATCCCAAGAAGCAGAAGCTCATCAAAGAGAGTCCATTTCACTTGAGGTTGACGAAAGAATTGAAGCTATTGCTGTCGCCTTCGATGGTGAAAATCAAACCCTAAGCGTTGAGGTTTCAGATGAAATGGGCGATGACTTTCATGTCCCTCCTCCAAAGTGGGATGAGAATCTTTTTCAACGGTACCAGCTGCCATATGATCCAAAAGGATAGGAGAAATGTCGAGAAGAACCTATCCTAGGAGCCCTCATAGCTAGTCCTAGAGAAATAAGAGTTCTTCATGTTCTGGTAGACCCTTTTGCTAATTTTTTGGAAAGGTCGAAAATGGTAGAGTTTATATTGTTCTAGGAAAGCAAGATTAAAAGATATATTCAGATGGGGCTATCATCTAGTGGGTTTTCCCCCATGACAGGAGGACTAGAATGGAGAATTCAGTCAACGAGTCATCTGCTTGATTGGCTTCATTGGAGGTGTGAAATTACTTGAGTTACCCTTGGTATCAAACAAGTAGGGTAGGGAAACTTGTACATAAATAAGTTTGCAGGGCAAGCAGTTGCATTTATTTTAGTTAGTATTTTTTAGGTGTTCATCTCCGAGTGTTCGGTTGCAGCGTCGAGATGAAAGGCCGACCACAGGATTTTGCTGATGATAGTCAGGACTTGGAAAAATGACCCAATGGATCAAGCACTTAGTCTACGTAGTTCTTTGCTACCTCACAGGGAGGATAGCATCCCCTTTGGAGTCAGCTGTTAACACCCATATATTTTTCTACAATATGCAGTTGAATGGAAGTAATGGAGGGTCAAAATGTACCTGGTAGTGGAACCGAGATATCCTCCATGCTCCAGTGCTAGATGTTATGGGAAACACTAAGGGGTCTAAAGAGGGTCAAATGTGCAAAGGACGAGAAGATGTTGGAGTATAGGCAAAAATAAACAAGAAACATACTTTATAGCCTATAGTCCATCGGTTAAATCATGGGAAACTAAGCGTCACACCAATCTACATCGTAGATTTGGAATGGGGATCAGATCCACGATCCTAGGTGGAATACCGCACATCCAAGTTGCAAGGGAGATAAGAAAAAGGTGGATGCAATGAGGCTTCTCCGCCAGCCAAGTGTCAGCAGCAGACATCGTCGCACGGAGACAGATCAAAGGGTGGTATGTAAGAGTGGGAACATGCGATGGCATGAATTGGTGGAAAGATCCACGGTTCAGAATGCAAAAGAGATATACATCAACGTCACTCACAGCACCTCACATAAAGAAGTAGCACACCGGATAAGAAAGGGACAGATGCGTTGAGAGTTTCCCGCCTGCCAGATGTCGGCTCCATAGTCCGTCGCACAAAGAGGAGGAATCATAGTAGGGACCACTGGGGTACATGTGAGGCCCATCCTGTTGGGAAATGTGGACAGGAAGGACATCGTAGATGGAAAGTTAAGCCAGATCCGACGGTGAGGAAGAATTGAATGTCAAATCAAGAGATAAAGAGGCAACAGATCCGATGAAGGAAAACCAGTACATAGGAGATCAACGGTTGGAATTGATGGACAACCTACCAAGAGAGCCGGCGTTATGGAGACGCGGCTATATATATGAAAACACCTTTCAAAGTTTTCATTTTTACCCTTTCCGAAGCCTGTCTGAGCGGAAGGGGTTTTTTCTAGAGAATGGTATTCTGGCCCCGGCACAGGAGTTTGATGGCTGGTCACCAGGCAGTTGGGCCGAATCCCAAAAGTCTTGCGTTTGTGCCCTAACAGGGAGGTCCCCAAAGACCCTGTATCAGTTTCAGTCCGGGCTATAATGGCCTACGAAGAAGCTATCCTTCAAGACCTCGGCCTTGTGGGCCTGGAGGTCATCTCAGGAATAACAGTGGTTTCCTTGTTTCGTCAAAGTTCATCCAAAGGTCATTGGACCTTTGTAATTCCCCACCACAGGCCCGACTTGGGAATCAGGGATAATTCCCACGACTTCTCGAACGTCCAAAGTAGTGGTGGGTCTATCCAAAAGCATAGGTGGGTCAAGATTAAACCCCGATATGGGATAATTTCTGACCAAAGGTATCCTTCCCCAGGTAACATTTTCCCCTAGTACTAATAGCTTCTGGCTCAGTTTCTGGATAAAGGGGAAGGGTTGGAACAAGTGGGCGAAGAAGACATGTTTCCCGGCCTTACTAAGATGAATACGGAAGTTTTCAAAGGGTTATAAGCATCATAAAGATGTTGGATGCTTATGACTAAGAAGTTGGCAAGCATGTGGAGGCCAGAAAAAGTCTATAAAGGAGGCTTGAAAAAGGAAAAGTCCCTTGCGTCGATTGGAGGTTGGCTCGAAAGGTGATAGAGGTAATGTGACCCACGTCTTTCGGAGCATGCGGGAAAGCATGAGATTAAGTGTTGTCACATGAGAGACGTCAGAAGAATGGACCTGCTGAGGGGATCTCTGAATGTTATCCCATAGGATTACCGGTATGATGGGAGGCACTTTTGCATCATCATTGGCTATGCCGTCTATCTGGGACGACGTTGTTGAGCATGCTGAAGGTCAACTCAAAGCCTTGGGAATCACAGTTACCTGATTGAAGAGACCGATAGAGTTATCATGGCAATTATGACCACTTGCAGCTTTCGTCATCATCACAGCAGTTATGGGTAAGGTTCTCACGTCTTTTATTTGAAATCGGTATAAGGGAAAGATGGTGCACCTAGCGGTTCAACCATCTTCTCTGTTGCGATTGGCTCATGGAGAAAGGACAGGAGTGTGAAGTGGTGTTCATGCCAGAACAGGTGTGGGTTGAGATGGAGGAAAATCCTACCACTCCCTCTCTTATGGCATTCAACCTCATAGAGTCTGACTCTTCCAGCGAGGATGAGAAGCCTGATAGACAACAAATTACCAAAGGAAATTGGCAAAGAACGAAGAAGGAGAAACTCGAAATCAAGTGGAGCGGCCAACCGGGTGCAGAAATAGTTCACGATTTTGTACTCTCCACTAAGGAAACGATACCTATCCTGCCAGATGATGCACCACTGGCTGACAGTTCATTGAAAGTGGAAGATTTCTTTGACTTGCAAGGTCATTTGTGAACCCAGGGTTAAAACAATCCTCTCTCTATAATATTATGTTCCTTGTCTTAATCAGTCTGTTTGAGATGTGACACATATGTAATTTTTTTGAATTTTTGGGTGTAATGAGGTGTCCTTCTAATATTTCCATTAAGGCGAAAGATGAGTCATGCAGGAAGGCTCTATGGCATATATATATGCGATGTAATAGAATGAAAAAAAGGTTGAAAATCTTATGTTGAAAGCTTTTGGTAATTTGAGGATTAGTCTGTAAGACATCTTTTGAGCTATTTAAATAAATTTTGCAAAGCTGAAGCCTGTGTTTTGACAAGTATTCCTGTGTAATTGGTCTGGTAGTCTGTATTTTCTCTTTTCCCATGTGAAATTGTGTTTTCTCTCTTTGTAACCCCATTTTGTGTTATTTCTTTCATGCTCGGAACAGGGTAATGATTAAGTGGAATTCATAGAAATTATGCTCTGCTTAGTCTTTTCCAAGTATTTCACCAACATATTCTACTAAAGTTGATGTAGGATTCGTCTTGGTATGCCTTACATTGATGGACTGTTTCTTTCCTCTTCTATTCCACAAAATTAAATTCTCTTTGACTACTAGCTGCTTGCTACCTTGCCTTTGTGAATGCGTTTGTAGAATCTTTGTGAATGATCTTTCATAGTTTGTTAAAGGTGACTCCATTGCCCAAACTAAATCCCATACGTTTTCAAGCAAACAATACGTGAATCATTTTATTTCCAAATAGAAAACTGATCTTTTGTATAATTGTTGTAATTGAATATCTTGGCAGTGAATGCTAGTGTTTCGTTTTCATTATTGACAGTCTTGATTATTCCAGTCTTTTCACGAGATTATAGAGAGAGCCCTCTCTGTCTGTGTTGGTGCAGTAGCACAGGCCAAAGATTGGTTAGTGGTTACCCAGAATTACCCTCTTTCACCCTTGGGTGTCAATTTCGGTGTTAGCAATGTGCACTGCTTTTGGGAGAACCTCTCGACAAAGATGGAGAAAAGCGGAGACCCTGTCGACACATGGGATAAATTTTTGAATACATACGAAAGGAACTTTACCCTCCCAAATACCTTGAACAATAGTATAAGAAGTGGTAGCAGCTAAGGCAATGGAAATCCCAATCAGTACAGAGTTACACTGACGAGTTCTATCGACTCATGGCTAGACTTGGCATCTAAGAAGAAGAGAAATTGGTTGTTCTGAAGTACATCATCGGATTGTCCCAATACATTCAACATGAGATGGAATTTGTGACTATCAATATGCTCGTAGATGCATTCCATTATGCTAGCAAACTTGAAACCAAGCAGAAAGGAAAAGAACACTTTGTGACGAATCCAACATCAGGACAACCACCCGACAAGAAGGCATCAGCCTACCCCACCAAATCCAAATCACGGCAAAAAGAATTTTTAGAAAAGGGAACATAGTAAACAACCGCCTAACGGGAAATGGTGTGATTACCACAACTCATCTTGGCATGATACGTCTGAATGAAAAGCTCAGAAGACATTTTTGGTAAAAGTGTCGACATCCGATGCGTTCGACAAGATGGTGGAAGAATCTAATCCAGACGCAACGACCCTTTTGACATCGACAGTGACCACTCCAGCAGCCTCAACTATCGTCGACAAGGAGGAACAAGAGTTCCTGTTCCATACATGGATATGGGTTTAGCACAACCCATTGCATATGATTGTGGATAACAGTAGCCAGAATAAATTCATTTCTGATGATCTCGTGAAGAAACTAGGTCTTGTCACCACTCCACATCCTCAGCCTTACAACATTGGTTGGATGAAGAATGGACAGGAACTACAGATCACCCGATAATGAAAACTCACCTACTTCATAAATCGTTTTGAAGATGAAGTACTCTACGACGTGGCATCACTCTCTGTAGCCGACGCCTTGTTTGGGAAACCTTACTTGTGGGATCGCCATGGAAGTTACCAGTCATGGCCTTAGAAGGTGATTGTCAGAATCCAAAATCGATGGTACGGAATACCAGAGCAACGAACTACACCAACGGTCTCAATGATATCTTCTAAACAGATGAATAAGCTCATCAATCATGCTTAGAGGTTCACATTAATCATGATCAAACCGCAACATTCTAGGAAGACTGCAATGACGAGTCAACTCACCGACCAGTGTAGCTCCCAACAGAAGTAGTTGATTGACAATGTTCTCGATGAGTATCAGAGTTTATTACAAGAGCCGAACGGAGTACCTGTAACATCCCAAAAATTCACAAAAATTTAAAATTTTTCTGTATAGCATTAAGTACTACAATGCCATGCGGAAGTACAGTCAAAGTTAATTTGTTTACTTTAGATGATAATTTGATGACGACATTTCTTCAATTTAGTTGTCGATGGTATAAACATGTTACAATCAATTACTTGTTATTTATGTCATAGAGACCCAATACATGTAATTATATTTATTAAGTACTGTTGGATGTTTTTACTGTCGTTCTTGTCCTCTCATGAAATATAGTTATTTCTATAAATGAAAAATTATTGTTAATTATCTAAAGTACTATTTAAATGATTAGTACTAACTGTTTGATTTTTCTTGATGACGAAGGGGTCCTATGGGCACCCGCGGCTTACTTAGATAAATAGCTAATGCTATTTAAACTTATGTTGCAGATCACAGGTAAGCGTGATACTTCTTTCCGACACATTACAGATGCATGTAAAAAGAACTAGATTCACGTAGTGTCCAAAGTTAAAAGTATGGAGATAAAAGTTTGGGTAAGGGTAAGACCTACCCTAACTGTGGTCGTACAATATACTCAAATGTTGTGGCTATTCACTGGTGTTTCTTCTCTTGATCTTAGCTTCTTATTTAACATCATGCTTATGCCATTTTATTTTAAATTGTAATGTGGTTTGTGTTATACTTGTATTCGAGATCTCGACTATAGCTTACATAACTATGTGGATTCATCAACTGATGTTAATTGATCCTTTGTGTACCACCAATTCTAGCTTCAAGGGTTTAAGCTTTAGGGTATAACCCAAGGGTTACGACTATATGCATATCATGCTATAATTTTCAAACACAAGTTGCTATATACTAAAGTTAAAATGCTTATAACTATTCTACCTTATTCTAAAGGTATTAACCCAAATGCATAATATAACTATATGCTATATATTAAAATCCTAGTGCGCATTTTATTTAAAGGCTAGGTATTGATACCTTTTTGCACGCATTATGGTTTTTATACAAATCTTGACTTATCAAGGATTCCACATATAATACTTGTGTTTAAAGGTTATAATGGTAGTTTGACTCTATGTAAGGTTTTACGTAACACTTTAAAGTTATGATGAAAAGCCAAAAGTAATGTTTTGATCCTATCGAAGACCACATAGACCAAACTCAGTGGATGTTGTGTTGGCAGGCATTCGAAACCTGGTAGCTATGGCATTCATAGTTCATTAAATGCAGTTTAGTGGAATGTCTGTTGGAAACTCTCGTGGCATGGCTCCACATGAAGTTTTCTTTGTTGAAGTGCTAACCCAAGCTTCCCGTTGAACTACTCACCGAGCCATTACCTGGAGCATTCATTTTGCACTATGTGAGAAAGGAGAGGCCAGCAAGCTCTCGGTTTTCAAGGGTTTGTAACTATGCTTGTAGTTTCCTTCCATGGGTTCGATAGCGTGACCTCTGTCTATATGATGGTGATGGTAGATTATATGTAATTGCAGTTGTTGCAAAGTGTACAGAGTTTGAGTTGGTGATGAATAGGTATGCCTCCAAGGTTTCCATGTTGAAAGTTTAAATGTTACACGATTTTTCGGGCATACTACGAAATGCTATTTACAGGTAATGTCATATTTTCTCAACTTGTGATCCATTGATGGTTTTAAAATAATGTTCTAGGTTTTCGTTTTGAGCTATGATCAATGTTTAACCACCATGTCGTATTGTCTTGACAGGTCCTTCTTCAGCGTGGGTTCTTAAATTAGAATGCTAGGGATGAGAGCTTGAAAAGCGTGGTAAGCCTCAGTGTTTTCCTCGTGGGCATCCATAGTACTCAGAAAAAAACTTTTTGGATGAATATTTGGCACAATGCCGGTTTGTGTTGTTTTATTCGAGACTTCGTTTTCATTTTCCAAAATTAGACATTACAGTGGTTGTAAATATTTTTAAGCCGTGAGGCAAAGTTTTGATACAGGGAGGATTGAACTCTCGACCTATCCTTCGTTGGTTTGTCAACACATACTGTAATTATCTTTAAATTATATCTATGTATACAGTTTCGCTTCGAAGCATTTAAACCCTTAGCATTTTGATAAAATACAATGGTAAAATTCTAGGGTATTAAAACCCGATTTTTTATTATAGATTGCAGATGATGTTTTGAACCTTTGACCTCGCATTGTTTCCTTTTATTATGTTCTGCATATGAGCTTTCAATGGATAATACTATAGATTTTAAGTATTTAAATGAATGAAGTTTTAAAGTGTTGAAACTGAGAGAAAACTCTCGGCACTGTGTTAGTTTGAAAAGTTGTTTGCAAAGTCTGACACTATGATATAAATAGTTATTTAAATCTTTAGGGTTTGTGTATAAACCCTAAGTCATAAGGATGGACCGTGAACCCTACTAATAATGAAATGTTATTTTGTGTTTTGGTTGAAGAATTAGTATGGGTTTTGAACCCTAGATTCGTTATGTAACTTGTAAAGTTATAAAACTTAGACTGTGTGGAAGAATCTTCAGATGTCGAATTCTAGTTTCACATTTCTCTTTCGTTTTGCTAAAAGAAAGAAATGTTAACATGGTATTAGTATGTATAGTTAAAGAACAGGGTTTAACCCTATGACATTCGATTAGTTTGTTACTATTTGATTTGTAAAAGATAATATTTCATATTTCCAGTTTTGTATAAAAGATATTGATGTATGATTTCGATCCATTTTCTTACAATGTTTACAACTGTGTTTTTAATGATGAATGCCTATATTAACTGTTTCAATGTTATTAGTAATACTTTGACAGAAATAAATAAGATAACACAATTTGAACCTGGTAACTGTAGAAGAGACAAACAACCAAAAGAGCCCGTTCCGCCCAACCTTTTCCTGAAGACATCCAAGGTTACTTGCCTTAGGACCCCCGAGCCTATTCACTGAACCACCAGGACGAAGATGTTGTGTGGAGAAATGGAATAAATTCCTTTGCAACTCAACAATAGCACTTGACAGTAGTACTTTTACTTTTAGCAATATTGAACTCAACAATATGGCTGCACTAGTTTAGAATGCAGTCTTAGTTCACTCAATCACTTCTAACCTTCCCCTCATCGAATCTCTTGTGCTAAAAAATTATCACAAGGTAAGAATGAACAGCCCCCTACTGAATTCGATGGGTACATAAGTAGCATGCCTAGGTCTTTGCTCAATTTTATTTAGTAAATGAGCCACCTGCTCAGTTCCACTTTCTTGAAACATGACCATAAAAGTAGGGAAGTTCCCCCCTGCAACAATTAGAAGTGAGTTGAGGATGTTGCCAAGTGTTAGTTTTCTCTCCACCCCAGTCCATTCCTCCTAGTGGGTCAGTGAACACTCATTCAACAGTCTCCTTTGGATATTTGTCTCCACTTTTATTTATTAATAATAAAATATTCAAAGTAATTAATTACAGTCATCCTTGACCCCACTTGGTCAATACTTGATCCAATGAATAGATTCACAGACATATCCAATACTTGATTGACAAAGTTCATATCCGACCAAGCTGATCTCCTTGTGGAAGTCTAGTCGTCCTTGTTCGAAAGAAAGATGGGACTCGGCGCATGTGCATCGAATACAGGGAATTCAATGACATTTCGGTAAAGAATTACTACCCTCTGTTGTGGATAGACAAGCTCATCGAATGTATGAAAGGTGCCAAATTCTTTACTAAGATTGACCTCAAGTCGGGATATCATCAGATTCCAATCGAGCCCTCAGATGTGTGGAAAACTACTTTCAAAACCAAGGAAGGATTGTTTGAATGGTTAGTCATGCCTTTTGGCTTAACCAATGCACGTATGACCTTCATGCGATATATGGACAACATTCTGCGACCTTTCATCGGCAAATGGGTCATTGTCTATCTTGAATACATATTGATTTTAATTCGATCATGGGAAGAACATGTCAGATAGCTGCGACAAGTTCTCGACCCTCTCCAACAACATCGAATTTACTTAAACATGGACAAGTGTACCTTTGCGATGAACAACATCAAATATTTGGAATATGTAATTGACTCTGTAGGAATTCACGTCGATCCATACAAAGCACAAATCCTCAAAGATTGTTCCATTCCTCAAAGCATTCAAGAACCAAGAATTTTTCTTGGTTTGGAAAATTTCTATTGACGATTCATACTCAACTTCGGTCACATATCTTGGCCCTTGAATCAGTTGACAAATGGAGATGGAAAAACTGTCTTCAAATGGACATCGACACAATAAGAAGCTTTTGAACAGATCAAGCACAAGCTCTACATTGCACCAGTACTTGTGTTACATAATTTGCATCATCCCTTTGAGATTGAGACGGACGCATCAGACTATGCTTTGGGCGTAGTGATCACTCAATCTGGTCACCCAATCGCTTTTCATTCCGAAACTTTTAATGACACATTTAGAATATATTCGACGTACAAAAAAGAATTGTACACCATTGTGCAATCTCTCAAGCAATGGAGGTATAACATCCTTGGCAAGGAAACAGTCATCCTCACTGACCATAAGCCTCTACAGTTCACTTCGACTGAGTCAAAAATACAAACAACCAAACAACTCAAGTGGATTAATTACCTACAACAATTCCAGTTGGTGATTAAGTATTGAAAAGGTAAAGCTAACGCCATCGTTGATTGTCTAATTTGACCACCCATTACTCTCCTTTTCACAGTGATGAGTATGCAGAGATACAACACAACCACTTGGTCTCAATTTATCAGGATGACAATGAATTTTCATCAGTCTATCGAAAAATACAGACTGAAAAGTCGTCGACCTCTAGCTACTTCCTGAAAGACACCTTTCTATACAAGCTTGGACAACTTTGTGTACCGATGGGTGAGAATCAACAACAGCTCATTTGGGACACGCACTACAACAATACTGCGGGACACTTTGGAGTAGAAAAGACACTTTATATTCTCCAGAAGTATTTCTTTTGGCCTACACTTAAAGCTAACATCAACAAGTACATTCGATCATGCATGGTTTGTGCCATTTCTAAACTGCCTCATCGACGACAGGGATTGTACACACCTCTGCCAGTTCCTAGTCGACCATAGGAATCTATTTTTGTGGACTACTTGACAGGATATCCTACTACCAAACATCAGCATGACGTGATCTTAGTAGTAGTTGATAGATTTTCCAAGATGGCCATTCTCATTCCATGCAAGAATACCACGATAGAGCAACAAACTGCTCATCTCTTCTTCACACATGTTTATAAACACTTTGGTTTAATGAAAACCATTAATTCTTACCGAGATGCCAAATTCATCAGCATCTTTTGGAAGACTCTCTGGCAATAGGTGGACACACGACTCTCATTTTTGACAGCTTTCCATCGTCATACCGACGGACAAATGGAAGTCATGAATCGCTTGGTAGTACAACTGTTTTGCATGTACAACCACAAGCATCGATGAACATGGGATGAAATTCTTCCATACATAAAGCCACCATACAACAGAACTAAAATCGTACTCAGCATAGTTCTACGGGCAAGAGTCCATTTGAGATCTGTTATGGATTTCAACCCTCAACACCTATCGACCTGATCAGCTCCTCGACATAGTCGAGCTCTGACACCGACTACATCTAGCGGGAAGTTGATCAAGCCTTGAAGTTTCGAGATCAGATTTGTGACATCTAGAAGAAAGCACAAGAAATGTTGCAACGATCATATGCTGTCATGTATCCTCCCACCTATCCAATGCAAGGAAGGGAACATGGCACTAAAATTTGGGCTTTTAGAACAACTTAGCCAAATTTTCCATGAATAAAAGGTATGGCATTACAGTAAAATACATATGTGTGTAGATGCAAATCAATTGAACATGCACAATGGAATAAAACATCATCCAACATGTCAAAATAGCCATCAATTAAACATTGTAGAAGTAAACATAATAAAATACTCATTTGGATGTAATGCTGTCCCAAGCAACTAGTTATGTCACTGCAACATTCCACCCAACCATAGCTCTATGCCTAGCCTATATTCTTTCAGCACTCAGAGACCACCCTCGAGCTGGGCATGGTATCTACAAGGAAAAGGGGGCTCTCAAGCTCAACACAGCCCAAAGAAATGGATACCCAACTCAACCCCAACATTCTCTTGCACACAAGACTCACATATGGGCTTGTAAATGCACTTTCAGCAATGGGACTTAGAAACTAGATGGACATGTGTTTTCCCCAAAACGTGGGCACACCAAAAAAGGATTTGTGAGAGGGAAAATCGACCATAGGGAAGAAAACAATTTCTCCCACAGATATACAAGCAATAAGTGAGCCAAAACAACCTCTATTGTCCCTAAATCAATTTCTCTTTCTTCCCCACTGTTATACAACACAAAAACACCCTTCCCAGCTACGAGAATGAAGGAAAACGTAGCAAAACCATGGAGGAAATGCCTAGGAAGCTCCAAACTCATGAGAGAGGAAAACTGATGGATGAATAATGGATTGGGGAGCAATTCATGGCTCTTTTCTTGCCCAAGAATCCAAAAATGATTTTCCATGAAGGGTGGCTTTCCCATACCCAAATTTGGACAGCCATACCTCTCCATTCCCTAAGGCATTAACTACCTCAACTAACTCTTGGGAGAGTAAATGATTGGGTATAGAAGTCAGCATGGGTAGTTGAGGGTTGATGGGTTCTCTCATTGGCACTTGGCTTGACTTGATTGTCTCACAGGTTTGAATATTTCCCTCTCAATTCCTTGTAAACATCATGCCCCCATCTCTTGTTGCATTTCATAGATAGTTGTGGGAATTTATATTAAAATACATATTTACAATCCCCATGGTTCACTAGCACATGGGTAGCACAATATCCAATACTTTCCTCCTCAAGGTCGAGCATTCACTAGCGGGGCCTTGGCCTCGAGCTCCACACTAGGAATCATACATAATATGCATACAATATTTACATTATAGCCCAAAATATCCTAAGGGTCAAAATGGGGGTATTACAAACGTGAAAGCTAAGGCCCGACACGACAAGCATCGTATTCCTCATTCATTCCAAATTGGGGTTAAGGTCTAGTTACATCTCAAGAAGGAGCGCTTCACCAGTCCATACAAGAAGCTCAAACCTTTGTGATATGGTCCGTACAGTGATCTTCAACAGATTGGAGAAAACACTTTCTAGCTTGACATTAATACATTCCTGGGTATGCATCCAGTATTCAATGTGGATCTACTTCAACCATACCATGCACCACTGTTGGAACATAATGACTTACCAACAGCAGAACCCGAAGACATCCATCCAGATTTTCAGGAACCTCTTCCTTGTGACACCATCGTGGGATGCCGAGTATGCCATACAAGGATGAACACAATTCCCTTGTTTCAGGTTGGTAAATTCAGACAGCTCCCATCCCAAGGAAAGTGGTACTCTGCTACTGAACTAACCGACAAGTTTCCTCACTTGACTGAGAAAAAAATGGTGACCATTGTTTCTTAAGGAAGCAGGTATGATCCACATCGCAGTTGGCATTGTTTTTGAATGCTAACATCGACTGCGACAAGCTATCAACTTCGACACAACTTCGACAAGTTCTGAATTCGACATGACTTCAACAAACTTAACAGCTTCAACAAGTCCACGACCTCAATAGTTTCACGACATCGACCTGCGACTTGTGACTGGTGCACTATGAAAGAATGTCTCTCTGTCTTCCAGTCGACTGTAATGGTTGAACTTCCAAACCGTTATAACTTCTTTTGTAACTGAACGTAACAGGAAGGCACCTAAGCGTCTCAACACTCTATATAAGCATGTATAATATTGTAATATACAAGTCATGATCTCATATCCAGTAATAGAGAATATCAATTCGCATTCTTGCATATTGTCTGTGTGTATCTGTGTTTATCTGTGTAGTGTATTCTTGCTTTGCTTATTCTATTAATTATGCTTCTGCCATAACAGAGCCGAATCATTGAGTCGAACTATTGTCCCCCTCGTGCTTCCTAGCTACATGCGGATCAAAGGTGCTCTAGTCATGTCATCATCAAAAGGAGAGATAGGAGTTTCATACTCCTCATGTGGCACCATTAGAAAGAAACCTTCATCAAATTTCCATCCCCAATTGATGTGGCTGAAAAAGAAGTAGTGGGTGAAGAATTGTGAACCAACCTTAACCCTTTGCAACTCTTACCCATCAAACTTTTTAATGCATCGTCTCCATAATTGGCTGGTCCAACTATTGTGATATCATGTGCCTCCTCCAAGGCTCTGCAACTCTCTCCATGAAGCAACTCATAATCCCTTTGAACAAGAACAAGTGCTTGTCTTCCTTATTGTTTGAATGTAGCCTCTTCAAGCATCTGCATATCAACATGTACCTCATGTTCCGCCATCACATGAGGTTTCTCCTTTGTAACATAAATTCTTTCATCCATTGAATGACTATCTAATATGTAGGAGGGTGTAAAGGACCTTTGCAACTTCTCTTGAAGTTTCTCAATCTACACCATAGATGTTTGGATTGTATTTTGGGTGGACTCCAACTCATTTGAGAGCTTGTCATTCTATTATGCATACATCAAGGTTATTCCATGATACAAACCAGCAAGATCAATTAAATAATCTCTTTCAGAAAGAAAATTCAAAAAATTACATTTGGTGTCCAACATTTCCTTCTGGATTTTCTCCATGCCTTCAAGGGAATATTTCTCCTCCACACACCAACAAAATTTCGAAACCAGTGCATGTGTGACATGGAGAATTTTCAAGGCCTCTTGAATCTTCTTTTTATCCATATTCAAGGACCCTGCAAGAAAATGAGGCTCTTGCAAATGAATCTCATATTCTTCCTTCTTGCTTGGATCAACTTCATGAAGCTCAAGTGCTGATGGGGAAGTTGATCTTGGTTCTTCTTCAAATGCTACAAGGTCTTGATATCCATGGTCAATGGAAATTTGACTTGCAGAAACACTTTCAAAAGTGATCTCTATGTCACCAACATAGAGGTCTGAGCACCCATCAGTAGGTACTCCTTCACAGTTCAAGAATCCATCAGTAGATGTTATTTGATTCATGTCCAAAGTAGAGTATGTCTCAGAATGGTCTTCAATATTTTCAACGGAATCTTCTTCATGCTCATGTGATGTTTCTTCATCTTTTTCAGAGTCACTTGGGAGTGACTTTAGACCCTCTTCATGAAATGCTTCTTCTGCTTTACCTATTTCAGAACTAGGTGGCTCATGGGTCTCCTTGTAACATCCCAAAATTTAAAAAAAATTCGATATAGCTTTTAATGCATAATCTAACTGTGCGGAAATATAATAAATGTTTAAGTGTTGTCTTGCTATACTAAATGCTATGCTGGTCGAAAGTGTAATTTTGCGACAAGATAATTAATATCTTCATTTCAATGTTAAACTTACTCAACTGTACTTTCACAATTCTTTGTTGCTGATTTATTGATATAAGTTTATATGTGTTAACTATTGTTTTCTTCTGTTTGATGATGAAGGGGTCCTACGGTCCCCGAGGCTTACTTAGAATTTGTGCTAAATCATTTGAATCATCCTTTTTCGCAGATTACAGGTAAGAGATTTAGTGTTTATGACATATGATTGAAGCATTTCTAACCAGTTTCCGAGTCTCCCAAGTCTTAATGATTTAAGAGACATAATGTCGAAAACGCTATTGGTGAGAACTTCAGTTAGCCTAGTTTGTAAAATAGAAGTATGTCAGTTGTAAAATTCCTAAACCTTGTACTAACCTTTTGTTAATTTGTTCAAACAATTGATTAGGATCCATGTATCCGAGTTTAACTCTATGGACTGATATCATGGGTTTCTTTTTTATGCAATTTATGAGATTTACCAATGTCTATGGCTAAGTGCAAACAAAATGCAATAATCAATATGCAATTCTTTAAATATATTCTAGAGCCTAGAAATTACATGCATGATTTGATTAAATTCTAACCTAAGAATTATTGCAATTCATGTCATAGTTAATTGCTAACCTATGAACTATATACAAATTTCTATTTAATGTTCGTACTATATTGAAATATATATATATCAAATCCTATACAAAGTCCTATGAACAATAACTATATGGTATTGTGTGTGCGCATCTGTGTGACCCTATATGACATTATGAATTCCTAGCAATGCATTCGACACCACCTTGACCTACCACAAGGTGTTATTACATAACCAAATGGTGCGTTTGATTAACAACCCGATACATTGTAAAATGGGTGACATTAACACTATGAAGGTTTTCGTGCTGGCAGGCACTTTGGCTTCTCTTGGAATTTAATATTCCCAACTGCCGAGACAATGGAATGTCTTCGTGGACAATGTCGTGGTGCTAAGCATGTGATGGTGTGTTGATGGTTTGAGCCTCGTGACGAGCTGTAAGTGATTTGGTTCTATGTTTAACTGAGCTGTCATCCTTGGTGGCTATGGTATTGATGGTGTCATTTAATATGGTTGTTGCTTAGGTTTACGTGAAAACCCTTCGCTGATCTCCACCGTTGATCTCGCAAGGGTTTGGTTTTCAGGATCTAACCCTAACCTCCACTATGTTCTATGGTGTTAATGTTTCCTTGGCATTCGGTGTAGTGGCTTTGAGGAGAGGCCAACAGGACGAGAGCCTTCAGGGTTTTCTTGGCAGGTTTTTGTGGAGTGCCCACGGTTCAAAACCGTGACTTGATGATGGATTAAGAGCCAATACTCTCATGGTGTTTTACAGTAGCAAATTGTAATAGAAGTTCCAGGGTGAGTGACCAATGCTTCGTGATAGTTGATTTGATACTTGGCTTTCCATGTCTGTCCATTGGTAGTTTTCCAGAGTTGTTTTCCACCCTTCTTTGCATTCGATGGTGGAGTAATGGTTACAGTTTGCACTGCCTTAGCGTTCTTCTCTAGTGATAATTTCTTTAAAGGTAAAGGTTCTCGGTTCGAAACCCTATTTCTTCCATTCTATTTTTGAGAGTTTCAGTTAATGTTATTTCACCTGTAATGACACTTGTTTTAACCACACTCATGTTCGAATGGAAGATACCTTCGTTGATGGCTTCTCAGCTTAGGTTTTGGTAGCTGGCAACAGCAAATGACCGATAAGCTTCGGTGGTTATTGGTTACTCCGGTTAGATGACTAGTGGACCTTCATTGTGTTCTTTGCCGAGACTTTGTGTTTTCTTGGGCTCTGAGGGTGACCTTCATCGAAATCCTGTGAGCTGTTGGTAGCTTGGGGAGGATGAATCCTCGACCCTTTCGTCTTTGTTTTTTATAGTAATTGTTTTCCATTGTATAATCCGTAAAAGAAAATACTCAGAAGAGGGTTTCACCCTTCTATTGTTCTCAGTAACTGAAAGGATTTGTGTTTTCATTCGACCCATGTTTGTGTAGATGATATTGTGAGCGTTGCTCTATTTTGTGTAAAAGAAGCGAAGCTTATCGTTTGCAATGTACTGTGTCTTTGATAATAAAGAACTGTGTTTTCTATGTTATGATATATGTGTTTTGAGTTTGAGAGCATTGCTCCAGTTGTATGCAATGAAACTCATCATTTTTGAAACTAAAGTGTTTTAAGAAGAGTTCGAGGACTAAGGGTTTAGCCCTGTGTTAACAATGGTCAAACCTAATGTGTGGTTCTCGGAAATGTTCTGTTGTTATGATAACAAATGTTTTAACTTCTGAAAATAGATATCTAATTCAAGCAAATCATATGGTTTACTGTTTAATATTTTAGAGTGAAATGTGATAATATAATCTCGTATTGATGCTGAGATGCTCTTATTTTAAGTCTTAAGGAATGTAAATGATAATCGTTTTTGTGCATGAGTTTATGGTTTTGAAAGTGTTACTCGTCGTTCATGTCTATCGATTTTTATGATGGTTGTGAGCCAAAATCCAACGTTTTGTTTTGAGTTATGAAAAGAATCATGACCAGTTTCTTATTATGTTTGAAACTTAACTAAACTCTTAAACTTGAAAGATAAAAGTTGATACTTCTAGGGTTTGATAAGTGAAGAGTACGAACCTGTCATAAATCTTAAGTTTGAAACGAAACTTTGTTTGGATAGTAGTACAAGTTAACCAGCTTTTGCTTTCTCCATTAGAATTGTTAGATACTATGAAAATAGAAGTTTAGTAATTGTATTTATCATTGAAATAAATTATTGTACAGAATAAAATAGATATTGTTGCAAGATTAGAAAAGAGAAAACATGGAAAGAAATAAACGCTCATTTAAATCTATGACTGCCAGAATAGAAATGTAATATAATGCTTGTTGATGCTATTAAATTTGCAGCTGTTATGATTTCCTAAATACTGTGTAACAGAAAGATAATTTCAATACTTGGATATGAAAACTTATTTTTTTCATGATATATATACTTGTTAGCAGTAAGGGATAACAGTACTGTGTACTTAGGAAATAAATGTTTTTGCAGCTGTTATTTTCAATACAGACTGGTGAAAGAAATACAGTGAACTTGAAACATTTAATTGATGAAAAGAATGATAAGAGAAAGACATAGAATTATATTATTTAATACAAAATATTAATGGTAGGAAAAACTAATGAAATACAACAGTATTGATCTTCTCATTCATTTGGCAATCTGCCTATCAAATTTATCTACCTTAATCTCTTCTTTGTACTAGAGTACGATGCAGATCCATTAGCATGGGGAAAAATGTAGAGAAATATTTTATTCAATTTATCTTACATTATCATTACTATACAGAATTCTAATTAGATCAGAAACTAAAATAAATGCATTTGTTTAATAATATCCTTGAAAACAGTAAATCAATAATTGCAGATAAAAACTTTAACTATTTAGAATTAGAAGAGACAAGTAGAAACTGTAAATGAAGATAGGGCCGACAAACACCCAAGGAGGCCTGTTCCTCCCAACCTTTCCCAGAAGAAGCATCGAAAAATACTTGCTTCCTTTGGACCCTCGAGGTTGCTTACTGAACCACTAAGTAGATGGAATCTGTATAGAAGCAAGGCACTCAGTAATATAACTTCTGCACTCAGCAGTGTAACTTCTGCACTCAAAATATGCCTTCTGCACTCAGCAATATAACTTCTGCACTCAGTAGTATAATAGGCATACTTACACCATGATAAAAAACTCAACATATCCTCTCATCGAATCTCTTGGGTGTAAGCACAGCAAAACCCCAAGGTAAATTTTCTCGTCAGGAAAAGTGATGAACCTCAGTTCATAATTCGATGGCTCTTATATAGACTGCCTAGGTCTTTAGTGGTCAGTTTTGAATAAAAGAGCCTCAAGTTTCAGTCCCACCTTCCAAGGCACTATAACCACATTTCAAGGGAGTTGTCCCATACCAACAGCTAGTTAGTTGCATCATGATGCTACCACTTGTCCATTTCCTTCTACCTTAGATTCCATTCCACCTAGTGGGTCAGTAAACACTCTTTCAACAGTCCCCTTAGGTGTTTGTCTCCTATTTAATTTATTAAATAATAAAGTATTGTGCAATTACAGTCATCCTTGGACACTTGTCCAATATAAAACTTTACAATAAAAGTTAACATAATGTTTCCAACATAAAATGTTTTTCAGCAAAAGGGTATGTTACACTCCTCATTTTCAATCAAACATATATGATTTGATCTCCAAGGTATTTTGCAAGAAGGGCATAAAAATTTCTTCACTAACTCCACATATTCATTCTTGGTCCTATATACAAACACTCAATCGACATAGTCTTCAAAAGGAATGTCCTTTTGTATATATCCCTTCAAAGCAAGATATGCTTGATATTGTTGAGGCAAGGTTTTACATGTTGCTCTCAATATTTATAATTCATTCATAGGATTAGGCTTTGGTGGTATGAAACATTCATCTTCATCAGACATAGGGTCATATGAATAACATCCATTCCTTATGAAATGGTAAGAAGTGTTGTACGATGGAACCTCTTCCTCATACCATTCACATTCTTCTTCATATTGCTCAGAGTCATCTTCACACTGCTCATAAGCATTGTACTCATAGGAGTCATCATAATAGTAAGAAATGGATGAAAATTATTCTTCAGTGGATTATATTAATGCATGGGTTCAAGGACCATGCTCTGATACCACTGCAATATCCCCAATTTGAAAATTTACTCAATTTGGCCAATTTTCGAACCTTGAACTAGTGAAACCCCAAACTGTCCCAAATGACCCCAAATGGTTTCGAATTGTGGAAGGAGGGACTTGGGAGGGAATATGACACTTTAATATAGTCATTACAAACCTAAACATCTTCTATACACATCGAGGGTATGCAATTTACAAGGAGAGAAGATTCATGACAAAACTCGTCAATTGGATTGGTGGAAATCCCATGGAGGGTTCACTCAGTGAACTTGTTACATAGCACAACCATTCATAGGATATTAAAGAATATCCCTAATTTCAATAAATATTGAAAAATGACTCCTAAAATTGTATTATTGAACCCCCCTCCCAATATACCTTTCTAATTAAGAAAACCCCTAGTTTCACCATATATTGTAGGTATCCAGTTTTATCAACCCATTTTTAATACACCCTTTATATCATATTATCAAGTTGTAACAAAAAGGATCCCTAACACATCTCAATATAAGCAAACATGATGCTAAATAAAATAATAGTATAATGCTAATAATGATCCCACCAGGATTGCATGGGAGACTGACCAATTTGTAGCGTTGGGTATTAGAATACCCAACAAAATATTAATGGGGAAGGAAAATTTGTGAAAAATGAAACCCAGTCAAGAAATCAATGTAACAAAGAATGTAAAAGACTGATAGTCCAATAGTTAGTAAAATGCTTAGAAAATATGATAATTGCACATGTTTCACACCACATCCTGCCAATCTACCAATTTTATATCATGTAAATACAAGTATAGACATATAGAGCTCATGTTTTCTATAAACATAATAAATTGGAGGTATGAATTGAGCCCACGATTTGGAGGCTATTCATTATCCACCCAAATAAAATAACCCCCCCTTGACCTCTTAATACAAGGCAATATATTTTTTATTTTTTTAGGAGTATTCAAACCCCCAATATGAATGGATGTGATATGATATTGCCTCTCTAGTGAAGCTCTCGTGGGAAATCCCCCCCAGGTCATCCACTGTTTTCCCTTCCAAACGTTGTACAACCTTCACTAATATTCTGTATGAAAATTGGCTCTGTTATAGGACATCAAGGACAACATGTGTGCATCATTATATCAGGTTTTAGGGTCGAATAGGTATCCCAAAGGACAACAACTTCTATAGTATATAATTTGGGTGAAAATGATAGACAAGGGGCCTTGAATTTATGTCACAAACTATAGTAACACTTTACGGGTATGCATACATTATTTGTACCATAAATTTAACTCCACATGCACATCATAACATGGACAAAAATCTCATAAATATCTGATATAAAACAGGTGCAACATCATCGCAAAATCACCATGGAAATACTATGAGGGAAATGGCTCGAATCTCAGTTTTAATTGGAAATGTCACATGAAGTACTTGGTATTTTGAGCTGTGGCTCTCATGATATGTAAGTTACAGAGTGATGCATCAACTATCATGTCCATAAGGTCGAAATAGAAATCCTCCATTAGCTAGATGCAACAAAAAGCGCGCCATCACACTTTTACACGACATTGACAGAAAGAGGAAACTAGCTCAAATATCAATGTTAATTGGAGAAATAGTAAATGAAGTGTTGAGTATTTTGAGTTGTGGCTCTCATGATCTATCCATTATAGATTTATTCATCCATTAACAAGTTCATAAGGTCGAAGAAATAACCTTCCATTATCTATATGCAACAAAGAGTGCACTATCTCACTTTACATGAACATTGAGAGAAATATAGTAGAATGAGAATAAAGAAGAATGAGAGAATATGAACTCAAACTCAGATGGGGGTTGAACCTACATAAAAATATATCCATGAAGATCTGTTGAGAGGTCTGAATGGCCTCTCTATCAACCAAATTGGATGAGAATCTTGCACCCTCGAAATTGGTTCTAAGGTAGGGAGGATGAATATCCACTCTGCAAGGACAAGCTTGAAGCTCTCCAAAATTGCAAAGATGCAAATAAAAAATGACCAAAATATCCTCTATTTCGACTTGGCCTCCTTTTGATAACTTTAGTTGGATCATTTACCTCCTTAGAACTCAAATTATCTCCTAATTACTCATGAAATTTGAATTAGTGGGGGTTATGACCCTTCATTGGCCCCACATGACACTTGGCTCATCTTTTGTCTCCAACTCCTCCATGAATTCGAATTGGGGAATCTTTTGCATTCTTTGGAGATGTGGAACTCCTCGCATGCACCCTCTTGGTCTATTTTTAGCTCTTACATTGTCATAGATGTCATAGAATCTGTCATTAGTGTCATAGGTGTCATAAAATCTGCCATAAGTGTCATAATACTTGTCATAGTTGTCATAAAATATGTCATTGCCTATTTTTAGCCCTATGACTCTTCCTCTTCCTTCATGAATGTTACATTTTCCCTTACAACTCGAATTTGGGGATGGATCCATGTTTAGTGGAGGAATATTCTCTCATGTGGACCCCAATGTCCACTTATGCACCCCCAAGTCCTACTAGGACCTAATGCCACTTCATTTTGGAGCATTTAACATTTATTCCATAATTTATTGGCCTATTTTTTCACCATCAATTTAGAATATTCAATTTTTATGAGAAACTATAGACCTTGGGGTTAAATGTCAATATTTTAATTCTTCCACATAACCCTTAGGAATTGGGTAAGCCAAATTAATTATTTATCTGAAAATAATTTAATTGAGGACATGACAGCATGTTACATATATAGTAAAGGTGTTCTTAAGGAAGTGAACTAAGAACTCTGTTACGATGCAGAACTAGGTGTAAATAATTTTAAGGACTGTATAAAACAAAAAAATGGGTCAAAGCATTTATGAGATTGTTCATGATTGTAGCAAATGTGGGATCGGTTCCATTCCTTGTAATTTACTATAACAATATGCTCTTTCTTTGTGTTTCATAAATCATTGAAAAATCTCTGTTATGAAAATCATTTTTAAATCCGATGGCATAGTTATGTTATACAGATCGTCTTTGTTTACTTCGATGGTATGAACACTGTTATATTATTCGTTTTCGTCTATTTTGATGGTATAATACCTCTATAAATCATGATTCTGCTGAGATCGTCACCCTGTTTAAAGGTTGAATTTCTGTTTGTTTTTCTTTGAGGAATATGTTATATAGAGAGGGATCGATTCTCCCTATGAGCATTGTGTGGGCTGAAATGGTTAAAGGATGGATATAAAAATCATTCTTTAACTATTGTATGATGTCTTATACAGGATTTACTGAATGTATGAATGGATTTATTGGAAAATCGCATGACTCTATTGTTTATTCTTTGTACCCAGTGATTAAAAGGGTCGATCTTTCCTTAAAGGACTTTTCCGTTGGAAGACGATTTAGATTCCTTATCTTCTTGATATTTGTATGTTGTTTACTGTTCATAGAATTTTAAGCGACCATGCTATATACAAATCGCCTATCCCCTGTTGTTTATATATATACACACACACGAATTCTGTAGCTCTGACATTGTGTTCACAATTTGGAAATGTTGCGAGTAGCGAACTAAGTCCCTGTGTATCTATATCTCTGGGGTATTAATATATAAACCAATGTTAGGTCGAAGGAAGGTTTGAGTCAACGTTTGTATCTGCCACATATTTCCTTTGATGGAGATTGTTGTCACATTTCTAGATCATCATCATGATTATATACAGAGCAAATCTTAACTACATGAGTCGTTGTATCCATTATATATATAATGTATTTAAAAATTATATTTAGTTACGAAGATATAAAAAGGGGGTTATATAAATATATTTTATGAATTTCATATAAAAAGAATGGTTAGGAAAATACAAACGGTACTTTATGTTGATGATTTTTTTTTTTTATTGATTATAAAAATTAATTTATATTTTTTTTATAATTTAAATTTTGATATATTTAAATTTAAGATAGATATACATTGATCTAGGTAGATTCTAAATATAGATTATAATTCTTAGCAGATTTTTGACATATCTCAAATAAATAAAACATTATTTTATTAAGAAATATATATATATATTTTGAACATAGAAAGAATTATATTGAACATAGAAAGAATTAAACATTTCCGATATCTCCGATATTGATGTTCAATATGTTCACATTAAATATTTTGTTAATTTTAATTTTGATTAAAGATTTAATTAAATAAGAACAATATATTATCTCTTTTTTAAATAATTTAGGTGATAAAAATATTCATTAATACAAAATTTTCACTAATAAATAATTGGATATGTTTAAAATATTATAAAATTTTATTGAAAAAAAAATCATACTTAAAACTTTTAAATTAAGGTGAAACTTATTATATTTAAAAATGTAGTCCAATGAAAATTTAATCTATGTTTAAACATGGAATGTAAAAATTAGTATACTTCAATTAATTAATTTAATATCCATTGCAATTTGACATACTTTTATTCAAAACAAGTTTATAAATTAAAATTTAAAATTATTAATTTCTTTTAAAATAAAAAATTTCTTGTTTAATTTTTATAACTCTTTTTTTTTCAGCGAAAAGAAAACATACTATTGATATTCTATTGAATCAAATAGTACATGTAAAAAACTGTCTTTGAAAGACCATAGTTCTGCATAGCTTCCAAAGTGAGCATATACATCGCACTTTATCCAAAAATACATCATAATACATATCTGTGAATACATAAGAGCACAGTCACATCATCATCAAAATACCAAAAGATCCAGCCGATTATAGATCAAAAATCCAAATAGCTCCATGATCCCAAGATTGAAGCCCCAGAGATTTTTTCCACAATATGACACGTTCTTCACAAGCCAGAGTTTGCTTAGATAATTTATCAGCCATGGAGTTGTTTTGTCGATAGATATGTTCCAATGATATAGAATAAAAAGAATTTAGTACTTCCTTGATTCTTCTGCACCAATGAGCCATAGAGATGACTTTGATATTGAATTCCCCTGCTGCGCATTTTATTGTTACCCTAGAATCTCCATATACCGTTAATTTCCCCAGCCCAAAGTATTTTTCCACCGTAAGAACACAGGTTAGAGAGCCATTAACTCCGCTTTCATATTTGACCCTGAGCCACAATTTAATGTGAGTGAGATATAGTGATCTTGAGAGAGATGGATAACGCCTCCAGCCACACACAATCCACTATTAGCAACACCATCAAAAAAAGAAATAGGAGTAATGAACTAAGGACAGAAAATGCCTATTTTCTTTACCTTATAATCCAAATTCTGTTTCCCGCCATCTTCAATATAATGAATAATCTGGGCGTATGTCAACTGCACACTAGGAACTATATCCTCAAAAATAAACATGTTTCTAGCATGCCAAATAATATATGATATCCAGGCAGGGAGAGTCGGATATGATTTACAATTGCTCATCCAATGTTTTAATCAAACATCGAGATGACCATGACCCCAGGTATGATCCAATTGTAAAAACAAACAGCATATATTCCAAACCTGTCTTGTGAATGGACATTCAATTAAAATATGGGAAGTAGATTCGACATTAGTTATGCATAACATACATATTTTTGGCCCATACCATCCAATTTTTTGTAGGTTGTCCCATGTTTTCACTCATCCTTGCAATGCAAATCAAAGAAAGCATTTAATTTTAGGTGGAATCTTCATTTCCACAAGCTTTTCTACCACCAGTGTTGTGGGAATAAACACAAGTGTTTAATCACAACCTCATATGCAGTTTTACTTGTCACCATACCTGTTGCGGAATTGCCTCCCCAAATCAGTCTATCTTTGTCTTTGGTAATTTTGCAACCTGTAGAATTAAGCCTTTTAATGTACTCATCCCACTCAAAACCTGTCGGACCCAGAAAACCCAAATATTTTGAATTGGACCAATAACTATCTTGATGATTCTCAGATATGGATTTTTTTATCTGATTTAAAGTACAGATATCATAGTCTTTCAAGGTAGACAGAATTAATTCTGATAATTGATCATTTTCATACAATCCTAAAATTGGATCAATGCCAATCCTGACATCTTTTCCGTCACTCACCTGCCACTTAAGGTCAACCGCCAACCAGTTGTAAATTTTCAGAAAACCCAACCAAAAAGGGGAGGAACCTTTAAATTTTTTATTTGTATTTATAAACCAATTCACCAAATTGTCTTTGATGTATTTCTCCTTCAATACTTTTGACTAGAGTGTAGAACGTGTTAATCCGCGCGAGAAGCTCTTCAACCTAAGAGCCACACTAAAGCTTTCAAGATTTTTAATTCCCCATCCTCCAAATTTCAGAGGTAAAGATAGCTTATCCCAACTTGCCATAATCAAAGTGCTTCACTCTTTACCACCAATCCACAAAAATTTTGAGAAATTTTCCTCAAGGAATTGATTACCGATTTAGGCACTCGAGCAAGTGAAAACCAGTAAACTAGAATTCCAGTTAAGACCACTTTAACCAAAGTTAGTCTTCCAACTATAGAGAGAAGTCTGTAGGTCCAATGATTTATTCTCCCTTCAAAATTTTTCATTTACCACATCCAATCCTTTACCCTGTAATAATTAGGTTTTAAGTAATAACCTAAATATTTGAATCCATCTTCCAAGTTGCAGCATTTATAAGGAAGAATTTTTACAATCTCATTAATCTTAGACCCCTCTGATTCCAACTGATAGAAACAAGATTTGGCTGAGCTTACTTTCATTCCTAAAGCTTTGCAAAAAGTTTGAATTATTTCTTTATACTGCCCCCATTCTTTAACACAATTATTACCAACAAGGATAACATCATCTACAAATAATAGATGAGAAAGAGAGAGATCCTTGGAAATTCTAATACCCTGGATTCGTTTTTTCAGATTTTGCATTACTGATGAGCCTATTGATACCTTCTATAATAAGTAAAAAAAGAAGAGGAGACAAGGGGCAACCCTATCTGATACCTATGTTGCACTTGAAGAAGCCTGAAGGAATGCCATTGATAAGAACCGCTATGTTAGTAGTAGATATACATGCCATCACCCAGTTTAAAACTAGTGGAGGTATACCAATATGAACCAAAATGATTCAAACAAAAACCCAATCAACTCTGTTATACACTTTCTCAAGATCCATCTTTAGTATAAAGGCCTTTAACTTTATTTTTTTGATAAAATGGGAGATTTCTTTTGTAATACCAATAGCATCCAAAATCTGACGATCCTAGAGGAAGCCAAATTGTTCCTGTGAGATATACTTGGACAAAGTGGGCTTTAACCTTTCTGCAATGATTTTTTAGACCAATTTGTAGATTCGATTACATAAAGCAAAGGGGTGATACTCTCCAAATGTATTGGGCTTCCCACATTTGGGAATGAGAGTTAAGAAAGTGGCATTCATCGCACCAAAAATATACCCATTAATTCTAGAATACTCCACCAACTCAAGAAGCTCATTCCCCATGATATCAAAGAAATGGAGGAAGAGTTCTACCATCCAGCCATCAAGGCCCGGGATCTTCTCCTTTGAGAAAAGTTTTAAAGTCTCTTCCACTTCTTTAAATGTTACCTCCTTACCCAATTCGTTGGCCTCTTGACCATCAACAAACCTCAGAAACAATTTAGTAATCTTTAATTGAGAACTAAGATCACTTTGACCTGGATGAGTATATATATAAACAAAGAAATTTTATGCAATCGATTGAATATTGTCCATTCCGGACACAATGTTTCCAAAATCATCTCTAATATCCCAAATGGGATTACAATTTCTTCTATGAGAAGCGTATGCATCGAAAAACCTGGTATTTCTCACCTGAATTGATCCACAACGCTCTACTCTTAAGCCGCCATTCATTTTCTTCTTGTAACAGATAGCTCTCCTTTTTCTACTCAAAATATTTTAGTCTATCAAATTCTTCATTATCCAAAGGATATTTAAAACTCTTCTTATAAAGTTCTTGAATTTGCCACTCCAAATTTGTTAGCTCCTATTCCTATAGTAAATTTTCAAACTTCAAATTTAAATGTTTTGTATATATACGAGATTTAATCAAAGTAAACCAACAATTAATACTCTAATATTTTTTTAACATTATGAGTCAAAATTTATAATTGTTTATTTAGAAATTTTTTATGAAATATGTTAATTAAATATTAAAGTAATCAAAATAACAAAAGTAAATGTTTTAAAATTTTAAAAATAAAAATAAAAAACTCCAAATATATTTATTTTATTTATTAAAATTAATAAATTAAATATTTAGAAAACTTTACATATATTTAATAAATTGATTCAAATGATAAATTAAATATTTGCAAATTCTGAAATGATAAATTGAATGTTTTTGAATGGCATAAAATTATAAAAATAATAAATTGAATATTTACAAAACTCCAAATATATTTAATAAATTTATTAAAATAATAAATTAAATATTTACAAATTCTGAAATGATAAGTTGAATGTTTTTTAATGGCATATTTTCCTATAAGTGAGCTTGGCCTTTTTCACTAGAACAAGACACATTATAAGCAATTTGTCCTTTTTCACAAGAGAAAAACAAGTTATAAGTAATTTGGATCTTTTTCTCCCGCGGTAAGTTTGGAATTTTTCATTAAAAATACTTTCTTCTTTTAAAGTTAGGAATTACATTTTATACTTTATTGTAAATTTAAAATATTAAAACTACATATTTAATTAATTTATGTTAAATAAAAAAAATGTAAATTATAAAAATGATAAAAGTTTAAGTTTTGTCTTTTAGGAATTTCCTTCAACTTGAACCCTACCTCCCACTCACACCTTTTTAAGGGATAGGCTTCAACCATTCTTTTCAAATACATTTCCAAACCCCGCATTTCAGTTCATTCCACAAACATTTCACATTATTGGACTGATCACTTCACTAGATATCTTTCTTAGACAATAACCATTCTTGAGCGCAACGCTTTATTGGACTGATAATTGCTTATAATTATCATCATAAGCAGAAGGAATTATTAAAATAAGAAGTTTAAAGAGCAGTACCAGCAGTTGAACCAGTGTAATTCTTGTATTTCCAATTCTGTAATATTAATTTTTATTGTACCTCTAACATGTTTTAGAAACTTGTTTGGAGAAATTCACAGATAGTATTCACACGAAACTATTTACCTGTTGTAATACACCAAGATTTAATAAATTACTATTAAATACTTTTCTGAATATTTAAATATATTTTTATTTTCATATTTTGACAAGAAGTAAAAATAAAACAACGTAATGGATTATGTTATTATTAATAAAAAATACTGAAGGGGGGATAGAAATGAAATAGTTGTTGCATCAGTAATTGCTAACACACAAGAGGAAAAATCCAAGTGGCTGAAGCTGCACAAGGTGCAGGAGGCATCTTCCCCAAAATCAGGTCACCACTCTCTGTTGAGTGCTAAAGAGCAGGAGGCTCATAAATGACCAAGACTTAGGCAGAATACTATATAATAGTATGCCCATAAGTAGCAAGATGCTAGCATTGGATGGGGATTGAATCTGATAATGCAAGAGATGGCGCATTAGGGATTTTTTCTCTTATGGTTCAGCAATTAGGTTTGGGGGTTCTGGAGCAAGTGAGACTTGGCTGCTCTAGGAGTTGGTTGGGAGGAACGACTATTTCACTTATGTTTTTCTGTTAGCAGTACAGGTTCCTTGTTCTGTCTTCCTATTCATTTAGATTATTTACAATAGAATTTTTATTTCCGTTTTATATCTAGTTTTGACAGAAATCTATATTTGTATTTAAAAGAGACCATACTTATACATTAATATGTCTTCTAGTATTATTGAAATTTATATGCTACTCTTAGACTCTTAGAATAAGAGGTTAGGTATAGCTATTTTAAAAAAATGTATTATAGCAATTTTACAAATGTATTTTCAATATATTTTTTTAATCTATTGGTTATGTCGGAGAGGTACTTGGATATAATAAATCACTGTAACAATCAAACTGTTTCTTCTCCAAAGAAAAATAAGATTTTCTATTATGATACCGATTTTATGTATCTATATATCTAGAATTGGAACAGTGTTGAAACTATGTAAAATAATCATTTTTAGTTCAGTAAGCACTCTTTTTATAATATCTACACTAAAGCTATATCTGTTATCAAGAATTTTACTACCGATTTTTAAACCTTTGTTCTTAAAATTTCTCCTGAGCATGATAAATTTTGGGTTACGTTTCTCTCTAGTATAACGTATCAAACATTCAGTAGTTAGTCTATCACATTGTATGAACCTTAAGGCTCAATTTTTCCTTACATAAGGGTACCTGCATGAAGGTGGTACCCAAAAAGGCCGCAACAACAGCGCGTGAGCGGAAAAAAAAAGGCGACGCGCACACGTTTACAAATGCGCGCACGCGTCGTGGCTTCGGCAATGCCGAATGTCCACTTGGTTGATCCCACATGGACAAAAGGTGCATGCACGCGTTATTAACACGTACACACAAAATGGCGTGCATGGTGGCCAAACAAGCACCTCGCGAACGCGTCTTGGAGCACCCGAAGGCCTCCTCAACGCCACCATTTCACACCTCCACCATCTTGCCAACGTTTTCTCCATGTAGGTGCCCGTTGAAGCATGAATTTGTTGTTATTTTATTTTTATTTTTTTTCCATTTCAATTTTAATTTTAAAAAAGAATTACAATCCATTAAAAAACCAAAAAAAATTCATTCCAAGCCATCTACACCTAACAAGATGAAAAACACACCTGAACCATCAGATGAAACCAATGAAACCCGACCTTCAAAAAACAACACTGGAACGGAGAATGAACCGAATGAAAACCCTGAAGATCAATTACACCAAGATTTAAATCAATTAAGGGTATTAAGCAATGAATTGAAGATCACCAAGGAAGCCTCTAGGGTTTCCTTGGCTTCATCATTGCAAAAAAATTTTGAATCCATCAACATTGCACATAGTGAGATCACAAATCTGAGCCAATACTGTTCGGATATCCACATCATCATTTTCAGGGTCTTGCATGCAATTAGGGTTTGCATGCATCCCAGTCACCAGATTGATGCCTCCAACACCTTATCCACTTCATTCTAGCACCCGGGAGCTTCTTCCATCAGATTTTTATCCCTCCTAGTCATGAAGGCGCCCACTTCTCACCTACTACCAAAGAAGGGCGCACTTCTTCACCTACCCACTCAATTTACATTCAGTTAGCACCAATTCTCCTTGATTTGAGGCTTGTTTCACTCTCGACTGACTGTTTCACTCCGTTGGACCTCCAGATTGACTAGATGACTTGTTCTGAATTCTATTTAGGCCTCCCATGCACCCTCCACTGAGCCTCCTTCCCTATATCAGTGCTACACACTTCATTTACACTTGTTACACTCAGTTAGACTCAGATTGACACCTGGATGACTGGTTCTTGTGCATTGATGACCACCATTGATTGATGATGAGGACTCCTAGTTGGATCCAAGCTACACCATTCAGTAATTCGAATGACCTCCTTAGTCAATTCGAATTTCTCACTCATAGTCAGATGATTGTATTGTAATTATTCACCCTTATTGGGATATTAAGCACTGATGCATGTTTTGCACAGTTATACACCATATTTTCTATGTTCATCTGTTGTGATTGATTTACTTGTTCATTAGATCTACTGTGACTAATTTTACATGGTATCAGAGCCATTGTAGGGACAAGATCTCTTTTCTACAGGTGTTCTACAAGGAGATTTGAGTGAATTTACTCAAAATTACAGAAGTTTTGGCATGAAAGATCTCAAGAGCATTCGCTCCTGTGCATGCAAAGCATAAAAATACTTCCAATCCACTTCAGAAGCTTGAGTTTTCCACATGATTCTTGGATTTGATACATTGGACCCATTCAACATTGCTTGATCTCCAATCCCAGGTGTGATGCAACTCTAAAAGGGTGGATTGTTCGACCTTACTGTTCTTGGTTTCATTGTGATTTGAAGGTTATTGTCTCCATCAATTGCATTAGATAGCTTGCTTTTGCAAGCTTTTCTACATCAAAGTGCACTCGCTCCTAGCAATGGAATACTCTTCTTCAAATCCTATCCTCACTCCCTTCAACTATTTTGATTGGAAAGATGATATGGAGATCATATTACGTTCAAAAGGATTCTATAGAGTCACAGTTGGCCTCGAATTGGAGCGAAGCACATTGTTGAAAAGAACCAAACACTACAAAAAGCTTGATGAAGCTTATGGTCTCCTTTGCCTCTCTATTTCCAAAGATCTTCACTTCCATCTCAATGGATTGAAGACTCCAAAAGAAATATGGGAGCAACTTGAAACATTTTTTGGTAAGCAGGACGAGCTTAGATCTTTTCAATTAGAGAATGAATTGATTGCTCTTACTCCTGAGAATTTCGAGACCATCAATGAGTTTTTCACAAAATTCAAGCACTTGACATTGCAGTTGAAGAACAATGGATTTATCAAAGAGGATAAGCAATTAATCCTCTCTATTCTCACCAAGCTTGGTAAAGACTATTCGGTATTTGTCTCTACTTTCAATTCCGGTCGGCTAACTACCCCGAATTGGAAGATGCCTACCTTGAATGCCTTCATTGAGTCCGTCACAAAAGAGCATGATAAGTTGATTCAAATGGGGTCCATAAGCTCCAAATATTCAGCCTATTTGTTCAAGGACCCAAGAATTCGAATGGTAAAGGAAAGCAAAAGAAAGAGAAGCCCAAATTCGAACCTCACAAGCAAAGAGAGAAAGGGAAGCAAACGGATGCACCATATGGTTCAAGATTCAAGCAAAAGGGTAAAGAGGGTAAGGAAAAATCTAAATGTACTTATTGCAACCGTGGCTTTCATCCTGAAAGTTCATGCATGAAGAAAACTATAGATCAAATGGCCCTCCTTTTGGAAAAGAATAACATAACTCTTCCATACGGTGCAAGGAAGAAGGATAGGAATGATGATCATGAAAGAGGTCAAGCACTCATGGCAACTGTTTCAAATCCCACTACTCTTTTGATAGATTCAGGTGCCTCGAATTATATGGCTGCAAAATATTGATTATTTTTCTTCATTCGATCCAAACAGCTCCATCCTCATCCATTTGGGAGATGACTCAAAAATTTCTTCGAAGGGCAACGGTACAATCCATGTTGAACATGGAAGCTTTCAAAATGTTCTCTATGTTCCTTCCTTAGTTTCAAATCTACTTTCTATGTATCAAATGACACACACTGGTGAACCAAAGAAAGTTACATTCAGCCCTAATACAGTTGAAATTTCTGATATCAAAAGTGGAAGACTTATTGTAGTCAGAAAGGCGAACCACACTGCAAAATACTATGAGTTTTCACACTTTATTCCGCTTGCAAAGCCCACTGCTCTTCGCACACATGGTAATGAGGTTAGTAGGCTGTGGCATGAAAGGTTTGGACACCTTAATTACAAGTATTTGCTGCTGCTACAACAGAAATCCATGGTAGATGGTTTTCCACAACTCCATTCCTCGAAGGGAATTTGCCCCGGTTGCATTGTTGAGAAGCACCCCGAGCACAGGTTCAACCGCGGCAAAGCTAGCAGAGCTTCTACAGTTTTGGGGCTGATACATTCTGATATCAGTGTTCCACTGCCCAATATGTCATTAAATGGTTCAAGGTATGTTTTGACATTTATTGATGATCTTTCCCGCTTTACTTGGGTATTTTTTCTCAAAAACAAGTCAGAAGTGCTTGGAAAATTCAAGGATTTTAAGACTTCTGTTGAGACCGCCACTGAGAGAAAGGTCAAAGCTCTTATATCTAATAATGGTGGATAATATATCAAGGCCAAGTTGCTGCAACTTTGTGCCAAAAGTGGAATTCAGATCCAACATACAGTTCCCTACACACCCCAGCAGAACGATGTAGCGGAAAGGAAAAATTGGTCACTGAAAGAGATGGCTACTTGCATGATTGAGTCAAAAGGTTTGGCTGCAAATATTTGGGCTGAAGCAATTAATGTTGCTTCATATATTCAGAACCGAGTTCCACATTCCTCCGTGAAAGGTATGACTCCTTTTGAAGCATTTTTTGGTCACAAACCGGATGTGTCAAATTTGAGGGTTTTTGACTCTATTGCATGGGCTAGAATTCCTTCCAAGAAGAGACGAGCTTTGGATCCACAAAGTATTGAGTGCATAATGATAGGATATGGGGAAGAATCAAAGGCATATAAACTCATGGATATCAGATCCAAAAATATATTCATAGAGCACAGTGTGCAATTTGAAGAACCGCTTCAAGAATTGCAACTAGGCAAGGAAGAAACTGTCGTTTCACCGACTTCACTAGAAGAAGATTTGAGTAGCGATAATGAAAGTATTGGTTCTGATATTTTTGATATTTTAGTAGCACATGATGATCATGAAATATCAGGTTTGGAATCCAACCATTATGATCCTCCTCAGTTACCAAAGTGGGCCCAAAACACTCTTCAATCTGCTGGTTCGAACCTTGGAAATCCTGCTGATCCAAGACGAACAAGAGCAGACTTTCAAAGAGCAGGTATGGCTCTTTCTATTTCTGATCCATTAATTCCTGAGATTTGTTATTTGATGATTGTTTCAGATCCCAAAACATACTACCATTCCCACTGAGATCCGATATGGCAAAGTGCCATGGATGAAGAGTACAGTTCTCTTCAAAGAACAATACATGGGAGCTTGTTTCTCTTCCACCTGGAAGAAAGTTAGTCCAATGTAAATGGATCTACCACACGAAATTTTCTGTTGATGGCTCTATCAGCAAATACAAAGCTAGGTTGGTGGCAAAAGGTTTCTCCCAAGTCCAAGGAGTGGACTACACTGAGATCTTTGCACCGGTTGGAAAGATGGATTCCATCCGCCTAGTTTTGGCAATTTCCGCATCCAAGCACTGGGAAGTGCACCACATGGATGTGAAGAGTGCTTTTCTACATGGAGATCTTGCTGAAGAGGTATATATGAAGTATCCATAAGTTTACACATCATATCCATCATTAGTTTGCAGATTGAAGAAATCTTTGTATGGTTTAAAATAGGCCCCAAGAGCTTGGTATGCAAAGATGGACTCCTTCCTTCTTTATCAGAATTTCAAAAGATGCAAATCTGATACGAATGTGTACCTACAGCAAGTTAAAGGTAATTTTTGGTTATTGTACTTTATGTTGATGATCTTCTCATTACTGGTAGCACTCTTACTTCAATAAACAAGCTAAAAACGGCCTTAAATCTAGCTTTTGATATGAGCGATTTGGGCTTGCTGAGTCACTTTTTGGGCTTGGAGATAGCTCAAAATTTTGATGGGATCACTATATATAAGCAAAAGTATGCTTCCGACCTATTATTGAATTTTAATATGGCTGAATTTAAGGCAGCCCCATTCCCATTCCTCTCAGGAATCAGTCTTGAGGAGGGAAATTCTACACCGCTTGCAGATTGCACTATGTATCGACAGTTGATTGGTTCACTACTTTACTTGACACACTCAAGGCCTGACATTTCATATGCCGTGAGTGTTGTGTCAAGGTATATGCAGCATCCCCATGAGCTTCATTGGCAGGTAGCCAAGTGGATCTTGCAGTATGTTCAAGGTACGAAGCATTTTGGCATACATTATGCTGCAGATTTTGAGCTAGACTTCATTGGTTTTACTGATTTAGATTGGGCAAGTGATAGCATAGATCAGAATTCCACTTCCGGATATGTTTTCATGATTGGATATGGGCCTATTTGTTGGTCAAGCAAAAAGCAGGCAGCCATTGCACTTTCTTCAGCAAAGGCAGAGTATCGAGGGGCAGTCAATGCCTGCATTCAGGCAGTTTGGTTGCAGGGTATTCTTTCTGAGTTTGGTTTTGGTGGCACTACTTCAAATGTCCTCTTTTGTGACAATCAAAGTGCTATGAAGATATCCACAGATCCAGTTCAGCGGCAGAGGACCAAACACATTGAGATTCATATGCACTACATTCGAGAGTTGGTGCATGATCGTACCATCATTCTGCAATATTGCCCTACCGATGAGAAAATTGCAGACATCTTCACCAAGAGTTTCACTGAGAAGAAGTTCTCTTACCTTTGTTCACTGTTGGGGGTGAGTTCCATCATGGTGGAGACAGATTGATCCATTATTATGTTTTAGCTTGAGGGGGGGCTTTCTTCCCACTGGGTTTTCCCTCTTTCCTCACTTAGCTTATTTTCAGCATTTTTTGGATTATTGTATTGGGGTGACCTTTGGTCTTAGTAACCAAGGCCCTACATTATTTTTTTTGTACATCATAGTCTAGCTTGAGGGGGGGTGTTCAGATATCCACATCATCATTTTCAGGGTCTTGCATGCAATTAGGGTTTGCATGCAAATTCTAGGGTTTGAATGCATTTTGCATGCATCCCAGTCACCAGGTTGATGCCTCCAGCACCTTATCCACTTCATTCTAGCACCCGGGAGCTTCTTCCATCAGAGTTTTAGCCCTCCTAGTCATGAAGGCGCCCACGTCTCACCTACTGCAAGAGAAGGCCACACTTCTTCACCTACCCACTCAGTTTACACTCAGTTAGCACCGATTCTCCTTGATTTGAGGCTAGTTTCACTCCTGACTGACTGTTTCACTTCGTTGGACCTCCAGATTGACTAGATGACTTGTTCTGAATTCAGTTAAGCCTCCCATGCGCCCTCCATTGAGCCTCCTTCTCTATATCAGTGCTACACACTTCAGTTACACTTGTTATACTCAGTTAGACTCAGATTGACACTTGGATGACTGGTTCTTGTGCATTGATGACCACCACTGATTGATGATGAGGACTCCTAGTTGGAGCCAAGCTACACCATTCAGTAATTTGAATGACCTCCTTAGTCAATTCAAATTTCTCACTCGTAGTCAGATGATTGTATTGTAATTATTCACCCTTATTGGGATATTGAGGACTGATGCATGTTTTGCACAGTTTTACACCATATTTTCTATGTTCATCTGTTGTGATTGATTTACTTGTTCATTAGATCTGCTGTAACTAATTTTAAAAATACAGGGATTGAATGAGGGAACACTACTCCACTGGGATTTCCAAAAAACAGATAAGGGTGAAAAAGCGAAGCTGGGAAACAATTCCGTGACAAAAATGTGAAACTGGGAAAGAGGGCGTGTGGATGAACAGGGGAAAAAAAGTCAACCTGAAACTCTCGGCCTACAGTTTTTTAAACTCTAGACCAAGAGTTTTGAGAGTTCAAACTCTCGGCGGAGAGTTGAAAAAAAATCTAGGCCGGGAGTTTGAACCAATCCACGCGCTGTATTTTTAAAAAAACTCTCGGATGAGAGTTTGAACTAAACTCTCGGCTAAGAGTTCGGAAGACATTTTCTCGCCCGAGAGTTTCTAGTCAATAATTCCAACACCATTTCTATAGAATTCAGAAATGTGTCACTTTAACAAGGTCAGACCACTGCAAAACATGAGAATTACATGTCGAAGTTTATACCAGTAGATTCATCATTCAATCTACTTTCTCATAATATAATTTGTTTTGAATTTCATTTAGGATTACTATTTTTTACTATTTTTTTACGAAACTTTATCATTAAAAAATTTAGTGACTGAAAAATCAGTCACAATGAAAATTTAATATCATCACAATGACGAAGCCAAAAAAATTTAAAAAAATACAAGGATGTTCCTTGAAATGTCCTCTTCAATGGGTTGGTTTTATTTTGTTTGATAAGAGTCACATTTGAAAGAAAATGCGAAGACAAAAAATGTGTCGATAATGCACCATTTTCTGAACATATGTTGTTTTGATAAATAATAAAAAATAGTTCCCAAGTCTTAAAAAACTCAAAATATAGTCCAGGATCCAGTGTAGTGTGTGTATATTATGAGTCTACAATTTTTTTCCCTAAAATGAATAACCATCTATCAAAAAACCATCATCAACATAGGTCACTGATTATCCATACCTAAAATTTTCAAGTATATGTCGTATGTTTACAACATATTTGTCCCATGATATGTCCATAAATTTAAAAAAAAAAAACGAGTAGAAAGCTAATTCAATTCTCTAAAACCTTTGTGTTTACCTCAAGTTGAAATTCCTAAGGGAGATATGGGTTTGAAGAGGTCGAAGTTGAAAAACATAAAATTTAGCAGTTTTTTTTGTTAAAAACAAGCCAAAATTATTTCCCAACTTCATGTTTTCACCCATAAAAGACCTCAACATCACCAAAGCCCAGTTGTACAGCAAATTCATAGTTCCCTCTACAGGACAGCCTCCAGATGTGAGAAAGAGATGGGTTTTCATGGACTGGTGTATTTACCAGCCATGGAGAGATAACTGGAGAAAGAGATGGTTTATGGTGTTTAATAGGCCCCCATGCAACAATTTGGAGGTCCCATAGTATTTCCTTCGAAAATTGTGGGCTGAGTTTGAACTAGGCTACCATGTAAACTATTTTGACATCACTGAGTTTCAGGGTGTCAGTCTTGGCTCTGTCCAAGATCAACCTCAGGCCCGCCGCAACCCACTCAGAGGACCTCCTGCACCCAGGAGAGATCCAAACCCCCCTCCTCAGCCAACCGAGTTTGGTAGCAGCCTAGATGAGATTGATGACTCAGTTAAACGTGCCACACATCATTTGCTTAGACATACCACATTAGTGGCTATGTCTTCATAGAGCCGGGAGGACATCAATCAGATAGACACAGCTGCACCGTCTATGGGTGGTGGTCGGGACATGCCGGGTATAGGTGGAACCCAGGAGAGTCCTTCTAGTTCTACTGGAACAAGGACACATCATTGTTCTCACTGTGGTCATTCTTTCCATGGTCCTACACAGCAGCATGCCACGGAGAGCTACATGGATCAAGTTAGCTATTGTTTTATTTAATGTTCAAGTCTTTTTTGTATTTTATTTGATATCGTATTGTTTAATATATTTAACTTTGAATTACACATTGTTGACTTTATTTGTTTTAATGCACATCTATTCAAATCCAAGTTTCCATCCTCCAGGTGGGAGGACATTGGTTCCTTTGACCTAGATCGAGCCATGGCAGCAGCAGAGGAGATTGCGACACCATACACACATGTAACTTCTTTATGTTGAATAATTAGATCCTGTTACGAGTAATTTATGTTCAGTAATTACAAATTAATTAGCACTGAGTAATTGCCATATTATCATCGTATTTTACAGTTGTGTTTATCATATTGTCTAAATTATTTGAGAGCTATAAATTCATATAATCCAACCAAACAAAAATGAAACCTTATAAAACATGAAAACCTAAGAAAACTAGAAACATCTGTTCATGTTCACTTTAGGCATCATGGACCTCTAATGATTATAGAAATGGGAGAGAAATTTACAAAATCTGTCATTCTTATTTAACCAATGATGACCCCGCAGCTAGGGTTTTGGTGATGCCCACAGTGTCCTTCATCCTCAGACTACCATCCAATGCTTGCTTGCTCTTCCTATGCTTGACCAATTCCATGTGTGTTATTGATGCTTTTCCATTTGTCACAACATCATCCAAGCTATCTTTTCCATGTACTCTCCTTGTCCAAATCATCTTCAAATGACCACAGTATGGGTCATTTGACGCTTGGATCAATAGGTGTGCCAATGGCTCCAATGCTCGTCACTTTTTCCACCAAATCAACCTTTGCTGCCATGTCCTTATGCCATGTGTTCTTCAAGCTTAAATGTTGTCATTAATGTTGTCATCAATGACAATAATAGACAACCATATTCATCAAGCTCTCCTCAATCTCCCAAAATCTTCACACATTGCTTCCTTAAAATGAAACTTGTCTTCTATTTATACTCTTGTCTTCTATGAAACTTGTCTTCTATTTATAGTTTTATCATTAAGATGATTAAATAAATGAAATATGATTTATTTAATTATGGCCATGCCATGTCACCTTATTTAATTTTTTTTCATGCCATGTCACCTTCTATCCTTTCAAAATATTAAATGTCAAACACATATATGCCCTTAAGATGCTCGCAATGCACTCCTAAAAATGCCCGTAGTGGGCTCCACTTTGATGCTCGCAAGGGCCATCAAGACATGCCTATATTGGTCTTGGATTATGTATGCAATGGTCTCATGTAAATTCCCGCAGGACTTTATCAATATGCCCACAATACACCACAAATGCCCGTCGTGGGTCCTTCAAAGAATGCCCGCAGGGGCCTTTTGATTATGCTTGCAATGGTGCTTTGAAATGCCTGCAAGGGGCCTTACAAATGCCCACACATCTTCCTTGTCCACCTCATCATATTGTCTTTGTCCTCTAATCTTATGTTTTCCAATTCATCATCCTCCATGTCACCAAGTTATCAATCCTTCTTGTCGCCAAGCATGTCCTCCTTGTCATGTTCCATGTCATCAAACACCATGCTTGACAAGTCATCAAGCTTGCTTGCTTGTCACTTGTCTTTGTCTTGTCCTTAGCTTACCATGTCCTTCCTCCATGCTTGCCATGTTTGTCATACTTGTCACCTTTTCCATCCCTCAAGCCATGTCACCATCTCCATTGTGCTTGCCATTATGTGTATGCTCCATGTTCTTAACTCTTCCATGTCCTTGTCATTAATGTATTGTCATCAATGTCATTATCAAGTTCTTGTCGTCAATCCTTTTCCATTTCTCCACTTTTTCAAGTCTTCTACACTTTTCATGCTTGCTTTCCACTTGTCAAGTCATCAAATCTTGTCATGTTTACCATTTGTCTAGTCAAGTCTTTGCCATGTCATCACTTCCCCCTTTGTCCTTAATGTGTTGTCATCAATGACAACTTTGGCCATCAAACTCTTCAAGCATAAATTGTCAACCTTCTTTGCCAAATTATCATGGGCCCAATCCATTGTGGGTCAAAGGACACGATCCCCACAACCATGTTCTTTACCAAGTATTGAACAAATGGACTGCAACAATACAATAAAAACGTTATATAATATCCAAAGCCCATCAAACCACTATCATTCAACTTGAATATAAATTAATTGCAGTCATGTTTTTTAAGTACTATCGTTGTCATTCTCATTTGCATTGTGTTTAATATTGTTAATATTGTTGTTATAAATTCAGTCTAAAAATTGTAGTGTTCACATAGGTGTCTGCAGGCTCCAGCGACCAACCATCGCCACTGGGGATCAACAGATCTCCACGTGCGCAGGTATCATGTGTATTAAAGCATAAATTTAATTTCAAATATGATGACTTGTCTATGTATATTTATATTTTTCTATATTAAACTATGAGGTTATAAATGTGTCTACAGGTGCGAGCACCTCAGCCATGGAGTTCCGTTATTCCTCCCTTCCTGGCCTTCTGGCCACCGTATATGCCAGTTGTATCCCCTGGCATACATGCCCCATTCCATGCATCCCTCCCCACCCCCTTCCATCCATCCCCCCCGTCCTATACAGCACCACAGTTCCATCCAGCTCCCTCTTCTGTTTCATATCCTGCGTCCCATCACCCAATCCCAACCTTTCCACCACCTCTGTATCAGTTTCCCATGTTCCCACTGTTAACACCCAAAACATACCCCCAGGGTTGTGGAGAAGCAGAATCGGGGTAACCACTAACCACTTTGGACTAATGCTACTGACCCAGCACAGTCTGAGAGGGATCTCTCTACAAATATCTGAAAGACTAGAAATATTCAAAGGTGCCAACAGTGAACAAACGGAACATCCCTCATTACTTAAAAATATACAACTAAAACATGTACATAAGGTCAGATTTCTGATGGGTCAAATCGTGTGAGAATGTTGGAGGGATAATCACAAGGAAAAACAATTGGGAGATGGAGTCAAGGCATTACACATAAATCATATAACAGTGCCATAGTGTGGACTACTCTAACAGAGGCAAGGTAGCCACCCGCTTGCCATCGTACTGCAGTTTTTTGGTGGTAAAAGAAGAAAATAAGAATAGACCATTGATATGAGCATCCAGCAAAGATGAATTCAATATCAACTTTAGTAGCAATATTTAGTGAATATTTGAGATGATAACCAGAGCTTGTTTCCAATAATTCTAAATTATTATACACTGATCTCAGACATGAAATGAAAAACATAATGTAAAGGCGTAACAGGAAGAACATGCACATAGAGAAGAAGGAAAAAAACTGATTACTAGTTAGAGTGACACGGGAATCTCTGCAAAACAATCTACCATATGCACTGCACATTATATTAATATGAAAGTCTCAAAACCAGGCTCGCCCCTCAGGCCTTATCCGAATGATTTTCCAACCCTTAGTTCTTCTATTACAATTCTTTTTATAGGCCCTTGGCCTTGAATTGGTCCTCAGGAAATAAACAAAATTATGCTGCCACCTTGATAGCCCCAAATCGAGAATATTACATATGGGTCAAGTTCAAAACAGAATGATTAGGATGGGAAACAAAAATACCACGAGCAGGGAGCCACCTCACTTTGAAGTCTTCAATTGGCCTTGTGAATCAAAGAAGTCCTCTATCTTTAGAGAGTTGTCAGCCTGCGATTCATCTGCTGGAGGGGGTGGTGTTGCTTCATCAACGGGGATCAAGAAATCCTCGAGAATCTCCATGTCCTACTGGAAGTCCTGCTCCTCTTCAGGAGGCTCTTTCTTTCCTTGACGTCGGATTCTTTTGAACACCTGTCGTTCTTTGAACTCCTTGCCTTCACTAGAGGAGATGGAATCTACATGGTTGAATACCATAGGAGACGAAGGAGCATGCTCTTCCTACACCTCAGACCATGCCTGCCCTAGCATGAAAACCACTCCGGATTCCTGCTCTTTTTCCATAGTCCAACTCTAACTGAAAGATGCTCAAACTGCCAAGTGAACCACCTTCTCTATATACCGATTTTGAACATGGGACGTAAAGACCATATTCATAACCACTTTGATGATGACAACAACTACATGTGACCATAATCGCCATGATAACCTGATCGAACCTCCTAATCAAGTAACAATGAGGCCTAAGGTCCGAGATGACCTGAAACACGCTTATCAAAGATCTCCAGATAGACAGCGGAGCATATGATGACACTAAGGTGGCCTCCACCGTGCTTGTAGTCATTTCGGTGGTAGTAGAGATTCCTTTAGGCCACCTATCCACCTGGTATTTCCTACGTCACAAAACTTCACCTCATTTCTCCTATGTACATCGAATGACGTCGGTCACATCATCTTCGTAGCTTCATCGGCCGCTCGACAGTTTGCACAAGTAATTTTACTCCTGGCCCACACCTTCATCACCTGCTACTCTGGCCCTTTTATCTTCGGCGTCGGCCAAACCATAACCTACCCGGCCTATTAGAACCATACCAGTGCTCATTGTGCTCTCATCTTTGACATTCTACCGCCTCCACCAAAATTGGCGGCCGTCCACTTTAACCCTCTGAGGTTTTGGTGGTACCCATGGAGAAAACCCATCTCTAAGTAGTGATGATGGACTTTGTTGAAAAACCCTTGGCTTCGAGAAAAACACAAATTTGACAGACGCGACAAAGGGAAAATGGCTACTGAAAACCCCATACAAGCATGAACCCTTATTCCCTTCCTAATTTGCAGGTATAGAACACCGACATTCTGAACCATGTGCATTGAAACCCTATGCTCTCATAGCCACTTTAACCCTAACCTTCCCAGAAAATGGTTCCCAACCTACTTTCTTTCTGCAAACAGACTTGGATTTGCTAATAATGGAGGCTGTAAGGCCTCACCTGTCACTGAGAGGCCGCAAGAAAGATTCCTTCTGTCACTTTCTCCATCTTCCGCATGCTTGGAGGCCCTCGACCCCGACAGGCCCCAAGACACAAATGTCTACCTTCGTGGGTGTCTTTATATTTATAACCTTTCTCCTTAATCCCCGGTCTTCTTTGTCAGCCATCTACCTCTGTCCTCCGTTGATCTCTTGAGCGAAGATCTGAGCCACTAGATGTGAACCCCTTTTATTGATTTGACTTCTTTCCCTTTCCTGCCGTTGGATCATTCCATGTGTCCCAATCTCCATCGTTTGTCTCTAAGCATTGTACCTCAACGGAGTGGGATCGCATTCCCCTAAAACAGTTTTGCTTTACTGCCCATCCTCCTATGACAAGCTTCGATGGTGACACCTAGAAAATGGGTTTGTCGATCGCAACCACCCTCCCGTTTACCCAACGTGCACCTTCCCGACGTGACGATCATCAAGGACCGTTGATCCTCCCAAGACCATTTACATCGTTGATTTTGACACATTGCACTTACCACTATGGGACCCTGATCCCTTACCGTAGGATACTCCTCACCCTCCCTGGGCCGTCCACATGGCTAATGACCTATATTTATGCCTCGACGGTATCGCATGCTGCTGAGATGGTATTGCTTATTGCTTATCGACCATGCGAGACTTCCTCCAGCTGCCACCTATCCGACAACATTTCCCATCGCAACCACCGTTATGACTATTCCCCGCGCACCTTGTCTATGTGACCATCAACGGGAACCGTTGATCCCCTTCTCTCACCCATCCAATGGTGGGAAGCTATCCAATGGTTACCCTTCTACATATTTGGTCTCGGACTATAGAATTGGGTCCCCTTTAGGCATTTTGGTCGCGCCTTTGCCTTGTTATAGCTCTTTCTTATATTTAACACCCCCACCATCAACTTTTATTATTCCTTAGCACCTGGTCATGAAATACAAACGGCATTTAGGCCTTTTTCAGGAAACTTTTCGAGATATCCCTTATTTCACCTCCCTATTCATGCTGCAGAATTCAGGTGCTAACAACTGGCTCCAACTGGGGATGCTATCCTCCCTGTGAGGTAGCAAAGAACACCGTAGACCGGGTGCATGATTCATTGGGCGGATCCTGCAAGAAAACCTTCCTGGTAAAACGCTTGGGAGGGTTTTCCTGAAAAACGTTCAAGGAAAACATAGCCAAGCTAAAGTGCCCTTCCAATGGCAGACTTGAAACTTCCTAAAATCCAAAACCTAAAAGTGAAGTTGTACATTCTGAGAACAAACTGGAAGTTGCTGAAAATATAAATTTACTACTAAAACTAGATATGCCGAAAACTTGGGGCTTATTTATATACAAACTACTCTATTGGAGAGGCTGTGGCTCTAAGTAATGCAGAAATGCTAGTGTAACCAGTCCAGCAACTGACACCCAAGGCGGGTCTTCTCATCATGCTCAACTGATTCCAGAAAAGCGAGGGTTGATGGCTCGAGGTGACGGCGACGGATGAGGACCCTTGGAGTGAAACCAGAACCCTTACTCCAGCTACGGAATTCTTCCATATGTTTTGCGAGTGGATCATAAAAATTACGGTACGCTCTACATACCTCTTGCATCATAGCATACTTTCTTTCAGAAGAGCCATACGGATGCCGTGTATTTTCTCCAGTGCTCGTGTCAGGCCCCAGGGTCGTGTACCTCTGAAAAATATCCATCAAAACCTGAAACCCATGCGTGTCGAAACTTCCGCACGACCTGGTAATCCTGGAATGACCAACTCCAAACAACTTTCTTTCCAGGATGCTCATGATTCCTGGATTGAAAACCCGGTTCTTCCCTATAACTTCAAAACGAAATTCACCTTGTCTACCGAAAGGGTCGAGAAAAGGCCATTCTCCTTGCAACTCGGACTCCAAGCCTGACAGACCTGCACAAAAATCTGGCTTCCCAGCCTGGTCTCCCTCAAGTATCTAGATTATCTAGTCGGCCGGTCGGAGATACTGGCCAAGACCAAAAACTTCCTCAAGGAGTCTATAATCGTCTTCAACCCCCCAATTGGATTCCATATAAGAATCAAGTGGGTCCTCCCACTCATCTTCCATCCTTTCAGCAATCTGGTCAACTTTCCAAAACCATGAAGGTGTTTCTCAGCAGTGAGGATCTCATATTCTCCATCAAAAATAGGGAGGTGTTTATGGTAGTCTGGAGGGAAATCATGAAGGACAGGGGGCAACCTTAAAGGGCTATATCTTAGGTGAGCTCTGGAAGGCAAAGGAGTAGGTGTAGGTAGGATATCATTGGTCTTACTCTCGAGGAATTTATAAGGCTGGTTATGGTTTATACATGGTTCAAAGGAGAGGACAGGATCAACTCTAGAGGTGAAAGGGGAATGTACATTTTCGAATTCAAGTGAAGGATATACAAAGGAGGATCTCTCATGACCTAGAGCCCTCCGGTGAGACATAAATTTCTTGATATATATACATAGAGGTAAAAGGATGCCAACACAAAAGAATAAGGCCTTTTTGAAGAGATTGATACTTTGATACCTGGAACTTAATTATTTCATGTCTAAGGTAGCTAGGCTCGTTCTCCAGTGGAGTCTACAGATCAAACTTGAAAAATGAATGGAGTCACCAGGTGGATGATGTGCAACCCTTCTGGTGTCTGACTACTTCCTACCATCAACAATCAGATCTGAAACCTTGTCGTTATCCCAGGGATGACGAGACAATCGCTCCCCGACAACGGCGCCAATTTGATAACACCCAAAACATACCCCCAGGGTTGTGGAGAGGCAGAATCAGGGTAACCACTAACCACTTTGGACTAATGCTACTGACCCAGCATAGTCTGAGAGGGATCTCTCTACAAATCTCTGAAAAAATGGAAATATTCAAAGGAATCAACAGTGGACAAACAGACCAGCCGTCATTACTTAAAAATATACAACTAAAATATGTACAGAAGGTCAGATTTATGATGGGTCAAATTCTCTGATAATGTTGGAGGGATAATCACAAGGAAAAACAATTGGGCGATGGAGTCAAGGCATTACACATAAATTAGATAATAGTGCCATAGTGCGGACTACTCTAACAGAGGCAAGGTAGCCACCCGCTTGTCGTCGTACTGCAATTTTCTGGTGGTAAAAGAAGAAAGTGAAAACATACCATTGATATGAGCATCCAACAAAGATGATTTCAATATCACTTTAGTAGCAATATTTAGTGAATATCTGAGATAATAACGAGAGCTTGTTTCCAAGAATTCTAAATTATTATACATTGATCTCAGACATGAAATGGAAAACATAATATAAAGGTGTAACAGGAAGCACATGCACATAGAGAAGAAGGAAAAAACTGACTACAAGTTAGAGCGACACGGGAATCTCTGCAAAACAGTCTACCATAGGCACTACACATTGTATTAATATGAAAGTCTCAAAACCAGGTTCGCCCCTCAAGCCTTATCCGAATGATTTTCCAACCCTTAGTTCTTCTATTACAATGCTTTTTATAGGCCCTCGGCCTTGAATTGGTCCTCAGGAAATAAACAAAATTACGCTCCCACCTTGATAGCCCCAAATCTGGAATATTACATACGGGTCAAGTTCAAAACAGAATGATTAGGATGGGAAACAAAAATACCATGAGTAGGGAGCCACCTCACTCTAAAGTCTTCATTGTCCTTGTGAATCAAAGAAGTCCTCTATCTTCAGAGAGCTGTCAGCCTGCGATTCATCTGATGGAGGGGGAGATCTCTCTTTGTCAATGGGGATCACGAAATCCTTGAGAATCTCCATGTCCTGCTGGAAGCCGTGCTCCTCTTCAGGAGGATCTTTCTTTCCTCGACGCCGTATTCTTTTGAACACCTGTCTTTCTTTGGACTCCTTGCCTTCACTAGCGGAGTTGGAATCTATGTGGTCGAATACCATAGGAGACGAAGGAGCATGCTTGTGTTTGAGAAAACTTCCTATGGATTGGGGTGGACCACAACAGACAGCTGACTACCAAACATTAACTCAATTCTCAATGCTATGCTATATAAATGACAATGCTAAGATAATGAAGAACATAACCAACCTCGATCCAAATGTTTGATGTAGATCCCCATTGGAGATATCAATCCGTGCACTTGAACCTGCAAATTAGTCTCGAAAGCCAATATACAACAAGCCCATATAATATATAAATGACATTAACATCATCAATAGCAATGGTCCATGATATTATAAGTAAATTCAACCCAATGTAATATAAACAACATTCACAACATTAATGGATGAGAATATGAGTATTTCTATTAATAAATAACAAGAAGTACAATGTGATACGACCTCTTGTCGGCAACCAATCTGAACTAAGATCTGGGTCAATCCACTTGTGCCTCCACCACTTCAATCCTCCATGGAATGGCAAACTCAAACTATGATCGGAGTTTGGAAGGTGAACATAAGGGGTTCACAACTACAAGGATCAATGAGTGTAGACTCAAGATAGGGAAAAAATCCACTAGAGTTCTCTTGCTCTCCTTTCTCCTCCTATCCATAATCCATATGTGCTCAACATATAGTCCTCTCAAAGGTAAGTGAAAGGACACATCGAGGCATTTCGGGGAAAATGGAGGGCCAAAGGTCACCCAATGACTGCTTTTTGGGAGTAAAAAGTAATTAACTAGTGATTTTTACCATTTTACATGCTATCCACGGGCTATAGTGATGCAACTCACCGGTACGCCCACTGTAGTGATGTAACTAGCGTACAGAGGAAAAAATAGGGAAAAATAGTGTGTCTAAAGGATATAAAGTGGATCTGAGTCAGTAAAATGGATCCTGCAAGCCAAATATTGCCGATGCTCACAAGGTGGAAGATTACATTTTAACATATGCCCCCTAATGTGTGAGGTCAGAGACTGATGCTACGATGGCCGAAATACATTATAAATCTCAGAAGTGGAGTGATGGAGACACAAGTGGAAGGAGCAGCTCACTCGTCATAATACAATAGTATCCCTGAGTACATGTCGGTATAGTACAACAATCTGATACAATGGCCATGAATAGGCAGTACATAGTGAATACATGTCATAAGTGATCATAGCCATGATCCCTCTACAGTAATCTATGGTCTCCTGCTGAAAAGGAAACAACTGGTACGAACTGGAGGTACAAACTGTTGATATCTGAGAGGTGATATCTCAGATGTAAAGTCATAATCATAAGTAGCATATTGAATGCCACTATCACCTGGGGTCTTCTACACAAGTCTTCGACGGTGCAAGTCCCATCAAGTGAATAAAGAAGTTGAGGTCGAACCTGATGTAACATCGTCTGATTACCAGTCAATGATGTATATCATTAATAGACACAAGATAACCCACCAATAATGAAAATGGGAATCAAGGCACAGAGCACAATCATCAACGTGCGAATAGATGTGATGAAGTCGAACACTAAGATGAATCCATCGATCAGGGGACATTGATGTATTCCCAAAACTGTCGATGGCGAGACAACCTTCCACTACTGACTCCAAGCCTCAAGGTACTCAACCGAACTCTAAGCCTCAAGTTCCAAAATAAATGGGTTGAAAGAGACGGAACAAGACTTGCTGGAAGGAGGGCATTAAGGCATCCCCCATCAACCAGCACGAGGTACCAGCTACGCTAAAAGATTTAGAAGAACTCAGGTGAAATGGAATGACTCAATAAGGATGGTCAACATGCAATAGTCAAGAGATCTGAGGAGTGGCTGACTCTGGTTTCAAGACTTCCTTTGAACAAGAGCATGAGCAGATGGATAGACTTAGGCAGCATAGACTCAATATAAACTGCGCGATGCAAGAGGCACCACAAGGGGCTCCATAATGACTGGAAGCTTAGCCAATCGGTGGAGTAAACTGAGAAACAAGTACAGCTCCTAACGTCCAACTATAGTCTCGACTCATAATGTATGGAGTGGAATGAATGCTCTATTCAAAGGCGACACAACAGCTTCCAACAAAAAGTAGTAACCATAATCTCGTCCGGCTTTTTGGAATATTTGACTTTTTTGGTCTTTTCATATTTGGAAAAGTTTGAAAACGAATAAAATTTCTTATAGTACAACAAGTGAGGGAACGAGTGTCAAATAGCGGGAAGACTAGTCCCAAGCAATGGAACATACCTATGATCAATGCAAGGAAGCGTGTGTAGGATGTGGACACTCGGCAGGGTGTTCCCTCAGGGTCAAAAGGTCATCAAATCGTGAAGGGAATGTGTAAGTTCTACGAGGCTCGATAGGGAAAGTGCTCAGGCACCAGGCTAACAACTGAGTAAGCGGGATCCGGAACAAGGCTCAAGTGGCAAGCAGGATGATGCAATGCAATCACAACTTGATATAAATGGGGGAGTCCTTATGGGAGATGGACAGCATAAGACAAAGTAGAGTATGAATCTTTATCGCAAAGTCATGGCATAACTAAAAAGGACTCCCGATCCTAAGGACAAACAATGGCATGGGCACCATAATGCAAAAAGGGGTTCTAACTAGGGTACCCGTGTTCGGAAAGGCCCTACCGCCAGATAACGACACTTCTATAACAGTGTGAAGGTTCCTTGTCAGTTAAGAAGCGGGGTCGCACCTAGGGTTTATGAAAATGGTCAAAAGGTCAAATGCATAATGCATGTGAAAATGACATCTAACCTATATGCCAGATGTGAAATATACCTTCTGTAGGTGTGAATGATTGGAAACAACTTTTGCCGAAGAAATCTGGTCAAAAAATGCTACTCCATGACATTGTATTAGTCCAAAATAGCATTAAATGGCGAAAACTATAGACAAGTGGGTTTTGAAAATTATAAATAGTAACAAAAATTTACAATTTACAATTCAATTTTACTATTCACCCATTTGGAGTTTTGTGGTTAGTTTTCACCTTGAAGTTCAACTGTTGATTCTGTGAGCTACGAGCGTCCGATCATTGAACTGTCAGGAGTAGGTTGGTAGTCTCATCCATACCTTCCATTTCAATGCTTTTATTTCAATTTTCATCGGTTGGATTTTCAATTTGGCCAATCCCTAAATGGTCTCGGCGCTACCCACGGGCTATAACTATGCAGGTCATGGGTAGGGCTAGGTACTCGCAGTCAATGCATGCATTGACCATAGGTACCCACCTCTGTAAGCAAACTTGCCCACGGGTACGGCCATGAAGCTAGTTTTTTTAAATGAAATTGACTAAACTCTTTGGTTTTTCTCCCTCCATGATGGTTCTAGAGTGGAGAGAGAGAGGGAACATGACCAAGTGGATGAGGCTATCCGCAATGATGTGTGTGCACAGCAAGTGCTACAAGCATGTGGGATATACAAATTTTGGAGCATAGGGGGTTTGAGGGTCCAAAACCTATTGCTCCACGGCTTGATAGACTACTGGGATGTCGATGCACAAAACTTCAACCTAGACGGGAAAATACTCTCATTAGAAGTGGAAGATATCTACTTCATTACTGGCTTGTCCCACCGGGGTGAGGTGGTAAGCCATCGGTATCATTCTGTGGGTGGTGGGATCACCATCTCTGACTATATAGGGCAATATTGTATTCCAAATACTCGAGCAGTGCGGAGTCAAGTGCCCATCAGAGCCATAGTCAACCTGAGCATGAAGGTTGTAGTGGCTACCTTAGTGCAGATTACTAGTTCAAAAGCTCTGCACCAGGAATCCAGGTCAGTGATGTTCTATGCGTCGTAGTGTATGCAGCCCATGATATTTGACTATTGTACCACGCTATTGGGGTCCATGAAGACCCAGCTAACAGAGTGCAAGCAAGGGGATGCAAAAAACTTCGAATACGGCAGTATCTTATGCAGCTTCTTCTTTGAGCAAGTTATCGAGCAAATGGAGGGCCAAAGGTCACCTAATGACCACTTTTTGGGAGTAAAAAGTAATTAGCTAGTGATTTTTACCATTTTATATGCTACCCGCGGGCTATAGTGATGCAACTCGCGGGTATGCCCACTGTAGTGATGCAGCTAGCATATAGAGGAAAAAATAGGGAAAAATAGTGTGTATGAAGGATATAAAGTGGATCTGAGTCAGTAAAATGGATCCTGCAGGCCAAAGAGTGCTGATGCTCACAAGGTGAAAGATTACAGTGTAACAATGCTCTTCCTCCACCTCGAACCACGCCTTCCTTGGCATGAAAACCACTCTGGATTCCTGCTATTTTTCCATATTACAACTCTAACTGAAAGATGCTCAAACTGCCAAGTGCACCACCTTCTCTATATACCGATTTCGAACAGGGGACGTAAATACCATATTTATAACTGCTTTGATGATGACAGAAGCTACGTGTGACCATAATCTCCATGATAACCTGATCGAACCTCCTAATCAAGTAACAATGATTCCTAAGGTCCGAGCTGACCTGAAACACGCTTGGCAGAGATCTCCAGATAGACGACGAAGCATATGACAATGCTAAGGTGGCCTCCACCATGCTTGTAATCATTTCAGTAGCAGTAGGATTCCTTTAGGCCGCCTATCCACCTGGTATTTCCTACGCCACAAAACTTCACCTCATTTCTCCTTCATACACCGAATTATGTGGGTCACATCATCTTCGTAGCTTCATCGGCCGCCCGACAGTCTGCACAAGTAATTTTACTCCTGGCCCTCACCTTCATCACCTACTGCTCTAGCTCCTTTATCTATGGCGTCATCCAAACCATAACCTTCCTAGCCTGTTATCACCATGCCAATGCTCATTGTGCTCTCATCCTTACCATTCTACCGCCTCCACCAAAATTGGCGGCTGGCCGCTTTAACCCTCTGAGATTTTGGCTATACCCACAGAGAACACCCGTCTCTGAGTGGTGTTGATGGACTTCCTTGAAAAACCCTTGGCTTCGAGAAAAACACAAATTTGACAGACATGACAAAGGGAAAATGGCTATTGAAAACCCCATACAAGCTTGAACCCTTATTCCCTTCCTAATTTGCAGGTATAGAATGCCCACATTCTGAACCAGGCACATTCAAACCCTATGCTCTCAGAACCACTTTAACCCTAAACTTCCCAGAAAATGGTTCCCGACCTACTTTCTTTCCGCAAATAGACTTGGATTTGCTAACAATGGATGTTGTAAGGCCTCACCTGTCACTGAGAAGCCGTGAGAAAGAGTCCTTCTATCACTTTCTCCATCTTCCACACACCTAGAGGCCCCCGACCCCGACTAGCCCCAAGACACAAATGTCAACCTCTATCGGTGTCTTTATATTTATAACCTTTCTCCTTAAGCCTCGGTCTTCTTTGTCATCCATCTACCTCTGTCCTCCATTGATCTCTTGAGCAAAGATTTGAGCCGTTAGATGTGACCCCCCTTTATTGATTTGACTTCTTTCCCTTTCCTGTCGTTGGATCATTTCATGTGTCCCAATCTCCACCGTCCGTCCCTAAGTGTTGTACCTCAACGGAGTGGGACTGCATTCCTGTAAGATGGTTTTTCTTTATTGCCCATCCTCCTGCCACAATCTTCGGTGGTGACACCTGGAAAATGGGTTTTCCCATCGCAACCACCCTCCCGTCTACCTGGCATGCACCTTCCCGATGCAACAATCATCAAGGACTGTTGATCCTCCCAAGACCATTTACACCGTTGATTTTGTCACATTGCACTTACCACTATGGGACTCTGAACCCTGACTGTAGGATACTCCTCGCCCTCCCTTGGTTGTCCACATGGCCAACGACCTATCTTTATGCCTCGGCGGTATCGCATGCTGCTGAGATGGTATTGCTTACCGCTTATCACCCATGCGACACTTCCTTCGGTTGCCACCTGTTCGGCGACATTTCCCATCGCAACCACCCTTATGACTATTCCCTGCACGCCTTGTCTATGCAACCATCAATGGGGACCATTGATCCTCTTCTCATGACCATCCAATGGTGGGAAGTTGTGCGATGGTTACGCTTCAACATATTTGGTCTTAGACTATAGACTTGGGTCCCCTTTATCCATTTTGGTCACGCCTTTTCCCTGTTATAGCTCTTTATTATATTTAACACCCCCACTATCAACTTTTATTATGCCTTAGCACCTAGTCATGAAATACAAAGGGAATTTAGGCATTTTTCAGGAAAATTTTCGAGATATCCCTTATTCCACCTCCCTATTCATGTTGCAGAATTCAGGTGCCAACACCCACCCTCCCCCATCCGACCACGACACACCACCCATCCCTCCACTGCAACAAATACCTCACCCCCCCCCCCCACATTCCCCTACCACACTCGCTTCCCCTTCCAGGGTACCCTGATCCATACTACAACCATCTGGAAATTATCTCCCTAGTCGCTCATCTCCACTTCGCCCACCCTAGTCCATGCCTCCTTCTTCCACCCCCCCTTCTTCCACTGTTCCCCCCAGTGGTGTAGCCACCATTGATGTGGCTACATCCTCCCTTATACCGTCCACCCTAGCATCGTAGCAGGTTGTCTAGCCAAGTGCTCCATCTGCTAGCCCTGAAGATCAGCCGGTTGTGTTCATTGTGAGATTGACTAGTTTATGAAAATCTCGTTCAATTTTAATGAAAATTACTATATGCATCTAATTTCATCATTTATTTGATTGTTCTAAATGTTGCAGGGTGGAATTGTTAGAGACTAGGAGCACGGAGGAGGGAGACCCCCTCATGAATTACAGTCTCGCATGAGGTGAGTTATCTAATATTTGAAAACTATTTTTACTTTTAAATTATGTTTTGTACTTGTATAATTTCCAGGAAAAGTTGACATATTATTGTTGTCATTTCAGCGCTCAGGGGGACGTGCTCCAAGACACTCGAAGGATGCAGCTTCCTCTAGCACGAACAAGAGGAAGATCGATTTTGGAGATGCACCTGGGAGATCCGAGGGTGGGCAGGAGGATTGAGAGACCCTCCTATGTACACTAGCCATGATGTGGCATTTTCGGCATGAGTTGCCATATTTTGTATAGGGCACCATCGGCCATATTTTGCATAGGGCACGAGTTACCATATTTTGTACAGGGCACGAGTTGCCATTATATAGACGTTGGGAACAATGTTCCATTTTTCCAAAAAGTATACATGATTGGATCATTTTTTCATATTAATAGATGGATCTGCACTTTTCTATATGACTTTGTCTTTGATTACATTTTTTCATACATGATTTTGTCTTCAATAACAATGTTATGGAAAAGTTTTCACATACATATAGATGTTATTTCTCGACACCAAGTGACCTCAATATGAGTCCCTTGTATTTGAATGGGCCTTGCATCTTTTCCTTTCAGCAACAACATACCTAACCAAGCAAACTAAGGAGTGATATTTACATTACAAAGTGTTGTGAATTTAGGGCTACAAAAAAATAAATAGGAGACGATGACTTCTTCCATACTTAACCTTGTAATGGTTATAATAGTCAATTCTAACAAGCATTGCATCATATATTATATCAAATTAACCTAGATATGTGAGAAGTTCATATGTGTGCTTGGATGGAAGGGTTAACCATATCACTTGAATTAGTTCAAACATGAGGGGTGTGCCTAGGTGCAATTGGATTGAGCAATAAAAGATAATTGTTAATGTAGTTACATATGGATCGTTCTTTGTGTGTTAGTATGTTCCTTTAATGAAAGCATGGTTAATGTGTTGAACTACTACTTGCACAAGTTGGCATAGACCCTTAGTGTTTATAATGTCTTCAATGTTTTGGTAATATTGATAATCACTCTTTGTAATTTAAGTATCTTGGATTTTTTTTATGTTAAGAAACATATTGAACACAGTCAACTCAATGGTTCAAGACATCATTTTACCCCATGATCCATGGAATATTCATTGGAGTCATATGAACCTCATTTTCATCACTTCAACCATGGTCAAGACGCGAAGATCCATCCTTAGTAGTCAAAACCTCATGTTGGCACCCATATCACACTCAAAGATAAAAGATTCTTTTAAAGGGCATGTTTGGGGGTTGAGGGAATCTTGATGGATAATATCCTTAAAACATTTATATTCGATTTGAGGCCTCATATGTCCTCACCTTATCATTTTCAATAACTAAAGGCCCATCTTTAGTGCACAAAACCTCCAAATGGAATCCATATCCAAAACAAAGGCCATGTATCCCGTCTAAAGAGCTTATGTAGTGATTCAAGGAATTGTTCATGGCTCGTGAGCATGCAGATATTCATTTAGGTCCTAATAACGTTTATATTTTTTAATGACCATGCTCGAGGCCTAGAGACCCATCCCTTGTGTTGAAAATCCTCTATTGGCATTGTTGTAGGAGCTTTATTCAACTAGTCAACTAGGATAGCTATAGTTACCTCCCCTCTATGTAAAGAGCTTAAAGATGCATCATCCTATCATTGTAAAAATAAATATTTGTTAGGGATTAATAAAAGGCTAACTATTTATGGCTCTAAAGTTACATTCTCCCCTTTCTCACTTTCCATTTATGTGTATGAATATGTAGATATATCTTGGATAATGACACATATCGGTAATACTAATTATGACACATATTCTATAATGGATGCATACATGCATATATGTTGTGTGAGAAGGAGACTATTTAGTGGTGGGAAAGTAAATTGGAAAATTACATGAGAAATTATGCAAGAAGGAATCAACTAACTATTGCACACGCTAGGGCATGATTTTTTATAATCACTCGTGAGAGGTTCTTAGAGTCAAATACATTGGATATAAATAAATTCCTCGAGATAAATAATACATGACCATAGAAGAAGATTAAATTTGAGGTCAAAACTCACTAATGAAGGTAGAATGAACTTGGAGTGATAGATTGGGAAAAAATTAGATGAATGCCTAGATGTCTACACACAAGTTAAAGAAAAAGAAAAAAACTCCTAACATTGGGAACAAATAGCCAAAACCAACAATGCAACTAGAACACAATGACCAAGGGAACTTCAAAATGCAACACCACTCCACAAAAGAATTTGCCTTAGACCTACCTCATTTGGTATGAGAGAAGCTGCTTTAGAGACATAGAGACCTCCCTACCACTTCTCTTATTTGGTATGAGAGAATTTGATTTAGACCTACCTCACTCATGTCAATGCTTGATTTTTTGGAGGCTGACCTCCCACCCCACATGTCCTCTTCAACATTTTTTGTTCTCTTGGTTTTG